>CANTUQ010000031.1:6908125-7641250 GCA_947683425.1 Excoecaria cochinchinensis | reverse complement strand
TGTCTTGAGACAATTGATCAGCGTGTACTCTTAAATTGCCTAACATCTCTGGATGGCTGTCTTGCATCAACTGATTATCTTGTATTCCTTCCTTGTCTTGTGTCCCAAGATCAGCTTGATGCATATGAATTTCATCTTCAATATTGTCTTGCACACATTCTTGATCAAGTATAAAAGGATTATTTTTGGATGGTGGAATTCCATATTCAATAAAAGGAACACGGCCTGATTTAGCACCAACAATATTGTTTTTTTTAAATGTCCCTTTTGAGCATAAAGATCTCAACCCTTGTCCCCGTCCCTATCCTAAAGCACCAGGTGGAAGAAATGCATGTTTGGTAGACTTTGAATTTGATGCCATCCCATGTCCAGTCGTTGACTTCATATTCAATCTAAAAAATAAGTGAAAAATAGAAGGAAATCATGATAAGTGAATAAGGATTGATTGAGGGGACATATTGAATAAGAAATTAAAACATTGTGTCATGGATTTTCATCGATACAATCATCCTTTGTTTGTATGATCTCATAGGAATCACGTGGTTGCACCTTTCTCACCACACGCCAGCCTTTATTGACATTATCATTAGCATAAAATACCTGTGAGGCTTGTTCCACTAATACAAAAGGCTCATTTGTTTTTAAAAATCGCCCCCAATTAACACTTATAATGTCATATTCATCTCTTTTAATTCCTTTTATTTTATCATATACATCAAACCATTTACATTGAAGCAAAACAACTCTTCTACCCATGAGAAACTGTAATTCAATGATATCAGTTAGAACTCCATAGTAATCAATGTTCCCACTTTCTTTGTCATTCTCACCAACTACTACAACTCCACAATTTTGGGTTCTAAACCATTATCATATTCTTCAACATGAAACCTATATCCATTCACAATGTATCCATTGAAATGAGAGGCATATTGGGTAGGACCAAGTGACAGGGAGAGCAAATCTTCCATTGTTCGACTACCAGTCTCTTCATGCAATTCTGTAGCCTATAACAATTATCTTAAATACATTAAAAGGATCACTAAAACACCTAATTCACATATTAAAATCTACTTGGTACTTACCTTAACTTTAAACCATTCAATCAATTGTTTATTCCATTCCGCATCAGAAAGGTATTCAAAAGTATCAACATGAATTTTTGAAAAATATCTAACAAATCAAGGCAAATCACACGTCATGTAAAGCTAAAAATAATCAAAAAGAAAGTTAAATCATTAATGAATAAAATAAATAAATGCATACTCTAAAAATGGTAGAACTTCATTGCAATTCTTCAAAATATATATATGCGCCTGATCCCATTCATTAGCTTGCATATCAAAATGCTTTCTAGCTCCCAAGACTCTTCCAGGTTGATTAAATAAAGATAAACCTCCATCATAATAATTTTCACCACCATCATAATTTCGTTCACGTCGATTGAACTTTGTATCCATTTTATGTAAATATCTTGAACATAAGGTCATACATTCGTTGGCAATGTAACCCTCTGCAATAGAACCCTCTGGACATGCCCTATTACTAATGAGAGATTTTAAAAAATGCAACCATCGCTCCACAGGATACATCCACCGATAATGAATAGGGCCACCAATCTTTGCTTCATTAGCTAAATGGATAGGCAAGTGCACTATGACATCAAAAAATGAAGGAGGGAAGACCTTTTCTAACTTTCAAAGAGTTATAGGAATTTGTGCTTCAATTTGTTCTAAAGCATCCATACTTAACACCTTTGCCCCAAGCATATTAAAAAAATAAGACAATTCAATAAGTGGCTCACACACTGATTTACACATCATACCACGTAGGGCAACAGGGAGCAAATGTTGTAGAAGCACATGGCAATCATGACTCTTTAAACCATAAATCTTTTGATCTTTAACATTTAGACATTGAGAAATATTGGATGAAAATCCATCTGGGACCTTTAAATTCTTTAAGAAATGACATAATTTGTGCTTCTCCTCATGTGACAATGTGTAAGGTGCAACAGGCAATTCATATTTATCTCCCTTTTTAATTGGGTGCAATTCCAGCCTAATATTCATTGCTTGCAAATCTAGTCGAGTTTTGATGGTGTCCTTCGTCTTTCCCTTCGTATTCAAGATTGTACCAAAGATATTATCACATATATTCTTCTCAATATGCATCACATCTAAATTATGACGCAACAAGAGAGTTTTCCAATAAGGAAGATAAAAAAAAATACTCTTTTTATTCCAATTATCATTTCGATCATAATGTGATATCTTAATTCTCTTCTTAGGATCCTTTGTCAGCTTCATTCCATCAAGGTCTTGTACTTGACCAAGTATCTCAACACTAGAACGCATTTTTGGAGATAACCTTCGCTCAATAGTGCCATCAAATGACTTTTTATTATTCCTCCATTTGTGATTAAGAGGAAGGTAACGTCGATGGCCTAAATAACATTGCTTCTTACCATTGGCTAATCGAATTGAGCAAGTATCTTTATTGCAACATGGACATGCCAATTTCCCTTTCGTACTCCATCCAGATAAATTTCCATATGCTGGAAAGTCATTGATGGTCCATAACAATGATGCATGCAACTTAAAATTCTTTATAGTTGATGCATCATATGTCTCGATACCAATTTCCCATAACTCCTTTAACTCTTCTATTAATGGTTGAAGATAAACATCAATTGCATCTTCCGGACTATGTGGACCAGGAATAATCATTGACAAAATGAAATTTTCTTGTTTCATGCATAACCAAGGAGGTAAGTTATAAGGAATAAGTATCACTGGCCAAATGCTATGTGGAGACCTTGAGTTTCCAAATGGTTGAAATCCATCACTAGCAAGTCCAAGTCGAACATTACGAGGCTCAGTACCAAATGATGGGTGTAGTTCATCAAAAGACTTCCATGCCATTGAATCAGCCGGGTGCCTCATTAAACCATCATCTACTCTTTTATCTTGATGCCATCTCATTAAAGAAGAAGTCTTTGTAGACATAAATAACCTTTGAAGCCTAGGCTTTAGAGGGAAATAGCGTAAAGTCTTTGAAGGTTTTTTCTTACCATTCTTATACTTAAGTTCTCCACTATCTTTCTTCATTTTCCATCTAGATGCACTGCAAACTTTACATGAGTCGAGGAATTTGTCTTCTTTCCAATACAACATGCAATCATTTATGCAAGCATCAATTTTATTGTAAGATAGCCCGAGATCTCGAATAATCCTTTTTGTCTCATAATATGAATCTGACAAATTGGATCCATTAGGCAACAACTCTTCCTTCAACATTTGTAGTAACATTGTAAATGACTCATTACTCCAATTACCAAGACTTTTAATGTGAAGTAATTTAATCAAAGTAGAAAGCTTGGAACACTTTGAATTCGGATACAATGGCTCCTCGAAATCCCTCAAAAGCCTGTAAAATTTCTTTGCTTCACCATTTAGTTCCTCTTCAACTAAATCATCATTGCTACTATTGATTATGTCTACATCAAAATCTGGATACATGTCTCTCAAAATCACTTCAATTTCATCCTCACTGTCATCCTTTCCTAAATCATTATCACCTTCATCTTCACAATCTGATTCTATTTCACCTAACACTTCCCCATGATGATACCAAAAGGTATAAGTTTGAATTATTCCATGGACGCTCAAATGTGACTCAACCGTCTCACGTGTTCCTAATGTTGTGTTACAACATTTTACACATGGACATCGTATTTCATTTTGTTCTCCTGTTCTTTTAAAAGCATAGTCTAAAAATTTTTGCACCCCAATCGAATATGTTTCACCAAGCCGATCATCAACAAATTGCATCCACTCCTTGTTGGGTGCCATAACCTTATTATTTATATTTTAATAGATTAAAAAAACATCAAATCTTAAAATTGCAAGAGAAATTAATTTATTTAACATGAACCCATATTAGTAATCATATATTATTTACTTTAATTTAAGGTACAAAACAAGCTATTAGAAAACAACATAAAAATTAATTTAATCCAACTAGTACAAATCCGTACCTGCAGCACTTATCACAAAAGTACTTGTCGTCTGCATTCAAAGTCTATGTGGAACTGAAATTTTTCAAACAGCTTGTTATTGGACTCAATTAATTCAAACTACCCAGCCAACGCACAAACAAGCCAAAAAAAAGCTCAAATCCCCTGACATGAACCATAAAAGAAAGAAAAAATTAGAAATACAAAAAGTGCAGAAAGCAAAATAATTAAGTAGCGTTCAAACTTTCCCTCTTTGAGAAGCCTATTTCCCTATATAACAATAAAAAATAGCAAACATGGATAGACCATAGGTAAATATAGATAAAACAGTAATATATGCTCTCAAAGATAGGAATGGTACATACTGTGTTTCTAATTTTCTCTACTTTACCCATTATAGTTGGAAAATCCATAACAGTCCAATCTTATTCATGTTAGCCATTCTACATATCATGATATAAGAAAAAAATCATTCACTAAAAGATACCTTCCTAATTAGGATTTCTAGCTACCCAATGCTGAATTGAGTAAAAGACTGTACTTACAACAACAATTTCCATTACTAATTTATAGAGAATGATCACTAAAAAAATACTAGATAGAAAAACCAATGATTTTCAAAAGCAAATTTTGCTGCCCAGCTAGCTACAAGTACATCAAACCAGCAGATACCATATTTGAAAAACCAGCACTAAGCAAATCCCCACATTCAACTGCATAAACTTAGGCACCGCTACCCTTATAAACTACCAAAATCAACATGACCAAGAAGCAGCCATTCAAAAATGACCAAGAAGCAGCCACATTCAAATAATTTTTTGCATTCTTCAAGGACAACAGAGTCATGAGGTCTGCAGATTCTCAATTGTGGGCCTCTAAGCAGAATATTATAGTGACTCTTAAGATCCAAATTAGTAGAATATCAAAGCAAGTATTCCACTGCACCCATTTGTCTAGCCTCATGTTGTATCAAAATCAGTCGTGGCCATCTATTATGGCCCAAGATGAACCACTGCATATTAAAACTTCCAGTGCACCCGCAATAATCCAAAGAGACCATCAGGGCAAGACAAGACAAGGCAGGAATAAACCCTATGAGACAGTAAGAAAGCCCATGCCAAGAACAGAGCAGAATAGCAAGAACCAAAGAAGGATGATCAAAACCATACAAGGCAAGAGCACAGCTCCTAAAAACCAGTAGACTAGATCACTCCAAGAGAAAATTGTGTACAAAACCTGAGCAGTAAGCAACAGCAAAATCAGAATGCAGGCCACCTCACCCAAAGAGAGAATCGTGTACAGCACCTGAGTCGACAAAACATGAACTAAACTTAAAGATTGCGTATTTAGAATTCAACACTACACATTACACAACCAAACTAAAAGAGTAGTTAATTAAAATTCAATACAGCGTAGCCAGACCAGAAATTCGCAGAACAAAAAGCACAATACAGGACCGCCAGACTTAAAATTTACATACTTAATACTCATAAAACACAACCACAAGCTTCAAAATCTTCGCATACATTATTTTTTGGTTCCCAAAACATTATTTTCATAGGAAAGAGAAAAAAACTACCATTTTTACATAGTATCGTATCTTAGGCATAAATGAAAAATAAATAACGTAAGAAAAAGGCTAGATATAACCTAGTTTTTAAATTGAGAGACAGGGCGGTTGCATGTCAATTTGTCTGATCGATTCAAGTGCTTCCAACTTCTGAAAGATGATTACCGCTTCAAAGAAAATATGTTTCAATTGGCAAGAACAGATACACAACTGCCAAAAGTTACAGTTTTAGATTTATAAAACCAATTTAATTTGGTCAGTTAAAAAGAAAAAGCAGCAAACAATGCAACTTTCCAAACAGAAAATTGGAAAATTCAAAACCCAGAATTAAAAAGTAAAAATAAAATGCATAACCAATTAGGTTTTCTATGCTAATTTTCAATGCCTCAAAATTCAAGACTCGATCAGTACTTTCTTTTTTTTTCTAATTTCGGAACTGTAGCTAACAGCTGTGTAAGGAGGATAGAGTAGCGATCAAATTCCATGCAATAAAAATTTTGAACTCTTGACCCAACCCTAAAAGAGACAATATAAAATGATGACAAAAAAAAACCTTTCTTGGCCTGAAGTAGATTTATGCCCGTAGATTCGAAACAAACAGAGAATTAAACTCAAGAGGTGGCGTTGATGCGAGCAGTTTTCGCCGGCTGCTGGCGCTGAAGGGCCTTCACGGTGACGTCTGGGCAGCTACTGCAACGAGTATCGGTGGATTAGGAAGAGAGAAATCAAGAAAAATGAAAAAGAAAATTAGGCAGGAGGAGGATGCAGAGCTCACGACATGGAAACTCTGCTGTTGGAGTTCATGATTTAGGGTTTTTCTTTTTTAAGAAATTAGATTTCAGTAATTAATTTCTTAGTGTTTGTATGAAGGGGTACTTATAAACGGCAAAAGAAAAAGCGAGATTTGTTCCCGCGCGTTAATCCGCGCACAGCTTTACAAGTAGGGACCGGATGTTTTAGTTTTTGCGACCGTAAACTTTTCCCTTCGTTATTTGTTGGCCCTAAAACGAAACAGCGTGAAGGGGAAAAATTGCGGTCCCTATTATTATATATTTAGGGACCGGAAATTTTTACCTTCATTAATTTAGGTCACTAATACCCCTTTTTCTTGTAGTGTTATAGGTCATCGGCCATAATGTTAAATAGTTATAATTTGGAATAGGTTAAGCATAGCTAAAAGAGTCATCGATTTGAAAAGATTTAGTTAAGTAATTAATTGTTTAGGAAAAAAAAATTACCCGAATTTTTACATCGATAAATTACTTAGTGACCAGTATGACAATTAAACGTACATTAAGCAAGTGTACAAGGGTGTTACACTATCTATACCATATGGCTAAGTTATAGAATTTTCATATGTTTGAAATAAATGTAAAGGATTAAGGCATGATGATATTATGTTCATTGAAAGTGCTCATGAATGAATGCCATCGTGTGATTAGTATGCTGAATATTGATTATGCTTATGTGTTATATTTGTGACTTCGTTAGAAGTCTATTTGCTTTTTTTTTATCCCCACTGAGCCTTCGCTTAGCAGGGGTGTTTTTCCGTGTAGGTATGGAAGTTTGGGTATAGAGAGTTGTGCATCTGCAGGCCATTAGGAGTTGAAGTTGGAGTGTCTTTTTGCATATGATTATTTTTGTATTGGATAATATAGTGATATGTAAAGAGATTATATAATTAAGTTATATGTAACAAGAGTAAATGTTTTTAACGCAATATGTTTAAGTGACATAAGGATAATGTTGTAATGTATTGTAAATAACTAAAATTTATATAATATATCTTGATTATATTAATCTAAGAAATATTTATTGGAAGCGAATTGCATGATATTCCACTTATAAGATTTTGATAGAGTTTATTGATGCGAGTCGTATGCGTAGTTGTATGTGTATGTGTGAATAGCGACTCCGATATCCTTCTAGAGGGTATTGGGGTGCTACATTCGCTCCGTCTCGTTGCTCGCTATGAGAAATGGGCATCTCTCGAGTCCTCTTCCCATCTGTCATGCCCAAAATGTAGATCCAAGAACAAAACTCCATTTTTAACTCATTTTCATGCTAATTTACATTATATCATGCATATAATGACATAAAAAACACAATGAAATCACGTATAGAACTCCTAAAAATTATCTAAATCGAGAAAAACTTAAAATAATAATAAATCACAGATTTAAGAAAAATCAATATCTCAAAACATTTAAATGATATTTAATCAATTTTAAGAATAAAATATGGAAAATTGATCCCAGAAATATTACGCTCACATTGTTTTGATCTCTGGAGAATGAATGTATGATTAGTGTCCTCCTTTGGATTCCACGGTCAGCTTTAAACCAAGAGAAATCTATTTCGCTTTCTCTTCCTAAAACTTTTGCTCTCTTTGTGTGTTCTAAAAACATTACTAGAATCAAGAGTTTTCTAAGAATAGAGAATTGATTTCTTTTCCTCAGGAACACTCTCGTTTAACAATCTGTTCTCTTAAAAGTTTTTTCTTCTCTCTTTAAAAAATTCTCTAAAGTTCTGTCCCCCGTTAACTATGCCAAATGAAAGCTTTTTATTCCTTTTTTCAAAATGGAAGAAGCTTGATTCTAGGAATAAATCCCAAAAATTGAGTAAAAAATGGATTTTTCTCTAAAAATTTGCAAAAATCAGTCCCCCCATTTTTTAAACCGGATCTTTGCAAATTTTCTCATTGTTAATGATGCCACGGACGGGAGACACTCAGCCACAAATTGGAGTCGGTCAAAATTTGTACCGAAAATTAAAAAAGAGCCCCCATGCTTAACAGACATGTGCCTTTACTTGAGACACGGCCATCTGTTATCTCGAAAGCCAAAATTTGCAACTTAAACCATCATTTTAGCTCCAACAAAGTGCAAAAGGCTAAGTTTGAGAAAGACCTTCAAAAATTTGTGAAACCCAAAGATGAAAATGGGCACTTTTAGTTCTCTACCTATAATATAGGCAACATTATCCTTATTGGGTAACTCTGATTTGAGTTGACTCGGGACCCAGTGGCTATAACATGCTAAATGTTCAATTAAAAGAGAGTTGGAGGAGCAAACTGCAATTTTTCCAAGTCCAACAAGTGGACCAATATGAAACTTACATTTAAAACTCTAGAATTTGCATGAATTCTCATGCATTTATAAGATGGCTGATCAGCCAAAAGGAGAATCCAAAATTACAGAATTTTCACTTCAATTTCTTCTTCAAACACACATGCAAAATAGTATATTTAATGTAGCTCAAGAGAGAGGAGAAACCTAGCGCAATTCTAAGCATCTTTTGTAAGATTTTTGCTCTCTTTCTATTCTCCTCTTGCCCTATAGATATGAAGAGCTAGAATTGTGGGTTTGTACTTGAGTTTGATATGAGTTTATGTTATATATTTAGTGGAAGAAATCAACAAGAGTAAAAAGAAAGGTAAAGAGAGAATTTGAGGCAAGATAAGCCTAATAATAAGGTACGGGAAACCTTTGATTCATGTGCATATATATGATATTTTTAATTGAGTTAAAGTAGTATAAATATTTGAAAGAATGTAAAATTGAGGTTGGTGTATTAAATTAAAGCAAAATCGGCGGTTCTTGCAAGAAAATTCCTTGAATTTCATGTTTAAGGGAAATTTGTTTAAAGCTGTCTTTGAGTCCTCCAGACAGTCTTCAGCGTTTTGGCCTTATCTCGGCTTACATAAATTGTAATTGAATGATTCTAATTTTTTATGAAACCTAAGACATGTATCTACAACTTTCATAAGGACTTATGGTTAATTTCTATTTCAAATAATACCAGAAATTCTCCCAAAATAATGTATCAATTATGTCCCTGCATAGGTGTGAGTTTCCTAGGAATAGTTTGTAGTGTTTTAACTATATCTTGTCCTATAGATCTTGCAATTGAGTACTTCTAATTGGAGATAAAACTTAAGATATAGACATACAATATTCATAAAGAGAGTAGAACCCAAGTGTAGGCACCGTGTCCCGGAGCTGTCCGGATCAGAGATTATCCTATGATGAAATCAGTATTCGAACCTGTACAAACGGTTTGGATTCAGAGGTTTTAGTCCCATGCTCCACGAGAAATGAGTCTTTTCACCTTTCGTAGGCAGAGGGGGGAAAAATGGGAATTTTTGAGTCAAAAAGTATGTTTTCCTCGACAGACAGCCAGCCTGTCTGTTAGAGGCCAGCCCGTCGCTTGGGGTCACAGACGGCCTGTGGTTTTCTGACGCCCGTCGGAAGGATCCGCCTCTTCAGGAGCACGCCACCTGGTTTCCCGGAGCACGCAACCTCTCCGACACCCATCGGTAGAAATGGCAGGGCCATCGAATGAATCCTTGTGTCAGAAGGATTCTTCCGACGCTCGTCTCCACATCCGACGCCCGTCCGTCGTGCCTAGCCTATAAATGCTTTGAATTTCTTCCTAAAAAGGGTTCCAAAACTTTTCAAAAGGGGAAACTCTGCCAAATTTCAAGCGCATTTTCTCTCTCTTCCAGTAAACACATACATCAAGAAATTTCTTTTAATTTGAGGATCAAACCATTAAAAAGGAACTAAAACTAATTAGTTTTCTTTGAGTTTTTGATTCCAAAGTCAATCTTTTTGAAGGGTTAAGAAGGAAACAATCTATTTTCCTCTTTCCTGACCTTTCGTTTCGTTTCTCGTGGAACATGCGGGACTCTAATCGACACCAAGAATCTCACTAAAACATTATCTGAGGGTAAATATTCCGGACTTATTCTCCGTATTATTTAATCTTTATTCTTTATTTTTGCTATTCTTTTGGCTTTTTGCTTTCACTTTTCTTTATTTTTATTCTCTTCATCTCATTTTGTGATAAAAACCCATTTTTGCTCTGAAAAAGAGAGTTTTTACTGTTTATTTTCGAAAACAGTGGTGACCGACGGGTCATCTACTTCACCGACGCCTGTCGGTCACCTCACTCACAGACGCCCTCTCTCTTGAGTGAGCGACGGGATATGTTGGTCACTTTGACTGACGCCCGTCGGTCACTCGACAGAGGCCGTCGCTGGGTCCTGTCTCCATGTTTCCAAATCTTTTCTATCTCTCTCAAGTCTTAGAACTTTATTTATATCGAGCTTTTGTATATTAACACCCTTTGACCTTTTGTGAGCATATATTGACTTTCTTGGACTATCCTGAGCTCGAGGGGCGATCTACCATGTTCGGAGGATTTCGTCTGGTTTAGTTTTCTAACCTTCTTGGTTATTTCCCTTTTTTGCTTATTCATTAATTATTTTATGCACATGAGTATACCCTTTTTGTATCTCGCTAAATATAAAAATTGATTGATGTTTTATATTTAATAAAGAGAGGTTTTCATAAACATAAGGACCCAATGTCCTATTTTTATCCAATAAAAATCCTCACAATAAAAATTCATTTTGATAATGACGCATGCGAGGACCAAAGTCCTCAAAATAAGCAATGCCCCGATTTGTGTATGTATCGCACATTTATAAAAGGGAGTTGTATTCCGCTCCTTGTATTATTGTAATTTATTGTTTTCACTATTTACTTGCTCATTTACTGCTTTCCAAATGTGAATAAATGCGCCTTTAATGAATTGCATCGTGTGGATAGAGAGCAAATTAATGATAATTAAAATTTGATCATAAAATAATCAAGGTAGAAATAGATGAGAAGTCCCGAACCCAGCTCTGATCTTTGGGCTCAAAGAGGTGAGAGGTTTACCCTCCAAGACACCTCTTGTGTCATGAGATTTTGGCGTTAATCCTAGGCTCCTTAGGGCGAGAGGTTCACCCTCCAAGACCCCTTTGGTTGGCCCAAAATGGAAACTGAGTGCAGTCTTAGGCTCTCCGAGGCGAGAGAAACTTTCTCAATGTTCTATTGGGCGTAAACTCCATGAAACCTCCTTGTTGCCCAACATAGACGCACTTGTGATTTATTGCAGGCTGTTAGCGGATCCTCAATTGCCCGATCGCCCTCAAGCGGGTGGTCCGAGGGGCGGCCGAGGGATTCCGGCGCGCGTCACACCAAGTCTGTATCAAAAGTGCTTAAATTGGGAATTAAAGTCAAGTGACCTGAATCTGCCTCTTATTTGGAGCATTCTATAATGTTTTAAGTGTAACTCTCTCTCTAAACAAAATTATATAGACATTAGACTAATAATAGAGTAACTTTTATGAAAAATATATAGCCAATTCTATCCTAAACGTTCCTAGAAAGATTTCAAAGATAAAATAACAATTCTGTCCTTGAAAGACACCTAAGATTAGTTAGTAATAATTTGGCCATATATCTCATTTTACAGGTCCAAGTGACTTGATTTTTAATCAATTAGAAATGTGAGACATAGGGAATTAAATGTTAAAAGATATCTTGGCCTAAAAAGTTCATATGCCTTGTCAAAAAAGCAGAGTAACCTAAAAAATCTGCCCTGTCAAGTAGTATGGTACATGTCTATCAGGAATGGCCTACCAGCCGTATAAAATGGTCTGGGCTCAAAACTGGCACCCCACATAATTGTCGGGTCATTTCTGCCAGCCGTGTGACCTTATTTTTGACCTAACTTAAGTTTTTCTCATCGAAACAACACCAAACCTTAAACAAACTTTCCCGAAAGTTTTTAGCACTTGTCCAACACATGTTTAATGATAAATAATGACTAAATGAACGTGAACACATAAGAATACTTTGAGATAATGATATAAACAAAATGCATATAAGGTGAATACATGTTTATAGTTGATTTTTATGCATGTACATTCATTATAAATATATGGTATGTATATATGAATAAGCATATTGGTTAAATGATCATAGTTGAGTATATATTAACATGATAAAGAGTTAAAGGATAAAATAAGAGAATAAAGAATTGTGGATATATATGTTAACTTGCTTTTGTATACTTGAAAATAAAATGATTATGCATAGTTAACATGTTTGGATGTTAAGGGCATGTTTGGGCATATGTCGTAGCCTAATATTATTAGGTGTAAACTTATGATTACTTAAAGGTACTGTAGACACCGGGTCTCCTAGGCAAATTTGGTTATTTTCTCAAAAATAAAAAAATAAAATAAAAATAATAAAAAATAAAATTAAGACTAGATTAAATTAATTAGCTAGTATTGTAAGATAATAAAAATAAAAAAAGAGAGAGGGATTAATTAATTAAAATATGTGATAATTAAAATAAGTAAAAAAAAATTAAAGGGGAAAAACCTAAAACTAGGATATAAAAAGGAAAGAATGAACCCGAAGAAGGGGAGACCAAAAAAATAGAAAACCAAAAATAAAAGAGGGGACAAACCTAAGGATGGGACCAAAAAAATAAGAATAAAGCTCAAAGAAGAAAAAAAAAAAGAGAAAAAAGCAAAAAGAAAATGCAGGAAACCGAAAAGAAAGAAAGGAAAAGAGAGAGGAAGAGGGAGACGTCGGCAACCCTCGACGATGAACCATTGTACACATTGCTCTGGATGACAAACGATAGCGAGGTGTGCCGGTCACTGGCCGCTAACCTCCCCCGCTTGCCGGTGAGACGCGGATCGGGGAAGAGAAAGGTACCATTGTTCAGCGCTTTTTTTAGCCACCTCCGGCGTCGAACGACATCATGACCAGCGACGGGGAGCTCCTGATGGCAAGACGACCATTCCGGTACCGACGATCGTCCCCACTTGCTGGCAACAGGGAGATTTATAGGATGTAAAATGGAGCTATCCAGCGGCATTTCCTGCAAACCGGTGAGGCTCCTCGGCGCGTGGCCACCTGTGATGGACTCCTGGCGCCCCTATCTGCCTTCAGGTCACGGCAGTGTCAACCACCGGCGAGATTCCGGCGGGCTTTAGCGAGGCAGCAGGTAAGTTAATTATTTTTATTATTATTTATTAATATTAACGTTATTTATATTTATTTATTATTACTATTATTGTTTGTTATTATTTATTATTATTATGTACTATTATTATTATTATTATTATTATTATTATTATTATTATTATTATTATTATTAGTTGTTTTATTATTATTATTATTATTATTATTATTATTATTGTTGTTGTTGTTGTTGTTGTTGTTGTTGTTGTATGTTAATATTATTTTATCATTATTGTTATTATTATTATTTGTTATTATTATTAGTATTTGTTTTAGTGTTATTATTATTATTACTATCAATGTTATTATTTTTATTGTTGTAATTAACATTATTATAGTGGTTGCTATTATGATTGTTGTGCTGTTATTATTATTATTATTATTATTATTATTATTATTGTGTTGTGAATATTATTTTTACTGTTATTATTATTGCAATTTTATTGTTATTATTATTGCTATGATTATTATTGATTTTATTGTTAGTTATCATTATAATTATGTCATTTGTGATTTATATTTTTTAATTTGTTAATTCTGTTAGTTTATTCTATTTCTACTGTATTAGTTTAATTATTTTCCCCAATTTATTTCATCCAATTATTTATTTATTTATTCACCATTTTGTTTAATTTAATCCATTACTGACCAATATTATTTTCTGTCATGACCACAACCGCGAGGAGCATGCGGCTCGTCTTTGGGCTAGGCAAAGCACGGTCGAGGTGAATAGTCTAAGATTTATTTGTTATTCAAGGCATGTATTAATTATTGTTGTATTTTCTTTTATTTCCTTGAGGTTTGTAATAATAAAGATTTATCGGTCGTATCAAAAGAATTAACATACATAATGTTTTCTACTAAAAGTGAAAATTTATTAATAATAAAAGGATCAATGTCCTAACTTTTCCACATTAATAATAAAAGGACCAATGTCCTAGCTTTTCCACACAAATAAATTGTTACTATAAAATTATTTTTTGTAAGCATACATACAAGGACCAATGTCCTCACCTCAAATTGAATATCCCATTTTATGCATGTTTTTCCTTTATTTTTGCTCATTTACATTGGGCGTTATATTCTGCCCCTAGTTTTACTGTAAATTAATGTGCTTTTATTTATTTTATGCACAATTTACTTTACTTATCGCTTTCATTATATGATTGATTTGGGCCTTAATTACTGCATTTAAATGAATGTGAAACGGAATGAAATTTTAACTCTAAAACTCAATCATAAATTTAACCAAGGTATGAATAAATGGGAAGTTTCGAACCATCTCCGGTCTTAGACTCAACGAGGTTAGATGCACATTTCCAATGTTCTATTAGAAGGGAAATTCCAAAATATCTCCGATTGCCCAAAATAGACAAACATGCGCTGTCTTAAGCTCAGTAAGGCTAGACGACCCTTTCCAATGTTTTATTGGGTGGTGACTCCAAAACGCCTCCTTGTTGTCCAAAATAGACGCCCTTTCAATTTTTTGCAAGTCTTATGAACCTCTCTCGAATACCCTAAAGGCGGATTATTCGGGGGCTCCCGGGGTTCGGTACGCGTCACAGTGGCGACTCCACTGGGGACACTAAAGACTTTGCTTCGAAAGTACCTTGATTAAAACATATAATTGAGTTTTAATTTAAAAATTTTATCCCATTTTGAAATTGCATTGTATATCATTAGAGCTTTAGATCTATGCTAATTTGCACCATCTTTCAGCCCCAGTGCATTCCCGAAGCACAACCCTATGTTCACTCAATGTAGGGAAGTATCAAGGATAATCACCAGCCTAAGCCTCGTACCATTATGGTATATTAAATGGAGACCCGATCGGTCATTATACTCATAATGAGCTAGACCCGTTAGCAAGAACCATGCTTGGGTAAGCCTAAAGTATCATCACCCTGGCCAAAGCCCATGTAATGACATAGATACTTCCACTAGGGGGCATGCACCATAATACATTGGTTGTAGAGTGCGTTTTTGTGTATTGAATAAATCCAAATAAATTTAGATGTTTGCTCATTAAAGGCTTTCATGTCCCGAGTGATGCGTTCCAGTTTATTTGGATTATTTAAATACACGATGGCAAAAAATTCATCTGCATGCGCTTTTAGTAATGAGAGATTGTGCTGCTGGCTTTTCGCAGCACACTATACGCTTCCATTGGGTTCCTATTTAACCCTTGGGCTAAACCTACCTAGGAAAGAGACTGCATGACCTCCTGTGTGGGAGAAATACGGTTGGGAGGATTTTCTTTTCTCTTGTATGTGTGTATTCGTACTGCTCGTGCATTTTTCATGCAGGGAATATTTAATTAATTTTGAAACAACAATAGTAAATAAAGCATATGCATATTGTCTTATGTATAATTCTTTCCATATAATAATAAAACATGTGCATTTTATATGCAAAATTTCTTGTATCATAATATGTGAATATAAATGTAACATGTACTTGTCATGCATATACAGAGCGATGCGTGTCGCAACATATACATACCAGCATACATCATGATATCCATAACATCCATTGTGCACCATAATCATTACATATAGCATGTATCATGGAAAGTACATATTGACATACATTATAACACGCGTAGATAAACCTTTACCATAACATGTACCAAAAAAAAAAAGAAAAATTCAATCATGTGTTATAGCATGTACATACTGGCATATATCTTAGTATGCTCACATTGGATATGTACATAAACATCGTGTGCTAGAGCATATACATACCACTGCATATCATAGCATGTACATATTAGTATACAACATTAGATTGGCCATTTTGCACATCGTGCATGGCAGGCACCTTGTACCTTTCACATTGTATGCCATATCATGCATGAGTTATGCCATGTACATATGAATCCTACATCATGTATGCTAGTCATTATATATACCATGCCACGTTTCGTATATGCATACCATGTGAATACACAAACCTTGTATACGCCATTCGTTTCTTGTAGCCACTTTCATACCATGTCTTGCATCACACACATATGCCACTCACTGTATACACTCATTCTTATATTGTCTCCCATATAATGTGCATTATTTGTATATATTCTGTACTTCTATGTATGTGATTTTTGCCATACCTTACAACTCATTAATACACGCTATCGTGCCAGATGTTATTCATCTTACATCACATACGTATCCCTATCATGTCTAAGTCATGCCATTCGCACATGCACCATACATCATGAACATTCATTCTCATATTGTGCCATATTTTATACTTATGCCTTCATTATACCCTGCTTGCATGTACACTATGAATTTATCTGTGTACATCATTTGTCATGCAGTGTTTACATGCCCATTTATAATTTTTTATATGTGTTTCACGCACACACATCTTTGCACATATTTTATGTACGCATTTCTATACAATATGTTTTAACACATGTTTCACATACATAATTCCTTACGCGCCTTACTAATAAACATGATACTATTGCATGCATCTTTCCCTGTACATGATTCTTAGCACATAGTTTGCCCATATTTTACAAATAATTCTTTGTATGCCTATACAATTCTCGTGCATATAATTTTGATAGCGCAAAAATTTTTGTGTCAAGTTGTACCCATAACGTTGACATGATTGCACGTTATTAAGGTACCATTGATTCAAAGTTTGACTCTGCCTAAGTAGTTCTCAGCTATGAATGGCTTTGGTCTCAACTCTAGAAATCCGCATTTCATTCCATTTTGAATTAAGCAAAGGGTAAATATGTTTGGTCTCTGATTGCTAGATCGCATGAAAACTTTGACTATACTATGTAATTTTTAAGTTCAGAGCACTTTTGTCCCATTTTGAAAATAAACTGAAAGAAAAAAGAAACTAGTTGCAATTAGGGGATTGGATGAAAACTCACCAAGAACACTAGAACCTTTTTGATTACCCGTCAAAGTGATCCCTGGATTATACAGAACTAAGAAAATGATTTAGGCAGCCCTTCTTTGTATAACTCTCTAAATGACTATTTTCTACCTTTATTTTGCAATTGCTTGCTAGCCCGTTGAGCCTTTATTTTGATATACAAAATGTGTGTTGATTTTGTTGTTACACATGTTAAAACTACCTTTCACCTAAAATGATTTTGCCTCCCCTTAGAAGAATGGCAGCTCTAGTAAGGATGGATGTACATTATGAAAAGAGTTTCAATCATTGACAATTCTTTGGGCTATTAAAAATTGCCCTGATAAGGATAGGTTTACACTTTGAGAAAAGGGTTTAATCATTGATAAATTCTTTGCATAATTAGAGACATAAGCTTGTGAAAAAAAAAAGAAAAGCAAAAATTAAAAAAGAGGAAAAAAAAAAGAAAAGAAGTAGAGCTCAAGATAATATCCCTTGATAAGTTTTAATGGTTATCTTTTTAACTTAATTGCTATTTTGAGCATGATGAGATAAAGTATTACCAAGCCCAAATTCAAGAATACCTTGATTGTATGCAATTAGGCTGAGAATGGTTCTCTCATCCATCGAGTGAATGTTGCGGCCATTTTTCTCTAGCAACTTAATCCTTCTTTGGTTACCATCTACTTAAGCCTAACGTTACAACCGAAGTAAGACCTCTTGATTCTTAGTTTGGTCTTATCTAATCAGCAGAAATGACCTTCTAATAAGGTTTGGTACGTAGGAAGAGACATATGGTATTTTCTTGAGCTTCAAGCGGGAAGCCACGAGTGCATTTATGCATTTGAGTTGAGTCTTATCCCCAATGTTGCATCTAGAATTTGCTTTCAAATGGTGAAAAATTCTATTTTGGCCTTTTGCACACAGATAGAGATTGCATGGTATGCCTTGTATTTACGTGTTGGTTTAGTAAAAATTGATATTTGCATGTTTATCTTCTTGTTCTTCATTGGGAATGACTCCTTAATTCTTTTTGTTGAGATTTAATTAGTAGAGAATGTGGTTTATTCAGTGCATTCAAGGGCGGATAGAAACTTGAGTTTGGGGTACCTAATAGGTTGCAATCATTTTACAATCTTGGGGTATTTCTTATCATTAGTCACACAAGTGATACTTTGCATGTACACCCAATAATATTCTTTGAACATATGCTTTCTACAAATGTTTTTGTACATAATTGTGGCAAACATTCTTACAAATAGTTTTACGTGTATAACTTTTGATGTAAGTCATTTTGCATAAAATCTCTAGCGAGCATCTTTCACCATATAAGTGTCTATAGATACTTTTGCGCACATGGCTCTCTAAACTTTATTTTTTATAATCACTTATTTTCACGCATTTTGTGGGCATATCCTTTGCATGTATCTTATGTGCACATTCTTCGCATGCATTCTGTACACCTATATGTATGATTTTATTTCGTATGTGTTTTGTGTACATAGTTATCTATATACACATCACACAGGTATGATTCTTTGTGTATTTTCATACACGTAATTTTGCACACATCACACACACCCAATTCTTTACATAGCCTTCATGTATATAATGACTTTCCACCTATTTCTGCATATGATTTTTTATGTCTATGATGGTGCACAATTCTTTACCCTCGTCACATGCATGATATTATTTAGGTTGTGTATGTTACTGAGGTTCTGATCTTAGGAATTTTATTATTTTATTTTCTGTTATTGCTTAATTAGTGTTTTGTCCAATAGCACCCTCCACTCACTGTAGCACTCTATCTTTGTTCTCCCTTGGTATGCAATGTGTGGGTGTTGGGGTGTTACATTTAGTGGTATCAGAGCCTGGTTTAGTTGGTTCTGCTTAACTGGGTATTTCGAAGTGTGTCTGTATAGTTTAGCATTGGCCAAAGCGGATGACCTTATCCTTTAGGTATGTTTTGGGAAGGGGAACCTTCCAATTTGATAAAGTGTTTAGTTAAGTGTTGGCTCGGTAGGTCACGATCTACCTGCCTTGAATTATCATGTGTGTGTGCATTTTGGAATGTGCTTGTTAGATGAGTTATGAAGGATTCTGTTAAGGTTTTGTTCTAATACTAGATGGTTAAAGGAGAAGGTTTCGTAAAAGTCCTTGAAGTGTATTGATAAATGGTTATCTTTGTGGGAATAGATCTTTGGTGTTTTGATAGGAGGAGTATTTGGATTTTGTAAGAATATGGTGATGCTCTGTATGCCTGTCAGCTATCTCCTGGAAAATTATTTGAACATAAGCATATTGAACCATGGGGATGGGAAAAGTACGCTATTATAACATCAACTGCATTTTTGCATCATTTTGCATACATTAACCATCACATCATCCTTTGATCACCCATACGAAGCATTTGTGAATGTGTTTTTGATGGAGAAAAGCTGACAGGGCATACATTGAGTATTTGATATTAGGATTAGGTATGTGAACTAAGAGCATAGTAGTTGTAAGGAGAATGTATTTTGTATATAGTCAGAGTTAAGTAGAAAGAGTATTTTGGAATTTTTACATAAATGAATGTGAAGAGATTTTTGGAGTAAGATATGGGTATTATTAGTAAAGAGAGTAGCGTGTGTGCAGGATATTTTGAAGTATTAAGGAATTGTGTAGCAAAATGTTTTAAGTTAAGTGGTTTATATGCGAGGTGTATGTGCTTTGGTTTCTAATTGGTGGTCAAAGTAATGCTTGTTCTGATGAATATGATTGAATAGGACATAAGATGATGGGAGGAGAATTATGAGATTTATTTAAATCAATTTTTCGAGTTTGAGTTTAGTTATGAACAAGAAAAAGTTATGATTTGTATAGTCATCTTAATTAAAAAGAATTTATTTAAGAGTATAGCGATGAGAATAAGTAAAGTTAAGTGAGTATGATGAAAGTAAAGTGTATTGCAATGGGTGAAAGGTATGTGTCATAAGTGTAGAACGTAGGTGTTATATGATAATATAGAAATGATCAGTGAGAATGATAGTAAATTGGAGTTTAGTCTTCGGATTTTTTCGATGTGAGTGAGTTTCAAGGAAAAAATTATTTTAGGAGGGAAGAATTGTAACAACCCGAAATGCACCCTAGAAGGATTTGTGCATATTGAGGACGAGTGGTGACCAAAGTTATGTAAGTTGAATTGTTAGGTATGTCAAATAGATAATTTAAGAATTAATGTAAAAGTTTCGGCAAGTGCGGCCAATGGTGAAATTGTGAAGTATAGAATTAGGACTCGATTGGAAGAATAAAAAATTAATTAAGTGGGCCAATGTAAAGGATTAGTAAGTTATAAGTATCTATGCATAAGGATATAAGAGTTGAGGGATTGAAAGGAGAATTTGACATAAATATCTAGATTGGACCTATAGCAAAGTGACATGTGGCAAGGAATTAAGAGGAGGTATAAAAGGAGAGAGAGGGCAGAAAATCTGCTCTCCCCTTCTCATGTTTTCCCGTTCTTCTCCTCCTCTTCTTCTTCTTCTTCTTTCCCTTCTTACCTCATTGCCAGTTGCTCTCCCTTAGATCAAAGCTTTGGATTTAGATGATGAAAGTTATAAGTTCAAGTGATTTAAGTGAAAATTCTTAAGGTAAGGTGGGTTATAAGCTTTGATTTCTTCTTTTCTTCTTGATTAGGTTTTGACCTAGGTTTATGTTTTGTATTTGTGTATGTGTGATTGATGAGGATTGTGGATGAGAAAGACCTTGGATGGGTTTGGGAACAAGAAAGATCAGCTAAGGAAGCTATTAGGAGCAAGGGAAGTCAGGTTTGGGAATTTATGTTTTGGTGCATTATTTGATTGTGTTGATTTTAGTTGATTTTCTGGATATTTGTGAGGTTAAAGTTGTTTAGGTATGGTTGAATGTTATGGGTTTTGGATAAATTGTGTTGAGATGTCTAGAATGTGAGTTTTTTAGTCAAGGTAAGAAATGGAATGAGTTTTTGCAGTAAAATTTATAGTTTTGTTAATTGGGAATTTTGATGATAATAATATCATGATATAATTGTGTTTAATGGTACAAAAGCTGGGTTTTGTGTTAATTATGAGGTTTTGAATGAACTATTTGAGTTTTGTTGAAGTTTGGATTGGTTTGGAGATTTGGGTATATTATTAGAAGAGTTGAGTTTCTGCAGTTTCGCCGGAGATCTGGAAAATGCGACTCTATCGTGAGTGCGATAGAGCCAGTAATTCCAGTATCTCGTGGGTAGCTGAGCTCTCAGAGGTGGACTGCACGAGTCGTGACAAGCATCACGACTCGGCAAGATGGGTGTGGCCTTCACGAGTCGTGACAAGCATCACGACTCTGCTGGAGGATTGGCTTTGTCACTAGTCGTGACGACTTTCACGAGTCATGACAGTAAGCCTCTGTCACGAGTCGTGACATTGAGCACGACTCGTGACAGCCCTCATACCTTCATTTGCTTTTCCTTTTGTTCTTTGTATATGTCGATGTGTTTTGCCTTCACGAGTCGTGACATTGAGCAAGACTCATGACATCCTTCTGGGATTCATCTATCGCGAGCGTGACACCCGCCGCAAGCATGACAGACGTATTTGCATTAAAACGTTTTTGTTAAATTCCTATTTGCATAATTTCTCACTTGTGTTATGCATATACGATTTAAAACATGAATATTCAAATGTTCCTACGCATGGTAAGAATTGAAATATGGGAATTTTATCTACCATTATTATTTTATGAATATATGTATATGTGTAAGGAAATGCAATTTATTTGTTTAGTCTAAATGTGTGCATGATGCCCAATAATATGGTTATGTCTAATATGCTCATATGAATATGATAAATGTAATTAGTGCTAATGATATGCAAGTATATGAATGCATGTGCCTATGTGATTATAAAAAAATGTTTTAAGTATTGAAATGAAACATATGTGTATATCCTGAGTCGGTCAAGTCGTTGATAGATAGGCATGCCTATAGAGTTTTGTTGCTGCAGCCCCTTTGGTTATGGACCTTGATCAGGTCCCCGTTTGGATCCTCGTGATCCTCAATGTGTTTGGATCTTGTTTAAGATCCACCAATGTGAAAGCATTTTTTATGAGAAAATAAAGATGTTGCTTTTCGATTGTACCCTCGGGTACCCCAATGTGTTATGTTCACTCGTTTATCCACCTCCCTTGACTTATCAGGCAATTAAAGAGTAAAAGAATGTGAATAAAGTGATACGTTCTTTGATGAATTGCAAAAAGATATGTGAATAAGCAATGAATGTGTTTGTTGATATATATATTATATATATATATCCTTTGAGTTTGTGCTTTACGCACTTATATGTTCTGGATCCTTTATTGACACCGATGTGGAATTGTGTGGTATCTTCGGGTACCTAGATGCTTTTGTGTTTAAAACTAATATCAATTAAATGAAATGAGATATAGCAAATAATGTTTGTTCAGATAGGCGTGTATGAATGAATACTGACTGCTTAAGAGTTCGCATGTGGAAAAGACATGTTATTAATTTATTTAAAAGTTGTGAGTATGATTGTCTCTAGGAAGCCTTTGTAAAGGATTATTGAAGTAATTGATATATGTAATTGTTATAGTCGATTATTTCCGTAAATGAATTGTTTATATATTCGTTTATATGTTTAAAATGAGAATACAGGTATGTTATAGGTTATCTACCTTCTGGACCTTAGCCTGGGTAACTAATGTAAGTATGCTGGTAAGGAATTTATGTGTATTATTTGTTGGTGCCCCCATGAGTGCGGTAATGATGTGCATATATTAGTCAAGGGAAATAAAGTAGTAAGCATGATGTAGATAACTGAACTTAGGGAATGAGTTAAGATTAATTTTAGAATCTGTGTGTATAAATGTTTTCTGTAGAATTACGTAGTTCTGATTCCCAACAATAAGGATACATAGGAAGCTTGGGATAATTATTTCAAGCCCGAACCAATTCTAAGGATTGAAGTGTTTTAGTTTGAACAATGTAATGGTTGAGCAATGAAATGTTTTGACTTGAGAAGTTAATACTGTAGTTAACATAATTTTGGAAATATTTGTAATAATGGGAATTTCTAAGACTTTATATTTTTGAATAATAAAATGTATTTTCGGGTAACCTTTGAGGTATAAACAATTATATGATTAATTAAGTGATTTAAGCAAATGATGAATACGTGTAAAGTAATTGTGGTTAAAAGAAAATAAGTACTTTCTGTTCATGGTGTACGAGATGTATATGCATATGAAATTGTTTATATTTTCGTATGAAAATGATGATGTGAATATGTGGTAACTCTATGCTTATATGTGTGTTGCTTCTACATGTATTTATTTCATCAACCACCATGAGTGGCTGGCTATTATTGGTTTATCCCCACTAAGCATTATCGCTTAGCACGGGTGTTTTTCCTTGCAGGTTAGGAATTTAAAGTTTGGTTCGAGCGGTCCGCTGTGGCTTTGGGCAACAAGTCGGTAGAAGTTTATAGGAAGTGTTATTGATTTTTGGGATGTAATTAGGTTTTATTTATTAGCGTTTGTAATGAGTTATAATATTTTTTAGTGCGAATAATGGTGTGTGGGTGATATTGTTTAGGTTGTGTATGTTGCTGAGGTTATGATCTTAGGAATTTTATTATTCTATTTTCTGTTATTGCTTAGTTAGTGTTTTATCCAGTAGCAACTCTGTCTTCGTTCTCCCTCGGTATGCTATGTGTGGGTGTTGGGGTGTTACATTCTATTAGAATTTTGTATGATAGTAGATGGGTTAAGGAGAAGGTTTCGTATAATTCCTTGAAGTGTATTCATAAATGGTTATCTTTATGGGAATAGATATTTGGTGTTTGAATTGGAGGATTTGGATTCTATAAGATTATGGCGATGCTCTATATACCTGTCAGCTATCTCCAAGAAATTGTTTGAACATAAGCATATTGAATCATGGGGATGGGAAAAGTACGTAATTATAGCATCAATTGCATTTATGCATCATATTGTATACATGAACCATCACATCCTCATTGCATCATCATCCTTTAATCACACATGAGAAGCATTTGTGCATGTGTTTTGATGGAGAAAAAGTTGATAGGGTGTACATTGGGTATTTAATATTAAGATTAAGTGTGTGATTTAAGAGCATTATAATTGTTAAGGAAAATGTATTGTGTTTATAGTCTGAGTTGAGTAGAAGGAGTATTTTGGAGCCTTGCATAAATGAATTTGAAAAGATTTTTGGAGTAAGATATGAGTATTATTAGTAAAGAAATTAGCATGTGTGCCGGATGTTTTTGAAGTATTAAACAAATGTTGTAAGTTAAATGGTTTGTATATGAGGTGTATGTGCTTTGGTTCTGATTGGTGGTGAAAGTAATGATTGTTCTGATGAATATGATCGATTTGAACTTAAGATAATGAGAAGATAAGTATGAGGTTTATTTAAGTCAATTTTACGAGTTTGAGTTTAGTTATGGACAAGAAAAAGTTATGATTTGTATAGTTATCCTGATTAAAAAGAAGTGGTTTGAGAGTATAGTGATGAGAATAAGTAATAGTAAATAAGTATGTTAAACGTAAAGTGTATTGAAATAAGTGAAAGGTATGTGTTATAAGTGTAAAATGTAGGTGTTATGTGATGATATAGAAATGATCAGTGAGAACAATAGCGAATTGGAGTATAGTCTCCGGATCTTTCTGATGTAAGTGAATTTTGAGGACGAAATTCTTTTAGGAGGGAAGAATTATAACAATCCAAAATGTACCCTTGAATGATTTGGGCATATTGAGGATAAAGTGGTAACCAAAGTTATGCAAGTTAAAGTGTTAGATATGCCAAATGGACAATTTAAGAATTAACGTAAAAGTTTCGGTAATTGCGGCAAATTGTAAAATTGTGAAGTATGGAATTAGGACTTGATTGAAAGGATAAAATTAATTAAGTGGGCCAATGTGAAGGATTAGTAAGTTATAAGTCTCAATGTATAAGGATATGAGTATTGAGGTATTGAAAAGAGAATTTGAGAAAAATATCAAGGTTGGACCAATGGCATGGTGACATGTGGCAAGGAGATTAGAGAAGGTATAAAAGAAGAGAGAGAAGGAGAGAAAGGGCAGAAAATCTGCTCTCCCCTCTCTCGTTCTCCCTGTTCTTGCCCTCATCCTCTTCTTCTTCTTTCCCTTCTTGCTTCAATGCCATTTGGTCTCTCTTAAATCAAAGCCCAAGATTTGAGTGATGAAGTTTGCTAGTTCAAGAGATTTAAGTGAAGAATTTGTTATGAAAAGGTAAGTTTAAGTTTTGATTTCTCTTATTCCTTTGATTAGCTTACAACCTAGGTTAATGTTTTTTATATGTGTTTGTGTAATTGATGAGGATCTTGGATGAGTTTGGAAGCAAGATAGATTAGCTGAAGAAGCTATTAGGGGCAAAGGAGATGAGGTTTGGGATTTTGTTATTTGATTTGGGATTTTGATTTGATGTTCAAGAAATTTGTGGGGATAAAGTTGTTTAAGTATGTTTAAATGCTATGGGTTTTGACTCACTTGTGTTGAAATGCTGTGAATGTGGTATAATGGATCAAAATTTGTAATTGATTAAAGGCTGGAAGTAAATTTCTGGTTTTGTTAAATTTTGATTATGTTAGTTGCATGAGTTAATTGTGATAGTGGTAGCAAAGTTGAGTTTGGTATTATTTATGAAGTTTTGTATAGACAATGTGAGTAGTACGTTTGTAATGCTTTGCTAATTTTGAGGTATGATAAAGTTTGGTTGCGAGTTGGGTTAATATTGGTTGATTTTTGGGGTTTGGGATGGTCTACACGGCGGTATGAAATGGGAATACCACCGTGTGATCGTATTCTGTTCTTCAGTTTCCTTGTCCATGATTTTACACGGCGGTAAGGACTTTGCATACTGTCGTGTAAAGTCATTCTCATTTGAATGATTTCTGTGTTGTACATTTTACATGGGGGTAAGGAATTTCCATACTTCCGTGTAATTGCTCTCTAGACATGCTTAATTCTTGGCTCGGTATGATTTCTTTAGCTCCCTCACGAGTCATGAAGGCGGGCACGACTCGTGAAGCTCCCTCATGAGTCGTGAAGGCTGGCACAACTCGTGAAGCCCCCCTCATGATTCGTGAAGGCTAGCACGACTCGTGAAGCTTCCTCACGAGTCGTGAGGGCTGGCACGACTCATACAACTAGTGTCACGAGTCGTGACACTAAGCACGACTCGTGACACTAAGCACGACTCGTGACAGTGACCCCTTCCTGCTTGCCCTATTTTCTGAAATGATTTTTTTTTCTTGTTTCGCTCTGCATGGTTTCTCAGTTGTGTTGTGTATCTATGTGACTTATAATATGAATTGTTCTAATGTTTCTATACATGCTCCTATGTATGGTAATTGTGATGCGCGCCGAACCCTGGGGCGCCCCGAACCACCCGCCTTTAGGGTGATCGGGAGGAGGTTCATGAAAACTTGTAAAAAATACAAGTGCATCTATGTTGGGCAACAAGGAGGTTTCTTGGAGTCGCCACCCAATAGAATATTGGAAAAGGTCGTCTAGTCTCAGTGAGCCTAAGACGGCGCATATATATCCATTTTGGGCAGACCAGAGATATCTTGGAGGCTTCATCCCAATAGAACATTGGAATGATCCTCTAACCCCGTGGAGCCTAGGATTATTCGAGTTGGGCCTATTGGTGGGCAACAAGAGATATTTTGGAGGCCCCATCCCAATGAAACATTGAGATGGTCCTCAAACCTCGTTGAGCCTAAGACCAGTGTGGGTTCGGGACTTCCCATTTATTCATACCTTGGTTAAGTTTATAAATGAGTTTTATATTTAGAGTTTCATCCCATTTCTCATTCATTTTTATGCAGTTTAATTAAGGCGCAGGTTGTCCACTCAAGGAAGTGATGAATAAAACAAGATTAAAATAAAGTACATGAAAATAAATACAACAAAACTAGGGGCGGAATACAACCTCCATTGTAAATAAAATACAAATCATACATAAATCGGAATATTGATTAAGAATGACATTGGTCCTCGCATGCATACTTTTTAAAAAAGTATTAAAGGTGATGGTTTATTTGGGTATGGAAAACTAGGACATTGGTCCCATTTTTATTTAAAAAAAATGCCAAATTAATTAATAGAAATGTTTTTGTTATTTTCTTTTTAGCGTGCCTAAAATAAATAATTTTATTAAAGATTACATGGCAAAATAAATGAAAAAGCCAAATAAATGAAATATTACAAATAAATCAATTAAATATCTAACCCAAACGAGACTTCTGGATCTCCTCGTATGCTCGCAAAAATGCCCAAGTAAAGAAATAAGTTTTGACAAAAAAAACAAAATACAAAAGAAGTAATGTTAGTAATTAAATAAATTAAATAAATTAAATATATAATAAATGATAAAATGAGATAAAATAAAATGTGTTAATGAAATAATATACAAAAAAATCATCATTATAATAATAATTAATAATGAAAATAAACAAATAAATGAATAAATAATAAATATAAAACAATGAAAAAGAATGATAAAAAATGAATAAAAGAATGATGAAAATAATTAAATGAGTGACATGATTAATTAATGTTATCCCAATTAACATAAAATATTTACATGGCAAAAAGATTAATCAAAATAAATTAATTAATTAATTACATGTTACAAATAATGAGAAGTCAATGCAAAAATAAATTATTTACATGTTAGCAATAATAAGAAATCCATATTTACATATTAGAAATGATAAGAAATCAATATTTACGTGAACAAAAATAATATATTAACATATTAAATGAGACAATTATAAAAGCAATAGAATAAATGAATAAATAAAAATAATAAAATATACATGAATAAATTAAATATGAACAAAAATAAATAAAGGAAAATAAAAGCGTCAAGCCCGAAATGTTTACCCTCAGAGTTTCGGATTCGATAAAAGTAAAAATGATGATTGATTTCCTTGTTTTGGTTTGCAAGATTAGAATTGAGATATGAAAATGTTGGAATTTTATTTCAAGAAAAAAGATTAAAAAAATGATAAAAAATTCTTTAAAAACAAATAATTAATTTCTTTACCTAAAGAATGATTTTTATTGATAAAAAAAATAAAAATGATCCCAAGAACAAACAATTATTTGTTTGTCTTAAGAAACAAAACATATGAAAAAAAATCATATTTTTAGAAAATCAAATGAAAAAATTAGATTTTGATAACAAACAATTGTTTTGTTTGTCTCAAAAATATTTTTTCATCAAAAATAAACTCAAAAATCATTGAAAAAAAGTTTGATTGAAAACAAATAACAAGTTAAAAAAAATGAATTGTGAGAGCAAACAATTATTTTGTTTGTCTCAAAATTGAAATCAATCAATAAAACTACTTCTAAAAAATGTTTAGAAGAAATTCTATTGGAAAAAGAACCAAAAAGATGAACTGAATTTTTTTCGTTTTGTTGGGGAAAATCTGGAAATTTTAGAGAGAATTTGAGAGGAAGAAGAAGAAAAACCCTAGAAAAAATCCCCCCATTTCTCTTTCCATCTTTTTCTTTTTATATGAAAAAAAAAGATTAAAACCTAACTAATTAATGGAAAAATCTTAATTAAATCAGATATTAATTATTTTCAATTTTAAAAATTGAAAAAATCCTTAAAAACCCTGAAAAAATGGGATAAAAAATGGAATTTTGGGTGAAAAATCGAAAAAAACTGAATTTCGGGCGATTTCGGCAGATTTGCGGTGAACAGGGCTGACGGACGCCCGTCGCTGGTGAGCGATGGCATGCCAGCGCGCGCGCCACGCGCTAGCAGGCGAGACGCAGTGCGCACGCGAGCATCGTCGCTGCGCGTGGAGCTCCGCGCGCCGCAGCGCCTCGCAGCGGGCACAGACGCTGCGCGCTGCCGCAAGGTGCCGACGCTCGGAATTTTTTTTTATTATTATTAAAGATTAAGTAAAAATACTACAATTTCTAAACCCCATTTTTCAAATCTAATTTTCTAAACATTTTTTATTATTTTTTACATTTTCACTCTAAAATGCAAATTTAAATAGGAAATCACCACTTTCAACCTTTTTGCTTGTGACAAAGCATCTTATCATCATTGGGTAACTCTGATCTGGGCTGTCTCAGGACCCGGTATCTACAGTAATAATTGAAATATGTAAAGTTTAATAATAACGAATGTATATGTGTGAAGAAATGTCAATGTATTCATTAAGTCTAAATGAGTGCACGATGCCTAATAACATGCATATGTTTATTATATTCATATGAATTTATAAACTGTGAAAGAATACATGATTAGTTTGGAAATATGATAAGTGTGATTTGTGCTAATGATATGCATATTTATGAATGTATGAACTCACATGAAAATAAAGAAATGTTTTAAGTATTATATGACAAAGTTAAAATGTATAGCCTGTGTGAGTCAATCTGTGGATAGATAGGCATACCTATAGAGTTCTGTTACTGTAGCCCCTCTGTTCTAGACCCTGATTAGGTCTCCGTTTGGATCCTCGCAATCCTCAATGTGTGCGGATCTTGTTTAAGATCCCCCAGTGTGAAAATGTTTTTGATGAGAAAATAAAGATGTTGCTTTTAGATTGTACCCTCGGGTACCCCAATGTGTTATGTTCACTCGTTTATCCACATCTTTGACTTAGCAGGCAATTAAAGAGTAAAAGAATGCGAACAAATTGATAAGTTCTTTGATGTTTGGAAAAAAGATATGTGAATGAGCATTGAATGTGTTTGTTCATATATATATATATATCATCTGAGCTTGTGCTTTACGCACTCATATGTTCTGGATCATTTATGGACACCATGCGGAATTGTGTGGTATCTTCGGGTACCTGAATGCTTTTGTATCTGAATCTAATGTCAGTAAAATGAAAAGAGATGTAACAGATAACGGTTGTTCTAATAGGTGTGTATGAATGAATATTGACTATATAAGCATTCATATGTGGAAATGCCTTTCACTAATCGATTTAAAAGTTATGAGTATTCATTGTCTATATGAATCCTTTGTAGAGAATTGTTGAAGTAATTGATATGCGTAATTGATATAATCGACTATTCAGTAAATAAACTTTATGTATATATATATACATGTATATTCGTTTATTTATTTGCAATGAGAATACAGGTATGTTATATATTATTTGCCTACTGGACCGTAGCCTGGACATCTACTGTAAGTATATTGGTAAGGAATTTATGTGTGTTGTTTGTTGGTGCCCCATGAGTACGATAATGATGTGCATATATTAGTTAAGGTAAATAAAGTAGTAAACATGATATAGATAACTGGACTTAGGGAATGAGTTAAGATTAATTTTGGAATATGTGTGTATAAAGGTTTTCTGTAGAACTACATGGTTCTGATTCCCAACAATAGGGATATATAGGAAGCTTGGGATAATTATTTCAAGCCTGAACCAAATCTAAAATTTGAGGTGTTTTGTTTAGTTTGAACAAATGAAATGTTTTGACTTAAGTATCAATACCATAATCTGCATGATTTTGGAAATATTCGTAATAATGGGGATTTCTAAGACTTTATGTTTCTACTATCAAAATGTGTTTTGGTAATCTATGAGGTATAACTAATTATATGGTTAATTAAGTGAATAAGATAAATGATGGGTACGTTTAATGTATTTGTGTTTAAAAGTAATAAAGTAATTTCTGTCTGTGGTGAGCGAGATGTATACGTGTATAGATTTTCTTAAGTTTTCGGATGAAAATAATGATATGAATTTGTGATAACGTTAGCCGATATTCCTTTATACTTATGTATATGTACTGCTTATGCATGTGTTTGTATTATCAACCACTGTGAGTAGCTGGTTATTCTTTGTTTAGCCCTACTAAGCGTTATCACTTAGCACGGGAGTTTCTCCATGCAGGTTAGGAGATTGAAGTTTAGTTCGTGCGATCCGCTGTGACTTTGGCCAACAGGTCGGTAGAAGTTTATAGGAAGTGTTATTGATTTTTGGGATGTAATTAAGTTTTATATATTAGCATTTGTTATGAGTTGTAATATTCTTTAGTGCAAATAATGGTGTGTGGGTGATATAAGTTTGGGATGTGTGTGTCGTTGAGGTCATAATTTTAGGAATTTTATTATTCTGTTTTCTGTTATTGCTAAGTATTTTTGTCCGGTAGCACCTTCCACTCACCGTAGCACTCTGTCTTCATTTTCCTTCGGTATGCTATGTGTGGGAGTTGGGGGTGTTACAGGGTAGGAGACAGGGATCTGCTTATATGTCTGGTGTTAACAGAGGTTGTTTGGGTGCTAGGAGTGAAGTTATGCCAAAATGTTCGCACTGCAATAAGCGCCATCAGGATGAGTGTTGATAGTTGACTGGAGGTTGTTTCCGATGTGGTAGTGTGACACACGCCGAACCTAGCAAAGGTCCTCTTTGAACCCGCTTTTAAGGCTCAAGGGATTGGTTCGTGTCTTTTATGATCTTGGGCATCATGAGTTATTTTGAATGCCTCATTCCCAATAGAACATTGGAAAGGATCATATAGCCTCACGGCGCCTTGAAGCACCTTGAGGAATTTTTGAGTCGCCACCCAATTTACGAGAAATTGAAAAAGTCTCTAACCTCTATTGGTCTAAACCAGAAATGGTGTCCGGAACTTCACTCTTATTTATGTTTTGGTTAATTATAAATGAGTTTTTAAATTCGTAAAATTCTATCTCTCCTTTCACACGATTAATGCATTTAATTAAAAGCGCATCGCAAGCATTCAAAAGCAATAAATAAAATCTATAAAGAATGCGGTAAATAAAATGATAAACAAAAGCAATAAACACGTCAAGCACACAATTATAAGAGAAATTGGGGCAAAATACAACCCAAAATAAGAAAAGATTAAAAATGTAAATTGGGATAGAATACAATCTCAGATGAAAACTAAATAATATTGCCCCAAAATTAATTACAAGGGCCCGAAATGTATGAACATAAATTTAAACAAACAAACAAAATCAAACATAAGAAAAACATACATAAATCGAGACATTCATTTGGTTTATGAACATTGGTTCCTTTATGCTCATTTAAAAGGGGATCGAAGAGTTGTTCGATTGCTAGTTTGAATAAACCGGGATGAGTGTTCCCATTTTGGAGAAAATCTAACTCTTTGTTTTATCGTTACATTTTACATTTCTTGGCTAAAACAAGGGATATTGGTCCCAATTTTATTAATAAAAAATTGTAATTAAGTTATAAAATATTTTCATAATTTTTTACCGCACATGTGCACAAGATAAAACCATTTTATTTCACAAGCAAATATAAACACATAAAGGGATAGGAAATATCTCACCCAAGCGATGCGAGTTTCCTACGCGTCGTGACCCATCCGTGTGGTCACGGGGACGCTCATGCAAGGTAAACCAAGTTTAAATCCCACAGAAAAAATAACATTAAAAATATTAGTAATAATTCTAAAAATTAATCAAATAAAGGCAAAATAAATATAAGACATGCGAACTTAACATACAAATAATTTACATGCAAAGAAAATTAAAAAGACAGGTCATGCCAAAAATAAGAATAATGATAAAACAACGGCAACAATAAAATTTATGATGATAATGATAATTATTATGGCAACAGGAACACTAATAATAATAATAATAATAATAATAATAATAATAATAATAATAATAATAATAATAATAAAATAAGATAACAATAATAATAGCACAATGAAATAGTAATAATGATAATAATAATAATAATAAAGCAAATAGCAATATTAATGACAATAATTAAGAATAATAGCAATAATGCAACATAATAATGATAACATGAACAACAATAATAATAATGATAATAATTACACAATCACAATAATAATAATAATAGTAATAGTAATAATGATAATAATAACAATAATAATAATGACAATAATCCCTATAAAAATAAATACTAAAACAAATAATGATAATAATAATAATAATGATATAAAATAAATAAACATAAAATGATAATAATGATAATAATAATAATAATAATAATAATAATAATAATAATAATGATATAAAATAAATAAACATAAAATAATACTAAATAAATAAAATGATAATAACAATAATGATAGTGTAAAATAGTATTAATTAATAATAATAATAATAAAATAATAATATAAAATAAATAAAAAATAAATAAATAAGGGACTCACCGGATTTTCCTCGCCGGAGCTACCGTTGATGACACCGCCGGTATCAGAGGATAGATTGCCGTGCCGGGATCTCGTCACCGTCGGTCACGCGCCGGAAGGATGCCGGAGCTGCTCGGAAAAGGAGCCCAAAGCCGCAGCTCCACCTCCTCCGATCTCCCTACTGCCGGCGAGTGGGGGAGATCGACTGCCATCGCCTGGTTGGTCCGGGTTCCCTTGTTCTTCCGGTGGGGTGCGTGTGGCGGCGCCTCCGCTTTTCTTCCCCTCTTTTTTCCTTTTTCCTGCGTCGTCTCCTCCATTTTGGTCTCCCTCTGTTCCCTCTTCTTTTATTTTTTCCTTCTCTTTCTTTCTTTCATTTGGTTTCCTTTCTTTCTTTTCCTTGCTCTCTGTTCTCTCTATTCCTTTTCTTTCTTCTCTTTTCATTTTTCTTTGTTTTCTTCTTTCTTGGCTTGGCTCCTCCATTTTCTTTCTCTTTCTCTTTTTATTTTTTTCTTTTCTTACTCCCTCTCATCTCATCAGCCGACCCCCTCCTCATATTTGCCTTCATATTTTTCTTTTTATACCCCAAAATTAGGTTAGGGCCATTCTCCATAATTTTTCTCCATATTTTTTGAATTTATTAATTTTATTTTAACCTACTTAATTTATTTATTTTTTTCAACATCAATTATCTTATATTAACTAATTAATTCAACCTAATCTTATTTTTTAATTTTACACACACATATATATATATATATATATATATTTTTCTCTTCTTTTTTTTTTTTAAAGTTTTTATATATGTTTTTTTTTCGGAGAAATTTGCCCGGAGAGCCAAAATTGCCATTTTTTAGATGTTACCCTTGACTCAGGACCCGGTGTCTACAGGTAGCATGGACCATTTTTTGGCTAATTGCCCTAAGTTAAGTGAGAACACTCAGGATCAGCAAGAGGCCAGTCGAGCGGGGTCTAATGCCCCACAGGCCAGCCAGGGTCGAGGTAGAGGTTGAGGTCATGCTGGACGGCCTAAAGATGGAACTTCATCTGAGTCGGTGGATTGTCCTCAAGTGGCACCAATGAGAGCTTATGCAATGAGAGCTCGGGAGGAGCAAGATGCACCTGAAGTGATTACTGGTAAGTTCTTACTCTTTAATACTGAATTGCATGCTCTAATAGATCCCGGGTCCACACACTCATATTTTTGTTCTGATAAGTTATGTGCTAAGTTGACTTATGCAGAACAATTAGATTATGAGATTTGTGTGACCAGTCCCTTAGGGCATAGTGTCAATATGAGTAGAGTGTATAGGAATTGTCCCCTAGTTGTGCAAAGTAAAGAGTTCCTAGTGGATCTGATTATTCTCCCTTTTAAAGAGTTTGATTTGATTCTGGGTATGGACTGGTTGTGCAAGCACCGGGTTGTGGTGGACTGTCATAGGAAGATAGTTATGCTCAGAGATTGTGATCAGTGTACAGTGGTTATGAGAGGTTTAGGCTCTAGTTCTTTGGGTAATGTGATCTCGGCTATGGAAGCTAGGCGTTTTATGAGAAAAGGATGTGAGGCGTATTTGGCCTTGGTTTTGGATTCTAGGCTGAGTAAAGTTAAAGTTCAAGATATTCCAGTAGTGAGGGAGTTTGTGGATGTGTTTCCAGAAGAGTTGCCTAGTTTGCCTCCAGAGAGAGAAGTGGAGCTATCCATAGAGATTCAGCCGAGTACTACTCCCATTTCTAAAGCTCCTTATCAAATAACTCCGATGGAATTGAAAGAACTAAAGATTCAACTCCAGGAGCTATTAGATAAAGGCTTTATCAGACCTAGCATCTCTCCATAGGGTGCTCGGGTATTATTTGTTAAGAAGAAGGATGGCACCTGTGACGCACACCGAACCTAGCAAAGGCCCTCATTGAACCCACTTTTATGATTCGAGGGATTGGTTCACGTCTTTTTGATTTTGGGTGCCATGAGACATCTTGGATGCCTCCTTCCCAATAGAACATTGGGAAGGATCATCTAGCCTCATGGTACATTTAGGCACCTTTGAGGTATTTTGGAGTCGCCACACAATTTACGAGAAATTGGGAAAGGTCATCTAACCTCTACAGTCTAAACCAGAGATGGTGTTCAAAACTTCACTCTTATTTATGCTTTGGTTAATTATAAATGAGTTTTTAAATTCGTAAAATTCTATCTCTTCTCTCACACGATTGATGCATTTAATTAAAAGCGCATTGCAAGCATTCAAAAGCAGTAAAGGAAAGCAATAAAGAAAGCGATAAATAAAGCGATAAAGGAAAGCAGTAACACGCCAAGCACAAAATTACATGGAAGATAGGGGCGGAATACAACCCCAAGAAGATTGAAAATGTAAATTGGGATGGAATACAATCCCAAATGGAAATTAAACAATGTTGCCCCAAAATTAATTACAAGGGCCCAAAAGAAAATGAACATAAATTTAAACAACCAAACCAAATCAAACATAAGAAAAACATAAATAAATCGGGGCATTCGCTTGGTTTAGGAACATTGGTTCCTTCGCGTTTGTTTGAAGGTTTAGGAACATTGGTTCTTTCACACTTATTTGAAAATGGGTCGAAGACTTGTTTGATTGTTCGGTTGTAAACCGGGATGAGTGATCCCATTTTAGAGAAAAAGAAACTCTTCGTTTTATTGTGATGTTTTACATCCCTTAGCTAAAACGCGGGACATTGGTCCCAATTTTATTAGTGAAAACCCAATTAAATTATAAAAATATTTTTGTGATTTTTCATCTCACGCGTGCATAAATAAAATATTTATTTTACAAATAAACACAACAAAAAGAGAAGGAATAGGAAAGGTCTCACCAAATGACGCGGTCTCCTATGCGTGGTGACCCATCTGGGAGGTCACGGGAACACTCACATAATGCAAGTCACAATAAATCTCAGACAAAAAAATAATATTAAAATTAATATTAGTAATAATTCTAAAAATTAATCAAATAAAGAACAAGATAATGATAACAATAAAGTTATAGTGACAATAACAATAAATAATCATGCCATAATGGTGACAATCAAATAATAATAATAATAATAATAATAATAATAATAATAATAATAATAATGATAACATAATAATAATAACAATAACAAGTAAAACAATAATAATAATAATAATAATAATAATAATAACACCCTAATACTACTAATAATAACAATACCATAAAATAATAATAATAACAATAATAACAATAATAATATAAAACAAAATAATACTAATGATACAATAAAGAAACTAACAGTAATAGAACCATATAATAATAATAATAATAATAATAATAATAATAATAATAATAATGGAGGCAGACGACAATAATGACAAGTTAAAACAACAAGAAATCAAATGGAAACCACACAACATGGCAACAATAATAATCACAATAAAAAAATGCTAAAAATAAATGATAGACATGATAATAATAATAACAACAATAAATGATATACAAAAATAAACGAGAACGGGTCCAAAAATGTTTACCCTCAGAATTTATAAATCGAAAGAAACGGTGTCTTGATCCGTCCTCCTTGTCGAATTTACGGTGATAAATACCCGAAATAAAATATAAAAATATACGTTTTTAAATAAATTAGCTCAAGAAAATATTTTTGTTGGAATGAATAAGTAAAGAAAATTAATTTTTCTTGCTCAAATCAAACCCAAAATGAAATATTTTCTAGAGGAGAAAAAGATTAAAACTTGAAAAAAAGGTTAAGAATTTTTTGAAGAAGAAAAATGTTTGCTTGAGAGAAAACTGGAGATAAAACTAAAAAACCCCCTATTTTGATTTCTCTGAATTCCCAAAATAAGGAAAGACAAATCCATCTTTCATCTTTGCCTTCCCGAGAATTGCACAAAAAATTGATAGAAGTGGTAAAATCGGACTAAAAACGACCAGGAAATGCAGAAAACGCAGGCGAAAGGGACCGCGGGCAAAGATGCCCGCGTGCGGGCCAGGTGATGCGCGCGCCCAGGGGAGACACGCCCCAATGGGGCACGCGCGCCTACGGGGAGACACGCCCCAATGGGGCGCGCGCTTCCTCGGGGAGACCCGCCCCAATGGGTGTGCGCTCCCGCGGGGAGACGCGCCCCAACGGGGCGCGCGCAAAATCCCTGCTGCGTGTGCAGAGTCCCTGCTGCCATGCGCGCGGCCTCTGCCACGCATGCGGCCGTGCGCTGCCCACGCTCGTGGCATGCGAAAAAAGGTAAAAATAAAATAAAATACAATGCAAAAATAAAAAATTAAAACAAAAATAAAAATAAAAATAAATAAAAATAAAAATAGGAGTAAAAATGTAAAATTTTTTAATTAAAATTTTTAGAGTAACGAAGGAGATTTTCAACAAGGAAAACATCATTTTTTACACCTTTGCTTGTGGTAAGTATCATTTTCATCATCGGGTAATCCTGATATTGGACCGCCTCGGGACCTGGTGTCTACAGTTGCCCCCAATTTTGGAGAACCTAGAACTTAAGTCCCTGGGTGAGCCAAAATTCAAAAAAGAAAGGAAAGAAGCATGTACCTGAGGCAGTTGTCTTCCCAGTCATGCTAATGAAGTCATCTCTTTAGGTCGCTGTATAGACTGAGGAACGATTTCCATCCTTCTGGGTGATGTGTCGAGTCTACTCCAGACTTATGAAATGCGAGAGTTGCTCTTCTGAGTTGCACCGAGTCTGCTCTAGACTTACAAAGTGCAAGGGTTTCATCTTCTGATGGTGATGCGCCGAGTCTGCTCCAGACTTACAAAACGCAAGGATTGCTCTTCTGAGCTGCACCGAGTCTGCTCCAGACTTACAAAGTGCTGGGGTGTTCTTCTGAACTGCACCGAACCTGCTCCAGGCTTACAAAGTATGGGATGTTCTTCTGAACTACACCGAGCCTGCTCCAAGCTTACATAGAGGAAGAGGTGCTCTTCTGAGCTGCACTGAGTCTGCTCAAGACTTACAAAGTGCGGGGTGTTCTTCTGAACTGCACCGAGCCTACTCCAGGCTTACGAAGTGAAAGAGGTGCTCTTCTGAGCTGCACCGAGTCTGCTCCAGGCTTACAAAGTGCAGGGGTGTTCTTCTGAACTGGTGGTAGTGCGCCGAGTCTACTCCAGACTTACAACCCGAGGATCGCTCTCCTGAGCTACACCAAGTTTGCTCTAGACTTGCAAAGTGCGAGGGTGGTGGTGCGCCGAGCCTGCTCCAGACTTACAAAACGCGAGGATTGCTCCACTGAGCTGCATCGAGTCTGCTCCAGACGTACAAAGTGCGAGAGTTCCATCTTCTGATGGTGGTGCGCCGAGTCTGCTCCAGACTTATAAAACGCGAGGATTGTTCTTCGGAGCTACACCGAGTCTGCTCCCTGAGAGGTCTTCGGATAGCTGGTTGGATTGGTGTTTTGACCGATGTCGTCGCTTGACCTTTTGTTAGCGTTGGCATTGATTCTCTCTTTCTGTAAGACTTAGAAAGCAAAATATGTAGTAAAAGTGGTGAGCATGCACGTGAGATGCACGTGTATGTAGTAATGCAAGACAAGGATTCGTCTAAGTGGATTCAGAGGCGATAGCAAGTTTGGTCATAATTTGCAACAGGATCGGTGCCCTCTGCAATTGCTTATGAATTTCATGCCTTTGGGGATCATGAGGTTCTCTTCTGATACATGTAGTCATTCTTTGAAGGCAGTGCGTCTCTTGTGGATTTTCACACTAGCTTTTCTTAGTGGGAAATGCGTCCTTTCCGGATTTTCACATAACCTTGTGCCTTATTTTTTGCCTTGAATGGACCCAATCCAATCCAGTGGCTTTTATTAATTTCATTTTTTTATAGGACAAACTGCTTGTTCCCAGGTTTTCACCTTGCCCTTTGGCCTAACTTTTGCTGAGAGCGCTAGTCACGGTTTTCATCTCTAACGGCCCCCTTTTTTTTTTTTGAGAGTGCCTGAAGTTGTTACCAAAGATTTTTCGTGTATGATTGGCATGTACTTATGTCTCAAATTAAGGTTGTATGAGTTTGATTCCTATCATGAGGGTGCTGTAGAATTGGCCTCACAATTGATATCTGGATGAGTCGACTGAAGTGCTTGAGTAGCGAGAATGGTAGAGGGTAGATAGTACTGATGCGCTAATTCTATGCTGGAACTAGACAACTTTGAGTATGCGAGATGAACTTCTTTGGTCACACTAACATATCATTGCATAAGTGTATATATTTCAGCTTGATTTCATAACATATGATCATCATTTGGCATTAATTCGAAAAAAATATGAGACATCATCTAATCTCGGGATAGATCTTGAGAGCATCAAACTCCTGTTATCAATCAGCTCTCGCGGGTTTTCTTGCTTGAATATTTTCTTTCTTCTTTTTTATTTTTTATTCTTTATTTAGCCTTTGCCATGGACCCACCATTAGTCCATTGGTGTTGATTGAATTTGCTTTCATCTTCGTTGGCCGGAAAAGCTGCTCCTTCAGAGAGTGGTTCTTTTTTGTTCGTCGGTGTTGATTGAATTTGCTTCCATCTTCGTTGGCCGAAAAATCTGCTTCTTCAGAGAGTGGTTCTTTTTTGTTCGTCGGTGTTGATTGAATTTGCTTCCATCTTTGTTGGCCGAAAAATTTGCTCCTTCGGAGAGTGGTTCTTTTTTGTTCGTCGGTGTTGATTGAGTTTGCTTCCATCTTCGTTGGCCGAAAAAGCTGTTCCTTCGGAGAGTGGTTCTTTTTTGTATTAAAATCTTGTTCTTAGCCCTTGTGCAGACTGGTTGAGGTGATGGGTTCCTTATTTGGGGCTTGGATGTGAAATCTCACATTTTGCTTTTGTAACACCCCTTACCCGTACTTAGGCGATCCCATCCAATAAGGAGTGAGATGCCGTATGAGTAGAGGTGCCACCACACAGATACAGAATATACATACATAAACATATATACTGAAATACAGGGTAATTTAAAAACTTTACAAAACCATCCAAGAAGGAAGCTGATCATGCATTAATATAACGAAAAATAATACATTACTGTTTGATCAACCCAAAGGTACAAAAGATAATTACATATCCAAAATTATACATATACATATGTGGAAGCTAATACAAAATTGACATCAGAGAGTTCTATACAAAAAGAATCGTCAAAATACAAATTTAGGCCCTACACTAAAGACCCAGCTGTGTTGGCTTCGATGGTTGCGACTCTCCCAAAGCAACTCCTTCCGCACCTGCACGGGTAAACACACTGTGCTAAGCGATAAACGCTTAGTGGGGAAACACACATATAGTATAAGGACAACCATTCACAACGGTCATCAAGGCAAACACATACTGATGGCATAATCAGAAATACACATTAAACATGAGTAGAAACATATTAACATGTAAATATATAAAGTCATACATTTGATACAGCACACTGCCTTCACAACATCATTAATAACATATTCGGATCACAAAATCTCATACTTAGCAAAGCAATTAAAAATGACAAAGTGCCTGCTGACTCAAAGTAGTGGATAATGAGTGAACAAATAGTACTTTACGGGTACGAGCCGATTACAAACAGTACCTTACGGGTACGAATCAAGAAATCAATTTTTACTTTTAATTTCCACAAAACATTTTTAAAGGGGATCTTAAGCAAGATTCGAACATAAAGGGGTTCGCGAGGAACCAAACGGGGACCTGATCGGGGTCCAAACTGAACAAAGGGCTACAGCTAAGAGACTCTATTAGGCATGCCTAACTATCCACTAGACTGACTCTTACAGGCTAGGTATAAAATATTCTATAATCAAAACATAATATTCAATATAATACGATGCAACAAAAATAATTACAGTTAAATATAATTTAAAAACTGAGGTGACGTTAAATAACTATTAAAACCAAAACATAAGTTAAAAAGAACAAAGGACAAGAATTAAAACATCAGAATTCAAGACAGAAGGCATTTAGAAACACTCTGCGGGAGAGGAGGCTGTCACGACTCGTGACAGGGGCTCACTATCAAGACTCGTGACAGTCATCACGACTCGTGACGAAACCAGCCTCTCACAAGGAGCTGTCACGACTCATGCACAACGTCACGAGTCGTGACAGTTATTACGACTCGTGACAAAGCCGAAGCTATCACGACTAGGCAAAGGGGCTTACTGTCACGACTCGTGACGGAGCCACGGGATTTCCAGGAAAAAAAAAATCCAACAACTTAAATTTTTGCTTCCAAAATTCAACAATCAAGCATCACAACTTAAATTAAACAAAACCCATAACATTTATACTAACATGAACCTCTTTAAACATCAAATTTTCAGAAATTCCATCAAAGATACAAATATCATGAAAATGCACAAAAGGGCACATAAATTCCAAAACCTCAAAATTAGAAGCTCTATCACTTGGTTCCACTAGATCCTGCAACTTCCTTGCCTTTAGGAGGCTCAACTAAGCATCAAACCACAAAATACACAAATACAACCCTAAGTTACAAATCCAAAACCAGGAAAAATAAGGAGAAGAAGAAGAAGATGAAGAAGAAGAAGAAGATGATTACACAAAAGAGATGCATAAACTTACTGATTAATGCAAGGTGTGATTAATCCCCACCACCAAGAGCTTGAATCCAAGCTTAGAGCACACCAATAGAAAGCAAAGGAAAAGAAAGACAAAGAAGAGAGGGGAGAACGGGAATGAGGGATGAAAATTCAGATTTCTCAATTCTCTCTCTTCTTCTACTTTTCATTTCCTAACCTAACCATGTGTCCACTTTTTAGTGGTGGAAATCCATCACACACACCAAACAACCATACACCTAGAACACACAATGAACACCTTACTAAGACACACCCTACCATGGTATGAGCAAACACACACAAAAACACAACCCTAACACACACTCTACAACCATGCGAATGAGCACATCCAAGTGCAACCCAACTAATTCACACCCTAACACCACACATGCACCCACATGTTAACAAACTCTTAAAACATGCATTTCTACCTAAAATGCCCTTTACACAAGCCAAAACTCACACAATGCACATGCACATACATGGCTCATTCTACTAGGGGGCAAACGGGGTGTGACAACTCTCCCCTACTAATAAGAATTTTGTCCTCGAAATTCTCACCTGAACTGAACAATTGTGGATACTGAGCTCTCATCGACTCCTCTGGTTCCCATGTCGCTTCTTCGACTCCGTGGTGATTCCATAACACCTTCACCAATGGAATCTGCTTATTCCTTAACTGTCTCACTTCCCGAGCTAAGATAGCCCTTGGTTCTTCATCATAAGAGAAATTAGGCTGAACTTGTACATCTTGCATGGATAAAATGTGCAACGGATCTGATCGGTACCGACAAAGCATTGAAATATGAAAAACGTCGTACAACCTTGACAACTCTATCAGTAAAGCCAACCTATAGGCTACCGGACCAACTTTTGCCAACACCTCATACGGACCAATGAAACGAGGAATAAGCTTTCCTTTCTTTCAAAACCTAAGCACTTTTCTCTAAGGAGAAACTTTCAGGAAAACCTTGTCGCCGACTTCAAACTGCACATCCTTTCTCTTCAAGTTGGCATAAGACTTCTGTCGATCCTTGGCCGCCTTCAAATTCTGCTGCACAATTCTGATCTTCTCCTCTGAATCTCTAACCAAATCTGGCCCAACCACTGACCTCTCGGATAACTCTGTCCAACAAACTGGAGTCCTACACTGACGTCCATACAAAGCCTCATAAGGAGCCATACCGATACTGGACTAATAGCTATTGTTGTAGGCAAATTCCATAAGCGTTACATACTTGTCCCAACTACCCGGAAAGTAAAAAACACAAGCCCTTAACATATCCTCAAAGATCTAAATCACTCGCTCGGACTGACCGTCTGTCTGAGGATGAAATGCCGTACTGAAGTTCAACTTGGTACCCAAAGCTCGCTGCAACTCTTTCCAAAACTTAGATGTGAACCTTGGGTCCCGGTCTGAAACTATGGACAAAGGCACTCCATGCAACTGAACTATCTCATCCATATAGATACTGGCTAATCTATCCATCTGGTAATCCATCCTAACCGGCAAGAAGTGAGCGGACTTTGTGAGTCGATCCACAATAATCCAAACAGAATCATGCTTTTTCTGAGTCAAGGGCAAACCGGAAACAAAATCCATAGCAATGTCATCCCACTTCCACTCCGGAACGGATAAAGGCGTGAGCAATCCCGAAGGAACTTGGTGCTCAGCCTTTACCTGCTGACATGTCAGGCACTTAGACACAAAATCCACTATATCTCTCTTCATACCAGACCACCAATAAAACTCCTTCATATCCCGATACATCTTGTTACTCTCGGGATGCATGGTGAAAACCGTGCTCTACGCCTCACTCAGAAGCTTTTTCCTTAATTCCTCATCATCCGGAACACACAAACGGTTCCTATACAAAACCGCTCCATCAAGAACCGAGAACTCTGACTGCTTGCCCAGACTAACCTCTTGCACAATCCTCTGAAGTTTCGCATCAATCTTCTGAGCATCAACTATCCGCTGTCTCAAGGTAGGCTTGACTTCTAACTGAGCTATCAAAGCCCCATCCGAACCAAACCTCCATCTGAACCGTCTCAAAAATAACGCAGAAACTGACTTCTGACTCAAAGCATCTGCGACTACATTGTCCTTACCCGGGTGGTAATCCATAATGCAATCGTAATCTTTAAACAACTCAAGCCATCGACGCTGCTTCATATTTAGTTCCTTCTGAGTCAGGAAATACTTCAAACTTTTGTGGTCCGAAAAGATCCTGCACTTCTCCCCGTAGAGATAATGGCGCCAAATCTTCAAAGCAAAGACAACCGCTGCTAACTCAAGATCATGCGTCGGATAGTTCCTCTCGTGTGGCTTTAACTGTCGAGAAGCATAAGCCACAACCTTACCTTCCTGCATCAGAACACATCCCAGACCAACACTTGAAGCATCACTATACATAACAAACTCCGTACCCGAGATGGGTTGAGTAAGTATAGGAGCTTCGACTAACAACTGCTTCAATCTCTCAAAGCAAGCCTGACACTTATCCGACCACTCGAACTTAACTCCCTTCCTCAACAACTTAGTCATCGGAGCGGCAATCACAGAGAAACTCTTAACAAACCAACGGTAGTACACCGCTAAACCAAGGAAACTCCGCACCTCTTGAACATTCCTAGGCACTTTCCAGTCAACTATCGCCTCTATCTTAGCTGGATCTACTTGGATAACCTTGGCTGAAACTACATGGCCTAAGAATGACACTTCTCGAAGCCAAAAATCACACTTACTCAACTTGGCAAACAACCGATGTTCCCTCAACACTTACAAAACCACTCAGAGATGTTCCTCATGCTCGGTCTCATCCTTGGAATACACTAAGATATCATCTATAAACACTACCACAAATCGGTCCAAGTGTGGCCTAAACACTCTGTTCATCAAATCCATGAATGCCGCTGGAGCATTAGTCAAACCAAACGGCATCACAAGGAACTCATAATGGCCATACCGAGTCCGGAATGCGGTCTTAACCACATCTTCATTTTGAACCCGAAGCTGATAATACCCCGACCGAAGATATATCTTAGAAAACACACCTGCACCCCAAAGCTAATCAAACAAATCTTCAACTCTAGGCAACGGATACCTATTCTTCACTGTAACCTTATTAATCTACCTATAATCGATGCACATCCTCAAAGATCCATCCTTCTTCTTGACAAACAGAACCGGAGCTCCCTATGGAGATATGCTGGGTCGAATAAACCCCTTATCCAATAGCTCTTGCAGTTGAGTTTTTAATTCTCTCAACTCTACAGGAGCCATCCGATAAGGTGCCTTCGATGCAGGTCCGGTACCCGGCATGATCTCTATGGCTAGCTCAACTTCCTTTGCTGGAGGCAAACCCGGCAAATCACTCGGGAAAACATCACTAAACTCCCGTACAGCAGGGATTAGGATATCCTCAATCCTTACTTGGTCCCTCTTGGAATCCAAAACTACCGCTAGAAAAGCCTCACAACCTTTCCTTAAAAACCTCTTGGCTTGAATTGCAGAAATCACGTTGTGCACAGAACTCGCACCCAAACCTCTTACAAACACAGGAACTCGGTTCCTATCCCGAAGCACAAAGGTCTTCCTATGACAATCAACCACAGCTCGATGCTTGCCCAACCAGTCCATACCCAAAATCAAGTCAAACTCTCGGAACGGCAGCTCTATCAAATCCACTAGGAACTCTACATGTTCCACAAACAGAGGACAATTCCTAAAGACTCTACTCACATTGACACTATGCCCTAATGGATTGGTCACACATATCTCATAATCTAATTGATCTACCACATGCAACTTATTAACAATCTTATGCGTGCACAAATATGAGTGTGTGGAACCAGGGTCTATTAGAGCATATAATTCGTTGTCATGGAGTAGGAACTTACCAGCAATCACATCAGAGGCATCCTGCTCTTCTCTGGCTCTAACGGGATAAGCTCCAGCTGCAACAGGTGGAGGATGCTCAACAGTCTCAGAAACAGCTCCATCTCTTGGTCGACCGCCTCGACCTCTACCTCGGCCCCTACCACGGGTAGCCTGAGTAGCATTAGATCCAACTCCACTAGCCCCTCTCTTAGGACCCGAATCCTTGCTCATCTATGGATAATTAGCCAGACGGTGCTCGGTGCTCCCACACTTAAAACACCCACCAGTGAGCCACCTACACTCACCCTGGTGAGCCTTGCTACAATGTGCACAAACAGGTGTAGCATCTGATCTACCACCTCTGTCAGAACCAGCTACCGCTATTGAACCTTACCTTCTACCTCTAGTAGCCGAACCAGCTGATGGCTCATCTTGTGGATTCCTAGATCTCTTACCCGAAGATGAGAAAAAACCACCCCGTGCAGAATTCCTTCACTGAGCTCTCTCCCTAAGCAACGATTCCATCTTCTCCGCCCTCATGGCAGCCTCTGCAATCTGATAATAACTTACCCCGGGCATACACATCAAAGAAATCAAAGCAATCTTCAAAGACTCGTTCAACCCCGCTTCAAAATGCTTGCATCTGAAATCATCTGTCATAACCCCACGCAGAGCATAGCGAGATAACCGATTAAACACTTTTTCATAATCCGAAACTGACATGGCCCTCTGCTTCAAACTCAGAAACTGTGCCCATCTTGCATCCTTATATGCCTGAGTCACATACTTCATTGTGAACTCCTCCCCGAAGAATTCCCATGTAACCGGATCAGGCATCTGAGGTTGCCTACATACAAACTCCCACTAATCGTAAGCCGATCCTTGAAGCAATGCCACAGCACATTCAGCTTGCTGATCGGGAGGACATCTGACTTCCTTTAAAGCTCTCTTTACTTTATCAAGCCACTTTTCATCTAACTCTGACTCATCAAGACCGGTCCCATAAAAAATCCTCAACACCAGCTCTTCTTAAACTCTCTATCGGAGCTTTAGGGGCAGTCACCCTTTTCAAAACCCGAGCCATGTCCTGATGCAATCTGAACATCGCCTCAAAAGGCATGGCAGCGGCCTCGGGCTGGACCCTAGCATGTTGAGCCGACACAGAGACAGAAACAGACGGATCTATAGCTGGAGGATTCACACTTTCAGTGGATTCCTCAAGCGCACCACGAGCAGAATCAGAATCCATCTAACAAACAAGAGGACAACCGCATCAGCCAACACAGCCCTAGACATAGACATATCCATATATAACATCACATAAACAATCACCCAGGAACGCCTAAACCAGGCTCTGATACCACAACTTGTAACACCCCTTACCCGTACTTAGGCGATCCCATCCGATAAGGAGTGAGATGCCGTATGAGTAGAGGTGCCACCACACAGATACAGAATATACATACATAAACATACATACTGAAATACAGGGTAATTTAAAAACTTTACAAAACCATCCAAGAAGGAAGCTGATCATGCATTAATATAACGGAAAACATTATATTACTGTTTGATCAACCCAAAGGTACAAAAGATAATTACATATCCAAAATTATACATATATATATGCGAAAGCTAATACAAAATTGACATCAGAGAGTTCTATACAAAAAGAATCGTCAAAATACAAATTTAGGCCCTACACTAAAGACCCAGCTGTGTTGGCTTCGATGGCTGCGACTCTCCCAAAGCAACTCCTTCCGCACCTGCACGGGTAAACACACCGTGCTAAGCGATAACCGCTTAGTGGGGAAACACACATATAGTATAAGGACAACCATTCACAACGGTCGTCAAGGAAAACACATACTGATGGCATAATCAGAAATACACATTAAACATGAGTAGAAACATATTAACATGTAAATACATAAAGTCATACATTTGATACAGCACACTGCCTTCACAACATCATTAATAACATATTCGGATCACATAATCTCATACTTAGCAAAGCAATTCAAAATGATAAAGTGCCTGCTGACTCAAAGTAGTGGATAACAAGTGAACAAACAGTACTTTACGGGTACGAGCCGATTAAAACAGTACCTTACGGGTACGAATCGAGAAATCAATTTTTACTTTTAATTTCCACAAAACATTTTCAAAGGGGATCTTAAACAAGATCCAAACACAAAGGGGTTCGCGAGGAACCAAACGGGGACCTGATCGGGGTCCAAACTGAACAAAGGGCTGCAGCTAAGAGACTCTATTAGGCACGCCTAACTATCCACTAGACTGACTCTTGCAGGCCAAGTATAAAATATTCCATAATCGAAACATAATATTCAATATAATACGATGCAACAAAAATAATTACAGTTAAATATAATTTAAAAACTGAGGTGACGTTAAATAACTATTAAAACCAGAACATAAGTTAAAAAGAACAAAGGACAAGAATTAAAACATCAGAATTCAAGATAGAAGACATTTAGAAACACACTGCGGGAGAGGAAGTTGTCACGACTCGTGACAGATGTCACAACTTGTGACAGGGGCTTACTGTCACGACTCGTGACGAAGCCAGCCTCTCATAAGGAGCTGTCACGACTCGTCCACAACATCACGACTCGTGACAGAGGTTTATCGTCACGACTTGTGACAGTTGTCACGACTCATAATGAAGCCGAAGCTATCACGACTAGGCAAAGCGGCTTACTGTCACGACTCGTGATAGATGTCACGACTCGTGACGGAGCCACGGGATTTCCAGGAAAAAAAATCCAACAACTTAAATTTTTGCTTCCAAAATTCAACAATCAAGCATCACAACTTAAATCAAACAAAACCCATAACATTTATACTAACATGAACCTCTTTAAACATCAAATTTTCTGAAATTCCATCAAAGATACAAAAATCATGAAAATGCACAAAAAGGGCGCATAAATTCCCAAACCTCAAAATTAGAAGCTCTATCACTTGGTTCCACTAGATCCTGCAACTTCCTTGCCTTTAGGATCTCTTGGAGGCTCAACTAAGCATCAAACCACAAAATACACAATTACAACCCTAAGTTTGAAATCCAAAACCAGGAAAAATAAGGAGAAGAAGAAGAAGATGAAGAAGAAGAAGAAGATGATTACACAAAAGAGATGCATAAACTTACTGATTAATGCAAGGTGTGATTAATCCCCACCACCAAGAGCTTAAATCCAAGCTTAGAGCACACCAATGGAAAGCAAAGGAAAAGAAAGACAAAGAAGAGAGGGGACAACGGGAATGAGGGATGAAAATTTAGATTTTCCAATTCTCTCTCTTCTTCTACTTTTCATTTCCTAACCTAACCATGTGTCCACTTCTTAGTGGTGGAAATCAATCACACACACCAAACAACCATACACCTAGAACACACAATGAACACCTTACTAAGACACACCCTACCATGGTATGAGCAAACACACACAAAAACACAACCCTAACACACACTCTACAACCATGCGAATGAGCACACCCAAGTGCAACCCAACTAATTCACACCCTAACACCACACATGCACCCACATGCTAACAAACTCTTAAAACATGCATTTCTACCCAAAATGCCCTTTACACAAGCCAAAACTCACACAATGTACATACACATACATAGCTCATTCTACTAGGGGGCAAACGGAGTGTGACAGCTTTTATTGGCTTTGGTGGTTCAAATTCTGAAATGGTTTTCAATGGCTGAGATTGGGGATAGGTTAGGCTCAGATGATCTGGAGCAAACATTGTGGTTTTTTTTTTCTCTCTCTCTCCCTCTTTTTTTTCTCTCTTTTTTTTCTCTCTATCTTTCTTTTTATTGTTTTTTTGGTTGAAAAGTAAAGAGCTATCATGCTAAATTTGACAGTAAGGGTCCTGGATAGTTAAAGGTCAATCTTGACTGATTATAGGGTACACATTTCAAATGGTCAGGAGGAAATGGGTCACATGGTTGGTTCTAACGAATTATATGTTTCTCATGAAGGTCCTAAGTTTTATTCATCCAACTTCTGATGTAGCTCTTGGGGTTAGATTTTCTTTGGCACCACCATATGCAACCCAGATGTTGGGGGTGCAAAGGAATGGCTTTCAAAATTTGGTTCGTCGTCATGTTGGCACGTGGAAGTAGCATTGATCTCAAGAATGTCCTTGTCAATCTTCAGCATGTCATACTAGGTCCAGGCAAAGGCTCTTTTTTCTATTATTTCTCAAAATTATCCTCTCTTCAAGAGTTATATCAAATGCTATAAAGATTTTCTTTGGGTTCCCCAAAGTTTCGAGATTGAATGGAATGGCATTAGTTGAATCAATGTCAAATATAAATGTGCCATGATTATGCATAATGAAATCATAAGAAACATCACACAAATCAATAAAAACATTCATTCCACTTCATAAAAGTTAGAATTAAAATATCGTCATTATGTAGTTCAAAGATAATAAAGAAAATCTAAATAGCTAACACCCTCTTTTCTTGCCAGCACAGAGGCTGTAGTCGACGGTCTATTATCACTTTCGGGAACCATTCTCCTCACCTCTCAACTCCTCATCAATTAAATATAGAACTTGCCTTCTCAGAATTCGGCATCCATCAGTCTCGTGCCCAGTATGCTGATGGTAGGCACAATACATATCTGCTCGGTGATTGGGATGCCCTTGGCTCCTGGTAGGTTGGGCTGGTATTTGCCGTATTTTCCCCTTGCCAACAAAATGAGCGAGGTGTTTAGACATGGGCTTCTCTAGTATGGCATAGTAGCTTTGAGTTATTCCGAAGGTCAGGGCCCTTGTGTCTCCAAAGTTTGTCCCATCGCTATGTGACGCGTGCCGAACCCCGTGGCCTCCCGAGGGCCCGCTTTTAGGGTGATCGGGATGGGATTCATTAAAACTTGTAAGGTATTTATAAGTGCGTTTATATTGGGCAACAAGGAGGTTTCTTGGAGTCGCCACCCAATAGAACATTGGGAAGGGTCGTCTAGCCTCAGCGAGCCTAAGACGGTGCATACATATCCATCTTGGGCAAACCAGACAGATCTTGGAGGCCTCAGTCTCTACCCCCTGGAGCCTAGGATTATGTAAATTAAGCCTTTTGTAGGGGAACAAGAGATATTTTGGATGTTCTAGACCTCTAACCTCATTGAGCCCAAGACCAGAGTAGATTCGGGACTTCCCATTTATTCATACCTTGGTTAAGTTTATAATCGAGTTTTGAATTTAGAGTTTCATCCCATTTCTCATTCATTTTAATATAATTAATTAAGGCGCATGTCAATCACGTAGTGGAAGTGATAAATAAAAGCGTAAATAAAATAAAGCATATGTAAAAATATTACAATAAAACTAGGGGCGGAATACAACTCCCATTCTAAATAAAATACAAAACATGCATAAAATGGGATATTCATTAATGATGAAGACATTGGTCCTCGCATGCATATTTATTATAAAACAATTTTGATGTGATGGTTTTATTTTGGATGGAGAAAATTGAGACATTGGTCCCATTTTTATTTAGGAAAAATTTCAAATTAATTAACGAAAAAACGTTTAGTGACTTTCTTTCTAGTGGGCCTAAATAAATAATTTTACAAGAAAATTACATGGCAAAAATAAATTAAAAAGCCAAAATAAATAAATATTACAAACAAAGAAAATAAATATGTAACCCGAACGAGCCTCTTGGATCTCCCCGTGTGCTCGCAAAAATGCCCAAGCAAAAAAATGAGATGTGAAATAAAATAAAACACAAATAAAATAATGTTAGTAATTGAATCAATTAAAAAATTAAATATAAAATAAATGATAAGATAAAATAAAATGAGATATAATAAAATGATATCAAAATCATAAATGAATTAAAATGTTACAAATTAAAGTGAACTAGAAAAATGTGTTATTAATGACAAATGGATTAAGTGATTGGAATAAAATATATCATGTTAATGAATTAATATGTAAAAATATGAACATGATAACAATAATGATGAAGATAATCAAATCAATGAATATATAAAATAATAAAGGAAAGAATAATAAAATAAATGAATTAAAGAATGATGAAAATAATTAAATGAACAACATGATTAATTAATGTAATTACAATTAATATAAAACATTTACATGGTAAAAATATCTATTAAAATGAATTTATTAATTACATGTTAGAAATAATGATGAGTTAAAATGAAATAAATTAATTACATGTTAAGAATTAAAAGAAAACAATATTTACATGTTAGAAATGATAAGAAAATCAATATTTGTATGAACAAAATAATATATAAACATATTAAATTAAAACAAATATAAAAGCAATAGAATAAATGAATAAATACATGAAAATAATAAAAATATACATGAATAAATAAAACATGAACAAAAATAATAAAAAGAAAGAATAAGCCCAAAATATTTACCCTCAAAGTTTCGGATTCGATGAAGGTAAAATGATGATCGATTTCTTTGTTTGATGATTTGCAATATTAGAGTGTAATATGATGAAAATGTTAGAATTTTATTCCAAGAAAGAAATAGGATAAAAAATGATCAAAAATTCTTTAAGAGCAAAGAATTGATTTCTTTGCCTAAAGAAATGATTTTGATAAAAAAAGATTTTTATTGATTAAAATTAAAGAAAAAATGATTTGGTTTATATCAAAATAAAAATCAAATGGAAAAAATTAGATTTTGATAACAAACACTTACTTTATTTGTATCAAAATTAATTTTCCATCAAAAAGAGATTCAAAAGAAAATCAATGGAAAAAATTTTATTGAACATAAATAAAAGGTTAAAAAAAATTTTGAGAACAAACAATTGTTGTGTTTGTCTCCAAAAATTAATCAAACAACAAAATTCCTTCTAAATATATATTTAGAAGAAATTATGTTGGAAAAAAAATTAATGAAAGATGAACTCAATTTTTTTATTCTTCTTTGGCAGGGAAAAAATCTGGAAAATTTTTTAGAGTTTGAGAGGAAGAAGAAGAGAAAAGATGAAGAGAAAAAACCCTAGCCAAAATCCTCCTTTTAGGTTTTCATCTCATTCTTTTTATATGAAGAAAATAGGAGAAATAAAATAATTAAAGGGATAAAATTTAATTAAATCAGATATTAACAATTTTGAATTTTAAAAATTGAATAAATCCTTAAAAAATCTAAAAATATGGGATAAAAAAACGGAATTTAGGTGAAAAAAACTGAAAAAACTGATGAAAAATAGGAAAAAACATGAAACAACCCCTTTAGCGACGGCTAGGAATAGGGACGCCCGTCGCTATATAGGGACGGGCGTTGGAGCGGCAGCCCTGCGCACTTCCGCGCGCGCCAGCGCGCTGTGCGGCGCACAATGCTGCCTGTGCTTTTTAGCGCGCGCAGCATTGGCGACGCTGCGCATCGCCTTTGCACGTGCAGCGCGCTGCCGCGCCCGACACTCGTGATCCGATTTTTTTTTAAAATTTTAAATTGACTAAAAATACTATAATTTTAATCCCCCATTTTTCAAAACTAATTTTTAAAAATATTTTTTATTATTTTTCAATTTTTCACTCCAAAATGCAAATTTTACAAGGAAATCATCATTTTTAACCTTTTTGCCTCTAGAAAGGCGTTTTATCATCATTGGGTAACTCTGATCTGGGCTACCTCAGGACCCGGTGTCTACAGTTGCCCCCAATTTTGCGAAAACTAGTGCACTAGTGCCTAGATGAGCCAAAATTCAGAGAAGAAGGAAAGAGATGCGTACCTGAGGCAGCCCTTACCTTTTTGCCGCGTGGAGTGTTGCGAATTGTTGCCGTCGAGCTATATCGCTATCAGACTGTGGCTCGTTTGCAATCTTTTCTATCGCATTGTCCCGCTCGCCTCCGATCGGCTTGCATGGCGTCTTTGAGATGCGGTGCCCTCTAACCCCAATCCCGTTGCGATCTGCTCTATCGCTGGTGCCCCACTAACCTCATCTCGGTCTGCACGGTGGCTGGTCTATCCCGCTGGCCTCATATCGGCTTGCACGGTGTCTGTGAGATGCGGTATTCTCTAACCACAGTCCCGTTGCGATCTGTTCTATCGCGTGTGCCCCGCTATCCTTGTCTCGGTATGCACGGTGGCTAGTCTATCCCGCTAGCCTCAGTCAGCCTGCGCGGTGTGAGGTGAAGTGTTGTCTCTAACTCCAACCTCTTTTGCGATCTATTTTATCGCTGATGATCTGCTGGCCTCATCCCAGCCTGCACAGAGTCTGTGAGATGCAGTACTCTCTGACTATGATCTCGGTTTGCAATCTGTTCTACTGCTGGTGTTCCGCTAGCCTCGTCCTGGCCTGCACGGTGTCTGTGAGATGCAGTACTCCCTAACTACAACCTCGGTTTGCGATCTGTTCTATCGCTGGTCTCCCGCTAACCTTATCTCGGTCTGCACGGTGTCTATGAGATGCAGTACTTTCTTACTATAACCTTTGTTTGCGATCTGTTCTATCGCTGGTGATCTGCTAGCCTTGTCCCGGCTTGATTGCCCCCGGCATAACATAAATGAAGAGGTTTGCTTTTCTGGGTAGTTTCTGATAAGGTTAAATTGAACCCACCTCTCAGATCATCTCAGGATTGAAGGGATTTGGTACATTTTGAAAATAACTTGATGTTCCAAAGAGACTGAGAAAGCCTTAAGAAAAGGTCTTAAATATAATGCTCCAAAGAGACTGAGAATGCCTTAAAAAATGTCTTAAAGATAATGCTCTAAAGAGACTGAGAATGCCTTAAAAAGGTTTTAAATATAATGCTCCAAAGAGACTGAGAATGCCTTAAGAAAAGGTCTCAAATGTAATGCTCCAAAGAGATTGAGAATGCCTTAAAAAAGGTCTTAAAGATAATGCTCCAAAGAGACTGAGAATGCCTTAAAAAAGGTTTTAAAGATAATGCTCCGAAGAGACTGAGAATACCTAAAAATGACTTAAAGATAATACTCTAAAGAGACTTTGATGCTCACTGGGAGACTTTGATGTCGAGCCTCTAGAGAGAAAATTATGTTTGAGCCTCCTCAGAGGAAAATTATTATTTGAGGTTTTGGTTGCATGCCCGCAGGTGGATAGGTTTTTATGTCTTTGGTGATTTTTCTGTTTTTGTTTTTGTTTTGGGATTTTCTTTCTTGGAATTTTTACACTTTGGATGCATTCGAATTTTAACAGTATGTTGGATTTTCAAGGCCTCGAAAATATCTTTTTCTTTTTTTTTTGTTTTGTTATTTTGCTTTGTTGGTCTTTGTTGTTGTTGTTGCTCGAGAAATTTATTTTTGCTTGAGATTTTGCACATTTGAATTTGGATTTTGTACACTTATTGTGTGATGTGTGTGAGCGTGCCTCTTATGACAGAAAAACTTACCTGTTCGCTCCTGGCATGGTGTGCATGGAAAGGCCTATTCTTTTCCCTCTTGGGAGCAGGTCCTTGAGATTCTTCTCTTGTGAGGACTTCATCTTGATCTAATTGTTTGGTGTGGATGAGGGTCGATGCAGAGCTGAAACTGTACCTCGGTTCACTTTCGTATCTGATTTCCTTTAGCATGGTGTGCCTGGATAGGCTTGTTCTCTTGGGCGTTTCACCTCTGTACATATTTACTTGATTTTAGGCCGGATACAGTGGCCGATCATGTCGAGCTGAATCCGTCCTTTGGATCATCCTTGCTCATGAGGTCTATTCAGACCCTTCCCTATAAGTTATGTACACAACAACATATACAAAAGATTGTGTTTGCGTATGGAATCACGGGTGTGAAATATACACATAAAGCTATATACACGAGACATAAGCAAAGGATTAGTGTACAAGAATTGTGTGTGCATATCTATACGTGTAATGGACTAAATGCATGTGATATGCAGGGCAATATGCAAAAGATTTATGCATGTGAGATGCAAAAATGGGTAGACCACATCCCAAGGTGGTTAAGGGATTCGTTGAGGGTACTGCTCGGCTGCCCACATCGTCTGATGCTTCAAAGGATCTAGAAAAGCATTGTCTTGGCTTTATGGACTCTGACCTATAATCTTTTCAAGGAGAACTGACCCGTAAGTATCTTTGGCCCCGAGTCAATGAGCATCTTGCCCCCGAGACTCTGAATCAAAATCTGCATTATGCACTATGATAGGAGCTTAATTGAGGTATAATATAGTATTTGTTTTTTATGTATTTATGTAATTAATCATGTAATTGTGTTTATTTGATGTCATATGTGTTAGTTTATGTTTATTTGTATTAGATTGCATGTTTTTGTGTTTACTGGTGTTTTTAGGTGAAAAATGAAGAGAAGAAGCATATAAAGGGAGAGGATCACGAGAACAAAGCAGGGTTACGACTAGTGATGCTATATCACGAGCCGTGACTAGCGAGGGAGAAGGCAGAAGGAAGGAGGAAAAGAAGAAGAGGGGCTAAGGAAGTAGGGTCACGAGTCGTGATGATTGCTCACGACTCGTGACGACACAGAGAGGCCAGGAAAGAAAGGGAAAGAGAAAGAAGAGAAGAGAAAGAGAGGAGAAGGCAAGACGTGAGCATCAGTCACGACTCACACGCGAGGTCACGCCATGTGATGGGAGGTCGCGATTCGTGACGAGCTAGAGGAAGAAAGGAGAAAAGAAAGAAAGCCAAGAGGAGCGTGTTCTGTCGCGATCGCGACAACATTGCGAGCGCGACAGAGACGACCGTTGGGGCAATTTTGAGCCAAAAGTCACTTGAAAAGCCACCTTCTTTCACCAAACTTTGCAACCATTCTCAAGGGACACAATCTTTAAATTATTATCTATAAATATGTAGTTTAACTGTAATTTTAAGATGATGAATTTTAGTTAAGTAATTTTTCTGTATTTTGCAATACAGATTTTTCTTAGTAAAATTTCTATCTAGTTTTATGTTTTGAAGAAGAAGATCAAGGAGAAGAAAATCTATTTCAAGAGATTGAGAAAAGGGTTGGAAGGCTTCTATCTTATTCTCTTATTTTTAATTCTTCTCCAATATTTCTATGAATATCATTTCAATGAATTTGCATGTTATAATTCTTTCTATTTTCATCTACTTTTATGATCTTTCAATGTAGATTCTCTATTAGTATATTTTGCATGATCTTTACAAGTTAAAGTAATTCGAGAGTTTGCTTTATCTGACATCTAATAGAGTTTCATTATCAAAGTATATTTTGAGAAATCGGTATATTGAGATAATTGTTATAGGTTGGTGATTGTTCTTAAAATATGTCATTAGAAACCTCTAATTCATTAATGAAAATTGTGAGTTAGAATTTTAATTGCATATTTTAGGCATTTTAATTTATGTCGAGAGAGTAAATTAGAACTTTAGTTCAACTTGGCTTGCATGAAAGATGAATAAATTTTAATCAAAATGATTGATCCAATTCATTATTTTTAGTTCTTCATTCATATTTCCTTTATCTTCTTCTCATAAACATAAATTAGGTTTAATTAATTATTATAATAAAGTAGTTCAAATTTAACCATCAAATTTATTACCATTGTAAACAATATTAAAATTGATTAGTAATTGTGTGTAAACACGTTCCTCGTGGGATCGACATCTTAAGTACTATTGCGGTACACCGTATACTTGCGGTCAATAAGCATATATAAAAAATGCTCAACAAGTTTTTGGCACCGTTGCCGGGGAACGGTTGTTTTGCCATTATGAAAATTGATTTATGATTTTGGATTACAAAATTTTCTTTTGTTTTAATTTGTTTGATTTAATTTAACTTTGCGTTTTATTTGTGGTTTACATGATTTGAGAAGTTCATGCCCAGTACAAGGAGTTCTTTAGAAGAGCTTGAACCTTTAAATCCTGAAATTGAAAGGTTTTTGTCAAGTAACCGGAAGTCAAATAGAAAGAAGAACAAAGATAGGAGATCAATTATCATGGCCGACGAAAATCCACCAAGACTTATGGACTTTTCCACACCTTCTTTGAGTGGTGCTCAACAAGGAGTGGTAAGGCCAACGGTAAATGCAAATCAATTTGAGATTAAGCCTTCATTGTTACAAATGATTCAAAATAGTATACAATTTTATGGTTTGGCAAATGAGGATCGTAATGCTCATTTGGCCAACTTTCTTGAGATATGTGATACCTTTAAGATAAATGGGGTTTCGGCCGATGCAATCAAGCTTAGGCTTTTTCCATTCACTTTGAAGGATAAAGCAAAGGCTTGGTTGAATTCATTGACAAGGGGATCTATAACCACTTGGGACCAATTGGCCCAAGCATTCTTATCAAAATATTTTCCATTGGCCAAAACTGCAAAAATCATAAAGGATATCACTACATTTGTTCAAAATGACAATGAATCATTATATGAGGCTTGGGAAAGATTCAAGGAATTGCAAAGGATGTGTCCACACCACAACCTTCCAAGAGAGCTCTTGATGCAAACCTTATATAATAGAGTTAATCCAACTACAAGAGGGACTATAGATGCTGCAGCTGGTGGATCCTTGATGAGAAAAACAACTGAAGCAGCATATGAGCTATTGGAAGAGATGGCAATGAACAATTGTATGTGGCCTCCTGAAAGGGTAAGGGAGTATAATAATTCTAATGCTAGGGGGGTACATTCAGAAGATTCTATGGTTGCATTACAAGCCCAAATTGAAGCATTGAATCATAGAGTTAATAGCCTAAGTATGGGTGGTAATTCATCAAATGCATGCAATGTTTGTGGTTAACAAGGACATAAGAGTGATAATTGCAAATTAGGCATGGTTAATAAGGAAGAACAAGTTAATTTTATTCAAGGCCAAGGGCGTGGTAATCCTTATTCTAACACCTATAATCCTGGTTGGAGGAGTCATCCTAATTTATTATGGGGAAATAATAATAATAACAACCAAAATAGGGGAGTAGGATACCAACAACCACAAGATAGGTTTGGTGCTTTTGAAGGGAAGATTGGTAAGTTTATTGAGGAAATTAATTATAAGATGAATTCTCAAGATGATAGTCAAAAGAAACTTGAGGCAAAAATTGACCAAATCACTAAAAATCATGCAGCCTCTATTCATAAACTTGAGATTCAATTATGCCAACTTGCTAGTTCATTATCCTCTAGAAATTTAGGATGTCTTCCAAGTAATACTGAGGAGAATCCTAGGAAAGCACATTAAGCCATGATATGTCTAGTTCTTTTATTTAGGTTACTTAGCTATATTTTCTTTCTAAATTTATTGTACTTTGTTTTAGATTAGTTTAGGTAGTTTTGTTTTTTGTAATTTAGATTTTAATGCTACTAACACATTTGTTTTTTATTTTACAGCTAATTTAGTGAGATTAGTTAATAAAAAAAAAATTAAAAAATTAACAAAATAACAAAATAAATAAAATAATAATAATTTTGCAGACGTTGTATTCTGTCGCGATCGCGGCAAGTATCGTGACAGAAGGCGATGAAGCACATTTTAGTAGGTAGCTGTACATCTTCACGTGTCGTGACTTCCAGGCTCGACTTGTGACGGGTGGACATAGTGAGGAGCATCACGAGTCGTGGCGATGGCTCACGACTCGTGACGCGTGATCAACGAATCAGGTAAGTTTTTCTTTTATTATTTTATTTTCTTTTATTTACTTATTAATTTTCAATTTATTTGCATTAAATTTTCTTTTTCCTCATATTACTATTGTACTTTTCATTAATTTAGGTTAGCTTAACTTTAATTTAATGTTAATCCCCTTAAATCACACAATTCCAAATTAAAGAGGGAAATTTTAAATTCAAAACCCTAAAAATCGGGACTTTTTGTATTCCTTCTTTCTTTTCTATTTCACGTAACTATTCCCTCTCTTTTGTAAAATCTTCTCATTTTAGGTCACGAGTTGCAACATACATCTCTGTCATTTCTTTCCAAGATCTCATTCACGATTTACCTCTGTCATTTCCCTTTGTCTTTCATTTTTGTGTATTCTCTGTTCGTCATCTGTACCCCTTCATCTTCTTTCATTTTCTTTCTTTCTCAATTTCTCATTTACGTTTAAGCACTGCCATTTTCCTCTTTGTCATTCGTTCCTTAGAAGAAAGTTTTCTTTACTTCCCATCCTGTATGTATTTATTTATTTAATTTTCATTTTTCTGTTACGTTTCTTCATTTAGCATTCACTGTGGTTCATTACTTTTCTTTTTTCTTTGTGAGCAAATCTGTTAGGGATCTGTACTTGTTTTTTTTATTTCATTTTCATTGTTCTTAGTTATTTCGGTACTTCGTTTCTTGGTTAATTTCAGCATTTTCCTCATCTTTGTTTCTTTCTTCGTTAGCAGTTCCATTTTACTATCTGTCTTCTTTTAATCTTTAATTCACTAATCCACAATGGTTAGAACCAAAAACCCTTCCATTTCAAGAATTGAACAAGCAAGGCAGGAGGCTAAAGAGGGTGACATTTCTGATTCCTTTGGTGCTGGATTTCCCATATTTTCTGTGAATGAAGGTAGTCGATTTCTTACTCTCTGTGACAGAAAATTTTCACAATGTAAGTATTTTCCATCAGATTTGTTACAGCAAGTGGGTATGTTAAATATTGTGATTGAGATGTTGTCTAACTGTGGTTTCCTTAGATTTACTAATATGCATGAAGATATTTATCCTGATTTAATGCTTGAATTTTATACATCTTTGAAAAATAATGAGGATAATGAATATTGGATTGATTTTCGTTTGGATGGTAAAGCACATACTCTGACTTATTTTATGATGAACCGTATGTTTGGATTTTCACAAACTGGTTTATTTGACCCACCTAAATCTTTTAAGCCTAATAGATTTTGGACCTTTTTAACTGATTTGCAAACACCATATAAAGCTAGAGATGCTAAATCAATGTTTATCAAAGATTTAAAATATTGGGTTTTGCACAAGATTTTTGCATCTTTGATTTTCAACAGGTCTGAATTTAATAGAGTTTCACTTAATGAACTCTTTTTGATGTGGTGTGTACATAAAAGAAAGGATGTGTGTTGGTCTTATTGGGTTGTAAGTCAGTTGTTGAATTGTGTTGATAGACATGAATCACCTATAACACATGGGCATATTATTACTGTTATTGCAAGAAATTTAGATGTTGATTTTCGTTGTTATCATAGACATCGTCCTTATATTTATTTTACTAAACATCTTTTTTGTTCGTGGAGAGGTGGTTAGTGCAAATTTTCAGGAAATTTCATCACATTTGAGGTCTTGTTGGACCTTCTGAACCACAAGTAGAGGCACAAGAGGAAGAGGGTGGTGATGAGGGGGCAAGTGAAGATGAAGTTTTTCCTGATGTTCCAACAGATGTGGCTGCTTCCCCTTATGTTGGCTCATCTAGCAATACCATACCAATGATGTTATCTCATATGCAAGATCAGCTGTCCTCTATAGCGCGGCATCAAAGGCGTTTGGAGTACAAGTTTGATAACTTCATCACCCAAGCTGGATTTGTGGTTCCATCACCTCCACCTTCACCATGATAGGGGAGTATTTCTGTTCTTTATTTTAATTGTTTTCTTTCTTTTAATTGTTTGTTTTGTTTTATTTCTTCACATTCAGGATAATGTTGGTTCTAAGTGTGGGGGAGTGAATGTGTTGTGATGTTTGTGATTACTTATGTTTTATAAATTTGTTTATGTATTGTGTATGTAAATTGCATGATTGTTTTTGTTTGTGTGTTCTTGTCTCAAGTAAGCTTTTGAGTAAGCTTTATTATAATGTATTGTTCATTTGGTATATTATATAGGTTGTTAGGTCCATTATCTTTTATGCTCATTTTTATCAGTTTTTCAAAATTTTTTGTATGTGTTTTAAGTTTTTCAAGTTATTTGGTTTTACTTATTTCAACATTATAGATTATTTAGTCTCTTTACTAGCCATGTTTGTAAAATTAGTATTTGCTCATTTAGTTTAAAATTTTAAGTTTTTAGTTGCCTATGGAAACTATAGCCATAATACTTACCTGTTATCTTTTCAATAATGGATGAGGACTCAAAAAGAAAAGGAAAATAAAGATAAGTGGGATGGAGCATAAAATGCACCCACCAATTTCAAAAATAAATAGCAAGATATATATACAAAATTGTAAAAAAATATGGGATGGAGCGTAAAACGCACCCATATTAACTTCTCTTGCTATGTATGGGATTAAATGAAAAAAAAAACAATATATATATACCCATGTAAAACAAAAAGAAAAAAATTCATAGAAAATAGAAAGAAAAAAAAGTCTAAAAATGCCATGAGATTTGATTAAGGGTAAGTGAGCTTCAATTGTCCTAAAAGGTGACTAGCAGTTTAGAATTTTTAACTTTATGATCAATTTTCTCTTTTTAATTCAAATGTTTAGTTTTTGAGACTTTATATTCTTTATGTTGGAAGTAGTAAAGTTAGAAAAACTTGATGAATTTTCAATGCATATTTTGAATTCTGATTTACTGATATGTGTGAGTGTTTGATATAGTTGAGCTTTGAAATTTTAGTATATATATGCTGAATGGACAGTGCTATATAATAATTTTTACTAGCTGTTATATTTTCTTATGTCTTTTCCCTTGCTTGAGGACAAGCAAGGGTTAAGTGTGGGGGAATTTGATAGGAGCTTAATTGAGGTATAATATAGTATATGTTTTTTATGTATTTATGTAATTAATCATGTAATTGTGTTTATTTGATGTCATATGTGTTAGTTTATGTTTATTTGTATTAGATTGCATGTTTTTGTGTTTACTGGTGTTTTTAGGTGAAAAATGAAGAGAAGAAGCATATAAAGGGAAAGGATCACGAGAATAGAGCAGGGTCACGACTAGTGATGCTATATCACGAGTCGTGACTAGCGAGGGAGAAGGCAGAAGGAAGGAGGAAAAGAAGAAGAGGGGCTGAGGAAGTAGGGTCATGAGTCGTGATGATGGCTCACGACTCGTGACGACACAGAGAGGCCAGGAAAGAAAGGGAAAGAGAAAGAAGAGAAGAGAAAGAGAGGAGAAGGCGAGACGTGAGCACCGGTCACGACTCACACGCGAGGTCACGCCACGTGATGGGGGGTCGCGATTCGTGACGAGCCAGAGGAAGAAAGGAGAAACGAAAGAAAGGCCAAGAGGAGCGTTGTGACGCACGCCGGATCCCCGCGGCCGCCCATGGGACTGCCCGCACGTGGGCGATCAGGGCATTTGTGGGTCCATTGACAGCTTGCAATAAATCGCAAGTGCGTCTATGTTGGGCAACAAGGAGGTTTCATGGAGTCGCCACCCAATAGAACATTGGGAAAGTTACTCTCGCCTCGGAGAGCCTAAGACTGCGCTTGGTATCCATTTTGGGCCAATCAGAGGGGTCCTCGAAGGTAAACTTCTCGCCCTAAGGAGCCTAGGATTAGCGCTAAAGTCTCGTGGCACAAAAAGGTGTCTTGGAGGGTAAACCTCTAGCCTTTTTGAGCCCAAAGACCAGAGCTGGGTCCGGGATTCTCATCTATTTCTACCTCGATTACTTTATAATCAAATTTTAAATTATCATTGATTCGCTCTCCCTCCACACGATGCCATTTATTAAAGGCACATTTATTCATGTTTGGAAAGCCATAAATGAGCAAGTAAATATCAAAAGACGATAAATTACAATAATACAAGGAGCGGAATACAACTCCCTTTATAAATGTGTGATACATACATGAATCGAGGCATTGTTTATTTTGAGGACTTTGGTCCTCGCATGCACCATTATCAAAATTGGATATTTTTGTTGGTGATGATTTTTATTGGATAAAAATGGGGCATTGGACCCCTTTGCCTTTGTGTAAACCTCATTTTATTGAATATAAAACATTGAGTCATTTTTATACATTAACGAGATATGAAAAGAGTACATCGGGGTGTGTTCCCCTCTACGGCCTCTGTCAGGCTACCTTCTGCATCACCTCTCGATGTACACGCCAGCTCGGGATGACCCAGGATGTAGTGAGGGTTCCCCTGTCTTTCTGAGGAGGAGCTCTCTCGGCTGCATTTGCTTCTCGGTATCATGAGTTGTGGGGAAGACTACCAGCGAAGACTGTTATCCCGAGGTTCAGCAATCATTCCGTGTCTTCGATTAACGAGTACAAGAAGTGGATCCTTAGTCTAGCATCTGATAATAGGACTCGAGGACTCAAGCATCTGGTCGGCGAGAGCAGCAGCAGGACTTAGCTTAGCTTGCATATGTATCTTTTTGGTGCTACATTTCTTTTTAATGCAGAACTAGGAAATGACAAAAATAAAAAGAATAATATTCATTCTATTTCACGAATTTGTGTACATTTTCATATAATTTCAGCATACATGATCAGTTTTGGCATTTACTCAGCTGCTTACGCGCTGTTAATACAAAGAACCAAATTTTAACAGCATCAACTCCTGTTACCAATCGGCCCTCTCGGGTTTTCACGATCGGACATTTTCTCTCATGCCTCTAATTTTTGCACAGGATGCCTTATTTCGGTTTTCACCCTGTCGAGGCGCCCAATTTTAGCACAGCCGCCTTTTTCGGTTTTCGACTTGCAGGGCATTTTATTCTCTTCTTTTTATTTTTGTCTTTAGCCATGGAACCTTTTGAGTCTGTCGACATTGATTGGCTCCTTGAATTCGTTCCCATCACTATCTAACAAGATTGCAGCTGCTTTGGACAGCAGTTTCTTAAGGTTATACGGCCCTTCCCAGGTCGGTCTGAATTTCCCTCTAATATCTGGTATACCTGGCCTCATCTGCTTGAACACCAAGTCCCCTTCTTTCAGCGGATGCTTTCTTACCTTCTTTCCGAAAGTTCTTGCCAATCTCTTCTGGTAAATCTGATTATGATAATAAGCTTTCAGCCTACTCTCATCTAGTAAATTCAAGTGCTGTAGCCTCTGCTGCACTCATTCGGCCTCTGGGATTTGGGCTTCCATGACCACCCACAGTGATTTGAGCTCTATCTCAACTGGTAATACTGCTTCCGTTCCGTATACCAGGGAAAATGGTGTAGCGCCTGTAGACGTCCTTACCGTTGTTCTATATCCCCACAGGGCGAAAGGTAACTTTTCAGCCCAGTCTTTGTAGGTTTGGACCATCTTGGACAGGATTTTCTTTATATTCTTATTAGCGGCTTCTACTGCTCCATTCGCTTGTGGTCGGTAGGGAGAGGATTTATGATGCTCGACACCATACTTCTCGAGGAGCTTCCTGGTTTCTCCCATGAACTGTACTCCATTGTCAGACACTATGTGATGAGGGAGGCCATATCTGCAGATCAAATTTCTCTCTATGAACTTGGCCATATCCCTTGCGTCAATCTTCTTGAAGGATTCCGCCTCTACCCATTTGGTAAAATAATCAATTGCTACTATGATGTATCTGTGCCCATTGGACGCCGTAGGGCGAATCTCTCCAATGATATCTATCCCCCAAGCAGCGAAAGGCCAAAGTGATGTCAGGTTATGTAATTCTAATACTGGCAGGTGTCTCAAGTCTGCATATAGTTGGCACAACTGGCATTGTTTAACATATTTCGAGCAGTCGTTGTCTATCGTAAGCCAATAAAAGCCTTGCCTCATGATCTTCTTAGCCAAGGTCAAACCGTTCATGTGGGCCCCACAGACACCTGCATGGGTTTCCTCCATCACCTTGCGGGCTTCCTTTTCATTCAAGCACCTGAGCTGAATCCCGTCCGACTGTCTTTTGTACAACACCCCTTCCAAGGATATGAACTGAGTAGATAGCTTTCGGATCATCCTCTGGTCTTTCTCAGTAGCTTCTTCTGGAAATTTATTGTTGTCCAAGTAATTCATGATGTCGAAGTACTATGGTTTCCCGTTCGCCATTTCTACTTCCATTATAGGCTCGATTTCAAAACTGGGCGCTTATCAGAACTCAAAATTAACAATGGCTTCATAGCCACTCTTTCGGGGTTATCCCACATTGACACTAAGGTTGCCAACGCATCAGCCAAACGGTTTTCATCTCTCGGCACAAAGTGGAAAGTGCAAGTCTCAAACTGCCCACATACCTCTTTCAAATATTCAACGTAGGGGACCAGTCGTTCTTCTTTTACAGCCCACTCACCTCAGATCTGATTAATCACCAAGGATGAGTCACCGAAGTCTTTTATATTCTTTGCCCCTAATACCGCTAAAGCTTCTAACCCAAAAGTGCATGCTTCATATTCGGCTTCATTGTTGGTTGCTTTGTACCTCAGCTTCTTTACTAGGGGGAGTTTCTCATCATCTGGAGTTGTCAGGACGATTCCAATTCCGGCCCCTCTGCTATTCACTGCTCCGTCAAAGTGTCACTGCCATCCTTGGACATAAATTGTGACTATGCTCTCATCAGGAAAGGTAAACTCGGGAGTGTCTCCTTGAATGGGATGCTCGGCAAGAAATTCTGCTATGGCCCGCCCCTTAATAGTTTTGCGAGTGATGTATTGCACATCGAACTCCTGTAGCAAGAGCAGCCACCTCCCCATCTTACCAAGCAAAAACGGCACGTCCTGCAAATATCTTAATGGATTCTGCTTGGCCACTGCCTGAACTTTGTATAAGTGGAAGTAATGTCTCAGCTTCTTTGACGCCCAAATTACTGCGAGGCAGATCTTTTCTACTTCAGCATATTTTATCTCATAAGCCAAGAACTTCTTGCTGAGGTAATAAATTGCAAATTCCACCCCAAATTCATCTTCTTGAGCCATCATGGCGCCCACTGAACTGCCTTCTATTGCCAGATACAGGATAAGCGGTTTGATTGGTTGCGGCGGCCTTAGCACTGGCGGACTCAACAGGTATTCTCGGATGCTGTCAAAGGCTTTCTAGCAGTCTTCATTCCAGACCACAGGTTGATTCTTTCTAAGCAGCTTAAAAACAGGCTCACATATTGAAGTGAGCTTGGCAATAAATCGGCTGACATACTGCAGCTTACCCAGGAAACTCCTTACATCCTTCTCTCTTTGCGGCACGGGCATCTCTCTGATGGCCTTCACCTTGTCCGGGTCAATTTCTATTCCCCTCTGACTGACGACATGTCCTAATAGTTTTCCTGAAGTCACTCCGAAAATGCACTTCTTGGGGTTAAGTCGCAGATTATACTTGTCAATCCTGGTGAAGAACTTCTCTAGAGCTTCAAAGTGTCCCTCTCGAGTGGCTGACTTGACCATCATGTCATCGACATACACTTCCACTTCTTTATGGATCAGGTCACTTAGGATTTTGGTCGCCATCCTCTGGTATATGGCCCCAGCATTCTTCAGGCCGAAAGGCATGACCCGGTAGGCATAGGTCCCCCACTCCGTGATGAAAGTGGTTTTAACCCGGTCAGCTATTTTGTTCAGGATCTGGTTGTAGCCCACATAACCATCTCCAAAGCTGTACATCGCGCAATTGGCGGCACTGTCTATCAATACATCGATATGGGGTAGTGGAAAATCATCTTTGGGGCAGGCCTTGTTCAGATCTCGATAATCTACACACACCCTGACTTTTCCGTTCTTCTTTGCTACAGGGACCACATTTGCCAACCATGTAGGATACTGCACTTCAACAAGGAACTTGGCTTCGATCTGCTGACGAATTTCCTCCTTGACCCTGTCTACCCATTCTTGCCTGAGCCTTCTCAACTTCTACTTCACAGGCTTGTAATCTGGGTAAGTCGGGATAGCATGTTCTGCCACGTCTCGGTCAATTCCTGGCATGTCCTCATAGGTCCAGGCGAAGACTTTTTCATGTTTTCGTATTATTCTCTCAAAATTTTTTCTCTCCTGAGGAGTTATATTTGATGCTATTAGAATTTCTCTCGAATTTTTCGAGGTTCCAAGATTAAAAGGCGTTGTATTAGTGGAATCAATGTCAAAAATTGATGGAATATGATCATGTTCATGCATGTTGAAATCATTAGAAACATCTCACAAGTAAGAGAAATTGTTTGCCTTATTAATAATATTATAATTGTCATTTACATCATAAAAGAATTATGGAATAAAAAGACAGTCTAAACTAGAGTCTTCTTCTGCTACTCCTGAGGTTGATGTTGTTGCGGCTTGATCACTGGCTTCCTGATTCAGCAGAGGCCCCTTAGGCATGTCGGAGGAAATCTTCAAACCTCCCATTTTCGGCTCTAATTCTGCTATCTTCTCTTTCCCTTTCAGCCTGGCAGCTATCATTTTCTCGGTAACGACCTCTTCAGGCTCGCATCTGTCTCAAGTGATACCCTGAGTCATGACCTCCTCATCCCAGAAGTCCTCAGTAGTCTTGATAAACCCGACTCTCCAGTCAAATACATCACTAAAGATCTCGAACCCAGGGATAATTCTCTCCTTCACCCACTGCGGTTCATCTTCGCCAGTATATGTGCAAACTGAGGATGCGGGCACAAAGCTTTCTGAAATGTGAGGGATCTTGTCTGTCGCCTTCTTCTTACCGAAGCCGCCTCTGTACCCTAGACCTTTTCGGCTCTTCTGACCTCGAGTGGTGATTGCTGTTTGCAACCCCTGAGAGTTCCAGCCCAAACCAGCCCCGGGGAGATAGTGCATCTTTTTCAACATATTAACCACAGCTGGGTTATCCACTATCCTGTGCTCCTCTCTTATTATGGACACATGGAAGCCACTAAAGGGCTGGTTAGCTATTTCAAGCGCTGAGACCTGATTCTCTCTGGCTGCCTTGATAGTCACCACCTCCCCTTCTTGTGGGAACTTTATCATTTGGTGCAGCGTAGATGGTACTCCTCCTAATTTGTGAAACCAGGGTCTCCCAAGTAGAGCCAAGAAGTTAGCCGGGATGGGCAGAACTACAAATTCTACCTCCACTTCAATGGGTCCTTTCTTGACCAAGGTCTTAAAGGTTCCCGAGGCTTGCCTCCTCGAATTATCGTAGGTTGTGATAGTCAGATCTGATCCACTGAGCATATCTTCGTTTAAACCAAAAGCCTATAGAGCTATCAGGGGGCACACATTGATAGAAGACCCATCATCTACCATAACGCAAGCAGTGTCCTTGTCGTTAATTTGCGCTTTGATGTACAGGGGTCTGTTATGATTACGGCCCTCGACCGGTAGATCGGCATCAGAAAAGACCAATCTCTCCTCGGATCCTCCCTTGACCAAACCCAATAGTTCTGATGGGGAAATCATGGTGGCGATCGTGGCCTCAACCAAAGCCTCCACTACCTTCTGCCTATGAGAGGGGGACTGTCTCAAAAGATCCCAGATGGATATTTGAGCTGCAGTCTTCTTCAATTACTTGACAATCTGATTCTCCTCTGGCTCTTTCTCTGCTGGCATCTGCACTGGCTCAGGCAGCCTGGTAATCTCAAGGACCACTCTCCCGCTTCTCGTTATAGCCCTTATTTCTTCTTGATCTTCATCAGACCCCCACAAGTCAAGGTTCATCTCTCCTTCCCCCTCGGCTTCTCCGCCACTCTCACTGCTAGATCAGCAATCAAGGGTTGCCACGACTGCTCTCTCCTCTCTAATCGTGAAACAATCAGTAGCAGAACTCTCGCTCCCATATAGATCTTGTAGCACGTACAATTCTGGCAAGCTAGATCCGATCATAAACACGGGTGGTGGTACGGCATTATAACCGGGTTTCTTCTCAGCTTCCCTCTTTTCGAGGTCAGAAATCTGCTTGTTATCAATCAAGTCTTGGATAGCGTGCCGCAGTGCTTTGCACTTATCTGTGACATGGCCTGAATGTTGGTAAAACGCACAGAATTCATTGTCTTTGTGCCCAGGCTTTCCCAGCGTCAAAGCAGGTCTAAGAGCTAGGGGTTGCAATTTTCCCTCCTTCATTAATCTTCTCAAGACCCAAGATAAAGGTCTCCCCGGGTTTGAAAACTTCCTCTGGGTGGTTACCTCAGTAGCAGACACCTCACCTGTTCTTCTGGTGCTACCACTAGGACCCTCCGGCCTACTGGTTCCTTGACCGGGGTTAGCCCTTTTGGCAAAATTATCATTGTTAGCTTTCCTAGCCAAGAACTCTCCCTCTGCCTCGATGGCTATATCCTTGAGAGATTCCCAGTCCTTCAACCCCTTCATCTTCAACCCATCTTTCAAGTACGGGCTTGCGTTCTTGATAAATAAACGAATCTGGTCCTGGGTGTCAGGCTTTCTCCGCATCTCTATTACTCGGTTCCGCCATCGGGTGAGATAATCATGGAAAGATTCTCTGGCCTTCTGCTGGAGCAGTTCAAGATCTTTTAGAGTCACCTCCATTCTGGTATTGCAGTCATACTGCTTCAAAAACTCCTTAGTGAGCAGATCCCAATCTTCTTTAGTGCGACGGTCAAGACTATGATACCAGTCGATGGCATGGGCGGTCAGGCTCAGACAAAAGTATTCTACCTTCTGCTTCTTGGACAACGTGGTCCCCTTCATGACCAGAGAATACTGTTTCATATGAGCGGTTGGATCAGAAGTTCCATCAAATTTCTGCACGTCTGGCATTTTAAAGTTATAAGGGATCGGGTCCTCTCCCTCCAATTCCCTATCCTCTGGGTTCATCCCTTGACCCCTGCTCAACATACGAGCCATAGTTTCGAACCTCTCTTCCATTTTCTTTAAAATGAAGTCATTGGCCTGAGGTGCCTTCCCCCTCTCAGATGCAAGGCTCATTCTATCATCTTTGATATCATCATCAATTCTCAGCACGGGCCTTCTTCTCTGTTCTCCCGAGGCTACTGACCTTAACTCTACTGGCGGCGGCCTAACAGGCTCTTCCCATCTTTCAACCCTTTCTTCCTCTGGCTCATTCTGTCTTACTAGAGAAGGAGGAGGAGGAGGATTTTGTGGAGCATTCTGCTGTGCCAAGGCGGTCAACATATTCATCATCCTACCCTCGAATTCCTCAAATCGCCGGCCCACTTCTTCTGCAATCATGGCCTTGGTGCGTCATCCCCGCTGGGTGAGTTTGCCATCTGAAATACAGTACCGCTGATTTTTTATAAGATTTATGGTAGACCCTCTCTATCTGATAGCTCAGGAGTAGGAGCTCGGATCAGTCGTCCGGTTGGTGATCTAGTCCACTTGGGCAGATCTATGATGGCTGCAGGGACAAGACGTTAGGCATGATGCATGAAATGCAGGTATAATGCATGGTCGTGATATGCAACATTCACAGAGCACAAGCAAGCAAGTAGGTCCTTCCACCCTTATTTCTCCCACACACGTGGTCGTGCAGTCTCTTTCCTAGGTGGGATTAGCCCAGGGGTCAATGAGGGACCCGATGGACGCGCATGGTGCGCGGCGAAAAACCGGCAGCATGGCACTCCTATGTTAATGTACAAGCGGATGGATAATAATCGTCACGTATTTGGACGTTCCATAAATTTTGACATGGCCCTACCGGGGCACGATGGCCTTTGGCTAGGTTACCAAGCGAGACATCTGGACCCACCCAATACATGAAGGCCCATACAGCAAGCATGTAATTAAGGTTCATTTCACCTATGGAAAGTAACTACGGCCATTACATGAGCTTTGGATAAGGGAGATATTTCTTTAAGGCTACCCAAATATGATCCCTGCCGACAGGTCTATCTCATCACGAGCATAGCGACCGATCGGGTCATCATTTTGATATACCATTTGAGGTACGTGGCTTGGGCTGGTGATTATCCTTGACACTTCCCCAAATTGAGTGAAAATGAGGCCGTGCTTCAGGAATGCACCGGGGCTAGAAAAGGGACCAAACTAGCGTATTCTAAGGCTCTAATGATATGCAAATGCAAATTTGAGGGAAAGCGAATTTATGAGTTAACTTTTAATCATAAACGTTAAGCGAGGTATTTTCAAATTGAAATCTCGAACCATAAACGTCCCCAGTGGAGTCACCACTGTGACGCGCGCCGGATCCCCGCAGCCGCCCATGGGACCGCCCGCACGTGGGCGATCGGGGCATTTGTGGGTCCGTTGACAGCTTGCAATAAATCGCAAGTGCGTCTATGTTGGGCAACAAGGATGTTTCATGGAGTCGCCACCCAATAGAACATTGGGAAAGTTACTCTCGCCTCGGAGAGCCTAAGACTACGCTTAGTATCCATTTTGGGCCAATCAGAGGGGTCCTCGAAGGTAAACTTCTCGCCCTAAGGAGCCTAGGATTAGCGCTAAAGTCTCGTGGCACAAAAAGGTGTCTTGGAGGGTAAACCTCTAGCCTCTTTGAGCCCAAAGACCAGAGCTGGGTCCGGGATTTCTCGTCTATTTCTACCTCGATTACTTTACAATCAAATTTTAAATTATCATTGATTCGCTCTCCCTCCACACGATGCCATTTATTAAAGGCACATTTATTCATGTTTGGAAAGCCATAAATGAGCAAGTAAATATCAAAAGACGATAAATTACAATAATACAAGGAGCGGAATACAACTCCCTTTATAAATGTGCGATACATACATGAATCAGGGCATTGTTTATTTTGAGGACTTTGGTCCTCGCATGCACCATTATCAAAATTGGATATTTTTGTTTGTGATGATTTTTATTGGATTTTAATGGGGCATTGGACCCCTTTGCCTTTGTGTAAACCTCATTTTATTGAATATAAAATATTGAGTCATTTTTATACATTAACGAGATATGAAAAGAGTACATCCATATACATAGAATAATCAATGAATAACAAATGAAGGAAATAATCAAAAGGATTAGGAAACTAAACCGGGCGAAATCCTCCAAATATGGTAGGTAGCCGCTCCAACTCGGGATAGCCCAAGAGAATCAATATACACTCATAGAAAGTTAAAAGATGTCAATATACATACAATCAATATATGGGAATCCAAAAGGACTTGAAAAAGATAGAAAATCGTTTGAAAGGGAAGAGACAGACCCACCGACGGCCTCTTTTAGGTGACCGACGGGCGTCAATTAAGGTGACCGACATGTCCGTCTGTCACTCGAAAGGAGGGCGTCTATAGATGAGGTGACCGACGGGCGTCGGTGATAGAGATGACCCGTCGGTCACCACTGTCTCCAAAAAATAGAAAGAGAAAAATCCTTTTAAGGCCAAAAAGAGATTTTACAAAAAAATCAAGTAATGAGAGTCAAAATAAAGAAAAATAATGGCAAAATTGAAAAAATTAACAAATAAAGAATAAATATGGAATGATATGGAGAAGGAATTCGAAATATTTACCCTCAGATAATCGCTTTGGGTGAAATTCTTGTGTTGATTAGAGCCCCGCGTGTTCCATGAAAAGCAAGATGAAGGATTGAAAAGAGGAAATCAGATTACTTCCTTCTCAAATCTTCAAAGTATTGTCTTTGGAATCAAAACCTAAAGGAAAACTAATTGGTTTTTAGTCCCTTTGGATGGATTTGATCCCCTTTTGAAATAAATTTCTTTATGAAATGTGTTTGCTGGAAGAGAGAGAAAATATGCTTAAATTTTGGCAGAGTTTCCCCTCTTGAAAATTTTTGGAACCCTTTTCTATTGAAAATCCGGAGCTTTAATAAGTCAGACACGACCGACGGGCGTCGGTGCATGGGGGCGGGCGTCGGAAGAATCCTTCTGACACAAGGATTCATCCGACGGCCCTGCCACATCCACCGACGGGCGTCGGAAGGGTTGCGTGCTCCGGGAAACCAGGCGGCGTTCTGACAGGGGCGGTGACTTTCCGACGGGCGTCGAAAAATACCACCAGCCGTCAGTGACCCCAAGTGACAGGCTGACTTTACAGATGGGCTGGCCGTCTGTGGAGGAAAAAAAGCCTTTTGACTCGAAAAAAACCTCTGTTTTCCCCCCTCTGCCTACGAAAGGTAAAAAGACTCGCTTCTCGTGAAACGCGGGACTAAAATCCCAAAATCCAAACCATTTATACAGGCTAGGACATTGATTTCATCATAGGGTAACCTCTGATCCGGACCGCTCCGGGACACGGTGCTTACAAGCGTGTTCTGTCGCGATCGCGACAACATTGAGAGCGCGACAGAGACGACCGTTGGGGCAGTTTTGAGCCAAAAGTCACTTTAAAAGCCACCTTCTTTCACCAAACTTTGCAACCATTCTCAAGGGACACAATCTTTAAATTATTATCTATAAATATGTAGTTTAACTGTAATTTTAAGATGATGAATTTTAGTTAAGTAATATTTCTGTATTTTGCAATACAAATTTTTCTTAGTAAAATTTCTATCTAGTTTTATGTTTTGAAGAAGAAGATCAAGGAGAAGAAAATCTATTTCAAGAGATTGAGAAAAGGGTTGAAAGGCTTCTATCTTATTCTCTTATTTTTAATTCTTCTCCAATATTTCTATGAATATCATTTCAATGAATTTGCATGTTATAATTCTTTCTATTTTCATCTATTTTCATGATCTTTCAATGTAGATTCTCTATTAGTATATTTTGCATGATCTTTACAAGTTAAAGTAATTCGAGAGTTTGCTTTATCTGCATCTAATAGAGTTTCATTATCAAGGTATATTTTGAGAAATCGGTATATTGAGATAATTGCTATAGGTTGGTGATTATTCTTAAAATATGTCATTAGAAACCTCTAATTCATTAATGAAATTTGTGAGTTAGAATTTTAATTGCATATTTTATGCATTTTAATTTATGTCGAGAGAGTAAATTAGAACTTTAGTTCAACTTGGCTTGCATGAAAGATGAATAAATGTTAATCAAAATGATGGATCCAATTCATTATTTTTAGTTCTTCATTCATATTTCCTTTATCTTCTTCTGATAAACATAAATTAGGTTTAATTAATTATTATAATAAAGTAGTTCAAATTTAACCATCAAATTTATTACCATTGTAAACAATATTAAAATTGATTAGTAATAGTGTGTAAACATGTTCCTCGTGGGATCGACATCTTAAGTACTATTGCGGTACACCATATACTTGCGGTCAATAAGCATATATAAAAAATGCTCAACACACTACCTACCTAAAGGGAAGTTATTCAGAGTAATGCTGCCTTATCGCTCCAGGCTTCAAAAGTCATTGTTTTAAAGGTAGTGCATCCCTTGTGGATTTTCACACTAGCTTTTCTTAGCGGGAAATGCGTCCCTTTGGGGATTTTCATATAACCCTGTGCCTAATTTTTCCCTGAAATGGATCCAACCTACTCCAGCGGCTTTTTCTTTGTTTTTTTTTGAAGGACAGACTGCCTGTTCCCAGGTTTTCACCCTACCCTTTGGCCTAACTTTTGCTTAGAGAGCCAGTCACGATTTTCATCTCTAACGGCCTCTTTTTTTTTTTGTCATTTAAGGGGTAGGAGGAGGATTTGTCACATGAAAAATCATTGTTGTTGCTTTGATAATTGCTCCAGCGTATGTCCTTATGCCTGCAATAGGTTTCTCTTAACCGTCTAATTGCATGTTTATGCCTAGCTTATGCATGCATTTCTATCTATAGGCACCATATAGCCATAAGAATGACCATGACTAGACATGTGATACAAAAGAACTAGTTTTACTTAGTTTCAATGAGTAACAACTTAGGTGCACCCGATCTCCTGTTATCAATCAGCCCTCTCGGGTTTTATTGATTGAATATTTTCTCTCAAGCCTTTAATTTTTGCCCAAGATGCCTTTTTTCGGTTTTCACCTTGACAACGCACTCAATTTTAGCAAGGCCGTCTTTTTTTGGTTTTCGACCCGCGGGGCTTTTAGTCTCTTCTTTTGATTTTTAGCCCTTAACCCTGGAACCTTTTGAGTCTGTCAATATTGATCGGTTATATCCGTTATTGCTCTCTTGGATAACAATCCCTGGAAGACAAAGGGACCTTCTCACACTGGCCCAAATTTACCTTGTATGTTTGGAACACCTGGTCTCATTTGCTTGACAATTGAATCTCCCTCCTTCATCGGATGCTTTCTGGCCATCCTTCTAAATGATCAAGTAGAATGTTTTCTGATGGATCTGACCGTGGCGATAATCCCATGACTTGTCCTTGTCTAACTTGTGCAATTGTTGCTGTTGTTGTTGTGCGCTGTCGGCTTCCAAAATTTAGCCATGACTGTCCTTAAAGATTTGAGCTTTACATCTATCGGCCATACTGCTTCTACCCCCTGTGTCGAGGAATAATAGATTACTCTTGTAGAGGTTCCAATGGTGGCTCTCTAGCCTCGAAGTGCAAAAGGGTCATTTCTCTGCCCAATCCTTTTTCATGATCTTTTCTGCCAGCATTAAACCATTCATATAGGTATGCAAATTTTAGCTTGGATTTCTTCCGTCTCTTAGCTTCTTCCTTATTCATCAACTTGTTGCTTGTATAGTATACCCTTCATGCAGATAAAATGGGTAGATGGTTTGCAGATCAGCGTTTTGGTCCTTTTCCTTTTGGCAACCAAGAAGAATGGTAGGATACGGACATGTACAAATCAACAGGATTTGGGCAAAACTTGCCCCCAAGATGTTTTCCTTCTATCTTTTTTATTTCCTTCTTTTTCTTTTTTTTTTTGTTTGTGCTTGCTTTTTGTTCTTTTCCTTTTTATCCTCTTTTTCCTTGTTCTTTTTTCGAGGATAAGCTTTGTCCTAATCCTGATAGTTTACACATATACGTACCCCTTCTCTTTTTGACTTGGGATAGCATTGACCAACTAAGTTCGGCTTCGAACTTCGACTAAAAACTTTAGCTTCATCTCTGCTTATGGATTCTTCCTTTTAACCTTTTCTGCCCCCTCCGGCCTGGTCTTCTGAGCTTCTACTTGACTGGTCCATGATCGGGGTATGTTGGAATTGTCTGTTTGACGCCTTTACGATTATCTCCTGGCATGTCTTCATGGGTCTAGGAAAAGACTTCTTCAGACATTTTTGTTTTAATTCTCGCAAATTTTATCTCGCTTCAGGAGTCAAATTGGGTGCAACCAAGATTACTATTTATTGAAACTAAATGAAATGGTGTTTTAAACCAATTTCTTAATGATGATTATTATTTATGCTTGATGCAAGAAGATATAAAAATGCATATATAAGCAAAGCCCATATTATTAAAGCAGAAAAGATAAACAAGTGCATAGTTCAAGAATACACTTTAGAAAATGAAAAGCATTATAACAACTCTAATCCTTTGTTTCTCCATCCAGGCCAGGCACCAATTCTTGAATGCGATCTCTCAGAGGGCGACAATAGTCTGCCCGATGCCCTATGTACTGGTGATACGCATAATACCAGTCTATTCTGTGCCTCGATTTTCCCTGACTTGGGGCAGGCCTAGCTGGCAAGGGTTGCAACTTCCCTTCCTTGATGAGACGAGTGAAGTGCCAAGATAGAGGCTTGCCCGAGATGGTGAGGTGTTTTGGAGTCATTCCGGTGGTTGAGACCTCTGCTGCCTTGGTATTGCCCCCATTGCCGCTGCTATTTCCCAAGGCCAGGTTTGCGGATTTAGCCATTTTATCCATATGCTCAGCCTCAGCTTCAATGGCTATATCTTTTAAGGACTCCCAGTCCTTCAGCCCCTTCATCTTTAGCCCATCTTTCAAGTATGGGCTGGCATTCCTAATAAATAACTTGATCTGGTTTGGAGTGTCCGGTCTCTTCTTCATCTCCATTACCCGGTTCCTCCATCGGGTCAAGTACTTATTGAATGACTCATCCGCCTTTTGTTGTAGTAACTCTAGATCTTTCAGAGTGACCTCTATCCTTGTACTACAGTCATATTACTAGAGGAACTCCTCCGTCAGCAGATCCTAATCTTCTTTTGTTCTCTGATCCAGTCCGTGATACTAGCCCACCGTAGGACCTGTCAAACTTAAATAGAAGTATTCTACCTTTTGCCTCCTTGTTAGTGTGGTACCTTTCATTATCAAAGAGTACTGCTTGATGTGTGCAGTGGGGTCCGATGTGCTATAAAATTTTGGGACATCAGGCATCTTAAAGTTCAAGGGGATTAGATCTTCTCCATCCAGCTCTTTATCTTCGGGGTTTATTCCTCGACGCCTTGTTAACATCTTAGCCATTACCTCCAACTTTTCTTCCATCTTCTTCCAAATGGTATCTTTTGTCTGGGGTGCTTTCATTCTAACTGACAGGGGTTCTCCATATTCATCCCCTTCTAGGTCCTCTTCCATTCTATGGGCTACTCCTCTCTTTTGCCCTCCTGATGTGGCAGCCCCTAAGTCCACTGGTGTTGGACGTACAACCTCCGGATGATCCTCTCTGGCCTCCTCCTCTTCATTTTATCTCATGGGAGGAGGCGCCAGGTTCTGTGGTGCAGCTAGTTGAGCCATTGCGACCATCATGGCCATCATCCGATTCTCGAATTCTTCGAACCTTCGACCCACTTCTTCAGCTATCAAGGCCCTAGTAGCATCTGCCTCCCTTGATAAATCGACCATTTCTGGAGATTCTCTGAATGCCTATTGATTGCACTTGACTTAATTGTGGTTGCTCAATCTAAACCCTCTGATGATGCGACTGCCAGAACCCCTAACCAGCTAGGAAAGTGGTCTTTGATGGCTAAAAAGTTAAAGAGTTAGAATGATGCATAAATAATACGCAATGCATGGTCGTGCTGTGCAATAAAAATGGTATACAATGGCTAAAAGAGATTACAATAATACATATGAGACATGTGAAAAATTATAAACAAGACAATATGTACATGTAATAATTTTATGCAAAGAAAAGAATGTATACATATAGAAGAAATACATAAATTTATTTGTGCATGAATGACATGAATATGCAATGCATCATTCACAAACACATGCAAGCAGGTAGGTCCTTCCAACCTTATTGCCCCCACACATGAGGTCGTGCGGTCTCTATCCTAGGTGGGCTTGATCCATGGGTTAACAAGGAACCCTATGGATGCGTATGGTGCACGGTGAAAAAATCGGTAGCATAACCTCTCTTAGCTAATGTTCATACGCATGGGTTTTAACCATCATGTATTTAGGCAGCCCGAATAAGTTGACATAGGCCTATCGGGGTATGAAAGCCTTTGATTAGGTGACCAATCAGATTATTTGGGTTTGTCCAATACGAAATGATCCATATAGCAAGCAAGGTATTACGGTTCATACCACCTAGGGGAAGTATCTATTGCCATTACATGAGCTTTGGTCAAAGGTGGTGTCGCTTTAGGGCTACCCAAGCATGGTCCCTGCCAATGGGTCTAGCACATCACGAGCGTAACGATCGATTGGGTCACCATTTAATATACCATGATGGTACGAGGCTTGGGCTGGTGATTATCTTTAACACTTCCCTACATTGAGTGAACGTAGGGTCGCGCTTCGGGAACGCACCGGGTCTAAAAGAGGGACCAAACTAGCATAGATCTAAGGCTCTAATGAGATGCAATGCAGTTTTGAAAAAGGATGAAATTTTTAAATTAAAACTCAATTGTAAATTTTAACCAAGTTACTTTCGAAGTGAAGTCTTGAATTTGTCCCCAGCGGAGTCGCCACTGTGACGCGCGCCGAACCTTGTGGCCTCCCGAGGGCCCGCTTTTAGGGCGATCAGGATGGGATTCATTAAAACCTGTAAGGTATTTACAAGTGCGTCTATATTGGGCAACAAGGAGGTTTCTTGGAGTCACCACCCAATAGAACATTGGGAAGGGTCGTCTAGCCTCAGTGAGCCTAAGACGGCGCATACATATCCATCTTGGGCAAACCAGAGAGATCTTGGAGGTCTCGGCCTCTACCCCCTGGAGCCTAGGATTATGTAAATTAGGCCTTTTGTAGGGGAATAAGAGATATTTTGGAGGTTCTAGACCTCTAACCTCATTGACCCCAATACCAGAGTAGGTTCGGGACTTCCAATTTATTCATACCTTGGTTAAGTTTATAATTGAGTTTTGAATTTAGAGTTTCATCCCATTTCTCTTTCATTTTAATGCAATTAATTAAATCGCATGTCAATCACGTAGTGGAAGCGATAAATAAAAGGGTAAATAAAATAAAGCATATGTAAAAATATTACAACAAAACTAGGGGCAGAATACAACCCCCATTCTAAATAAAATACAAAACATGCATAAAACGGGATATTCATTAATGATGAGGACATTGGTCCTCGCATGCACATTTATTATAAAACAATTTTGATGTGATGGTTTTATTTTGGATGGAGAAAATTGAGACATTGGTCCCATTTTTATTTAGAAAAAATTTCAAATTAATTAATGAAAAAACGTTTAGTGACTTTTTTTCTAGTGGGCCTAAATAAATAATTTTACAAGAAAATTACATGGCAAAAATAAATAAAAAATCCAAAATAAATAAATATTACAAACAAAGAAAATAAATATGTAACCCGAACGAGCCTCTTGGATCTCCCCGTGTGCTCGCAAAAATGCCCAAGCAAAAAAATGAGATGTGAAATAAAATAAAACACAAATAAAATAATGTAAGTAATTGAATCAATTAAAATCAATTAAATATAAAATAAATGATAAGATAAAATAAAATGAGATATAATAAAATGATATCAAAATCATAAATGAATTAAAATGTTACCAAGTTAAAGTGAACTAGAAAAATGTGTTATTAATGACAAATGGATTAAGTGATTGGAATAAAATATAACATGTTAATGAATTAATATGTAAAAATATGAACATGATAACAATAATGATGAAGATAATCAAATCAATGAATATAAAAAATAATAAAGGAAAGAATAATAAAATAAATGAATTAAAGAATGATGAAAACAATTAAATGAACAACATGATTAATTAATGTAATTACAATTAATATAAAACATTTACATGGTAAAAATATCTATTAAAATGAATATATTAATTACATGTTAGAAATAATGATGAGTTAAAATGAAATAAATTAATTACATGTTAAGAATTAAAAGAAAACAATATTTACATGTTAGAAATGATAAGAAAATCAATATTTATATGAACAAAATAATATATTAACATTTTAAATTAAAACAAATATAAAAGCAGTGGAATAAATGAATAAATAAATGAAAATAATAAAAATATACATGAATAAATTAAACATGAACAAAAATAATAAAAAGAAAGAATAAGCCCAAAATATTTACCCTCAGAGTTTCGGATTCGATGAAGGTAAAATGATGATCGATTTCTTTGTTTGATGATTTGCAATATTAGAGTGTAATATGACGAAAATGTTAGAATTTTATTACAAGAAAGAAATAGGATAAAAAATTATCAAAAATTCTTTAAGAGCACAGAATTGATTTCTTTGCCTAAAGAAATGATTTTGATAAAAAAATATTTTTATTGATTAAAATTAAAGAAAAAATAATTTGGTTTATATCAAATTAAAAATCAAATGGAAAAATTAGATTTTGATAACAAACACTAACTTTATTTGTATCAAAGTTAATTTTCCATCAAAAAGAGATTCAAAAGAAAATCAATGGAAAAAATTTTATTGAACACAAATAAAAGGTTGAAAAAAATTTTGAGAACAAACAATTGTTGTGTTTGTCTCCAAAAATTAATCAAATAACAAAATTCCTTCTAAATATATATTTAGAAGAAATTATGTTGGAAAAAAAAAGAATGAAATATGAACTCAATTTTTTTGTTCTTCTTTGGTAGGGAAAAAATCTGGAAAATTTTTTAGAGTTTGAGAGGAAAAAGAAGAGAAAAGATGAAGAGAAAAAACCCTAGCCAAAATCCTCCTTTTAGGTTTTCATCTCATTCTTTTTATATGAAGAAAATAGGAAAAATAAAATAATTAAAGGGATAAAATTTAATTAAATCAGATATTAACTATTTTGAATTTTAAAAATTGAATAAATCCTTAAAAAACCTGAAAATATGGGATAAAAAACGGATTTTAGGTGAACAAACAGAAAAAACTGATGAAAAATTGGAAAAAACATGAAACAGCCCCTTTAGCTACGGCTAGGAATAGGGACGCCCGTCGCTATATAGGGACGGGCGTCGGAGCGGCAGCCCTGCGCACTTCCGAGCGCGCCAGCGCGCGCTTTTAGTGACGCGCAGCATTGGCAACGCTGTGCGCGCTTTTAGTGACGCGCAGCATTGGCGACGCTGCGCGCAGCGCGCTGGACGCCCGGGCTCCCGCGATCCGATTTTTTATTTTTTATCTTTTTTTAATTTTAAATTGACTAAAAATACTATAATTTTGATCCCCCATTTTTCAAAACTAATTTTTCAAAATATTTTTTATTATTTTTCAGTTTTTCACTCCAAAATGCAAATTTTACAACGAAATCATCATTTTTAACCTTTTTGCCTGTGAAAAGGAGTCTTATCATCATTGGTTTACTCTAATCTGGGTTATCTCAGGACCCGGTGTCTACAGCTACCCAAAAGACTTGAGCTCCCATGACTACCTTGTCGGCATTCAGGATTTGTGATCTGGTTATTATCGATTAGATCCTGAATTTCATATCTCAACCTAGGGTAATTATCTGTTACATGGCCAGTATGCTGGTGGTAGGCGCAGTACTCATCTTCCCTATGCCCAGGCTGCCCCCAGGTCTTAGCTAGCTTGGGAGGCATCGGCTGTAACATCCCCTTCTTCATTAGCCTTTCTAGGACCCAAGAGAAAGGTTTACCCAAGTTTGAGAAGTACCTCTGAGTCGTCTCAATCATTGGTGCTTTCCCTATCTTTCGGGAACCACTGCTATTATCATAGTAACCAACTCCTAGATTTGCGGTGCCAGCAGTAGTCTCAATGAGAGATGCCCGGGTAGTTGCGAGCTTGGACTTCACAATCTCTTCCTCCAGATCAGCTAGTTTCCTTTTAGTGCTTGAGGGATATAGGAGGCTCATCGACTGTAAAGGCTCTGGTCCTTCTGCTCTTCCCACTTGCCCGACTGGTGAGTCGAGTGGTGCCTTGCCCCAAGGCTCGAGAGTGGACGGAAACATTACAGCCGTTGTTGCATGATCATTTTTTTACCGTGGCAAGCTCAGCCTGGCTAAGGGTAGTTGCCATAAGTTGAGCTTGAAGAACTAGGGCCATGGCATCCATCCTTTCCTTAATTTTGACCAACAACCTCTTCTCAAGCACCTCAAACCTTTTATCCATCTCTTGGGCCATAAAGGCATGAGCCTCTTCAATCTGCTGTGGGGGACCAGCCATTTCAAATGCCTGCAGATATCCTTCTTGTTTTCCTTCCTCCCCACTCTCGCTAGCGAACCAATGATCTGTCGCCGCTACAGACATCCCTTCCTCACTTGCTAAAGGGCGAGTGATAGCGACATATTCATTCCCATACAAGTCCTGTAGGACATACCACTCGGGTAGACTTGACCCAATCATAAAAACCAATGGTGGCACAAAGTTATAGTCGGACTTCTTCTTACCCTTTCTTCGCTCAGGATCCGTGATCTGCTTGCTATTGATCAGATCCTGAATCTGGTGCCTCAGCGTTACACAATTATCTGTCAGATGCCCAGTATGTTGGTGAAAGGCATAATATTCATGCTCTTTATGCCCCGGCTGTCCTTGGGTTCTGGCTGGTCATTGAGGGTTACGAAGCACAAACTCCCACCAATCGTACACTGACCCTTGAAGTAGCGACACTGCACAAGCAGCTCTCTAATTTGCGGGACAATTTATCTCTTTCAAAATTCGGGCTACCCTCCGAATCCAAAACTCGGCCACATCCGATTGGTCCAATGCAGTTCCATGAAAATCTTCTGCTCCTCTCTTTCTTAATAACTCAGTCGGAGCCTTAGGAGCAGTCAACCTTTCCACTAACTGAAGCAAACCTTGCACTAAAGCCGAATTTTCAAATCCCACACCCGGCACACCATGACGCTCATCACGCTGATGCTACGAAGCAGATTCCTCGACTCTTACCGTATTTACACTGCCCGTTGTCTCTCCCACATTCTCACTTGGATCAGACTCCATCTAGACACTACACAAGATAAGACACATCTGCATTAGGCCATGACACAAAACCAACTCTCATGAACAGACTCGACACTTAACAATCAAAGACAACCAGAACCGCCTAAACCGGCGCTCGGATACCAAAACCTGTAACACCCCCGACACCCTCGTTGGAAGGATGCCGGGTGCACTACCGACACTCACTCACGACACGGCAAACATACATGCCAAACAATACATACGTGCACAAAGCGGAAGCATTCACTAACAATAATAATAGAAAATCATGTATTATAAATATATAATCAAAGTATAGTTATATACAATATCCAAAGATTACATCTTAAATCCTTTAGAAAATAATACATAGAAAAAGAATAATACAGGAGGAGTACAAAATAAATAAACTCTACTCCTAGTGGCCAACTGTAACACCCCCTACATTCCCATTGGAAGAACGCGGGTGCGCTACCGACGCTCACACACACACACGTGCACATGCACTAAGCGAAAGCATGCATTCATGCAAAAACACGGGGAAATTAAAAACTTACCTTGAGAAGCAAAATCGGACAGCATTAACTCACACACACACCGGCGCTAAGCAGAGCATATACACATGCATACACACATTCAATCATTCAATCAGCGAAAGCATAAGGCGAATGATAGAACAAAGGAATAACGTAATACAAAAATATAATAACTTTTACATGGCCCAAGTATTACATTCAGAATCTTACATATAATTACATATACATAAGACTAGAGAAAAATAAAAGCCAAAATACAGAGGTTGAGCGAAGATACAAAACTTCTAACTCCTACGTGGCCGACCTTGCAGACGCGCGACTCGAACCGAACCAAACCTGCCACCTGCATGGGAAAAGAGCCCGTGCTAAGCGACAACGCTTAGTGGGGAAAACACACAAGAAAAAAGGACAACAATTCACAATGGTTGTCAGGGCATAACACAGGCAAATGGCAAATGAAGATATTCATAAACACATATATAGACAGGTTTGCATAGCAAGGCGCTCATTTGGAAATTCACATCCATGCACTTACCGAGGTATCAAGTATCAGTGTCTTACCATGCACAGTCTCAAGAGATATTACACATGCAACTATCATGCCAAAGTACCCATGCATGAGCTGAGAACTCATTCGCATGCAACACAAATACCGTATAATAACATACCCAATTACCATGCTAAGAACACTAGCTATCTAACCATACATTTGTCATGCCATAACCGAAACTCTAGCCGAACCCAAAGGAAGACGTCAAACACCACACTTCCACTGCACAACTCTATTACATAAAATATCATGCCATGAACATAGACACACAATAACCTGCCGAAGATACTCTAATAGTTGAGACCAAAGGAACATATAGCAAAATGTTACATTCAAAGCATACACTAGTTCAAGATCAGATTCTTATACACTTTATCTTGCCTCATCATTATTCATTACCGCACAAACACTTACCAAAGCCGATTCACATGCATTGCACCCCAAATAATACATACGTGATCAATCAATAGTCCAGATCGCCTTATTATGCATACTAATTTACATTCTATCCTAACAGTTAACGGTACAGAATCGCATTCATACACATACTAATTAACCATATCAATTCGTAAGTTACGCTCACCTTCGAATACATATTATTTCATATGCTAATAACCTAATTAGTCAGATTCACATTCTCACAAGCATAACATAATAAAATATGTTCATGGCATTGGAACGATTATGGTCATAGTCAAACACGTCTTAATTCCAGTACTTATATCCACAACTGATGGTATACAAATACATTCATAATATGATATACATATACATATATATATACAGATAAATATGTCCAATTCACATGTTTAGGTCACACCCAACCCATTCAGAGCTTCATAATCACATTCGGATACATAACTGATTCACATGTCAAAAAACATGCTCATTCGAATATCACATTCTCTTGTTCATGTTAGACAAAACAGACAGAATACCTGCTGACTAAAAATAGTGGATAACGAGTAATCAGACAGTGCCTTGCAGGCACGGACGGGCCGTACCTTACAGGTACGAATCAGAGCAATCACATAAACTTTATCTGACAGTACCTTATAGGTACGGACGGGCGTACGTTACAGGTACTAATCCAAAAACCATTTCATTTTATCACATTAAAAACATTTTTCTGAGGGGGATCTTAAACAAGATCCAAAACACATTAAGGGTTCACGAGGAGCCAAACGGGGACCTGATTAGGGTCCAAACATCCAGAGGTGCTGCAGCTAAGAGACTCTATTAGGCATGCCTAACTATCCATTAAACTGACTCTAGCAGGTTATGCATAATCCATTCAATTCATTACATAATATCCCAAATCATATATGTACTTCTAAGCATATTCATATCATGGATTCACATTCGTATGATTCATAAATTAACAGATATAAGATTTATAGTCACCAAGAGAAACTAGAGTTCAAAACTACACACACACCAAGGGAAAACTCATTCAGCATAACAAGGCTATCGCGCTCGCGACATCTGTCGCGCTCGCAATAGAGACCATAGTCTCTTCGCTGCGCGCGCGCGATGGACTTCGTGATCCCGGGAAGGAGGGAAAAGCCTGACTCTGTCGCGCTAGCGAATATGTCGCGATAGCGACAGAGAGTCTAAACATCGCTATCGCGGGCTCGCGACAGCACATGCCAGCATTGCGCTCTGTAGCGATCGCGACAACGTCGCGCTCGCGACAGATAGCACACAACAGCTTTTGCTATCGCGAGCTCGCGATAGGGTCGCGTGGTCGCGACAGCACAGCCCAAGATCACTGGTCTCTATAACGCTAGTGACAATGTCGTGATTGCGACAGAGTCAGGATTTCCAGAATCTTCAGAATTCTACAGATTTCTTCCTCTCCCAAAACACACACACAAACACACGAATCACATCCAATGGCCTCTTACCTCAAATCCAGCCACCCATAACCACTATCAATATAAATCACAACATCTATACGAAGAATTTCAACTAAATCATGCCAATAACAACCTCAATTAAGAACACTATTCATCATCATCACACTCAAGAACACAATTAAGTTCATCAAAACACATTTGAGTTTCCTTAACACATCTAAAGCAAAACCCACAACATATGAACCACAAAACACATCAAATTCACCATAATTTCCAGAAATCAAATATAAACACACATATACACACAAACTTGATCCTAGAAAAGAAAAGGGGGAGAAACATTCCCAAACCTCTTTTGAAGCACAACCCACAAACTCTTCAAGCTTTAATCTTCAATCTTCCTTGCCCTTGAGCTTTCTCTTGCCAGCCAAAACTTGCACAAACCAAAACCCACAAAATCTCTTAATCCAAACCCTAATTCACATAAAACCAAAAGAAGAAGAAGAGGAGGAACCCAGTTGCTGTAAATGCAAAATCCCAAACACATACCTCTTGAATCTTGTCCCAAAAACTCAATCAAAGTACCCCTAGGCAAGCACAAATCCCAGCCAAAGGAGAAACAAAGAGGAAAACAAAGAATGGAGAAGAGAAGAAGAAGAGGAGGCGTGAGAGGGAGAGGAGAACGAGAACAAATTCTATGTTCTCTCTCTCTCTCTTTTTTCTTCTTTCCTTCATTCAATGCCCACCAACCATGCCACATGGCTAGATCTCATTGGACCACAATCCCACTTATTGACTTAATGCACTAACACACCATACAACACATGCACCATAGTTGCTCCCTTAAATCAATGACTTAAATTACATGGCACCAAACACTTACCTCACTAGAAAATTCTTAGGTAGAAATTTTACCATCCTTAGCACTATACACACAATCCACTAGATAAATGCCACAACCAAAACACCCTACAACTATACACCACATGCACACCAAATAATTTCCCACACTTAACTTTTTTAATTATTTACTTTGCAGTTAAATCCTTACACTACAAGAAATTTTACTTTTTGTGACAAATTTTTTAATGACGCATTAAATTTCATCACTAATTAAAACTTATAACGACGAATTTTTTAAAACGTCACCATACTATTTATTACTGTGACAAAATTATCTTACGTCTTTTTATATTTTAATTTTCGTCACTAATAGATTAATTTTGTGACGAAAAATATATTTCATCATGGTTTCTTTAGGAGAGATAATTTTCCATCCTTTTTTTTGGAGGGAAAAAATTTAATTACAAACTAATAACTTATTACAACGTATAAAATCGTCACCAAATATTTATTTTTCGTGACGAATTATTTTTGTCATAGTTAAATAAATTAGTTACATTAAAATAATTTCATCACAAATAACATATCGATATATAAAAAAATTCTAATTAATTAATTTCTTTGAAAATTTTTATTTTAAAAAATAATTTTATTTATGACAAATAAATGTGTTGCAAAAAATGAATATATTGTGACGAGGTACAATTTCGTCACCTTTGATATGGAGGAAAAATTTCTAACCTTTTTATTTTGGAGGGAAAAAAATATAACGAAAAAATTACTATTTGCGGCTTATAAATTCGTCATGAAATATTTATTTTTTTATGACATGAATTATTTTTGACATAATTTAATGAATTAGTGATCATAAAATTATTTCGTCACAATAAAGTTATTTATGATAAATAAATATGTTACAAAAAAGGAATATATTATGACGAAATATAATTTCGTCACCAATATAATCAATTTATGACAATAATAATAATCGATCCTTGTAAAAAGAAAAAAATATTAACTAAATTGACATAGAGGAGATTTGAACTCGTGACATTCTAAAAAAATAGAAACTTAAATATCTAATGAACCATTGAACATTTGAAATCGTGATAATTTATTTTTGTGCGATAATTATTTCACGTACTACTAAATTATCCATGTATTTATTCAATGTGCAACTACCATTTGTTGCATAGATTAGTACTAACGGGGATCATTGTTAATTCAATCATTTAGATAAAAAAAAAGATACTTAAATTCAGTTCGAACAGAAAAATGCCCATTTTTAAGCAAAAAAAAAAATGTTTTTGAGGACGAAAAAGTGACAAGCCTACAAGAAATGAAAATTTTTTTTTGCCTCAATCGGATAATTGAGCAAATGGTTACTAAGCAATCACCAGAAGTGGAAGAATGCTTGACATACTGTAGGGTGCAGGGGCCCAAATAATAAATGCCTTGGCCCGATATAGGTTTTTAACCCAAATATCTCCGTATAATTTCTACGGTTAGCAACTGCGTGCGAGGCTCGTTCTGTCTCTAACCTCGTGGTTCTTAGGGGTAGCATAGAAGCGTGGCTCAAAAGATGCGTCTCCTGCTTCGGAAAGAGGTCTAAAGCAGATTTATCTTAATGGTGTCCCACTTTTCTAATCAATTTCATCCTTATCAATTTGTTTGTTTTTGCTCTTTAGGGGTATCATACGATCAGAAAGGTGAAGGTGTCAGCAAGCATGAATCGGTTAGTAACTTGTTGCCATTCGATTTTTCCTATTCCTATAAAACCTTATAAAAACCTGGAAAATTTTCATCAATTGCTGCCTTCCGTCTACCTAAGCCAACGGTTTTCAGTCAGAAGGAAAGTATTCCTACCCGATTGGAAATAATAATGATAAAAGTGAATAAATTATTTTCGCCGACGTAAACCCTTTTCATATCTATTAATAGAACTGTGTTTTTTTTCCAAATTTCTAATATCCAATAAAAGCTGATTCTTCTTTTCTTTTCATATCTGCTTTAATCCTTTTCTAGGACTCGTTGAGGAGGAAAAGTGTGAAATTAGTTCAAGTCGGATTTCTGCACCTGTATCTGGATACAAGTGAATACAATGAGGCGCTAGTATCTGATCAGGTATATATGAATATGATTGCCATGCCAGATATGTATATTTTCTCTTTTTGGTCATCTAAAGTTCAATTTAGACATCCTTAAATTGCATCCACTCATAGCTGCTGCGATTTTATTCTCTAAAATGTAAATTCTGTAGTTATGAAATTAAGAGTTATGTGAAAAGTAGATTAGTGTTCACAAAAATAGATTTAACCTTATTCTCTAATTTGATGCTAGACTATAAAGAATAAAATAATACTAAACACCATTTTGAACTCAAGACAACGCACCAATCCACTTTCCTCATCTAAATATGCTATGCGCTAGCTGAAAATAAATTTTTCCCTTGCTAAACTCAGCACTCAAACAATCTTTTTTGCTATTAGATGTGCACCACTTATAGGTTTCATGTTATTGTTTGGTAGTATTGTCCATATTGTAACAATATACACTATAGTCCACACAAGTTCTCAATATTTCCTATAACTATTGCAATAATAATCTCAGCTCTTATATCTTTGCAGAGTGTTTCTAATACCTTCTCTATTAACTCCAGTTTTTTTGTTCATTTTTTGACATATTTGCTTCCCATCATCATCAAATTCCTTACCCATTAAGAATAAAATTGATCACGGTAAATAATTGAAAATTTAAAGTATTCATGCATAAATTTTGTCAATAATGCACTGACATGAAATGCCAATGTTATACTTTTAAAATTAAGGTGAATCAGATCAAGTTGCCTTAAAAAAATGTAGCACTGGACTAGTAATGAAAGCATACGAGTTTATCATATGAGTTGCATTTGCTGTGGACCAGTAATGTTTGAGATGAGAATTGAATAAAAAGCATAAACATTAATCGAAGTTATTTGGATAAAACCATGCAGGAATGGCCGTTAAAGAGTGAGCTAGATCCTGTTGTTAATCGAGATGAGAATTTTGTTGCTTATTGATTATTAAAACATAATAAGCCGCATGAGTCGGCTATTGATTAAATTTTCATGTGTTTCAAGGATGGCTCCTGAAGTGATGCAACGGATACGACTTTAAGAGAGTCAATAGGCATATCCATTGCTGCCTAAGATGGTGATGCTGCTGCTGATGGCACAGATGCTGCTGCTGATGGCATGGATGCGGCTGCTCCTCCACCCGGGGAGAAGAAGAAGGTAATAATGCTTAATCACTCTCGAGTTTTAGTTGAGTAGGCACGCAGTTTCAAAATGTTTTTGTAGGTTGGGAATTTCTGATTGTTATGTGACTTTTTTGATGATTTTACAGGAAGAGCCTCGGGAAGAGAGTGATGACGACATAGGATTCAACTTGTTTGATTTGGAGCTCATTTGAGTATGCACAAGTCTTATGTTGGTGATAACAATTAAACAATAGCTTATATTTGTTTTGTCAGTACAAATATCTTTAATTTTTTGCATTAAGCAATATCTTTTTATTTAATTGACCTTTTGTTTAAATAAATACTTTATATTAGTTGATTGACAATTTTTTTTTACAAAGTTAATTGATTGTATAACATTAAATTTAAAATGTGTCATTTTTAATACAAGCATATATAACAAGTATATTTGTCATAATTTATCGACTTCTTAGTTCATAAATGACGATATAATGTTTACAATTACGATATTAATAATGTAATAAAAAAAATATAATTTAATGACAATAAAAAAACTGTCACTAAAATTATTTTTTGTGACAATTATTTTTCTCCGTATTTTTGTCACTAATTTGTAAAATAATATGACGATTTATATTTATCATTAATATACATTAATTTAATGATGAAATCATTTTTCGTCACTTAAAGTATTAGATTTAATGACGACATTAAATATTTTATAACGAAAATTATATTTATTTGCGACGATAATTACGTAACCAATACTTAATGGTTTTAACTAGAAGCAGAGTTTCGTCATTAAAAATATTTAATTTCGTGACAAATTTTAAATTTTTCATAAAAAATGCCATCTTTTGTGACGATAAACAATATAATATGACGAAAAATAATTTTATTTGTGACATAATTTTTGTCATGAAAAGTAAGAAATAAAGATGACGATAATCATTTTCGCCATAAAAAATATACTTATGGTGACAAATAACTAAATTGTCACGTAAACTTTTATGTTATGCGCCTACCGTTACGTTCTCTGTGACGATAAAAATTCGTCACCTTATTTTTTCAGCGACGAAAAATGAATTTTTCATGACAATTTTTTGCTTCATAAAAGGTGTAATTTCTTGTAGTGTTATCGTCCAAATTCCTCATGCACAAATTAGCGAAATACCCTTCACTTATCCGACTTAGCTTGCCAAATCCGACTAGGCCCGATTTGTGGTGTGACAATTCTTTCCTCCTAAAAGAATTTCGTCCTCGAAATTCATTTACAACGGAAGGATACTCAACACTACGTTCCAAGTCACCATCAAACTCATACACTTCACTTTCAAACTACTCACTTGCTTACACTCATCGCCATTGCTATGTTCTAAAATCACTTCCTTATATTCGAACCAAACACGTTCAGCAAAATAACCCTTACTCACTACACATCAGAAACCAAAGCACAAACACTTCACGTATAAACCACCTGACTTTCGCCGATAGCTTCACTAATCCTTTTAAGACTTCAACGATGTCCGTCATACATGCTATTCCCTCTTACCAACAATACCTCTGTCAAACTCCAAAATCATATCACCTTCACTCGCACCAAATTCCGAAATACTCTTTCTACTCAACTTTAACCAACCACAGAACACTTTCCTTAACAGCTGCTAAGCTTACCATTACCACTCTTAACCTTAATACCAAATATTCCATGTACACCCTGTCAGCTTTCCCTCAGTCAAAACACATATGCAATGCTTCTCATGTATGGTCAAAGGGATGATGATGTAATGAGATTGAGATGACTTATGTATGCAGAGTGATGCAATTGATGCTATAATGATGCACTTTGTCCCATCCCCATGATTAAATATGCTTTCATTCAAAAACTTTTTCTGGAGATAGCTGATAGGTATACAGAGTACTACCAACATCCTTACAGAATCCAAAGACCCTTGCATCCCACAATACCGAACAAACTTTACTCAAACACATTAAAACAACTTACCGGAAGGCTCTGAAGGTTCAATCACTTCACTGCGGTGCGCAACAACTCCTGATGGTACACGGGCGGCTCTAAGCAACTCCTCAACATCCTTTCTAGCTTGCCGAGCTAGATTTCCACTCGTCTCAGGTCAATCAGCAATCTGATGCTCCATGCTGCCACATCTGAAGCAAGCACCCGTGACTTTCCTACACGGACCCCGATGTCGCTTCTGACAGTGCTGACATGTTGGAGGTACCCACTTCTACTTGCACTTATCACAATTTTGCTCTTGACCACGTTGACACATTGAAGGTTCTCGAATCCTTTTTCCCACTGATACCTCTCTACCCGACACCTTTCTATTCTGAGACACGTTCCGAACAGAATCTTGAGGAATCCAAGGAGCAGTCAGCCTATCCAATATCCGAATCAACCCTTGCACTAACGTCCTATCATCGGAAGCAGGACCGGGATTTCCAACAAAAGGATGCTCGGAAACACTCTGATCAGCACTAACTGGATTCACACTTTCCATTGCCTCGCCCACATTCTCACTAGGATCAGACTCCATCTAAACACAACACAAGACACAACACATCTGCATTAGGCCACGACACAAACCGACTCGCATGCAAAGACACAACACATAACTGACTAGCATGCAAAGACAAAACACATATCAAACAGGACAACCAGAACCACCAAACCTGGGCTCTGATAAAACTAACTGTAACACCACCTACGTCCCCATTGGAAGAACGCGGGTGCGCTACCGACGCTCACTCACACACACGTGCACATGCACTAAGCGAAAGCATGCTTACAAGCAAAAACACGGGTAAATTAAAAACTCACATTGAGAAGCAAAACCAGATGGCATTAACTCACACACACACCGGCGCTAAGCAGAGAATATACACATGCATACACACATTCAATCATTCAATCAGCGGAAGCATGAGGCGAATGATAGAACTGAGGAATAACTTAATACAGAAATATAATAACTTTTACATGGCCCAAGTATTACATTCAGAATCTTACATATAATTACATATACATAAGACTAGAGAAAAACAAAAGCCAAAATATAGAGGTTGAGCGAAGATACAAAACTTCTAACTCCTACGTGGCCGACCTTGCAGACGCGCGACTCGAACCGAACCAAACCTGCCACTTGTACGGGAAAAAAGCCCGTGCTAAGCGATAACGCTTTGTGGGGAAAACACACAAGCAAAAAGGACAACCATTCACTATGGTCGTCAAGGCATAACACATGCAAATGGCAAATGCGGATATTCATAAACACATATATAGACAGGCTTGCATAACAAGGCGCTCATTCGGAAATTCACATCCATGCACTTACCGAGGTATCAAGTATCAGTGTCTTACCATGCACAGTCACAAGAAATATTACACATGCAACTATCATGCCAAAGTACCCATGCATGAACTGAGAACTCATTCGTATGCAACACAAATACCGTATAATAACGTACCCAATTACCATGCTAAGAACACTAGCTATCTAACCATACATTTATCATGCCATAACCGAAACTCTAGTCGAACCCAAAGGAAGACGTCAAACACCACACTTCCACTGCACAACTCTATTACATAAAATATCATGCCATGAACGTAGACACATGACAACCTGCCGAAGATACTCCAATAGTTGAGACCAAAGGAACATATAGCAAAATCTTACATTCAAAGCATACACTAGTTCAACATCACTTTCCAGCTCTGCTACACACTCAACCTCCAATACCACTCATTCAATCATGCACAAACACTTACCTCAGTGCTCCCATGCATACAAAAACATGCTCATGATTAATATACACTTAACTTTACACTAACTTGAACAAGAAATCACAACTAATCATCAAGAACACACAAAGCATACTTTACCCTAACATAACTATTTCACTACTGCTAACATGTAAATCACTACAATTTGAACCATGCTAAACCAACACTCCAATTAATCACATACATGCATTTACATATAAATTAACACTCAAGATCACTAATAACATGCAACCACAAAGTATATCTGATCCAAGTAGAAATTAGGGGAAAACACTCCCAAACCTGAAATGAGGCCTCAATCCAACTCCTTCACAAATCCAACTTTTTCCTTTTCCCTTGTTCTTCCTTCTCTCCTCAGTTTCTTGCATAAAAACCCAGCCAATACACTTAGTCAAACCATACATTACTAAATCGAAAATCAAAAATAAGAAGGAGAAGCGGAACCCGAAGAAACTCAAGAAATCCAGGCCACTAACCTTACAAACCCAGCTCAAACCTTCAAAATTCCCACTCAAAACTCAAGGAAAACACAAGAGAGAGGAAATGAGAGCAAAAAATGGAAGCAAAAGATAGAGAGGGGATGGGAAAAAGGAACACAAGGGAGGAGGGGCAGCTTCCACGGGAATCTTCAATAAAAATCTGCTCTTCCTTGCCTCTCTCCTCCTTTTCCATTCAATGCTCACCTACCCTTGTCCACATGGCAAGATCCTAATGGTCCAAAGCATTCCCATTGACTTACATAACCCAAGGCACCATACTTCCCTCACACCATACAACCTCCATTGCAACAATTTACATCCAAGGCACCACACACACAATCCACTAGATTATTCCACAACAAATATCCTACATCCAAAGTACTAAACACACAAACCACTAGATCACTTCTTCAATCACTCTTATTACCAAACACTACACACACTAGATGATTCCTCTCTTAACCTATTTAATTAATTAAATTTACACAATTAAATCCTTATTAACCAAAATTTTCTCTTGCTTAAATTACTGAAATACAATTAATTTTTCGACTTATCACTCAAATTCCAACTAGGCCCTTTTTGGGTTGTTACAAAGAACCTGTGCCTTGTCATGTGAGATCTTCAGCAAAGTCTCAGCGGGTACTATTGGTATATCACCCCCTAGATTCCATAGAGGGACCTGGAGTGAATGGATCTTGCTCTATTAGATTAACACTTTCAGCTATATCTTCAACAGGTTTGTAGGATTCGTCCATACCATAATATCTATAATAAAATAGGGACATTTGCATTAGGCCAAAATAGGGACATTGCCTAAATCGGGTTTTAATACCATTAAATGTAACATCCCTTTATCTGATCCTATAAGACCCTATATATTAAGCATACATTCGATACTCATACATTCCTATGCATAGCTGATGGCATATTAATGTAATCATCTATGATTAAAGGCTTTGGCATGGCAATACTAATTCATCGTGCATAAGCATACCATATTGTTTCATGAATAAACATCCACATTATATTAATAATTTTACTTTGCTCTATAATAATGATAAAAAGTTAATATTGCATATACACATCCAATCAAGTTTTACAAACTTTCTCATGACACAAAATATAATTACATATACATGAACTATACATAACCAAAAAGAATATAAACCTATAAGCTTCACTCTTCTCTTCAATTGTCCTTAGACTCTACAAAATGTCCTTGAGTTAAAACTATATCACTTGGACTTACATGGATAAAAACTCGTGCTAAACTTTCAAGCTTAGTGAGGAAACACTTAATTTGGATGACCTCTCATGAAGTCATCTGCCAAGCACACAAGTACAATAATATACTGATGTATAATTGAAATAAAAGTAACAATTTAGGCATGTACAAGTATAAAATTCATGCATTAAGCAAACATATCATAAGGTCCATATAATAATGTACATGAATCATTTAATGTGGCTTATTTACAATTTAGTTACTTTTTGTAAGTAGTCTGCACTTTTCTATGGGTGTAGATAATAGGTGTTGTAGATACTCGTAGGTATAGAATATTGATACCTGTAGGTATCGCCTATATATACCCATAGGTAACGCATATAGATACTCGAAGTTACCAGACTATAGAGACAATTTAGTCTTAACTATAAACACCATATATAGGTGTGAAATTGTAGAAGCTATACTATAACCCTACTAGGCATGTCTATTATAGACACTGGATCCTGAAGTAGCCCAAATCAGAGTTATCCAATGAGGAGGATGTTATCATACTACAGATGGAGAATGAAAATACCGGTCCTCATCCTTGAATTCATAGTTTTTAAAAGGACTTTTCCTTGAGTTGTCTCTTTTTACTTTTTTTAGAGTTAAAAAAGAGGTTTTAAATGCAAAAATTAGAATTTTTTTGGTTGACAGATGCCTGTCTCTCAAGACGAGAAGTTGTGACGAACGCCGAACCGGATCGTTTCTCGGAGGCCTGCTTTTAGGGCTCAAGAGATGGTTCGCGTCATTTGATATTGGGTAACACGAAACATTTTAGAATCCCTACCCAATAGGATATTGGGGAAGTTTATCTAGTCCCAATAAACCTTTGGGCACCTTTCAGGTATCTTAGAGTTGCCATCCAATTGATGAGAAATTAGGAAAGTTCATCTAACCTCTATGGTCTTAAACCAAAGAGTAGTTCGGAACTCCACTCTTATTTATGCCTTGGTTAATTATAAATGAGTTTTTAAATTAGAAAATTCCATCTCTCCTCTCACACGATTAGTGCAATTTATTAAAGGTGCACTTCAAGCATAAAAAAACCAGTAAATGAAAGCCATAAATAAAGCGATAAATAATGCGGTAAATAAAGCGATAAACACACAAAGCCACACAATTACAAAATAAAAATTGGGACAAATACAAACCCCCCCAAATGAAAAGCTAAACAAACTGAAATGAAATTTGGGACAAAATACAATCCCCAAATAAAGCGAAGCGAAATAAAATTGCTCTAAAAATGATTAATTACAAGGAACCACAAGATATATAAACATAAAGCTAAATAATCATGCAAAATCAATCAAGAGGGGTAACATGCATAAATCGGGATATTTATTCATTTTAGAAACATTGGTTCCTTCGTGCTCATTTTAAAAGGGGAACGAAGAGTTGTTTCGGTTATTTGCTTGAAAATTGGGACGAATTATTCCCATTTTGAGAAAATTAACCTTTAATTTTAATTCATCACATTTTTGCATTCCTTGGCTAAAATTAAGAACATTGGTCCTAATTTATTAATAAAAATTCCTATTTAGTTATAAAAATATTTTTGTGATTTTTTTATCTAACACGCACATAAAATAAAACTATTTCATTTTATAAACAACACAATCACACAAACAAGAGATAGGTAAGACCTCATCGAGATAACGTAGTCTCCTACGCGTCGTTAACCCTCCATTTGGTCACGAAAACATTCAAGTAAGCAACACGAAATTTTAAACCACAAATAAAAAACAATAATAAGAAATATTAGCAATAATTCTAAGATCAAATAAATAAAAATGAAAACAAGAGAAATATAAAATAAAATTAATACACAAGTAGAAAATAAAATGTGATAAATTAAACGCATTAATTTAATAAAAATCATGCAAAAGTATGATAATAATAATAATAGTAACTAAGTCATGCAATAACACCATAAAAATAAAATGATAATAATGATAATAATAATAATAATAATAATAATAATAATAATGCTAATAATAATAATAAATGGCAATAATAAGCAAATAAAAATAAATAAATAAATAAATAAAATGAATGGGGAAAGCACATAAGTATGCAATAGAAAATAATAATATTTAAATATAAAAAAGAAAAGATTATCACAAAAATTATACCAAAAACACAAACAATATATCTGATTTTTCACATTCAAATCATATGCATTTATCTATTTTCATACCAAAAGCAAAATAAAGGTTGAAAAATCATATTAAAGAAAAATAAATCCTAAATTCAAAAACACACATTCATTAAATCATAGTTCATGTATTTATTAGTGCAAGAAAAGTAAAACAAAATAAATAAATTAAAATGAGATAAAGAAAATGGATCCAAGAATCTTTACCCTCAGAGTAGATAATATGGAAGAAAGATGTCTCAATCTATTCCCCTTGTCAAGATTAAAAAATAGACTCAAAAAGATTCAAAAATCTTAAGTTTTTGTCTCAAAAAAAACTCAAGAACACTAAATTCAAAAGTTAAATTTTTTATTGTTTGATGAGGAAACCCAAGCTAAAAAAATTGATTTTTCCTTTCTTAAGTTAAATCTAATATCAATAAATATTTTTTGATTCAAGAAAATCAAAGAAGATAAACTTTTTGTTCTCAAGAAAACTCTTCTTCTTCCTCAAAGAAAATCCACATTTTTCTCTCAAGAACTCTTCTCTTTCCCAAATTCTCTCAAAAATCCCCCCCCCCCTTTTTTTCTCTCTTCTCTCATATATTTCACCCAAAAAAACATAAAATCTGAAAAAATCAGGTTTTTTAGTCCAATTTGGACTTTATCCCCTTAAAAATCCAATAAAATAGCTTGTCAGAAGGGAAGACAACGCATCAGAAGGAGGGACGACGGCGAGGGTGGCTTGCCATGAAGGGGCGGGCTGTCAAGGGGCGCCCAGCGCGTAGGGGAGGCCTCGTGGGCTGCTGCTGAGTGGCTACCCGCGTGCAGGGGCACCCTCGTGTGAGGGGTGCACAGCGCGTAGGGGCGGCCTTGCGAGCTGCTGTCGCATGGCTAAATGCGCACAGGGGTGCCCTCGCGTGAGGGGCAGCCTCGCATGCGTAGGCTGTGCCTGTAACGTTTCCTCGTGCGAGGGGTGGCCTTGCACACGCAGGTTGCGCCTATAAGGCAGCCTCGCACGAGGCTACCGCATGGCCGCCTCGTGTGCAGGGGTACCCTAGTGCGAGGGGCGGCCTCGAGCGTGCAGGCATTACCTGTGGGGCGGCCTGGCACGCCCATACGGCGCCTGCGGAGCGGGCACACCCACAGGTGAGGGGCAGCGCCCCTTGCTTACACGTGCATGGCAGGGTCAACTCCCCTCAAGCGTATACGGCATGGGCTGCTCCCCGCCCCCGCGCTCTTTCCCCAACGAGACGACATGTGTGCGCCTTCTATACGCAAACCCAAAAAACCTATTTGTTTCTAAAAAACTAAATAAAAATAAATAAATAAATAAAAATTTTAAAAGTATTTTGATACAGATAAAAGAACTTGACAAGGAGATGATCAATCCCCATTTTCTTGCTGATAAATCAGTCTTTATTTTCATGATCGGGTAATCCTGATCTTGGACCGCCTTGAGACATGGTGTCTACAGTTGCCCCCAAATTTGGAGAAACTAGCACGTAGGTGCTTAGGTGAGCCAAAATTCAGAAAAAAGGAAAGAAGTGTGTACCTGAGGGGACAACTATAACACCCCGTACCTATATGGATGAAACACCCATGCTAAGCGATAACGCTTATTGGGGAAAACAAAAGGTGAACGACCACTCACAGTGGCTGTCAAAGAAAAACACATACATATGGCACATACAGAAATATGCATATAATCATGGAAAAATGTAATACTTATCATATCTAAGATTCACCATAGATACTTAACAGAATAACATTCATCTAACATCATAAGACAAATTTGCATTCATATTATTATAACCAAAGATATGCCTGCAGACTCAAAGTCACGGATAACGAGTAAACACATTAGTGCCCGTGGGTACGAACAAAAGCAATTTCTTTCATTTTCATTCAAAAACATTTTCACTAGGGATCTTAAACAAGATCCAAACACATCAGGATCGCGAGGACCCAAATGGTGACTTGATCAGTGTCCAGAACACTAAAGGGGCTGCAGTAACAGAACTCTATAGGCATGCCTATCTATCCACTAACTTTACTCTTGCAGGCTAGGCATAATTCAACACACTGGACATATATCAAAGATATTGAATAACTTAATAATTCTTACATAAGTGTAATTGCAATGCATGAGTGAGTAAGAATGCAAAATGGCAAAAAAATAAATAACATAGAAGAACAGGGGACAATCGCGCACGCGATAGAGGCGAAATTCATCCACTGTCGCATTCGCGACAGCCTTTATGGTCGCGTGAGGAAGGGCTAGCAGGCCTCTATCGTGCTCGCGACAGAGACCCTCTTTGCTAGGAGCTTGGATGAACGGGCTCTGTCACGCTCACGATAGAATCGATTTTCTATCTCCTTCAATCGATATGTAGAAATCTCATCACCCAAACCATGCAATACATTCAACAAACTTCAATACAAACCTCGTCAAGCATTCCCAATATAATATACAAGATAAAACCCAAATTTAATTTTAATGAATCGGCATTAAAACATCAAAATAATCAATTCAATTAAAAATTCTTCAAACCCAAAATTTTGCCCATAAACCAACTCAAATTATACCCGAACTCCATTTCATTTCCAAAATCAACAATCCCTCTTTAAATTAACAACATACACTTCAATTAAGCATGCATGAACACCATTCCGTGCCTAATTTCTAGAAATTAAAATAAGAATTCAAAGATAGAGAAATTATGCAAAAATAAGCAAATTCCCAAACCTTAAATTCCAAAGCTCCAATGAATCAATGAACTGAACTTCCACCAAAAAACTCCTTTCCTTTAGGATCCTTAGAAGGAATTTCAGCTCCAACAACCCAAAAACACCAAAACTCATAAACCCTAAACACATACACATGCACACAAATGGGAAACGCAAAAAGGAGAAGAAGAAAAAGAAGAACAAACACTTACTAGTATAGCTCTTGAATTGCTAACACCAACCACCAAGTCAACAAATGAGGAAAAGGGAAGAGCAAGGAGGAGAAGAAGAGAGGCTTTGACAGAGAAAGGGAAAATGGGAGAGAGAGGAGAACAGGAAGAACTATTCTTAGTTCTCTCTTTCATTTTCTCTTTCTTTCGACTAAGTCCATCTCTATGCTCCTCTTCTCTTTCCTCCACTTGTAATTTTCCTATGGTGGCTTGTGGCAATTCCCACTTCTAGTCCTTTTAATCTCCCCAACACAACAATTAAACCACACAATTAAAATATAACACACAAATATACCCTTAAACAACACACACACACCCACACATACACATGATCAAACTACTAGGGTGGGAGTCGGGGTGTTACAACTCTCCCCTCCTTAAAAAAATTTCATCCTTGAAATTCTCACCTGAACTGAATAAATGTGGATACGGAGATCTCATAGCTGATTCCGGTTCCCAAGTAGCTTCTTCTATCTCGTGATGTTGCCAAAGCACCTTCACCAAAGTAATTTGTTTATTTCTAAGCTATCTCACTTCCTGAGCCAAAATTGCCTTCGGTTCCTCATCATATGAAAAATCAAGCTGAACCCGAACATCTTGGACCGATAGCACATGTGACACATCTGATCTATACCGATGAAGCATCGACACATGGAACACATTATGTAACTTAGCTAATTCCATCGGTAAAGCTAACCTGTAGGCAACTGGTCCAACCTGATCCAAAATCTCATATGGTCTTATAAATCTCAGACTCAACTTTCCCTTTTTGCCAAAACGTAAAACTTTTCGCCATGGCGACACTTTAAGGAATACTTTCTCCCCAATCTTACACTGAATATCCTTTCGCTTCAAATTAACATAGGATCTCTGTCTGTCCTTGGCTGCCTTTAAATTCTGTTACACAACTTTGATCTTTTCCTCGGTGTCCCTGACCAATTCCGGACCAACAAAAGAACGTTCAGTTAACTCAATCCAACACACTAGAGTCCTACACTTCCTTCTTTAGAGGGCTTCGTATGGAGCCATCCTGATGCTCATTTGATGACTGTTATTATATGCAAACTCCATTAGGGAAACATATCTATCCCAACTACCTGAGAAATCCAAAATGCAACCCCGAAGCATATCTTCTAAAATCTGAATAACCCTCTCTGACTGCCCGTTAGTCTGAGGATGGAAAGCAGTACTGAAATTCAGTCGAGTACCTAAAGCAGCTTGCAACTCCTTTCAAAACTTTGACGTGAATCTCGAATCCCGATCAGACATAATCGACAACGAAATGCCATGTAATTGGACTACCTCATTTACATAAATCTCTACCAACTTATCCATCGGATAATCTAGTAGTGAGCTGGTCAACTATTACCCAAATCGAATCATATTTCCGCTGAGTCAAAGGCAAACCTAATACAAAGTCCATGGTGACATTATCCCACTTCCACTGAGGATTAGGTAAAGGATTGAGCAACCTAGATGGAACTTGGTGCTCGACCTTTACCTGCTGACATATTAGGCACTTGGAGACAAAATCCACAATATCTCTCTTCATCCCAGACCACTAGAAAAATTGCTTCAATTCATGGTACATCTTTTCACTGACAGGATACATAGTGAAAACCGTAGCGTGTGCCTATAATAAAAACCTTTCTCTTCACTTAGCACCCCGTCCTTAATAGAAAAGTCAATCTGATTCCCACTCTGAGTGACTTGCATAACGTGCTTCAACTTCGGATCATTCCTCTAAGCATCAACAATCAATTGCTTCAGAGAAGGTCAAGCTTTCAACTGGGCAATCAAAGCTATATAGGAACCAAATCTCCATCTACCTCGATGCAAAGATAAAGCCAAAACCAACTTCTTACTCAAGGCATCTGCAACCACATTCGCCTTACCCGGGTGTACATAATCCTTAAAAAGCTATAACCACCACCTCTGCCTGAGATTTAGCTCTTTTTGTGTTAGGAAATACTTTAAACTCTTGTGATCAGTAAAGATCCTACAAGTCTCTCCATATAGATAGTTCCGCCAAATCTTCAGAGCAAACAAAACTGCTGCCAGTTCCAAGTCATGCGTTAGGTAATTCTGTTCATGAGGCTTTAATTGCCTAGACGCATAAGCTACCACCTTAACATCTTGCATCAAGACACAACCGAGTCCAATACCTAAAGCATTGCTATACATAGTATACTCTTTACCCTAAATGGGTTGAGTAAGTATAGGAGCCTCAACTAACATCCTCTTTAATTGATCAAAACACTCCTGGCACTTGTCGGACCACTCAAACTTAACTCCTTTCCGAAGAAGCCTTGTCAAAGGCAAAGCAATAACCTAAAATCGCTTTACAAATCGCATATAATAACCAGCTAAACCAAGGAAACTCCTCACTTCTGGCACATTCTTCGGTGGCTTCCAATTTACAATTGCCTCAAACTTAAACGAATCTACTCTGATACCTTCTGAGGAAATAATATGTCCAAGGAAAGACACTTCCTTCAACCAAAAGTCACACTTGCTAAGCTTTGCATAAAGCTGATGATCTCTCAACACTTAAAGTACCAACCGCAAATATTCCTCATGCTCACTCTCATTCCTCGAATATACCATAATGCATCACTAAGAACTCATAGTGGCCATATCGTGTCCGAAAAGTAGTCCTAGCCACATCCACATCCTTAACCCGCAACTGATAATACCCGGATCTCAAGTCAATCTTAAAGAAAACTCCGGCTCCCCTAAGCTGATCAAACAAATCCTCTATCCTCGGCAATGGATACTTGTTCTTCACCATGACTTTATTAATTTGCCGGTAATCGATACACATCCTTAAGGTACCATCCTTCATCTTAACAAATAGAACCGAAGTACCCCATGGAGAAATGCTAGGCCTAATAAAGCCTTTATCTAATAGCTCTTGTAATTGAGTTTTCAACTCTCTCAATTCCATAAGAGCCATTCAATAGGGAGCTTTAGAAATAGGAGCAGTACCTGGCGTAATTTCTATGGATAGCTCCACCTCTCTCTCGGGTGGCAAACTTGGCAACTCTTTCGGAAACACATCCATGAACTCCCTTACTATTGAAATATCTTGAATCTTAACTTGACTCCATCTCGAATCCAAAACCAAGGCCAAAAATGCCTCACACCCCTTTCTCATAAAAGGTCTCGCTTGCATAGATGAAATCACATTACCCAAAGAACTCGCACCCAAAATTCTCATAACCACTGCAAATTGACCACTATTCTTGAGCACTATTATTTTTCTATGACAATCCACTATTGCTTGGTGCTTGAATAACCAGTCCATACAAAAAATCATATCAAACTCGTGAAATGGCAAACCAATCAAATCCACAGGAAACTCTATACCTTGCACCATCAAAGGATAATTCCCAAATACTATACTCACATTGACACTATGCCCTAAGTGTTGGGTTTCTTCGCAATAATTCAAATTAACGCAGCGGAATTAAATTGAAACCCAAACAGGATCCATGTATTTTCAATTGATTTCAAAAAGAAGGAATAAGATTTACCAACCTTTTGAACGAAATTAACTCCTTAACCCGGACTACAGGCGTTGCCTCAATCACGAATACCCTCTACCGGTATCCACACGCACGAACCGACGAACAAAATTCTACAGGGGTGCTCGCTCCCTTACGTTGTGACTTGATTTTTTTTTGTTTTTGCTTTCTCAAAGAAAAATATGGCATCTAGGTTTTTCTCTCTTAGGAATGACAACCACTCTCAATCCTTTTTCTCTTAGGAAAAATGAGATTAGGGTTAATCTCTTCTTAACATATATCCACATATATATATCTATAAATTTTAAACCCTAAAGAGATAAATAGGGATATTATCTCTTATTCAAAATTAAGAGATATTATATATATATATATATATATATATGTATGTATGTATTTATTTCTTATTCGAAATAATAAGAAATATTATATTAATACATATTATTATCTCATATTCAAAATACGAGATATATTTATATGTATTTTTATATATATATATATATATGTGATTTTGAAATTAAATTAAATCCACATTATAATTTCGAAATACCCTAATTAAAATCCATTTTGTTCATTTTGGTCTTGGTATGTGACCCAATAGGTTTATATTAAGTTGGCAGTGGGCCTAATCTCATAATAAGCCCACAAATCATAATTGGTCTCTAGCAAGACATTATGACTACCCAAATAATATAAATATCGTTAGTCCGATTTTAACCTGACAATAGAACATGCCATTATCCTTTTGTCACACGATATCTTATTTGAACATAAGTCATGGTCCATTTCAAACTTATATTGTTCAAACATATAATTTCCCGATCACTAAGTAGACTGATAAATTCAAATGACATTGATCACCCTATCAATTCATTAGAGCACGACCATGCATTTTTACAGTCCTACATATCGAGGGGCCCAATAAATATAGGGACAAATTCCATCTTGATTATTCACTTTCCTCTGCATAATTCTCATTATGACCGATCATAAACTTTATAATTATCCGATTAAAGATTAGGTTTGATTATGTCAAAACATAATGTTCCTTATGTAGTAAACCGTGATAACCTCGGGTCAAAGGATTCAATAACATATCTATTATAAGATCACTTATGACACTATCCCATGTAGTGATCTTACAATGGGTCTATCCAGTACTTTGTTCTCTAACAAATACCTATAGATTTGATCTATATCATCATATATAATCATCCCATGATTATCAATGCAAATCTATACTAGTCTTAATTTATTTTTATGCCCTTTAGTGATAAATGACTAGGGACGACATGAATAACATTGTTATTCATAAACATTACAATAATGTAACATGCCAATAATATTAATGTGAAAAAAACCATTATATATAAATGAAGATGTAATGATTACATCAAGGTCCAAATGTTTGGCCTAGGGCATAACCACTAACACTAAGGGACTAGTCATACAAATCTCATAATCTAATAGAATCCACATTAGGCAACTTAGCACACAACTTATCAGAACACGAATATGAGTATTTGGATCCAAGGTCTATTAGAGAATGCAATTCAGTGTCAAAGAGTAGAAAGTTACCAGCAATCACTTTCGGTGAATCTTGCTCTTCCCGAGCTCTCATAGCATAAGCTCTCGCCGGTGCCACTGGTAGATGATCCACCGACTCAAATGAAGCACCATCTCTAGGCCGGCCACCATGACCTCGACTGGCCTGAGGGGTATTAGATCCCGCTCTACTAGCTTCTTGCCTCCCTTGGATATTCTCAGACAAATTTGGACAGTTAGCAAAGAAATGATATGTACTGCCACTGTAACACCCCCACCGTCGCCCCCGTTGGAAGGGCGCTGGCGGGCGTGCTACCCGACGTTCACTCATAACATTCACACATACACGAATACATGCGCTAAGCGGAAGCATTCTCTAAGAATAATAATAAAGGCAGAACATAAATCTCATATAATCAAAATATAGAGTTATATACAAAATCCAAAATATTACATCCTCATAATCCTTTACAAAAAATAATACATAATACATATACAAAAAGAATTACAGGAGGAGATAAAAACAAAGACTCTACTCCTATGTGGCCGACCTGCAGAAGCGCGACACGAGTGAGCTCCCAAAAACCTGTCACCTACATGGGGACAAGAACCCGTGCTAAGCGATAACGCTTAGTGGGGAGGAACAAAACACAACATAACACTATACAAGATTATCACGCATTAACATACAGAATTCACTAAATACCAGAGAATAGAAATATATATATATATATATATATATATATATATATATAGAGAGAGAGAGAGAGAGAGAGAGAGAGAGAAACACTATGCAAGATATAAATTGAGAACAGAAATCACGAAGCAACTACCATGAGCACAATCACGCAATAATCAAGACCCTTCACTGACCAATACCCGACACTTCACACAATAGCCTGAATTTCACTGGTGGAGGATACGAGAACACGGCGCGGAAGACCGAAGCCTCAAAAATAGTTTTATTACCCAAAGGTAGCGCAGGAGACCGGAGTCTCAAAACATTTTATCACTACACGGAAGATGACCATCTCGGAGGTCGACCGCTTCGCCCAAACCGGGCAGACAGAACAGCTGTACTCACAAACCCTTCTTAAGCATGCTTAATTATCCTTTACCTTGACACTTCAGGCTCGACTACTCACTCATCAATCACAATAGTTACTATACAAAACTCAAATCACAATCCCAACATCACATTAATTCACTACAACAACACAAGTATAAAGAGGGCAACAAGACATAAGCTCAATCATGTACCATGCAATAGTGAGAAACCATACAAAGTGGAGCAAAAGAAACACATTCAGAAAACAGGGCAAGCAGGAAGGGCCTCTGTTGCGATCGCGAAAGTGTTGCGCTCGCGACAGAGCACGGGACACCCCATCACGAGCTCGCACAAGGAGGCGCGCTCGCGATGAAGCACACTCGGCAGACTCACACAACCGAGCTCTGTCGCGGTCGGCAGTATGCTCGCGCGGAGGACTCAGCTACTAAGCTCTCTGTCGCGCTCGTGAAAACGTCGCAGTCGCGACAAAGGGCTCTCCAGTTACGAGGGACCAATCCGGATTCTGTCGTGATCGCAACAGAACCCAGAATTGCCCAGATCTGCACTTTCCTACTCTCTTCACAACACAACCCTTCACACATTCATTCAACCAGGCACAAACACTTACCTCAAGCCTCTAGTACATCACCGCGTCATTCTCAAGGCCACATAAACACAATTTTATATAATAATCAACCACTACTCATCAATAATTCACTCAAAACCAAACTCAACATTCAATCTTCTTAAATGCTCATGTTCTTCAAATACACATGCAAACACCATATTATCACTAACAATTAACTCAGAATCATACTTAATCTAAACATGCATTCATCCAAAAAAAACACTCAAGGTTACTAATGACATGCAATCAAAAAATAGAATTGATCCAAGGAGGAATTAGGGGAAAAACATAATCGACAAACACAGCTCCCAAACCTGAAATTGCAGCCACAATCTTTCCCTCAAGAACCCGCTTTCTCTTTTCCCTTGCACTTTCTTCTCTCTTTCGCTTCTTGTACAAAACCCAGCCAAAACACAAAATCAAACCATGAAAACCCCATTCAAAACCCAGAAAATGCGGGAGAAAAAAAAAGAAGAAGAAGAAGAAGAAGCCACAAACACCCATGATCTTACCTCTAGAACTCAGCTCCAAACTTCAGGAAATCCCACTCAAAGCTCAAAGAAGCACACAAGAGAAAGTGAAGAGCAGCCAAATGAAGAAAGAAAATAGAAGAGAGGACGGGAAAGAGTGAGCAAGAGAGGGAATGGGTAGCTTCCACGGGAAGCTATCCCATTTCAGCCTTTCCTCTCTCCTCCTCTCACCTCACTTCTTTTCTTCATTAATTGCTCACCTAACACTTCCACTTGGCATGCTCTTATTGGTTCCCACAACCAATCTTGACTTATTCCCTCTTGGCACCATACACAAAACCACACACAACCATCTCTTACATAAATATCTCCAAGGCACCAAACTTGACTCACACCATAATATTTCTTATAAACCACTTTTCATCGAAGGCACCATGCACAAAAACCACTCAATAAAATCTCTTAGCCCACTTACATCCTACTACTATACACTACAAGCACATCATAACATTTCCTTCACTTAACTTATTACTTAGTTAATTAATTTCTTAGCAAATAATTCCTTATTATCCAAATTTTCTCTTACACAAATTACCGAAATATCCTTAATTACCGACTTACCATGCAGATTCCGACCAGGCCCTCTTTGGGTTATTACAATCACTCCCCCTTAAGAAATTTCGTCCTCGAAATTTCCTTGCTATCACTTATATCCAACAACCCAAAACTCAAAACCGAATTTAACCGAAAGCTAATAACATAACTTACCGGAAGGTCCTGCTTGATCTGCTGCATCCTCTCCTAACATTGCATACACTCGTGGGCGCGCATACACTTCTCTGGTTGGCGGCTTTTGCACTGACTCTGACGGCTCCTCAGAAGGTCCTCCGCTGCCCCTACCACTCTGGTTCCCTCTCACTCGCTAACCACTAGCTCTACTCTCGGGTCTATCCTAAAGCTCTCTTCGATCCAGGAAGTTAGCTACCATATGCTCTTGGCTGCCACATCTGAAGTATGCTCCGGAGATCCTTCTACACTCACCCCAATGGCGCTTATAACAATGCTCGTACTCCGAAATCACACTTCCCTTACTAGAAGGTGGCGCTACACTCCCAACTTCCGAACATACCGGAACCGAACCCTTGACACCCAGGCCACTCGGAACTCCTCTCGACTTCTTACCATTTCCATGACCACCATCCGGTGCTTTCCTCTTATTCTCCATTCGCTGCTTAATCAACTCAGACTCTTCTAACTTGATTGTTGCTAACACTAGCTAATAGTACCCCACTGGTTGCAAGACTGACATTGCAGATAACGGACCTCTGATCACCTCACGCAATCCCTCTTGAAAGTGCCTACATCTGAACTCATCCGTCAGCAATGGCTCGGGCACATACTTGCTTAACCGGCTAAATTCCTTCTCATACTCACTCACAGTCATACCCCTTTGCTTCAGACTGATGAACTCTCTCCACTTGGCTTCCCGATATGCCTTCGTCACATACTTCTGCTCAAATTCTTGCTTAAAGAATTCCCAAGTCAACTCAGCTGGTCATTGAAGATTTCGAAGCATGAGTTCCCACCAATTATACGCTGATCCTTGTAGCAACCACACTGCACAAAGCACCCTCTGATATGCTGGACATCTTATCTCTTGTAAAATCCGACCTACCCTCTTAAGCCAAAACTCGGCCACATCAGATTGATCCAAAGCAGTCCCATGAAAGTCCTCTACTCCTCTCTTTCTTAATAACTCAGTCGGAGCCTTAGGAGCAGTCAACCTCTCCACTAACTGAAGTAACCCTTGCACTAAGACCGGATTCTCATGACCATAACCCATACCAGGAACCTCTTCTTGCTGATGCTGAGGAGCGGGTTGCTCACCTCTCACTACACTTGCACTACCAACCGTCTCACCCATGTTCTCACTTGGATCAGACTCCATCTAGACACTACACAAGACAAGGCACATCTGCATTAGGCCAAGAGCAACTTCCAAAATATTACATCCTCATAATCCATTACAAAAAATAATACATAATACATATACAAAAAGAATTACAGGAGGAGACAAAAATAAAGACTCTACTCCTATGTGGCCGACCTGCAGATGCGCGACACGAGTGAGCTCCCAAAACCCTGTCACCTACACGGGACAAGAACTCGTGCTAAGCGATAACACTTAGTGGGGAGGAACAAAACACAACAGAACACTATACAAGATTATCATGCATTAACATACATAATTCACTAAATACCAGAGAACAGAAATATATATATATATATAAATAGAGAAACACTATGCAAGATATAAATTGAGAACAAAAAGCATGAAGCAACTACCATGAGCACAATCATGCAATAATCAAGACACTTCACTGACCAAAACCCGACACTTCACACAATAGCCTGAATTTCACTGGTGGAGGATACGGGAACACGGCGAGGGAGACCGAAGCCTCAAAAACAATTTTATTACCCAAAGGTAGCGCGGGAGACCGGAGTCTCAAAACATTTTATCACTACACGGAAGATGACCATCTCGGAGGTCGACCGTTTCGCCCAAACGGGGCGGACAGAACAACTGTACTCACAAACCCTTCTTAAGCATGCTTAATTATCCTTTACCTTGACACTTCAGGCTCGACTACTCACTCATCAATCACAATACTTACTATACAAAATTCAAATCAAAATCCCAACATCACATTAATTCACTACAACGACACGAGTATAAAGAGGGCAACAAGACATAAGCTCAATCATGTACCATGCAATAGTGAGAAACCGTGCAAAGTGGAACAAAAGAAACACATTCAGAAAATAGGGGAAGGAGGAAGGGCCTCTATCGTGATCGCGACAGTGTCGCGCTCGCGACAGAGCACGGGACACCCCATTGCGAGCTCGCGACGAAGCGCGCTTGGCAAACTCACACAACCGAGCTCTGTCGTGCTCGCGACAATGTCGCGGTCGCGACAGAGACCGGTTCCTTCCTCCTCGTGCGCACGCTCAGCAGCATGCTCGTGCGGAGGACTCGGCTACTGAACTCTCTGTTGTGCTCGTAAAAATGTCACGGTCGCGACAGAGGGCTCTCCAGCCATGAGGGACCAATCCGCATTCTGTCGCGATCGCGAAAGACTCAAGAATTGCCCAGATCTGCACTTTCCTACTCTCTTCACAATACAACCCTTCACACATTCATTCAACCATGCACAAACACTTACCTCAAGCCTCTAGTACATCACCGCATCATTCTCAAGGCAACATAAACACATTTTTATATAATAATCAACCACCACTCATCAAGAATTCACTCAAAACCAAACTCAACATTCAATCTTCTTAAATGCTCATGTTTTTCAAATACACATGCAAACACCATATTATCACTAACAATTAACTCAGAATCATACTTAATCTAAACATGCATTCATTTAAACAAAACACTCAAGGTTACTAATGACATGCAATCACAAAATAGAATTGATCCAAGGAGGAATTAGGGGAAAAACATAATCCACAAACACAACTCCCAAACTTGAAATTGCAGCCACAATCTTTCCCTCAAGAACCCGCTTTCTCTTTTCCCTTGGTCTTTCTTCTCTCTTCCGCTTCTTGTGCAAAACCCAGCCAAAACACAAAATCAAACCATGAAAACCCCATTCAAAACCCAAAAAACGTGGGAGAAAAAGAAGAAGAAGAAGAAGAAGAAGAAGCCACAAACACCCATGATCTTACCTCTAGAACTCAGCTCAAAACTTTAGGAAATCCCACTCAAAGCTCAAAGAAGCACACAAGAGAAAGTGAAGAGCAGCCAAAAGAAGATAGGAAAGAGAAGAGAGGACGGAAAAGAGTGAGCAAGAGAGGGAATGGGTAGCTTCCACGGGAAGCTATCCCATTTCAGCCTTTCCTCTCTCCTCCTCTCACCTCACTTCTTTTCTTCATTAATTGCTCACCTAACACTTACACTTGGCATGCTCCTATTGGTTCCCACAACCAATCTTGACTTATTCCCTCTTGGCACCATACACAAAACCACACACAACCATCTCTTACATAAATATCTCCAAGACACCAAACTTGACTCACACCATAATATTTCTTATAAATCACTTTTCATCCAAGGCACCATGCACAAAAACCACTCAATAAAATCTCTTAGCCCACTTACATCCGACTACTATACACTACAAGCACATTATAACATTTCCTTCACTTAACTTATTACTTAATTAATTAATTTCTTAGCAAATAATTCCTTATTATCCAAATTTTCTCTTACACAAATTACCGAAATATCCTTAATTAACGACCTACCATGCAGATTCCGACCAGGCCCCCTTTGGGTTGTTACAGCCACATCTAATGTCACACCCCATTTGTCCCCTAGTAGAATGAGCCTGTCTGTCTGTTCGTCTGTCTGTCTGTATGTGTAAGCATTCGCATGTGTACAGTATTTCATAAGGGTATTTCAGTAAAATGTATGATTTTGGGGTTTATTTTTATGTGGGTGCATACATGGCATTAGTGTGTTTAATTAAATGAGATATACTTGTGTGCATGTGTTCATACCATGGTAGGGTATGCATAAGTGAAGAGGGTTTTAGGTGTGTGTAGTGTAGGTTATTTTAGTGTGAGTGATTAGTGTCACCAATAGGAGTTTGATACATATTTAGAATAAAGAAAAGAAAAAGAAAAGGGAATGAGAGAAAAGGAACCTAAACTTACAGATTCACGTTCTTTCTCACTCACTCTCTTCTTCCTCACTTTCTTTATTCCCAAGTACTGTGTATTTTGATTCAAGGTTCTATTGGTGAAATTAATCCTCCCCTTGCATTCCTTAGCTTGGTAAGTGCAAGATCTAGTCTTTGTTTTACTGTATTTTTGCATCTTCTTCTTCCTTGAGCTAGGTTTAACTTAGGGTTTACTTTGTGAATGTTTTTGCTGTGTTGGTGTTCTAGCTGAGGCTCCACGTGATCCAAAGGGCAAAGAAGTTGCTGGTCCTAGTGGAGCTAAGTGATAGAGGCTTAGAATTCAGGTTTGGGAATTTATGATTGTGATTTGTACAATTTTGATATTACTGTGAATTCTAGGGTTTATATGTTCTTGAAGAGCTTGAATCAATTAGTCTTGATTTGGTTGTTTAAATGCTAAATTGAGTTGCATGTATATTGATTATGTGAATTGAGATGATTTCTGGAAGGTAAGATCAGGTTTGAATGGTTTTTAATCAAATTGGGGTTGAATTCTCGTTCCTGAAAATTCTGGAAATTCTGGAAATTGAGGTACTGTTCTTCGTTGCGTGACTCGCTACGGAAGAAGGCAAGTCACGAGACGTGACCCTCGGTCACGCCGTGACCTGCCTCCTGAGAAGCCAGTCGCGTGACCAGCTGAAGAATAAGCAAGTCACGCGACGTGATCTTCGGTCACGTCGTGCGACCTGCGAAGAAAAGGCAGATCACACAACGTGATCTGCGAGGGAGAAGCAGCGTCACGTCGCGTGACCTGCATAAGCATTGCGTGACCCGCGAGGATCACGCAACGCGATTGGCGAGAAACAAGCAGGTCACGAGACGTGACCCTCGGTCACGCCGTGACCTGCCTGTTGAGTCACCAGTTTCTCCTCTCAGCTCGTTTTTCCGAAATTTCCTGGTTTTTAACTCAGAACTGAATTTAATATTTCTTCCAAATGAATCTTATCACTATGTGATACATGTCATAATTTTATATGTCTCGATTCGCGTAATACTATGATTATTCCAATGATGTGTATATGATATTCTGTAATATGATTTGAATATCGCATAGCCTGCTAGAGTCAAGTAAGTGGATAGTTAGGCATGCCTAATAGAGTCTTTAGTTGCACCCCTCAGTTCAGTTTGGACCCCGATCAGGTCCCCGTTTGGTTCCTCGCGAACCCTTCAGTATAGAATCTTGTTTAAGATTCCCTCAGTATATAATTAACATGTTTTGATAAATGATATAATATTTGACTTGTACCTGTGAGGTACCCTCAGTATTCGATTCGTACCCGTAAGGTACCCTCAGTACACTCGTTATCCACTGTCTAGAGTCAGCAGGTGTTCTTTAAATGTTAATGGAATTGTTCTAATCTGATTTGGCTATGAAATGAATTATCTGAATGAGTTTAATGATGAAATGCATGTTGGATTATTCTGTAATGGTTATGGTTATTGAGATACTGAATGTTTGGTTTTAAAATATGAACATGCTTGTAGCAACTATGTTATAACCTTTGCATAATGCCATTGTGAATGTGATCTGCTTTGACGACCATTGTGAATGGCCGTCCATAATTTATGTGTGTTTCCCCACTAAGCGTATATCGCTTAGCACGGTGTTTTTACCCGTGCAGGTGCGGAAGACGTTTTGCCTTGAGAGAGTCGCCGTCATCAAGCCAACACAGAAGAGTTTTTAGTGTAGGGCTATTTTGTATCAGTGATGATTCGTTTTGTATAGAACTCTCATGTATCAGTTTTGTATCAGCTTCCGCTTTTGTAACTATATTTTGGATATGTAATATTATTTCGTTTCAGCTATTTGATCAGAACATTATTGTAATAGTTTAATTATAGTAATGCATGATCAGCTTTTGCTTTCTGTATGTATAGTTTTTAATTATTCTGTATTTTCCGAATGTATGTTATGAATGATTGTATATTATACTTTGTACTTGCTTGGTGGCACCTTTACTCATACGACATCTCACTCCTTCTCGGATGGGATCGCCTACGTATGGGAAGGGGGTGTTACAGTTAGTGGTATCAGAGCATAGGTTTAGGCGTTTCTGGGTGTTGTTATGATTGTTCTGAGTTTCTAAGATGTGTGTGTGTCTAGATCTGTGTTGGCTGATACGGTTGTTTCTTGTTTGTTTAGATGGCTTCTAATTCTGCTCATGGTGCGCGTGAGGAATCCGCCGAGAGTGTGAATCCTCCCGCTGTAGATCAGTCTGTTTCTGTTAATGTGTCGGCTCAGCATGCTAGGGTTCAGCCCGAGGCCGCAGCCATGCCCCTTGAGGCTATGCTTAGACTGTATCAGGACATGGCTAGGGTTTTGGAGAGAGTGACTGCTCCTAGAGCACCTATGGAGAGCAGGAGTTGAGGATTTCTATGGTACTGGGTTGAATGAGTCTGAGACTGCAGAGAGATGGTTAGATAAAGTGAAATGTGCTTTGAGAGAGATTCGGTGTCCTCCCGACCAGCAGACAGAGTGTGCTTTAGCTCTTCTTCAGGGGTCTGCTTTTGAGTGGTGGGAGTTAGTTTGCAGGCATCCTCAGCTATCGGATCCGATTACCTGGGAGTTCTTTGAGGGTGAGTTCATAAAGAAGTACATCACTCAGACCTATAGAGATTCGAGATGGGCGCAGTTTTTGGGTTTGAGACAGAGAGCATTGTCAGTAGCTGATTATGAGAAAGAGTTCAACAGGTTATCGCGCTATGCCCCACAAGGAGTTATGACTGATGACTTTAGATGCAAGCATTTCGAGGCAGGGTTAAATGAGTCTCTGAAGATTGCTTTGATTTCACTGATGTGTATACCTGGGGTTCACTATTATCAGATTGTGGAGGCTGCAGTGAGAGCTGAGTTGTCCGAGACTGTGATGAGAGAGAGAGCTCAGAGGAGGAGTTCTTCTCATGGAGGATCTTCTTCGAGTAAGAGATCGAGGGACCCACAGGATGAGTCAGCATCTGGTCCGGCTTCTAGAGGTAGACGTCAGGGTTCTACAGCTGTGTCAGGTTCTGGTAGGGGTGGTAGAGCTGAGACTACACCAGTTTGTCCTCATTGTAGTAAGTCGCATCGTGGTGAGTGTAGGTGGCTCACTGGTGCATGCTTCAGGTGTGGGAGTTCTGAGCATCAGTTGGCCGGTTGTCCGAGAGTACAGGAGGATTCAGGTTCCCAGAGAGAGGGCAGTAGGGTCGGTTCGAATGCTTCTCAGGCTACCCGTGGCAGAGGCCGAGGTCGAGGTAGAGGTGGTCGGCATAGAGATGGTGCTGCTTCTGAGACTGTTGAGCATCCTCCTCAGGCTGCCATTAGAGCTTATGCTATGAGAGCCAGAGATGAGCAGGATGCGCCTGACGTTATTGCTGGTAAGTTCCTACTCCATGACACTGAGTTGTATGCTCTAATTGATCCTGGTTCCACACACTCATATTTGTGCACAGATAGAGTTATTGATAAATTGCATTCAGTTGATCAGTTAGATTATGAGATTTGTGTGACCAGTCCATTAGGGCATAGTGTCAGTGTGAGTAGAGTTTTTAGGAGTTATCCTCTGATTGTTGAGGGAGTTGTGCTTCCAGCGGATCTGATTGAGTTACCCTTCAGAGAGTTTGACTTGATTCTGGGTATGGACTGGTTGGGTAAGTATCGGGCTGTAGTGGATTGCCATAGGAAGACAGTGGTACTTCGGGATAGAAGTCAGTCTCTTGTGTTTCTGAAAGGTTTGGGTGCTAGTTCGTTGAATAATGTTATTTCTACGATGCAAGCTAAGAGATTCATCAGGAAAGGTTGTGAGGCTTTTCTAGCAGTTGTGTTAGATTCCAGGAGGGATCAGGTTCAGATTGAGGATATTTCTGTAGTGCGGGAGTTTGGTGATGTGTTCCCGAGCGAGTTGCCTGGTTTACCTCCTGAGAGAGAGGTTGAGTTGTCCATTGAGATTATGCCAGGTACAGCACCTATTTCGAGAGCACCTTATCGGATGGCTCCTGTAGAGTTGAGGGAACTTAAATCTCAGCTATAAGAGTTATTGGATAAGGGGTTTATTAAACCGAGCATATCTCCATGGGGAGCTCCAGTGCTTTTTGTCAAGAAGAAAGATGGATCCCTGCGGATGTGCATTGATTACCGCCAGATTAATAAAGTTACAGTGAAGAACAAGTATCCTTTGCCTAGGATTGAGGATTTATTTGATCAGCTTCGAGGTGCGGGTGTCTTTTCCAAGATAGATCTTCGATCAGGGTACTACCAGCTTCGAGTTCAGGATGCAGATGTGGTGAAGACTGCATTTCGGACTAGGTATGGCCACTATGAGTTTCTTGTGATGCCGTTTGGTTTGACAAATGCTCCAGCGGCTTTTATGGATCTGATGAATTGTGTATTTAGGCCATACTTAGATCGATTTGTAGTAGTGTTTATTGATAACATCTTGGTGTATTCCAAGAATGAGAGTGAGCATGAGGAGCATCTCAGATTGGTTTTGCAGATGTTGAGAGAGCATCAGTTGTTTGCTAAGCTTAGCAAGTGTGATTTCTGGCTTCGAGAAGTGTCATTCTTGGGTCAGATTATTTCAGCTAGCGGTATTCAGGTTGATCCAGCCAAGATTGAGGCGATAGTTGATTGGAAAGCGCCTCGAAATGTTCAGGAAGTGAGGAGTTTCCTCGGTTTAGCAGGTTACTACCGTCGGTTCGTTAAAGGATTTTCTGTGATTGCTGCTCCTATGACTAGATTGTTGAGGAAAGGAGTTAGATTTGAGTGGTCAGACAGGTGTCAGTCTTGTTTTGATCGGTTAAAGCAGTTGCTTGTTGAGGCTCCTATCCTTACTCAACCCATCTCGGGTAAGGAGTTTGTCATTTACAGTGATGCTTCTGGAGTTGGTCTTGGATGTGTGCTGATGCAGGAGGGTAAAGTAGTGGCTTATGCTTCTCGTCAGTTGAAGCCACATGAGAAGAACTATCCGACGCATGATTTAGAGTTGGCAGCTGTGATCTTTGCTTTGAAGATTTGGCGTCACTACTTGTATGGGGAAAAGTGTAGGATCTTCTCGGACTACAAGAGTTTGAAGTACTTCCTTTCACAGAAAGAGTTGAACATGAGACAACACAGATGGCTTGAGTTATTTAAGGACTACGACTGCATTGTGGATTACCATCCTGGTAAGGCCAATGTAGTTGCAGATGCTTTGAGTCGTAAGTCAGTTTCAGCTTTGTTCTTGAGGCGATTCAGATGGCGATTTGGTTCAGATGGGGCTTTGCTGGCCCAGTTGCGTGTGAAGCCTACTTTGAGACAGTTGATTGTGGATGCTCAGAGAGATGATGTGAGACTTCAGCGGATTGTGCATGAGGTTAGATCGGGTAAGCCATCAGAGTTCTCAGTTTAGGATGAGGTACTTATGTTCAGAGATCGTTTGTGTGTGCCAGAGTCTGAGGATTTGAGGAGACAGCTCATGAGTGAGGCGCATAGTTCAGTCTTTACTATGCATCCGGGCAGTGAGAAGATGTACAGAGACATGAAGCAATTCTATTGGTGGTCCGGTATGAAGCGTGATATTGTGGATTTTGTGTCCAAGTGCTTGACTTGTCAGCAGGTAAAGGCAGAGCATCAGGTTCCTTCCGGTTTGCTTACGCCTTTATCCATTCCTGAGTGGAAATGGAATGACATCGCCATGGACTTTGTTTCTGGTTTGCCTTTGACTCAGAGGAAGCATGATTCGGTTTGGGTTATTGTGGATCGGCTTACGAAATCAGCTCACTTCTTGCAAGTTAGAGTGGACTACTCCATGGACAGATTAGCCAGTATCTATGTGGATCAGATAGTTCGGTTGCATGGTGTGCCTTTGTCCATAGTGTCAGATCGGGATCCGAGGTTTACTTCCAAGTTTTGGAAGGAGTTACAGAGAGCTTTGGGCACTAGGTTGAACTTCAGTACAGTGTTTCATCCTCAGACCGATGGTCAGTCAGAGCGAGTTATTCAGATTCTGGAGGATATGATGAGGGCTTGTACTTTGGACTTTCCGGGCAGTTGGGACAGATATGTATCATTGATGGAGTTTGCCTACAACAACAGTTTTCAGTCGAGTATCGGTATGGTACCATATGAGGCTTTGTATGGTCGTCAGTGTAGGACTCCGATTTGTTGGACCGAGCTGTCCGAGAGAGCTATGATTGGACCCGACTTGGTTAGGGATACGGAAGAGAAGATCAGAGTAGTGCAGCGGAATTTGAAGGCAGCAAAGGATCGACAGAAGTCTTACGCCAATCTGAAGAGGAAAGATGTGCATTTTGAGATCGGGGACAAGGTTTTCCTTAAAGTTTCTCATTGGAGGAGAGTACTTCGGTTTGGCAAGAAAGGCAAGCTTAGTCCTCGTTTCATTGGACCTTATGAGATTTTGGCTAAGGTGGGACCTGTAGCCTACAGATTAGCGCTACCGATGGAGTTAGCAAAGTTACATGATGTGTTTTACGCTTCGATGCTTCGTCGGTACAGATCAGATCCTTCTCATTTTCTGTCAGTTCAGGATATCCAGGTTCAGCCAGACTTCTCTTATGATGAGGAACCGCGAGCTATTCTAGCCCGAGAGGTGAGGCAGTTGAGAAATAAGCAGATTCCTTTGGTTAAAGTGTTGTGGATCCATCATGGAGTCGAGGAAGCGACTTGGGAACCAGAGGAGTCGATGAGAGCTCAGTATCCACAGTTATTCAGTTCAGGTGAAAATTTCGAGGACGAAATTCTTATTAGTAGGGGAGAGTTGTCACACCCCATTTGTCCCCTAGTAGAATGAGCCTGTCTGTCTGTTCGTCTGTCTGTCTGTATGTGTAAGCATTCGCATGTGTACAGTATTTTATAAGGGTATTTCAGTAAAATGTATGATTTTGGGGTTTATTTTTATGTGGGTGCATACATGGCATTAGTGTGTTTAATTAAATGAGATATACTTGTGTGCATGTGTTCATACCATGGTAGGGTATGCATAAGTGAAGAGGGTTTTAGGTGTGTGTAGTGTAGGTTATTTTAGTGTGAGTGATTAGTGTCACCAATAGGAGTTTGATACATATTTAGAATAAAGAAAAGAAAAAGAAAAGGGAATGAGAGAAAAGGAACCTAAACTTACAGATTCACGTTCTTTCTCACTCACTCTCTTCTTCCTCACTTTCTTTATTCCCAAGTACTGTGTATTTTGATTCAAGGTTCTATTGGTGAAATTAATCCTCCCCTTGCATTCCTTAGCTTGGTAAGTGCAAGATCTAGTCTTTGTTTTACTGTATTTTTGCATCTTCTTCTTCCTTGAGCTAGGTTTAACTTAGGGTTTACTTTGTGAATGTTTTTGCTGTGTTGGTGTTCTAGCTGAGGCTCCACGTGATCCAAAGGGCAAAGAAGTTGCTGGTCCTAGTGGAGCTAAGTGATAGAGGCTTAGAATTCAGGTTTGGGAATTTATGATTGTGATTTGTACAATTTTGATATTACTGTGAATTCTAGGGTTTATATGTTCTTGAAGAGCTTGAATCAATTAGTCTTGATTTTGTTGTTTAAATGCTAAATTGAGTTGCATGTATATTGATTATGTGAATTGAGATGATTTCTGGAAGGTAAGATCAGGTTTGAATGGTTTTTAATCAAATTGGGGTTGAATTCTCGTTCCTGGAAATTCTGGAAATTCTGGAAATTGAGGTACTGTTCTTCGTTGCGTGACTCGCTACGGAAGAAGGCAAGTCACGAGACGTGACCCTCGGTCACGCCGTGACCTGCCTCCTGAGAAGCCAGTCGCGTGACCAGCTGAAGAATAAGCAAGTCACGCGACGTGATCTTCGGTCACGTCGTGCGACCTGCGAAGAAAAGGCAGATCACGCAACGTGATCTGCGAGGGAGAAGCAGCGTCACGTCGCGTGACCCTCGGTCACGCCGTGACCTGCATAAGCATTGCGTGACCCGCGAGGATCACGCAACGCGATTGGCGAGAAACAAGCAGGTCACGAGACGTGACCCTCGGTCACGCCGTGACCTGCCTGTTGAGTCACCAATTTCTCCTCTCAGCTCGTTTTTCCGAAATTTCCTGGTTTTTAACTCAGAACTGAATTTAATATTTCTTCCAGATGAATCTTATCACTATGTGATACATGTCATAATTTTATATGTCTCGATTCGCGTAATACTATGATTATTCCAATGATGTGTATATGATATTCTGTAATATGATTTGAATATCGCATAGCCTGCTAGAGTCAAGTAAGTGGATAGTTAGGCATGCCTAATAGAGTCTTTAGCTGCACCCCTCAGTTCAGTTTGGACCCCGATCAGGTCCCCGTTTGGTTCCTCGCGAACCCTTCAGTATAGAATCTTGTTTAAGATTCCCTCAGTATATAATTAACATGTTTTGATAAATGATATAATATTTGACTTGTACCTGTGAGGTACCCTCAGTATTCGATTCGTACCCGTAAGGTACCCTCAGTACACTCGTTATCCACTGTCTAGAGTCAGCAGGTGTTCTTTAAATGTTAATGGAATTGTTCTGATCTGATTTGGCTATGAAATGAATTATCTGAATGAGTTTAATGATGAAATGCATGTTGGATTATTCTGTAATGGTTATGGTTATTGAGATACTGAATGTTTGGTTTTAAAATATGAACATGCTTGTAGCAACTATGTTATAACCTTTGCATAATGCCATTGTGAATGTGATCTGCTTTGACGACCATTGTGAATGGCCGTCCATAATTTGTGTGTGTTTCCCCACTAAGCGTATATCGCTTAGCACGGTGTTTTTACCCGTGCAGGTGCGGAAGACGTTTTGCCTTGAGAGAGTCGCCGTCATCAAGCCAACACAGAAGAGTTTTTAGTGTAGGGCTATTTTGTATCAGTGATGATTCGTTTTGTTTAGAACTCTCATGTATCAGTTTTGTATCAGCTTCCGCTTTTGTAACTATATTTTGGATATGTAATATTATTTCGTTTCAGCTATTTGATCAGAACATTATTGTAATAGTTTAATTATAGTAATGCATGATCAGCTTTTGCTTTCTGTATGTATAGTTTTTAATTATTCTGTATTTTCCGAATGTATGTTATGAATGATTGTATATTATACTTTGTACTTGCTTGGTGGCACCTTTACTCATACGGCATCTCACTCCTTCTCGGATGGGATCGCCTACGTATGGGAAGGGGGTGTTACATCTAAAATAGCTAGCAGTCAGTCAATGACATTCACCCCGATGGCACTTATTGCAATGAGAGCACTCTAGTGCAACATCACCTCGACCACTAGAACCACCTCTACCAGTACCAGAACCTTGAGAAGACCCTTGTCTTCTACCTCTTGAAGTAGGGCTAGGAGTAAACTCATATGGAGAATTCCCTTGCGAACCCCTAGACCTCTTCCTTGAGGATGAACCTCTATGAGAAGCATTTCTCTTTTGAGCTCTTTCCCTTAAAACCATCTCTGAGTGTTTCGCTCTTAAGGCTGCTTGCACAATCTGGTAATAACTAACCATCGGGGAACTCATCAAGGATATCAACATCACTCTCAGAGTCTCATTTAAGCCCGCTTCAAAATGCTGACAATGAAAATCTTCTATAAGAACACCCGGAGGCACATACTTACTTAGCCAGTTAAATTCCTTGTCACAGTCAGCAATCGACAATGCTCTCTGCTTGAAGCTCAAAAATTATGCCCATCTAGCTTCCCTATACTCTCTAGTCACATACTTATTATGAAATTCATGTTCAAAGAACTCCCATGTGACTAGGTTGGGCAACTAAGGTTAACTCAAAACCATTCTCCACCAATTGTATGTGGAACCTTGCAAAAGCGAAACCACACATTCCACTTCCCTATCCCGAGGACAATGAATCTCTTCCAAAACCCTCTTCACCTTCTCAAACCATAACTCTACCTTATCCGATTCATCCAAACTTGTCCCATAAAAGTCCTCAGTTCTAGACTTCCTCACACTCTCTATCAGAGCTCTTGAGGCCATCACCCTCTCAAAGAGTCGAGCCATACCCTGAGATATCTTTAACATACACTCAAAAGGCATAGCTGGAGCCTCAGGTTGCACCCTAGCTGGTTGAGCAGGACCAGACACAGATGGATCTTGCTCTTGGAGATTTGCACTATCTGCTGACCCCTTGATGGACCCACGCGCTGACTCCATCTAACAGCAAAATAAAAAATATCTGCATCAGGCCAACACAATCCTAGAAAAAAATCTATTCTACAGTCGCCCAAAAAAGTCTAAACCTAGGCTTTGATAACAATAAATTTGTAACACCCCATACCTATACGGATGAAACACTCGTGCTAAGCGATAACGCTTATTGTGGAAAACAAAAGATGAATGACCACTCACAGTGGCCGTCAAAATAAAACACATACATATGGCACATACAGAAATATGCATATAATCATGGAAAAATGTAATGCTTATCATATCTCAGATTCACCATAGATACTTACCAGAATAACATTCATCTAACATCATAAGACAAATTCACATTCATATGATAACCAAAGATATGCCTGCAGACTCAAAGTCGCGGATAACGAGTAAACACATTATTACTCGTGGGTACGAACAAAAGCAATTTCTTTCATTTTCATTCAAAAACATTTTCATTGGGGATCTTAAACAAGATCCAAACACATCAGTAATGCGAGGAACCAAACGGTGACCTGATCATGGTCCAGAACACTAAAGGGGCTGCTGCAATAGAACTCTATAAGCATGCCTATCTATCCACTAACTTGACTCTTGCAGGCTAGGCATAATTCAACACAGTGGACATATATCAAAGATATTGAATAGCATAATAATTCTCACATAAGTGTAATTGCAATGCATGAGTGAGTAATCATGCTAAATGGCATAAAAACAAATAACATAGAAGAACAGGGGATAGTCTCGCGACAGAGGCAAAATTCGCCCACCGTCGCATTCACGACAGCCTCCGCGCTCGCAAGAGGAAGGGCTAGCGAGCCTCTGTCGCGCTCACGATAGAGGGGAAAATCACTGCCGCATTCGCGTGCAAAGTCACACTTGCCGTAGCAACTAGCCCGACAGCTGCTCGATAATCGAGCTCTCTGTGGTGCTCACGGTCGAGGTCGCGCCCGCGATAGAGACACTCTTTACTAGGAGGTCGGATGATCGGGCTCTGTCGCGCTCGCGACAGAATAGGTTTTCTAGCTCCTTCAATCGATTTGTAGAAATCTCATTGCCCAAACCATCCCCTACCATGATATCCATTCAACAAACTTTAACATAAACCTCATCAAGCATTCCCAACATGATATACAACATAAAACCAAAATTTAATTTTAATGAATAGGCATCAAAACATCAAAATAATCAATTCAAACCACAATTCTTCAAATCCAGAATTTTGCCCATAAACCAACTCAATTCACACCCAAACTCCATTTCACGTCCAAAATCAACAATCCCTCTTTAAATTAACATCATACACTTCAATTAAGGTTGCATGAACACCATTATGTGCCAAATTTCCAGAAATTAAAACAAGAATTCAAAGATAGAGAAATTATGCAAAAACAAGCAAATTCCCAAACCTTAAATTCAAAAGCTCCAATGAATCAATGAACTGAACTTCCACCAATAATCTCCTTTCCTTTAGGATCCTTAGAAGGAATTTAAACTGCAACAAACCAAAAACACCAAAACTCATAAACCCTAAACACATACATATACACATAAATGGGAAACGCAAAAAAGAGAAGAAGAAGAGAAACAACAAGCACTTGCTGTTATAGCTCTTGAATTGCTAACACCAACCACCAAGACAACAAATGAGGAAAAGGGAAGAGCAAGGAGGAGAAGAAGAGAGGCTTTGATAGAGAAAGGGAAAACAGGAGAGAGAGAGAGGAGAACAGGAACAGCTGTTGTAACACCCCTACCTATACGTGGGAACTTCAACCCTCTAAGGAGGTAGAAGGACCCTAATAGATGGGAGTGTCACGATGACACACAAATCCAAATAGCACAACTCTTAAACATATATAACCAATAATAGACTAAATTAAAACCTTCAAAAGAAGAGGAATTGAACAAAGAACAAAATACTTTTTTTATTGATATATACATAGATAAACAGCTTTACAAAATAAAAATAATACGTACATAGCCAAAATTACAAAAGTGCCACGGTACAGCTAAAAATACTATATCTGATATAAATCAAAATACAATGTAATGTTTACATTGATCCATAGGTACATAACTATTCCATGTACAAAAAGACACAGAGCTCTATACTACAAAAATCTTCTATCCACTAGTTGTGTTGGCCCTGCTGATGCGAAACACTCTGCTCAAACCTTCAAAACCTTCCACACCTACACGGATAAAACAACCGTGCTAAACGAAATCGCTTAGTGGGGAAACAAAGATGCATAACGACCACTCACAGTGGCCTCAACAAATAATCACAAGCTAATTGCACAATCAAGTATTGAGTTCTCAAAGATTAAGTCAATGCGTAGAAACACAATAATCACAATATTCATATGCCCACACACTGTATACAATTCATCAAAATACACAATATTTCGGAATTCATATACATTAACAATATTGCACCTGCTTTAAACAAAATAGTGGATAACGAGTACGCATAGATACCCGAATGTATCAACACTATTCTCATAACACATAGATACCCGAAGGTATCAAAACAATCTTTTAATTTTGTTCCAAAAACATTTTCGCGTAGATTTAGTACACAGGGATCACGAAGATCCAGTTGGGGGACCTGATCAGGGTCCAAATCGTACACTAGCTGCAGCAACACTAACTCTATTAGGCATGCCTAACTATCCACTTATTTGACTCTAACAGATCATGCATCATGTAAGTTATATTCCAAGTACAACATACAATTATACATACCATTTATTTCAAATAATCATCAAATAAAACATATATAAGCTCATTTCATTCAACAAAATATATTGTGCAATACAATTCGCAATAATTATCATTTGACTGAGTTAAAATACCATTTTATATCATTTGTCAATTAATGACACACTAAATAAGAGTAAAGAACCCAAAACAAAGGAAAAAGAAGTGAAAAAGGAACAATTGAAATTTTATGCAAAACGGGGGCAGAGACAGTTTACATGGCGGTATGGTTTACCCATACTGCCATGTAAAATGGAGGAGCACAACTCGTGCATAGGCCTCCACAAGGAGCACGACTTATGCTCCACCTCCAGCAGGGAGCAAGTCTCGTGTTCCTAGAGCACGAGTCGTGCTCTCCCACTCTCTCTCTCTCTCTCTGCTTGTTTCTTCTGCGTGGCACACCTTTCCCAAACGTGTGAAGAGCTGCACGAGTCGTGCTCTCTCTTCCGACTCGGATAGGCACTCTAAGCAACACACACAACGTGAAAAACTCCCTGGAAAATAGAATAGATTCACACGGGGGTATGCTCAACCCTTACCTCCGTGTGAATCGCATAAAACCCAGAAAAATACACCCTCTATTTTCTCAAAACCACCCAAAAACCCAGAATTCAAAACCACTCAAGATCACAACTCTAAACATAAAATCCAATACCAAACCTCTTTCTTGAACCTCTTATTACCTCCAAAACACTCAATTAAACTCATTCGAATTTTCCAAATCACTCAACCAGAAAATTCTTCAAGAACATTCATACTCATACATGTTTTCATTCAAGTCACCTCAATTGTGCATCACAACCCATCATAAAAAATATACTCATAATTCATATGCATAAACATATAACATAACTCAACATTCACAACAGTTACACTTATATCGCCATAATACACACACAAATGAACAAAGAAGAGAATTTTCCCAAACCTGGAATTAATGAACCTCCAATCAAGGGGCTCTACTCCCGCTCGCTACGTCCTTGCCCTTGGATTCACTAAGAGGATTCTCTGAACCACAAAACCCAACAACACCAAACAAGTTCAAATCCTAAATCACAATTACAAAAACTCATCTAAAGAAAAAGAAAGAAGATTATCACTTATCACTTACCACACCAGCTTAGCCTACCCAAACTCACTTGAATTTACAAGGGAAGAGAAGAATTCAAGAGAGAACAAAGAAGAGATGAGGAGAAGAAGCTTGGCAGCGTGAAAGGGGGAAGAAGAGAAAGAAACGTGAGGAAGAAAGGAGAACAGCTGATCCAATCCCTCTCTCTCCCAATACTTATCTCATCTTTTCCCTTGCCACATGTCACACTCTTAAAGGAAAGGCACACTCAACTCTCCTCCTCTATCACTTACCTAATTTTAATATCCCTATCACACACCCTACCCCCATACACTCACCCACACTTACACATAACCCAATTAAAGCATAATAACTTAATATAACAAAGATAGCACATGCTCAAAGTTAAACACATACACACACGCACTTGCACACACATAAGGCTCACTCTACTAGGGTGGGTACGGGGTGTTACAGCTGTTCTTGGTTCTCTCTTTCATTTTGTCTTTCTTTTGACTAAGTCCATCTCTATCCTCCTCTTGTCTTTCCTCCACTTGTCATTTTCCTATAGTGGCTTGTGGCAATTCCCACTTCTAGTCCTTCTAATCTCCCCAACACAAGAATTAAACAACATAATTAAAATATAACACACAAATATACCCTTAAACAACACACACCCACACATACACATGCTCAAACTAGTAGGGTGGGAATCGGGGTGTTACAACAACCGTCCTACTGCTACGAGGAGGAAATCATCTCTTCAAGTCACCATCTAGACTGTGGAGTGATCGTCATCCTTCTGGGTTATGCCAAGTCTTCTCAAGACTTCCGAAACACGGTTAGCATCCTCAAATAGCGATGCGCCGAGTTTGCTCCAAACTTACAAAGCACTGGGGGTGTTCTCCTGAACTGCACTGAGTCTGCTCCAGACTTACAAAGTGCGGGTGCCATCCTTAAATGGCGATGGGCCGAGTCCATTTCAGACTTATAAAATGAGGAAAATGTTCACCTAAACTACACAGAGTCTGCTCCAGACTTACAAAGTTCGGGGGCTATCCTCAGATAGTGATGCACTGAGTCTGCACCAGACTTACAAAATGCGAAAATTATTCTCTTGATTTGCACCGAGTCTGCTCTAGACTTACAAAGTGTGGGTGCCATCCTCAGATGGTGATGCGCAGAGTCTGCTCCAGACTTACAAAATGTGGGAATTGTTCTCCTAAACTGTACCGAGTTTACGCCAGACTTACAATGTGCGGGTGCCATCCTTAAATGGCGATGTTTCGAGTCCGCTCCAGACTTACAAAACTTGGGAATTATTCTCATGAACCGAGTTGATGAAGAGCCATTCAATGGCGCACTCTTGTTGAAAGGAGCTGCATGCCTCTTAAGAGGACTTTAGATGATTAGCCTCTTAAGAGGACTTGGATATTTGCCTCTTTAGAGGACTTGGATATTTACCTCTTTAGAGGACTTGGATATTTGCCTCTTAAGAGGACTTGGAAATTTTCCTCTTAAGAGGACCTGGGAATTTGCCTCTTAAGAGGACTTGGGTATTTACCTTTTTAGTGGAATTTGAAGGATTTGGACTTGAGTAGACATCATCTTGACTTAGTCATCTAGCTTAGATGAGTGCTAATATCGAGTTGAAGCTATCCTTGACTAGCTTTTGTGTGTGTGGCCTTCATTTGGACTTTTCCTACAAAGCTGTGAGCACAGGAAGATATACAAGAGATTGTGCATGCATGTGTAAAAGATCATATGCAGATGTTTGCTAAATAATTGCATGATATGAAATGCATAAATGGACAAACCATGTCCTAGGTGGTTAAGGGTCCGTTAAGGATACGGCTTGACCCCAAGGATCTAGAAAAGTGTTGTCTTGGCTTTAGGGACTCTGACCCATAACCTTTTCTGAGAGACCATTCCGGTGTGCATCTTTTGCCCCCCGGCCAATGATCATATGCCTTTTGCTATGCATTATATAACATCTTGCCCCTAGGACTCTGACTCATGTCCTGAATTATGCATTATCTGCCTGAAGGAAGATCATCTGAAGTAATGTTGCCTTATCGCTCCAGGCGTCGAAAGTCATTCATTAAAGATAGTGCGTCCCTTGTGGATTTTCACACTAGCTTTTCTTCGCGAGAAATGCGTCCCTTTGGGGATTTTCACATAAACCTGTGCCTTATTTTTGCTTGGAATGGACCTAACCCAATTAAATGGCTTTTATTCATTTTATTTGTTTGTAGTGTAGACTACCTATTTTCAGGTTTTCACCCCGCCCTTTAGCCTAACTTTTGCTTAAAGAGCCAGTTACGGTTTTCATCTCTAATGGCCTTTTTTTTGGAGAGGCTAAAATCCTTTTGCTTTTTGAATAGTGGCTATATAGATTTCGGCTTTCCAAACCAATGTGCCAACGACTAGCTCGAAGCCAATGACGAGGCAAATCTGCTGAAGTGTTAAGATGATGATAGCAAGGAAGGCCATGCATAGTAAATTGCGCATATGCTAAGAAGGAGCAATGATCTACTTTTTATGCTGGAACTCAAACCATTTTGAGTATGCGAGATGAAGCGCTCTACTTATATTAACAACTACTACATAAATGCGTATATTCCAGTTGGATTTCATCACACACGATTATTATTTGGCATTACTCTCAAAAGTTCAAGACCCTATCTAAACTCGAGATGGATCCTAAAAACATTGAACTCCTATTATCAATCAGCCTTCTCGGGTTTTCATGATTGAACATTTTCTCTCTACCCCTAATTTTTGCCCAATATGCCTTTTTTCGATTTTCACCTTGGCGGGGTGCCCAATTTTAGCAAGGTCGCCTTTTTTGGTTTTCAACCCGCGGGGTTTTCATTCTCTTTTTTATTATTCTCTTCCGTTTTTTTTATTTGCCTTTTCCATGGGACCTATTGGTTTCTTTGAACTTACCTTCATCATTGTCAATCGGGACAGCTGTTCTTTCTGATAAGGCTTCAGCATAATCCTTATGAAAGCTGGCGCAGACAATGAGCTCTCCGTGTAACACCTGAATACCCCTTGGGAGGATATCAGAGTCGCTACGCACGCATACACATTAAAGTTAAACAATTCCAACATACTTAAACAACTAATAATCAAATATCAATACACATGCTAAAAACAAATTCTTATAGTCATTTGCATTACGTCGTATTGCTATCTTTTATACATTACAAAAGCATTCTCTCACTATAACATTTACATATCATATACAAAAAGGCTTTAAATATACATATACTAAACTATACAAAAGTACTATATCACATATACAAAAAGAATTTCAACTTGTATCCTAGTGGCCATGACCTGCAGATGCTCAACTCCTTACTAACTTACATACCTACACGGGAAAAACACCCATGCCAAGCGATAACGCTTAGTAGGGATATCACAAATAATAGACTTCTAGCGAAGTCACAAGCATTAATCATCAAAACATATCAATAGTTGGCATGCTATTCATTTTCGAGCATATTAAAATAAACGGGCATTTATCATACTTGTAACATAATAAGCATAATATCAAACATGCTTTTAACGTATCTACAACTTTCGTGTAACCTATTTCATGTTCATATTCTTCTAACTTTAACTATTATCACAAATAACAAGTAAAACCATATCATTGCATCTCATAGACATTCGTATACATATAAACACAATGGCATATCGCTAACATATTCTTCTACAAATAATAGCTTCTCATATGCACTTGTAAACTCATATTAACATCTCTGGTATAATAATCATGTATTTCTATTAGCATTCTCAATAACTCATTAACATATAGTAACATCTCTTATATATTGCAAACAGTTAATAGCCTGACTTCATAATGTAAGTGGATACGGGTAAACATCTGGATACTGATAAACAATATCAAAAATCTAAAGACCGGAGTCTCAAATCATCTAGATACTCGAAGGTATCAAACATCTAGATACCAAAGGTATCAAACATCTAGACACCCGTCAGTGTTATCCTAGCAGCTGGAAAATATCTAGCCCTTTATAGGCATGCCCATCTTTCCACTTCTATGAACATCTCAAGCTTAGAATAAACACTTTGTACACTTATCCATATACATTACTTTATTCAACTATCATGTTATATTATTACTCATACAACTCAATAAATACATATAATAATGATATACAACTACAAAGTATTCATATAGTTAAATTAACAAACATTTATATACTTATTTCATAATGTTAGGTGTTGTGCATTTTCTAGTGATGCATCATACCGCAAGTATACGGTGTACCGCAATAGTACTTTAGATATCGATCCCACAGGGAACGTTTTTACACACTATTACTAATTGATTTTAATCTTGTTTACAATGATAAATTGATGGAAAAGTGATTCTAAATTAATCTAACATGTAACCTTACTAAGTCAAGTTTGTGTGAATCCAAGAAGATAGAAAAGATTAATGATGCTAGATATAAAGATGGAACTTGAATTAATTGTTCTTAATGATTTTAGTATTCTTTCCTTGTAAGCCAAGTTGAATAAATTTCCTACTTACTTTCTCAATATAAGTAAGACTGCCCAAAACATACACATACAAGTCTAATTCCAAACTTTCATTTAAGAACTAGATGATTATACATGTAAATCTTAGGAATAAAATACAACCTATAGCAACCATTTCAATATTATGATTTCTCAAACAATATCTTAATGATGAATTTCCAATTAGTTGTAAGAATAAATTTATTTCTCAATTAAATTCAAACTTATAATGATCATGAATAATGTACTAATGAGTAATTCTACAATTAAGAACACTTGAATTAATATGAACAATAAAATATTTAATATAAACATTCTAGTTCAGAATTTACATCATAAAAATTACAAAGAAGAATTAAAAGATAAGAATTGAAGCAGGAGATTTCTCAACCCTTTTCAAGTCACCAATTGTAGTCTTCTTCCTTGTATAATACCTTCTCTTCAACACATAAACTCTACTTAAGAAAAACTAAAGAAAATTATTCTAAATTGCAGAAAAATATTCAAGTCTTTAATTCTAAGTCTAACATCTCTAAATTACAGTTAAAATCAGTATTTAAAACATCAACTCATGCCCCTTCAGATGCCCTTCTACAAAGGTTGTAATTGTTGGAGGAAAGATACAACTTTTCAAGTTCAAATTTGAACTTTAGTGTCTAACGGATCCCTCTGTCGCGATCGCGACTCCTGTCGCGCTCGCGACAGATCACGCCTTCTCTTTCGCTCGCCTTTCCTCGCGTGTGCCTTCTCCGCGCCCTGTCGCGACCTCGCGACGTCTTCCCTTGGTCGCGACAGCTCCTCTTCTCTTCTCTTTTCTCTTCTTCTCTTGATTCTCCTTAGCGCGCTCTGTCGCGCTCGCGCCTCCCATCGCGATCGCGACAGAGACTCTTCTGCCTTAAGTCAATTCTTCTTCTTCTCTCCATTTTGCTCCATATTTTCTCCATTAACTCCATACTTTCTCCATTTGTCTCCTACACACAAAACTTAACAAAACACATAAAACATACCTAATTCCTACAAATAAAAACACTTAAAACATTACTTATAACCATAAAATATAGTTTAATTATGAGCTAATTAAGCTCATATCAAACCCCCACACTTAAACATTTGCTTGTCCCCAAGCAAAACACTTACACAACATATAAACAACACAATTGCAAAATATATACTAAACACAATATTTTGGAGCTTACTTAGACATTTGATAATTATTTGAAAACACCATGCATAGAATTATACTTCTAACACACTAGCTTCAATATATAACCATCTAAACATTCCCATCATTCATTAAACTTTAACCCTCTTTGCACATTTGGAAAACCATGAAATTGCAAAACACAATGATGTTTAATCTCAAGAAATCAAATATCTTAATACATGTAAGAGACTATTTCACACAAAGCATTGCCTAAAATAATTTCACTCAACACTTATTTTGATAAACACTCAATCACTCAAGTGTATAAAGGTTAGTGTTTTCCCTCATTCCTTAATTATGCCATTACATACCATAAGCTTGTAAGTAGTAAAAATCTCCACTACTAGTAAAAGGTAGTAAAGAGGATCAAAGGGTCTTAAAAAGGTTGTAATGTGGCTTAGGTTAGGGTAGGAACTTTTGGATTTAAGTAGCTAATATTTGTGTAAAGAGAAAAACATCAATATAACATAGGAGATTTAACCAAATAACAACAAGCATGATATTTTTAATCAAAGTCCCTTCTTAAGAATATAAATTTGCTGCTAGCTCTCAATTTATACTTACTATTTTTTTCTTCTTTTTTTTTTTTATCTTAGGACAGCAAGAGAATTTAGTGTGGGTGCATTTTAATGCTCCATCCCTCACATAAGTAATTTAGATGTACATCTTGCTAATCCCATTTTTCTCTTTTATTTTATTTTATTTCCACTAGCAGTTGGAATTTTAACTTCGAAAAGAAGGATTTTGCAATTGCAACTTTTTACTAAGTTCATGCTTTTCAATAATAAATAATATCTCCCATGCTATATCAATCCTAATCCCTCCACAATAGGATAATTATAAAGAAATTAGGCCTTGTTTAAGCAAAAATTTGGTTATTAGTATGTTAAACAAGAAAAACAGATATAGGCTCAAAATTGGCTACCTAAAGTCAAAAGGTAAAGAATTTTAAAAGTAAGCCAAAATTAGTGTAATCTAAATGCCCTTATCATATCCCGTGTACATCCTCTACTAACATGTAATCTCGAAATTTACTACAAACAAGTTCTAGAGGATATGGCATAATAAGGCTCTCATACAAGAAATAATTTGTGTATAAGGCTTCAAAAGCTCACATGGCTATAGTTAAACTATAATAGGCAATAAGTTGGCAAAACAATCTTAATTTACATATAAAAAGATATTTAACTTAAAAAGAACCTACACCAAAGTGTTTTGCTAAGTCATACCCTTCACTATGTACAACAAAAAGCTAAAGTAAAACCAATAATGAAAATGATCAAAGGTTACTATCTATGCTAATGTTCAAAAACATAAAAACTATACATGGCTATATTCTCAAATATTCATCAAATACTAAGCTCCAAAAATATGTAACATAAAACAACCTAAAACAATAAAACAACATATACCTAAATCTAGCAATTCATGCAAACACAAGCTATACTACACAATAACACATAAAACTATATATACATATAACGGCGGGTGACACACCCACACTTAAAGGACACAATGTCCCTATTGTGTAAAACGTAATAAACGAAACAAACTAACATAATCAAAACACAAATACAAACAAGAATAAAACAAAGAAAAAGATAGGAGACAAACTTCAAAAACTCTCACTTGGAGAGCTTGGCGGAGTTGGAGACAATTCTACATTCTGCTTTCGGAAGAAACTTAAGAGCTTGCGCCCCAAATTCTTTTGATTTTTCAGCACATGCCTCACATCCGTCTCAAGAACATCCATCCGAGCTGCCATACTCTGATTGGTGGCCTCAATACCATCCAAACGATGCAAAATAGGCTCAAGATCCACAGCAGCTCCTCTAGTACTCCTCCTCCCTGCATCATCAGCACCAACAGCCGCCTCGTCCTCACTTGAGGAGTCATGAGCAGGAGCGGCAGATGCTGACTCACGTGCCCTATCACGGGGCACACTTGGTCCAGCCACATTAGGGTCATCCCTATTGGATCCACCTGCACATCTATCAACAAACCTTGGGGGCCAAGCTCCCTTGGTTAAAATATTAGCTCTACGCAAATACACCACATCTAACAAAGGAATTGTTTCTTTTTCTTCCATTACAAAATTAGGCAAATCTCCCAAACAACCCAAAATAATACCAGTTACCATATGACACATACCCACAGATTTACTACGGGCAGTAGACGCATGATAAAGGCCATCAAGTATAAAATCAATTGAATCAGGTGTTTTGTTAGATTGCAGTAAATCTAAAACAAACAAATCCTTTGTTTGGACTTTTGTACTCTCTACTCTACCAAACATGGCATGACAAAGAAATTTATGAAAAATCATTAAAGCATTGTCCTTTATCTGCCTATTTGTAGAATTTTTGTTATTAAACCTCTCAAGGCCGGATAATCTATTCCACACAGGTGTAGGATGGAAAATATGGGAATCAAATCTTTTACCATTCAAAGGAAAACCAAACCAGTTATGTAAATCATTAATGGTAAAAGTATATTCAATACCCTGGTGCCTAAATTTCATTGAATCCCTACCTTTATCCACATATTCTAATGTAACAAAAAATTCTAGAGCCCATTCCTTTCTAACAGGTAAAGAGTACGTAATAAATTTCCCCCATTTCATGTATCTCAAGAAATTATTAATTTCATCATTTAAACCCATGGTATTCAGAATAGCAAAATCTAAACCCCACATTCCCACATACGACTTTTTAGCAAAATAGGCAAATTTCACACCCTCTTCTTCAGAAAAAATTTTAAAAGGGCATTCAAACCTGTTTTGAAGAATCAAAGAATCAAGCGTGGGTTCCTCTCCTTGAGCGCTGGTTTCCCCCATAGGGCGTTTCCCCTGACTTTTATCTCCAACATGCTTTGTTCTCACCATTGTGAAATCACTTTACCGGTGGTTGAATCAAACAAAGAAACACAAGGAAACACAAGTAAAAGAAGAACAGGAGTCTTAAGAACAAGAAAAACGGAGGTTAGATGAAGAAATTAGAGAGAAAATCGGGAGGAAGTTAAGAAGATAAAAACGAAATTAGAGAGAAGATAATGAAAAGGCACGAGAAAATTAAAAAGAGAGAGTAGTTAGGGTAGATAAAAGAGAATTTAAGGAATTAAATGTAAGTCTAACGGTGGTTTTGACCGAAAAATTCAATTGCCGCGTTCTGTCGCGACGTCGCGACATCGTCGCGATCGCGACAGAGAGCAAATCAACAATTTGAATTTCGCGATAAACGTCGCGTCATCGCGACAAAATTATCCGGTTGCCATCGCGACCTCGCGACAACGTCGCGATCGCGACAGAAAGGAATTATGAAAAATGAAAAATTTTAAACATCGCGTTATACGTCGCGTCATCGCGACAAATTTTCCCGCTCTCCATCGCGACATCGCGAAATCGTCGCGATCGCGACAGAATGTAATTTTGATAAATCAAAAATCAAACTATCGCGATCACTCAATCTGTCGCGCCGTCGCGATGGAGTCTAAAACACCCTTTCCTCATTCTGTCGCGCTCGCGACAAGTTCGCGCTCGCGACAGAAAGGAATTTTTAAAATCACATTTTATTTTCCTTTCACAAACAACACACAAAAGTATATAAAATAAATTGACATATGAAAAACATCTGTTGAACAAAAATAACACATAATGACATATAAATATCACGCATATAATAAAACAATTAATTAAAAAGAAAAGTTAAACTAAATAACCATCAAATCACTTTTAAGGAAAGAAATGAAACCTCCCTTCCATGAAATGTTTCCTCCAAATACACTTTACACCTTTGACCATTGGCTTTAAATAACTCATTTTTATTATTTTTAAGTTCCAAAAACCCTTGATCAAAAACTTGTGTAACTTCAAAAGGTCCACTCCATCTTGATCTTAATTTTCCCGGGAAGAGTTTCAATCTAGAATTATACAATAAGACCTTGTCCCCAATTTTAAAATTTTTAATTCTTATATGTGCATCATGCCATTTTTTAGTCCTTTCTTTATAAATCTTAGCATTCTCAAATGCAAGAAGTCTCAATTCATCTAGCTCATTCAATTGTAAACATCTTTTGACACTTGCATCTTTAAGATCATAATTCAAAGTTCTAATGGCCCAATATGCTTTGTGTTCTAATTCAACAGGTAAATGACATGCTTTTCCATAAACCATCCTATATGGTGTCATTCTTATTGGAGCTTTAAATGCAGTTCGATATGCCCACAAAGCATCATCTAATTTATGTGCCCAATCCTTTCTAGAAGTAGAGACTGTTTTTTCTAATATCCATTTTAACTCCCTATTGGACACTTCCACTTGACCACTTGTTTGTGGGTGATATGGTGTAGCTACCCTATGATGAACTCCATATTTTTGCAATAATGAATCAAAAGAACGGTTAATGAAATGCTTACCTCCATCACTTATGATGGCTCTTGGCACTCCAAATCTAGAGAAAAGCTTCTTCAAAAACTTTATCACTACCTTTGAATCATTGGTTGGTGTAGCTTTGGCTTCAACCCACTTTGATACATAATCAACTCCAACCAAAATATAGTTTTGACCAAAAGATGTGGGAAAGGGACCCATGAAGTCAATCCCCCATACATCAAACACTTCAACTTCCAATATATTATTCAAAGGCATTTCATCTCTTTTCCCAATATTACCAGCCCTTTGACATTTATCACATTTAGCTACATACATTTTTGCATCATGAAATAAAGTTGGCCAAAAGAATCCACATTCAAGCACTCTAGATGCAGTTTTATTAGCACCATTATGACCCGAATACAATGCCGCATGACAATGCATTAAAATGTTTTGATAGTCCTCCTCACTTACACAACGACGAATTATACCATCCCCACCTATCTTAAACAAGTAAGGCTCTTCCCAAAGATAATTTTTAACATCACTAAAGAATTTTTTCTTTTGTTGCCATGTTAAATTTTCAGGTACAATTCCAGCAGCAAGATAATTAGCAAAATCAGCATACCAAGGCTCATGCATATTCAAAATTGACATCAAGGCTTCATCCGGAAATGTTTCATTAATTTCAATACCATCACCTAAAGTTTGTTCATTGTTTTCTAACCTAGACAAATGGTCAGCAACAAGATTTTCACTTCCCTTTTTGTCTTTAATTTCAAGGTCAAACTCTTGCAATAACAATACCCAACGAATCAACCTAGGTTTAGCATCTTTCTTTGCAAATAAATACCTCAATGCAGCATGATCCGTATAGATTATGACTTTAGAACCCAACAAGTAAGATCTAAACTTATCACATGCATACACCACAGCTAACATTTCTTTTTCTGTTGTTGTATAATTAACTTGAGGAGGAGACAAAGTATGACTAGCATAATAGATCACATGTAAATTCTTACCATGTCTTTGACCTAATACACAACCCACAGCAAGATCACTTGCATCACACATAATCTCAAATGGTAATTCCCAATTAGGAGCAGCAATTATAGGAGCACTTATTAGGGCCTTCTTTAAAGTATCAAAAGCATGCATACATTCCATAGAAAATTCAAAAGAAACATCCTTAACTAATAAATTAGTTAAAGGTTTAGCAATTAAAGAAAAATCCTTTATAAATCTTCTATAAAATCCAGCATGTCCAAGAAAAGATCTAACCCCCTTTATTGTAGTAGGTGGAGGTAATTTCTCAATTAATTCTGTTTTTGCTCTATCAACCTCAATACCCTTACTTGAAATTTTGTGCCCTAAAACTATTCCTTCATCTACCATGAAATGGCATTTCTCCCAATTAAGAACCAAATTAGTCTCTTCACACCTAGCCAATACTTTGTCTAAATTTTTTAAACAAAGCTCAAATGAATCCCCATAAACAGAAAAATCATCCATGAAAACCTCCATTATATCCTCTATCATATCTCCAAAAATGGAAGTCATACATCTTTGAAATGTGGCTGGGGCATTACGAAGCCCAAAAGGCATTCGCCTATAAGCAAAAGTTCCATAAGGACAAGTAAATGTAGTTTTCTCTTGGTCACTAGGGTAAATAAAAATTTGGAAATACCCTGAATATCCATCAAGAAAACAATAATGAGAATGGCCAACAATTCTTTCAAGCATTTGGTCAATGAATGGTAAAGGAAAATGATCCTTTCTAGTGGCCAAATTAAGCTTTCTATAATCTATACATACCCTCCAACCTGTGGTGGTTCTAGTTGGAATTAAATCTCCATTCTCATTCCTTACTACGGTCATACCCCCTTTCTTTGGAACACAATGTATTGGACTCACCCAATCACTATCCGAAATAGGATAAATGATTCCAGCATCTAGTAATTTAATAACTTCCTTTTTGACTACCTCTTTCATATGAGGGTTAAGCCTCCTTTGTCTATCAGCTTTGGGTTTAAAATCATCTTCCATATTTATCCTATGCATGACAACATTAGGACTAATACCCTTCAAATCAGATATTTGCCATCCAATACTTCTTATCCTTTTTCTAACAACTTCTAATAATGCATGCTCTTGTTCTTTATTGAGTTTATTAGAAATAATAATAGGCAAAGTATGATTAGGTCCAAGGAAAGCATACCTCAAATGACTAGGTAATTCCTTTAGATCAACGTTTGGTGGACTTTCAATGGAAGGTGGTAAAGGTGCTTCATTACGATTAAGAGGTTCACTTTTAAAGCTTCCTTGCTCTATTTCTTCATGAATTTCCTCTTCCATTTGAGCTTCCTCTTCATCTGCATTTTCTAAGACTTCCACAACACATGCATCAATGACATCTATTTTCATGCACACATTTTCATCCATTGGGTATTTTAGTGCCTTTTCCATTTGATATTCAACACTATCATCCCCTACTCTTAAAACTAATGTGCCCTCATAAACATCAACTAAAGCTCGACCAGTCCTCATGAAAGGTCTACCCAATATTAAGGGACATTTCTCATCATATGCAAAATCCAAAATAACAAAATCAGCGGGCAAAATAAATTTATCCACTTTTACAAGTACATCTTCAACTATTCCATATGGTTTCTTAATGGATTGATCAGCTAGTTGTAAAACCATGGAAGTAGGTTTGACATAATCTAAACCCAACTTTTTAAAGATAGAATAAGGCATGAGATTAATACTTGCCCCCAAATCACATAAACACTTAGGAAACTCTTTATCCCCTAAGGTACATGGAATGGTGAAACTACCATTATCTTTAAGTTTTGTAGGCAAATTATTTGTGATTATAGAACTACATGCTTCAGTCAATGCAATAGTGGATATATCTTCCCAACTTCTTTTCTTAGAAATTAATTCTTTTAGAAATTTTGCATAGTTAGGAATTTGTGATATGGCTTCAATAAAATTCAAATTAATGTGCAAATGCTTCAATTTATCCATAAAAGATTGAAATTGCTTATCTTGGTTTTGTTTCTTCAGGCGTTGCGGAAATGGTGGACTAGGTTGAAAAATTTTAGAAGAATTTGCTTTAGATGCCCCTTCTGTCGCGACCGCGACAGGTGTCGCGATCGCGACAGGAGACTCTCCTCCTGCTGTCGCGCTTACGTCTGGTATCGCGTCCTGTGTCGCGCCTGCAACATTGGTTGGCTTCTCTTCTGTCGCGACCGCGACAGGCGTCGCGCTCGCGACAGAAGACTCATTCTTCTTTTTATTTTCCTGAAATTCTCCATTTTTGTTAGTAATAACAAAATCATTGGTGTAAGATTTACCTGACCTCAAATTTATGGCTTTTAGATGTTCTCTTGGGTTCTCCTCCGTATTACTTGGTAAAGTACCTTGTAATCTTGAAGGTAAAGCCTTTGCTAATTGCCCAATTTGCACTTCTAAGTTATGAATGGATGAGGCTTGATTCTTTGTGATCTGATCAAACTTATTTTCCAGCCTCTTTTGGTTCTCCTCTTGTGAATTAAATTTCATATTAATCCCTTCTAAGAACCTATCCATTTTAACCTCCAAGGCCCCAAACCTATCTTGAGGTGGTTGAAAACTTACTCCTTTATTTTGATTACTACTATTCCCCCATGAAAAGTTTGGATGGTTCCTCCATCCAGGGTTATATGTATTGGAAAATGGATTACCTCTTCCTTGCCCTTGGATAAAACTAACTTGCTCATCCGTACTATTAATGCCTAAATTACATACCTCACTTGGATGTCCTTGTTGTCCACAAATGTTGCACCTATTTGGTTGACTACCTCCCATACCAAAATTATTTAGTTTGTGAGTCAATGCTTCCACTTGTGCTTGCAATGCAACTACTGAATCAAGTGCATGAACTCCTCTCACATTATTAGAATTTGAATCTCTACTTCTCTCGGTAGGCCACATGCAGTTGTTCATGGACATTTCCTCCAATAATTCAAACGCCGCTTCAGTAGTTTTCCTCATCAATGAACCTCCAGCAGCAGCATCAATAGTTCCTCTTGTAGTATGAGTAACTCCATTATAGAATGTTTGCATCAATAGCTCTCTAGGCAAGTTATGATGTGGACACATCCGTTGCAATTCTTTAAATCTTTCCCAAGCCTCATATAATGACTCATTTTCATTTTGCACAAATGTAGTAATATCCTTTATGATTTTTGCGGTTTTGGCCAAGGGAAAATATTTTGATAAAAATGCTTGGGCCAATTGGTCCCAAGTAGTTATAGAACCCCTAGTCAAAGAATTCAACCAAGCCTTTGCTTTATCCTTCAAGGTGAATGGAAAAAGCCTAAGCTTGATTGCATCATTTGAAACCCCATTAATCTTAAAGGTATCACAAATCTCAAGAAAGTTTGCCAAATGAGCATTTGGATCCTCATTTGCCAAACCATAAAATTGTATACTATTTTGAATCATTTGTAACAATGAAGGCTTAATTTCAAATTGATTGACATTTACCGTTGGTCTTACCACTCCTTGTTGAGCACCACTCAATGCAGGTGTGGCAAAGTCCATCAATCTTGGTGGATTTTCATCAGCCATCCCAATTGATTTCCTATTTTTATTCTTCTTTTTATTTGATTTTCGGTTACTTAATAAAAACCTCTCAATTTCAGGATTTATAGGCTCAAGCTCTTCTAAAGAACTCCTTGTACTAGGCATGAACTTCTAAAATCCTGTAAAAACAAATACAAAACACAAAATTAATTTAAACAAATAAACAAATTAATACAAAACAAAATATTGTAATCCAAAATCATAAATCAATTTTTATAATGGCAAACAACCGATCCCCGGCAACGGCGCCAAAAACTTGTTGTGCATTTTCTAGTGATGCATCATACCGCAAGTATACGGTGTACCGCAATAGTACTTTAGATATCGATCCCACAGGGAACGTTTTTACACACTATTACTAATTGATTTTAATCTTGTTTACAATGATAAATTGATGGAAAAGTGATTCTAAATTAATCTAACATGTAACCTTACTAAGTCAAGTTTGTGTGAATCCAAGAAGATAGAAAAGATTAATGATGCTAGATATAAAGATGGAACTTGAATTAATTGTTCTTAATGATTTTAGTATTCTTTCCTTGTAAGCCAAGTTGAATAAATTTCCTACTTACTTTCTCAATATAAGTAAGACTGCCCAAAACATACACATACAAGTCTAATTCCAAACTTTCATTTAAGAACTAGATGATTATACATGTAAATCTTAGGAATAAAATACAACCTATAGCAACCATTTCAATATTATGATTTCTCAAACAATATCTTAATGATGAATTTCCAATTAGTTGTAAGAATAAATTTATTTCTCAATTAAATTCAAACTTATAATGATCATGAATAATGTACTAATGAGTAATTCTACAATTAAGAACACTTGAATTAATATGAACAATAAAATATTTAATATAAACATTCTAGTTCAGAATTTACATCATAAAAATTACAAAGAAGAATTAAAAGATAAGAATTGAAGCAGGAGATTTCTCAACCCTTTTCAAGTCACCAATTGTAGTCTTCTTCCTTGTATAATACCTTCTCTTCAACACATAAACTCTACTTAAGAAAAACTAAAGAAAATTATTCTAAATTGCAGAAAAATATTCAAGTCTTTAATTCTAAGTCTAACATCTCTAAATTACAGTTAAAATCAGTATTTAAAACATCAACTCATGCCCCTTCAGATGCCCTTCTACAAAGGTTGTAATTGTTGGAGGAAAGATACAACTTTTCAAGTTCAAATTTGAACTTTAGTGTCTAACGGATCCCTCTGTCGCGATCGCGACTCCTGTCGCGCTCGCGACAGATCACGCCTTCTCTTTCGCTCGCCTTTCCTCGCGTGTGCCTTCTCCGCGCCCTGTCGCGACCTCGCGACGTCTTCCCTTGGTCGCGACAGCTCCTCTTCTCTTCTCTTTTCTCTTCTTCTCTTGATTCTCCTTAGCGCGCTCTGTCGCGCTCGCGCCTCCCATCGCGATCGCGACAGAGACTCTTCTGCCTTAAGTCAATTCTTCTTCTTCTCTCCATTTTGCTCCATATTTTCTCCATTAACTCCATACTTTCTCCATTTGTCTCCTACACACAAAACTTAACAAAACACATAAAACATACCTAATTCCTACAAATAAAAACACTTAAAACATTACTTATAACCATAAAATATAGTTTAATTATGAGCTAATTAAGCTCATATCATTAGGCATGAATTGGACAAGTTATAGGAACTTGCAATGAAGTTTGGATGCATTTCGGGAAGGAAAAAACACACAAAAATGCACAAACAAGAAGAGGGTAAAGGTGGGAATTGATTCATGCCAACCATGGGCTTCAAATAAGAAAAAAAAGTCCTAATATAGCTTGTTCTGTCATGCTCGCGACCATGGTCGCGCTCGCGATAGTAGCTTTCATCGGCTGCCCTACGAGACTGCTTTTCACATCAAAATTGTAACGCCTAAAACAATGTCTAAACCACATTTTAGGAAAAACATCCTGTTAAAAATTGTTCCCTAGGATATTAAGTTTCCAATGGAGCAAATTTCACGGAATTGGGAAATATAAAACGTGAGATAGGACCTCAACAAGCTATACCGTTCCAATGAACCTGTAACACCCCCTACCCGTACGTAGGCGAACCCATCCGCAAGGGAGTAGGCAGTCGTACGACCAGGTGTGCTACCGGACAGAAGCAATACAAAGCACATATATAAGTATGAAAGAATTTAAAACTTTAAGGAGCAAAAACTGAACATACATAATTCATAAATGCGCATACATTAAGCGAAAGTATACACCTATACAAACTTACAACCATACAACAGAAGCCTCAGACGAAAGATAGGACAGAGAAAATACTTAAGACATAAAAATAAAAATATTTATGCAGTCCAAAATATTACATCGGTATCTTTACTTATTATTACATATACATATTATACAGAAATACAAAATCCCAATTACAGAGGCCGAACAAAGTACAAAAATTCTAGCTCCTATATGGCCGACCCTTGCAGATGTGCGACTCGAACCGAACCAAACCTGCCACCTGCACGGGAAAAGAACCCGTGCTAAGCGATAACGCTTAGTCGGAAAACACACAAGAAAAATGGGCGGCCATTAACAATGGTCGCCAAGGCATAACACATGCAAATGGCATATACGGACATTCATAACACATATAATATTATACTTGCATATAAGAGCCGTGCGTTAAGAGGATAATATCCACATTCATATATAATCATTCAATAGTCAATGTCGCATTTTCACACAAACTAGTTCACATGCTAATCCATAATAGTTAACAGTATAAACTCACATTCGTATACATACTAATTCACATGCTTTTAACAACAATTGATTATATTCAAACGCAGTTACAATACGATATATATGAATAATCGCACACAATCGGCATGTTTGAGTCACATTTAACCCATTTAGAGATTCATAATCACATTCGAATTCATAACTGATTCACATGACTGATTTCTTACACATTCGGATATCACATTCTCATATTCATATCAGACAAAGCAAAACAAAATACCTGCTGACTCAAAATAGTGGATAACGAGTATACGGACATCACCTTACGGGTGCGAATCGAGTACTGACATCACCTTACGGGTGCGAATCGAATACTGACATCACCTTACGGGTGCGAATCGAAAATCAATTTCATTTCCATATTCAAAAACATTTTCATTAGGAACCTTAAACAAGATCCAAACACATTAAAGTGTTCGCGAGGAACCAAATGGGGGACCTGATTAGGGTCCAAACATCCAAAGGGCTGCAGCTAAAAGACTCTATTAGGCATGCCTAAATATCCACTAGACTGACTCTCGCAGGTTATGCATCATTTAAATCATTTGTCAAATCAGACAGTATATAAATATCATCATACTTAATCCAGAGTATAGTAGATATATAAAGAAATTCATAATATCAGCCATGCATCATACTATTCGTATTATAAAGCATACAATATAATTCCATCAACATGCTTTAGCACTATTTAATATTCTAAAAATTATCAGAGTCAAATATGGAAACATTATCAGGTCAATCATTAACTTAACATTCAAACTTTACTTTTAACAACTAACCACTCTTTACAAAAATAGGGTAGGTCACGGTCACAACTAGATTGGTTGTCACCGTGACATACCAAAACTCTCGGCAGAATGCAATCTTGGGGTACCTCACGGTGGTAACCCATTAGGTTGTCACCGTGACATACCCACACCCCACCCCAAAACAGAATGCACTTTTGGGGTACCTCACGGTGGTAACCCATTAGGTTGTCACCGTGACATACCCAATGCCCAAAACAGAATGCTATTCCTGACACTTTATCATATCATTCATACCAACTAATTGTACATTTATATAAATACTTACTTACTCGGTTTGCCATATTATGGGTCTCCATTTAAAAGGGGAATTCATAAGCTAAAAGCATTAAATCACATTTATCATTATCATATTATATAATCACTCAAATATCCACATGAACCATAATAGCATCATAGATATCTTGCATACTAATACATTCTAATAACATTTATTATCAATGCATGCATCATATAATATTGTTAGGCAATTACTTCGATCACACATTCACTACTCATATCCCATATATATATATTTCATTAAGCAAACTCATTTCATGTGATGTCTTTCATGTGTATATAACTTAGATCTTAATTCGTACCTATGCATACTTGTTCATATCATTCAAGTTTATATAGATTAAAGTATTATAATACTCAATAATGTCATTAAACTTGATTTGATTCTAATACATACAATTACACATCATTACTTCATTAGTTTGCTATTAATCTTAATCCTATTCTTGTTTATTTTCCATGTGATAACTATTTTTATACTCATTTAATAGTCCTAAACATGCATCGGATGGATCCTAGAAAGTTTCGGTGGAAAGCGGGTTCAATTCGGGAAGAAAAACACATAAAACGGTCAAGACAGAAGGGGTCACGGTGGTAATGAATTTGTTGTGACCATGAGGTCCAAAAGTAAGCGTTCTGCCTAGCATTTTCATATGTCATGGTGGTAATGAATTTGGTTGCCACCGTGACCTACCAAAAGTTTGCAAAACAGAAGCCAGAATTCAGTACTGCTTCACAACTCCTTTATGTTTAGCCTAAACGGGCATCTAAAAGAGATTTCTAGGGAAAAATTCCTTCTTAAAATTTGTTTTCTAAGATGTTAAAATTCAAATGCAACAAATTTCAGATCAATTGGACGTCTATAGCGTCCGATATGATCTAAAGAACCTATAGTGCTCCACTGAACCCGGCCAGAGAAGATAGCTCTACTTCTTGACCACTTTTGGGACACTTAGAGTTAAAATTAGCTCAAAATTATTTCTAACAAATTTGTAGGAATATATCTTATATGTCCAACGGTACTAGTTTCATAGCATTTAGAGTTCTACAACTCCCAAGACAGCTTAATAACCGAAGAAAGGTCCAGTGCATTCTAACCCAGTTTTTCACCCAAAATCTTATTCACATACACAAATGAACAATTTAAACCAACACTCACTACCATCATCATATATCATCAACAACACATTCAAGAAACTCATATCACACATGAATGTACTAAAATTCATATATATAATAGAGAGTTTCCCAAACCTCTATGAAGCACAACCCACTATCCTCTTCAAGCTTTAATCCTTCTTTTCCTTTGTCCAATCTCTTAACCGAAACTTGCACAAAACCCATCCACAAACGTACACTTAGATCAAACCATGCAATAATCCTTTCAAACCAGAAAATAGAAAGAAGAAGTTGGAGAAGAAGTACCTAAAACACCCAAACGCTTACCTCTCAAAACCCAGCTCTTAACTCAACAAAACCAACTTCAATCTCAAGGTTTACTCTAAGACAAAGCAAGTGAGACTAAGAGTAAATGAAGAAGATGAAGGAGGAAGAAAGGGTAATGGGAACAAGAAGAAGAAAATCTGCTTTTCCTCTCTCCTAAACCCAAATCACACTAAATGCTCCCACCTAACTCTCCACATGGCAAGCTCCCATTAGACAAACAAACCACTTTTGACTTTCATGCTCCAATGTACCATACACCACTCACACACTAAATGATCCCTTAAATCAATGCTTTGAAATATTTGGTACCGAAACACAACACACACCAAATAATTGCTCAAAAACACTTTACATCCTTGGGTACAGTACACACACTTCACTAGATTAAATCACCACAAATACGCTACACCCTACACCACATGCATACCAAAATTTTCCCCACTTAACTTATTTAATTAATTACTTTGCAATTAAGTCCTTATTGTCTAATTCCCTCATGTACAAATTACCAAATTACACTTGAAATCCCTACTTAGCTTGCCAATTCCGACTAGGCCTGATTTCGGGTGTGACAACTCTTCCCTCCTAACAGAATTTCGTCCTCGAAATTCACTTACACTGAAAAGAATTCCCAACATTACATTCCATGTCACCAACAAACTCATACACTTCACTCTCAAACTACTCACTCGCTTACACTTATTGCCATCATTGTACTCTTAAATCACTTTCTTATATTCGAATCAAACACATTCATCAGAATGATCATTACTTAACTGCCCGTCAGAAATCAAAGCCCAAACACTTTACACATAAACCAATTAACTTTCGCCGATTGCTATATAAATCCTTCAATACTTAAAAGATATTCGTCATATCTACATTTCTCCTTACCAATAACACTCCTGTCAAACTCCAAAATCCTTTTTACCTTCACTTGTGTAAGATCCCGAAATACTCTTTCTGCTCATCTTAACCAAACACAGAACACTTTCCTTAACAATTGCTGAGCTCGTCATTCTTACCCTTAATCTTAATATCAAATAGTACATATACACCCTGTCAGCTTTCTCTCAATCAAAACATATATGTAAATGCTTATCATGTATGGTCAAAAGGATGATGATGCAATGAGAGTGTGTTGGCTCATGTATGCAGAATGATGCTGAAGAAATGCAATTAATGCTATGATGATGCACTTTGTCCCGTCCCCATGATTCAATATGCTTTCATTCAAACACTTTTCTAGGGATCTGACAAGCATATAGAGTACTACCAAAACCTTACAAGATCCAAATACTCATCCACTTACCGGTGGTATCCAATTCTTGTTAGATTTCTTACACTTGTCCCAATGTTGCTTCTGACATTGTTGACACATTGGAGGTCCTCGAATTTTCTTTCCCACTAACACCTCTATACTCGACACCTTTCTTTTCTGTGGTACCTTCTGAACAGGGCCTTGAGAAACCCGAGATGCAGTCAGCCTATCCAAAATCCGAATCAATCCTTGCACTAATGTCCTATCATTAGAAACAGGACCGGAATCTCCAACCGAAAGATGTTCGAAAACACTCTGATTAGCACAACTGGGTTCACACTTGCTGTTGTCTCGCCCACATTCTTACTAGAATCAGACTCCATCTAGACACAACAGCAGACAAGACACATCTGCTTTCGGCCATGATACAAAATCGACTCGCATGCAAAGACACGACACATAACCGACTAGCATGTAAAGACTCGACACTTAACAAACAAGACAACCAGAACCGCCAAACCGGCACTCTGATACCACTAAATGTAACACCCCCTACCCGTACGTAGGCGAACCCATCCACAAGGGAGTAGGCAGCCGTACGAGCAGGTGTGCTACCGGACAGAAGCGATACAAAGCACATATATAAGTACGAAAGAATTTAAAACTTTAAGGAGCAAAAACTGAACATACATAATTCATAAATGCACATACATTAAGCGAAAGCATACACCTATACAAAATTACAACCATACAACAGAAGCCTCAGGCGAACGATAGGACAGAGAAAATACTTAAGACATAAATATAAAAATATTTATGCAGTCCAAATTATTACATCGGTATCTTTACTTATTATTACATATACATATTATACAGAAATACAAAATCCCAATTATAGAGGCCGAACAAAGTACAAAAATTCTAGCTCCTATGTGGCCGACCCTTGCAGATGCGCAACTCGAACTGAACCAAACCTGCCACCTGTACGTGAAAAGAACCCGTGCTAAGAGATAACGCTTAGTGGGGAAACACACAAGAAAAATGGGCCGCCATTAACAATGGTCGCCAAGGCATAACACATGCAAATGGCATATACGGACATTCATAACACATATAATATTATACTTGCATATAAGAGCCGTGCGTTAAGAGGATCATATCCACATTCATATATAATCATTCAATAGTCAATGTTGCATTTTCACACAAACTAGTTCACATGCTAATCCATAATAGTTAACAGTATAAACTCACATTCACATGCTTATAACCACAATCGATTATATTCAAACGCAGTTACAATACGATATATATGAATAATCGCACACAACAGGCATGTTTGAGTCACATTTAACCCATTCAGAGATTCATAATCACATTCGAATTCATAACTGATTCACATGACTGAAATCTTACACATTCGAATATCATATTCACATATTCATAGCAGACAAAGCAAACCAAAATACCTGTTGACTCAAAATAGTGGATAACGAGTATACGGACATCACCTTACGGGTGCGAATCGAGTACTGACATCACCTTACGGGTGCGAATCGAAAATCAATTTCATTTCCATATTCAAAAACATTTTCATTAGGAACCTTAAACAAGATCCAAACACATTAAAGGGTTTACGAGGAACCAAACGAGGGACCTGATCAGGGTCCAAACATCCAAAGGGCTGCAGCTAAAAGACTCTATTAGGCATGCCTAACTATCCACTAGACTGACTCTCGCAGGTCATGCATCATTTAAATCATGTGTCAAATCAGAAAGTATATAAATATCATCATACTTAATCCAGAGTATAGTAGACATATAAAGAAATTCATAATATCAGCCATGCATCATACTATTTGTAATACAAAGCATACAATATAATTCCATCAACATGCTTTAGCACTATTTAATATTCTAAAAATTATCAGAGTCAAATATGGAAACATTATCAGGTCAATCATTAACTTAACATTCAAACTTTACTCTTAACAACTAACCACTCTTTACAAAAATAGGGTAGGTCACGGTCACAACCAGATTGGTTGTCACCGTGATATACCAAAACTCTCGGCCGAATGCAATCTTGGGGTACCTAACAGTCCCATTAGGTTGTCACCGTGACATACCCACACCCCAAAACAGAATGCACTTTTGGGGTACCTCACTGTGGTAACCCATTAGGTTGTCACTGTGATATACCCACTGCCGAAAATAGAATGCTATTCCTGACACTTTATCATATCATTCATACTAACTAATTGTACATTTATATAAATACTTACTTAACCAGTTTGCCACATTATGGGTCTCCATTTAAAAGAGGAATTCATAAGCTAAAAGCATTAAATCACATTTATCATTATCATATTATATAATCACTCAAATATCCACATGAACCATAATAGCATCATAGATATCTTGCATACTAATACATCCTAATAACATTTATTATCAATGCATGCATCATATAATATTGCTAGGCAATTACTTTGATCACACATTCACTACTCATATCCCATTTATATATATTTCATTAAGCAAACTCATTTCATGTGATGTCTTTCATGTGTATATAACTTAGATCTTAATTCGTACCTATGTATACTTGTTCATATCATACACATTTATATAGATTAAAGTATTATAATACTCAATAATGTCATTAAACTTGACTTGATTCTAATACATACAATTACACATCATTAGTTCATTAGTTTGCTATTAATCTTAATCCTATTCATGTTTATTTTCCATGTGATATCTATTCTTATACTCATTTAATAGTCCTAAATATGTATCGGATGGATCCTAGAAAGTTTCGGTGGAAAGCGGGTTCAATTTGGGAAGAAAAACACATAAAACGGACAGAAGGGGTCACGGTGGTAATGAATTTGTTGTGACCGTGAGGTCCAAAACTAAGAATTCTACCTAGCATTTTCATATGTCATGGTGGTAATGAATTTGGTTGCCACTGTGACCTACAAAAAGTTTGCAAAATATAAGCTAGAATTCAGGACTGCTTCACAACTCCTTTTTTCTCAGCCTAAATGGGCATCTAAACGACATATTTAGGCAAAACTTCCTCTTAACATTTGTTCCCTATGATGTTAAATTTTAAATGCAACAAATATCAGATCAATTGCACATCTATAACTTCATATATGATCTAAAGAACCTATAGTGCTCCCTTGAACCCGCCAGAGAAGATAGCTATACTTCTTGACCACTTTTGGGACACTTAGAGTTAAAATTAGCTCAAACGTATTTCTAACACATTTGTAGGAATATATCTTAGATTTCCAACGGCATTAGTTTCATACCATTTGGAGTTCTATAACTACCAATACAGCTTAATAACCGAAGAAAGGTCCAGTGCATTCTAACCCAATTTTTCACCCAAAATCTTATTCACATACACAAATGAACAATTTAAACCAACTGTAAGCACCGTGTCCCGGAGCGGTCCGGATCAGAGGTTACCCTGTGATGAAATCAGTATCCCATCCTGTATAAATGGTTTGGATTTGGGGGTTTTAGTCCCGCGTTCCACGAGAAATGAGTCTTTTTACCTTTCGTAGGTAGAGGGGGAGAAAACGGGGGTTTTTTCGAGTCAAAAAGCTTTTTTTCCTCCACAGATGGCCAGCCCGTCTGTGAAGTTGGCCCATCGCTTGGGGTCACCGACGGCCTGTGGTATTTTTCGACGCCCGTCGAAAAGTCACAGCCCCTGTCAGAACGCCGCCTGGTTTCCCGAAGCACGCAACCTTTCCGACGCCCGTCGGTGGATGTGGCAGGGCCGTGGGACGAATCCTTGTGTCAAAAGGATTCTTCCGATGCCCGCCTCTATACAGCGACGCCCGTCGGTCGTGTCTGGCTTATAAAAGCTCAGAATTTTCAATAGAAAAAGGGGTTTCCAAAATTTTTGAAGAGGGGAAACTCTGCCCAAATTCAAGCATATTTTCTCTCTCTTCCAGCAAACACATTTCATAAAGAAATCTTGTTCAAAAGAGGATCAAATCCATCAAAAGGGACTAAAAACTAATTAGTTTTCCTTTAGATTTTGATTCCAAAAACAATACTTTGAAGGTTTGAGAAGGAAGTAACCTGATTTCCTCTTTTTAATCCTTCATCTTGCTTTTCGTGGAACACGCGGGGCTCTAATCAACACAAGAATTTCACCCAAAGCGATTATCTGAGGGTAAATATTCCGGATTCCTTCTCCATATCATTTCATATTTATTCTTTATTTGTTAATTCTTCCAATTTTGTCATTATTTTTCTTTATTTTGACTCTCATTAGTTGATTTTATTGTAAAATCTCCTTTTGGCCTTAAAAGGAATTTTTCTCTTCCTGTTTTTTTCGGAGACAGTGGCGACCGACGGGTCATCTCTATCACCGATGCCCGTCAGTCACCTCATCTACAGACGCCCACTTTTTGAGTGACAGACGGACGTGTCGGTTATCTTGACTGACGCCCGTCGGTCACCTAAAAGAGGCCGTCGGTGGGCTCTGTCTCTTCCCTTTTAAATGATTTTCTATCTTTTTCAAGTCCCTTTGGATTCCCATATATTGATTGTATATATATTGACATCTTTTAACTTTCTATGAGTGTATATTGATTCTCTTGGACTATCCCGAGTTGGAGCGGCTACCTACCATATTTGGAGGATTTCGTCCGGTTTAGTTTCCTAATCCTTTTGAATATTTTCTTCATTTGTTATTCATTGATTATTTTATGTATATGGATGTACTTCTTTCATGTCCCGTTAATGTATAAAAATGACTCAATGTTTTATATTCAATAAAATGAGGTTTACACAAAAGCAAGGGTCCAATACCCTATTTTTATCCAATAAAGATCATCACAAATAAAAATATCCACTTTTGATAATGGTGCATGCGAGGACCAAAGTCCTCAAAAATAAACAATGCCCCGATTCATGTATGTATCGGACATTTATAAAGGGAGTTGTATTCTGCTCCTTGTATTATTGTAATTTATCGTCTTTTGATATTTACTTGCTCATTTATGGCTTTCCAAACATGAATAAATGTGCCTTTAATAAATTGCATCGTGTGGAGAGAGAGCGAATTAATGACAATTAAAATTTGATCATAAAATAATCGAGGTAGAAATAGATGAGAAATCTTGGACCCAGCTCTGGTCTTTGGGCTCAAAGAGGCTAGAGGTCTACCCTCCAAGACACCTTTTTATGCCACGAGACTTTAGCGCTAATCCTAGGCTCCTTAGGGCCAGAGGTTTACCTTCCAAGACCCCTCTGGCTGGCCCAAAATGGATACTAAGCGCAGTCTTAGGCTCTCCGAGGTGAGAGTAACTTTCCCAATGTTCTATTGGGTGGCGACTCCATGAAACCTACTTGTTGCCCAATATAGACGCACTTGCGATTTATTGCAAGCTGTCAACGGACCCACAAATGCCCCGATCGCCCACGTGCGGGCGGTCCCACGGGCGGCCGTGGGGATCCGGCGCGCGTCACAGTGGCGACTCCACTGGGGACATTTATGGTTCGAGATTTTAATTTAAAAATACCTCGTTTAACATTTATGATTAAAATTTATTTCATAAATTCGCTTTCCCTCAAATTTACATTCGCATATCATTAGAGCCTTAGAATACGCTAGTTTGGTTCCTCTTTTAGCCCCGGTGCATTCCTGATGCACGACCTCATTACCAGCCCAAGCCACGTACCTCAAATGGTATATCAAAATGATGAACCGATCGGTCGCTACGCTCGTTATGAGCTAGACCTGTCGGCAGGGATCATGCTTGGGTAGCCTTAAAGAAACATCTCCCTTGTCCAAAGCTCATGTAATGGCTGTAGTTACTTTCCACAGGTGAAATGAACCCTAATTCCATGCTTGCTGTATGGATCCTCATGCATTGGGTGAGCCCAGATGTCTCGCTTGGTAACCTAGCCAAAGGCTATCATGCCCCGGTAGGGCCATGTCAAAATTTATGGAACGTCCAAATACGTGACAATCATTATCCATCCGCTTGTACATTAGCATAGGAGTGTCATGCTGCCGGTTTTTCGCCGCGCACCGTGCGTGTCCATTGGGTCCCTCGTTGACCCCTGGGCTAATCCCACCTAGGAAAGAGACTGCACGACCACGTGTGTGGGAGAAATAAGGGTGGAAGGACCTACTTGCTTGCTTGTGCTCTGTGAATGTTGCATATCACGACCATAAATTATACCTGTATTTCATGCATCATGCCTAACGTCTTGTCCCTGCAGCCATCATAGATCTGCCCAGGTGGACTAGATCACCAACCGGATGACTGATCCGAGTTCCTACTCCTGAGCTGTCAGATAGAGAGGGTCTACCAGAAATCTTATCAGAAATCAGCGATACTGTATGGCAAACTCGCCTAGGGGGGATGACGCCACCAGGGCCATGATTGCGGAAGAAGTGGGCCGGCGATTTGAGGAATTCAAGGGCAAAATGATGAATCTGTTGACCGCCTTGGCGCAGCAGAATGCTCCACAGAATCCTCCTCCTCCTCCTCCTCCAGTGAGGCAGAATGAGCCAGAGGAAGAAAGGGGTGAAAGACGAGAGGAGCCTGTTAGGCTGCCACCAGTAGAGTTAAGGTCAGTAGCCTCGGGAGAGCAGAGAAGAAGGCCTGTGCTGAGAATTGATGATGATATTGAAGATGATAGGATGAGCATTGCATCCGAGAGGGGGAAGGCACCTCAGACCGATGACTTCATTTTAAAAAAAATGGAAGAGATGTTAGAAGATATGGCTCGTATGTTGAGCAGGGGTCAAGGGATGAACCCAGAGGATAAGGAATTGGAGGGAGAGGACCCGATCCCTTATAACTTTAAGATGCCAGATGTGCCAAAATTTGATGGAACTTCTGATCCAACCGCTCATGTGAAACAGTATTCTCTGGTTATGAAGGGGACCACGTTGTCTAAGAAGTAGATGGTAGAATACTTTTGTCTGAGTCTGACCGCCCATGCCATCGACTGGTATCATAGTCTTGACCGTCGCACTAAAGAAGATTGGGATCTGCTTACTGAGGAGTTTTTGAAGCAGTATGACTGCAATACCAGAATGGAGGTAACTCTAAAAGATCTTGAACTGCTCCAGCAGAAGGCTGGAGAATCTTTCCATGATTATCTCACCCGATGGCGGAACCGAGTAATGGAGATGTGGAGAAAGCCGGACACCCAGGATCAGATTCGTTTATTTATCAAGAATGGAAGCTCGTACTTGAAAGATGGGTTGAAGATGAAGGGGTTGAAGGACTGGGAGTCTCTCAAGGATATAGCCATCGAGGCAGAAGGAGAGTTCTTGGCTAGGAAGGCTAACAATGATAATTTTACTGAAAGGGCTAACCCCGGTCAAGGAACCAGTAGGCCGGCGGGTCCCAGTGGTCTGGAATGAAGACTGCCAGAAAGCCTTTGACAGCATCGGAGAATACCTATTGAATCCGCCAGTGCTAAGGCCGCCGCAACCAATCAAACCGCTTATCCTGTATCTGGCAGTAGAAGGCAGTTCAGTGGGCGCCATGATGGCTCAACAAGATGAATTTGGGGTGGAATTTGTAATTTATTACCTCAGTAAGAAGTTCTTGGCTTATGAGATAAAACATGCTGAAGTAGAAAAGATCTGCCTCGCAGTCATTTGGGCGTCAAAGAAGCTGAGACATTACTTCCACTCATACAAAGTTCAGGCAGTGGCCAAGCAAAATCCATTAAGATATTTGCAGAACGCGCCGTCTTTGCTTGGTAAGATGGGGAGGTGGCTGCTTTTGCTACAGGAGTTCGATGTGCAATACATCACTCGCAAAACTATTAAGGGGCGGGCCGTAGCAGAATTTCTTGCCGAGCATCCTATTCAAGGAGACACTCCCGAGTTTACCTTTCCTGATGAGAGCATAGTCGCAATTTCTGTCCAAGGATGGCAGTTACACTTTGACGGGGCAGTGAATAACAAAGGGGCCGGAATCAGAATCGTCCTGACAACCCCAAACAACGAAAAACTTCCCCTAGCCAAGAAACTGAGATACAAAGCAACCAACAATGAAGCCGAATATGAAGCATGCACTTTCGGATTGGAAGCTTTAGCGGCATTGGGGGCAAAGAATATAGAGGTTTTTGGTGACTCAGCCTTGGTAATTAACCAGATCCGAGGTGAGTGGGCTATAAAAGAAGAGCGGCTAGTACCCTATGTCGAATATTTGAAAGAAGCCTGCGGGCAGTTTGAGACTTGCACTTTCCACTTCGTGCCGAGAGATGAGAATCGTCTGGCTGATGCACTGGCAACCTTAGTGTCGATGTGGGATAACCCTGAGGGAGTGGCTATGAAGCCGGTGCTAATTTCGAGTTCTGATAAGCCTAGCTTTGAGATCGAGCCTGTAATGGAAGTAGAAGTGGCGGACGGGAAACCATGGTACTTCGACATCATGAATTACTTAGAAAACAATGAATTTCTTGAAGAAGCTACTGAGAAAGACCAAAGGATGATCCGGAAGCTATCTATTCAGTTCATATCCTTGGAAGGTGTGTTGTACAGAAGACAGTCAGACGGGATTCAGCTCAGGTGCTTGAATGAAAAGGAAGCCCGCAAGGTGATGGAGGAAACCCATGCAGGTGTCTGTGGGGCCCACATGAACGGTTTGACCTTGGCTAAGAAAATCATGAGGCAAGGCTTCTATTGGCTTACGATAGACAATGACTACTCAAAGTATGTTAAACAATGCCAGTTGTGCCAACAATATGTAGACTTGAGACACCTGCCGGTATCAGAGTTACGTAACCTGACATCACCTTGGCCTTTCGCTGCTTGGGGGATAGATATCATTGGAGAGATTCGCCCTACGGCGTCCAATGAGCACAGATACATCATAGTCGCAATTGATTATTTTACCAAATGGATAGAGGCGGAATCCTTCAAGAAGATTGACGCAAGGGATATGGCCAAGTTCATAGAGTGAAATTTGATCTGCAGATATGGCCTCCCTCATCATATAGTGTCTGATAATGGGGTGCAGTTCATGGGAGAAACCAGGAAGCTCCTCGAGAAGTATGGTATCGAGCATCATAAATCCTCTCCCTATCGACCACAAGCGAATGGAGCAGTAGAAGCCGCTAATAAGAATATGAAGAAAATCTTGTCCAAGATGGTCCAAACCTACAAAGACAGGGCTGAAAAGTTACCCTTCGCCCTGTGGGGATATAGAACAACGGTAAGGACGTCTACAGGCGCTACACCATTTTCCCTGGTATACGGAACGGAAGCAGTATTACCAGTTGAGATAGAGCTCAAATCACTGAGGGTGGTCATAGAAGCCCAAATCCCAGAGGCCGAATGGGCGCAGCAGAGGCTATAGCACTTAAAATTACTGGATGAGAGTAGGCTGAAAGCTTATTATCATAATCAGATTTACCAGAAGAGATTGGCAAGAACTTTCAGAAAGAAGGTAAGAAAGCATCCGCTGAAAGAAGGGGACTTGGTGTTCAAGCAGATGAGGCCAGGCATACCAGATATTAGAGGGAAATTCAGACCGACCTGGGAAGGGCCGTATATCCTTAAGAAATTACTGTCCAAAGGAGCTGCAATCTTGTCGGATAGTGATGGGAACGAATTCAAAGAGCCGATCAATGTCGACAGACTTAAAAGGTTCCACGGCTAAAGACCAAAATAAAAAGAAGAGAATAAAATGCCCTGCAAGTTGAAAATCGAAAAAAGGCGGCTGTGCTAAAATTGGGCGCCTCGACAGGGTGAAAATCGAAAAAAGGCATCCTGTGCAAAAATTAGAGGCATGAGAGAAAATGTCCGATCGTGAAAACCCGAGAGGGCCGATTGGTAACAGGAGTTGATGCTGTTAAAATTTGGTTCCTTGTATTGACAGCGTGTAAGCAGCTGAGTAAATGCCAAAACTGATCATGTATGCTGAAATTATATGAAAATGTACACAAATTCGTGAAATAGAATGAATATTATTCTTTTCATTTTTGTCATTTCCCAGTTCTGCATTAAAAAGAAATGTAGCACTAAAAAAAATACATATGTAAGCTAAGCTAAGTCCTACTACTGCTCTCGCCGACCAGATGCTGGACTAAGGATCAACTTCTTGTACTCGTTAGTCGAAGACACGTAATGATTGCCGAACCTCGGGATAACAGTCTTCACTGGTAGTCTGCCCCACAGCTCATGATACCGAGAAGCAAACGCAGCCGAGAGAGCTCCTGCCCGGAAAGACAAGGGAACCCTCACTACATCCTGGGTCATCCCGAACTGACGTGTACATCAAGAGGTGATGTAGAAGGTGGCCTGACGGAGGCCGCAGAGGGGAACACACCCCGATGGCCCATCAATGACCACTTGAGACAGTGGGAGCCAGGCAGACGTAAAACTGATGTCGTCATCTGACAGCTCGCCAAATCTGGTAATGCCTTCACTAGTAGTGGCACACCCATGAAGTCGTCGAACCGGCAGAAAGTGGCTCGGCGAGTACTGTGGAGTAACTCGAGGGGGTGGCTCAGACAACATCTTCAATTTCTCTTGCAGCCAGATCTAAAAAAAAAAAGAAAAAGAAAGAAGAGAAGAAAAAGAAAAAAGATGAGAAAAGCCGCTGGAGTAAGTAGGGTTTACTTCAGGCAAAAATAAGGCATAGGGTTGTGTGAAAATCCGAAAGGACGCACCTCCCGCTAAGAAAAGCTAGTGTGAAAATCCATAAGGGATGCACTACCTTTAAAATAATGACGTACCTGGAGCAATAAGGGGCTGCCGGCAAAGGTTGTTGTGGATCCAGAGCTCACAGCATCCAAGCCCAGAATGGTCTCAGCCAGGATGAGCGGCAAGGGTGATAATCCCAGATGAAAGTCACCCAAGACTCCAAACAGGCGAGAGACACCTGTCAAACCCCCTGGAACAACAGTAAGGAAGTTCACCATGCAAAACAAGAATATGATGCTTACCCGATAGGTGGGGATGTCGGTGAACTGATCCAGAGCCTCGATCAGTGGCCCCAGGACAAAGGAAGAGCCCGGAGGAATCAGCCGGACGGCCTCAGAAGAAGGTATGCTGAGAGCCATGGCTATGTCCCGGGTCTGAAATAGACCACAGCGGGGGACACAAGGCAGAGCACTAGGAGGGAACCAGGCTCCCAGAATGGTAGCTAACTCTTCAGGCAAAGGGCACAGTTCCTGGTAGGTGAAGCGGAAGACGTGAAACCGGGGGTTCCAGAAGTGGGTTGCCGCCAGAAGGATGTTTTGGTCGACTTTGACCCGGCACAAAACCGGAGGTGTTTGTCATCTAAAATACGGTGCATGCTTTGGGCTAGAGAAGAAGACATATTGGGAGAGATGAAAGGCTCAAGATGTTGGAAAATGAAGAGACACAAGAAGAGCAAAAATTTTGAGAATTTATAGGGAAGTGTCACCGACGGCCTACCCGTCCCTACACAGCGACGGCCTGCCTGCCTAATCTTAGGGATGGCCTGCCCGCCTCTCCTAAGAGACGGCCTGCCCATCGGTATAGATCCACCTGGCAGACGTCAGTATTGCATTCATCACGCGCATTAACTTGCATTTATGGCGTGATAGACGGCCAGCCCATCGGTCACATACAGACGCCCAGCCCGTCAGTCACGAAATTCTATATAAGGGCGAGTGACAGACGGTGCAAACGCTGTTGTCCCTTTTATTTCCTCTCTCAAACCGTTTTTTTTGCGTTTTTTAGCGGTTTTTCAAGCATTTCCTCTTATTTTTTCGCGATTTCTTTATATTTTCGCATTCTCTACTCACCGGGTGCTTGGATATTTATTTTTCTCCAGTTTTTACACTTCTCGCGACTACAAGTAAGTAAATAACTACTTTCTTTTGAATTTTATTTAATTTATTTCTTCATTTCTTCTTCTTTTAACTTTAGAAATGTTTAGAAAATTTTAGATGCCTTAGGAACTTAGGGAGAATGCTGCCCATTTTTTTTATTATTATTTTAGTGCAATTAAACCTGAATTTTTGCATGATCACATAGAAATAGAATTTTTCTATAACTTTGGTGCTTTAGAAATAGACAGTTTCTAGCGTACTATTCTGTGTATATATTGCTTGTGAGGCCTGAGGCCATTATTTTGTGTTGTTGGGGACTCACTCTTGCCGGGGTGTGTCCCATTTACATACGTATATTATTGTCGAGGCCTGAGGCCTATTTTGTTGCCTTTTTATGCAGGAGGTCGGGCATACCCCTGCCGGGGTGCTGCCCAAATTTTTATTATTTATTCTAGAATTGAATATTTTTATGTATAATGCATGCCTTGGGACCTAGAAAGCCCATTTCCTTTCCTTGTTTCAAATTATTTTCATGCTAATTGCATATTGTTTTTGCCTTGATATGTGTAAAGCATGTGGGCAACCTTTGCCCTTTTCATTTATTATTAGTTTCTCTATTTAGTTTTCGAGCCGCCATTGCCCTGGTGAGGCCCAAGTGGGCCATCCCCTTGAGAATAAGTCTAATAATACTTGTTTTATCAAATTTTCGCTATCTAATTTTTTTATCTTTGCAGGATGCCTCCCAGACGTAGAGTACCGCAGGCCCAGCCCGAGATCGTAGTTCCGGATTGGATGGATGCTGAGTCAGCTCAGAGGTATAGAGCATTGCCTCAGGTAGAGCTTCGGGCCAGCCGTTTTGTATCCCAGCCGTTCCTGGAGGCCCTAGGGATGGCCCCAGAGTTTGATTTGCTCGTCCAGGGTGCTGGGTGGACAGAGTTCCTTGAGCCCTCCTTCCAGACTTTTCCAGAGGCTACTCGCCAGGTCCTGGCCACTCTTCGCTACACCGATTTTCAGAGTGCAGATACCGACCCAGGGGTGGTTCAGTTTTGGTTTTATGGCAACCACTTCAGTATCACTAGATAGAGATTCGCTCAGGCCATGGGGCTCCCTACAGAGGAGGGGGTCGAGATCCCACGGCGAGCTGTTAGACGCGCCCATTGGGCGGCTATTGCCATACCGGGAGTGCTGTATGATCATGATACATCAAAGAGCACCGTACTGGTGTCTCAGGCACTCCGGTATTTGCACAGAGTGCTGTCCAGTTCGTACCTCGGTCGAGCTGGTAATCCAGGGCCACTTAATGCGGCCGAGATCTGGAGCCTCTGGGCCATGGTGGCAGGCCAGCATCTCAACATTAGCCATGAGATCTTGGCCAACTTAACCATAGTCGGCAGAGGGTTGACACCTGTGGTGATAGTGGGAGGAGTTATCACCCGGCTACTTTTGAGGTTGGGAGTTGCCCCTGACAGGTTGAGAGGACCCTTGGAGGAGGGGATCCATGTGGACGCCACAGCGGCAGTACAGATGGGGATGATCTCCCAGATATCAGGCCAGGCGGAGGCCTATAGGGTGTTGACCATTCATGAGACCCGGTGGATGTTCTCGCTTCCACCCTTGGGTCCAGATGCAGATCACCCGGAGCACCCAAAGGATCAGCCTACACAGCCAGAGCCTCAGCCTCCTCAGCCTCAGACTGTGCCACCGCCGCAGCAGCAGGAGCAGCCCGGGACCCCATCGGACTTCGATATAGAGATCACGATGGATGATCTTTTTGCTGCCTCACCAGCATCCCGAGCACCGACTCCTGTCCCATCGCCGGGCTTCAGAGTGCATAGGACTACCCATGGGCCCCCTGAGAGGTATCACCCATATTCTAGAGGCGACCCGGGGGCATCCACCTCTACAGCACCGCCTCCAGAGCCACCACAGCAGCAGCCAGCACAGCCTGACTTCTCCTAGCTCCTCACCTCCATGTTCGCAGCTTTAGAGCGACGACAGGATGAGAGGGACAGAGCTATTCATGAGAGGTTGGACCGCCAGTAGGCTGCTATTCAGGAGCAGTCCCAGTCAGTGGAGCGGTTGGCCCAAGAGCAGGCTGGCTACATTGAGCATACTACGCGGGAGTAGGCTCGGGTTATGGATGCTTTCAGGGATGAACAGGCTCGGGTCGTAGAGACCCTCAGAGGTGAGCAATTGAGGCTGATTGAGTAGGTTGCTCAGGGTCAGAGGGAGCTCAGACAGTAGCTCCCTCATGATTTGAGGACATCATAGGACCAGGCGTCTCAGAGGGTTGACATGACCCTGCAGATGATTGACGAGTCACTTGACTCTCTAAGATCCCGCGTCCAGGCGATAGAGGGGATACTCCCACCTTTGTCTCAGACCATGAGGGAGTTTAGGGACCAGACAGAGCAGCGCCTAGAGCACATGAAGGGGGCTGCCAGCGAGCAGACCACTCAGTTGAGCAAGGCGTTCAAGAAGTTGGGAGGCACAGTATCAGAGACATTGGAGTTCATCAGGACCTACACCCAGCCTTTCTTGGATGGCCACGCTTAGATTCGATTCAGGCGGGCCCACGATGCCGAGGCAAGACCCTCCACAGCTCAGCCTCCACCTCCGGCACGGCCAGCTCCGCCTCCACCTCTGCCCGGGATAGTGCATATATCGGATGATGAGGACCCTGATGAGCCCTCTGACTACACACCTCTATGACGTTCAGGGAGTCATATTTTTTGTATATTTGTACTTTGTATATATGTTGTACAAAATAGATATTTTTAGTGAAAAACTTTTGTTTTCAAAATTTATGATTCATTCATATAGCAGATGAGTATATACCTTCACAATCACTCATACTCTAAAAGAAAAATGGTGAAAAAATGATGAATAACAACTCAATAAAAAAGAACAAATGAAACATGGCATAACAGATAAAAGCGAAAATCCCGCCATTAATAAACAGGTTAAAAGATGACCACTCGAACATGAACTAACAAAACCTTTTTATCACACAGGTACAGAGAATATCGCTTCAATTCAGATCGAAGCTGCAGTTAAAGAAACACTGCACTTCACCAAACCGAGATTGTAGCCAAAGCCTGCTACGTCTCACAGTTCCCGCGGCAGCCAGAGAGTGCTACGCACCTTGCAAATCGAATGGGGGTTAGCAAGGGAACTTCAGATCGAAGCTGCAGTTAAAGAAACACTACTCTTCACCAAACCGAGATTGTAGCCAAAGCCTGCTACGTCTCACAGTTCCCGCGGCAGCCAGAGAGTGCTACGCACCTTGCAGATCGAATGGGGGTTAGCAAGGGAACTTCAGATCGAAGCTGCAGTTAAAGAAACACTGCTCTTCACCAAACCGGGATTGTAGCCAAAGCCTGCTATGTCTCACAGCTCGCGCGGCAGCCAGAGAGTGCTATGCACCTTTCAGATCGAATGGGGGTTAGCAAGGGAACTTCAGATCGAAGCTGCAGTTAAAGAACACACTGCTCTTCACCAAACTGGGATTGTAGCCAAAGCCTGCTACGTCTCACAGTTCGTGCAGCAGCCAGAGAGTGCTACGCACCTTGCAGATTGAATGGGGGTTAGCAAGGTGTGATGCGCGCCGGATCCCGAGCGCCGCCCGTTCGACCGCCCGCACGTGGGTGATCGGGGCATTTGCGGGTCCGTTGACAGCTTGCAATAAATCGCAAGTGCGTCTATATTGGGCAACAAGGAGGAATCATGGAGTCGCCACCCAATAGAACATTGGGAAAGTTTCTCTCGCCTCAGAGAGCCTAAGACTTGCGCATTTTATCCATATTGGGCCATGAGGCCTAGGATTAGCGCTAAAGCCTCGTGACCCAAGAAGTATTTTGGAGGATGACCTCTAACCTCTTGAGCCCAAAGACCAGAGCTAGGTCCGAGATTTCTCATCTATTTTTACCTCGATTAGCTTATGATCAAATTTTAATGTCATTAATTCGCTCTCTCTCCACACTATGCAGTTTAATTGAAAAGCGTATTTATTCACATTTTGAAAGCAATAAATGATCAAATAGATAATAAAAGCGATAAATTACAATAATACAAGGAGCGAAATACAACTCCCTTTTGTAAATGTGCGGATCATACATAAATCGGGACATTGCATATTCTGAGGACTTTGGTCCTCGCATGCGTCGTTATTAAAATTGAATGTTTTCATTGTGATGGTTTTATTGGATGAAATAGGACATTGGTCCAGTTTTGTGTAAACCTCATTTTATTAAATATAAAACCCTTGAGTCATTTTTATACATCAATGGGATATGAAAGGAGTGCATCCATATACATAAGATAATCAATAAAAGAAATGAAACAAGAGGATTAGGAAACTAAACCGGACGAGATCCTCCGAACATGGTAGATAGCCGCTCAAGCTCGGGATAATCCAGGAGGACCGATATACACTCACAGAAAGTTAAGAGAGGTTAATATACATAAAATTAACATATAAGAAATCAAAGAGACTGGATAGAGATGAAAAATAATTAAAAAATGGAGACAGAACCCACCGACGGCCTTTCCTGGTTGATCGACGGGCGTCGGTTCGGTTATCCGACATGCCCGTTTGTCACTCAAGAATGGGCGTCTGTAGGTGGGTGACCGACGGGCGTCGGTCATGAAGATGACCCGTCGGTCACCTCTGTCTCCGAAAAACAGAAAGGAAAAAAGAAGCCTTTCAAGGTCAAAAAGCAAGTTTTATCCCAAAAGGAGATGAGAGAGTCAAAATGAAAGAAAGTAATGACAGATATTCAAAAATTTCACAGAATGAATAAATAAATAAATAAAAAATTAAATATGAGATGAAAATGGAGAAAGAATCCGGAATATTTACCCTCAGATAATCACTTCAGGTGAGATTCTGGTGTCGGTTAGAGCTCCGCGCGTTCCACGAGAAGCAGAGATGAAAGATTAAAGAGAGAAAATGAGATATTTCACCTCCAATCCTTCAGAAAATCGATTTTGGAGTCAAAATCTAAAGAAAACTAATTAGCTTTTAGTTCCTTTGATTGATTTGATCCTTGATTCGATAGAGTTCTTTTAGAAAAAGTGTTTTTGGAAGAGAGAGAAAATGTGCTTGAAATTGGGCAGAGTTTCCTCTTCTGAAAATTTTTCCAACCCTTTTCAAATGAAAATCCGGAGCTTTTATAGCCAGACACGACCGACGGGGGTCGGTGTATAGAGGCGGGCGTCGGAAGAATCCTTCTGACACAAGGATTAGTCCGACGGCCCTGCCACATCCACCGACGGGCGTCGGAAGGGTTGCGTGCTCCGGGAAACCAGGCGGCAATCTGATAGGGGCGGTGACTTTCCGACGGGCGTCGAAAAATACCTTGAGCCGTCGGTGACTCGGAGCGACGGGCTAACTTCACAGACGGGCTGGCCGTCTGTCGAGGGCAAAAAGCCTTTTGACTCGAAAAAACCTCTGTTCTTCTCTCCTTCGGCCCAGGAACGATAAAAACCTCACTTCTCATGGAACGCGGGGCTAAAACCTCTAAGTCCAACCTACCATACAGGCTTGGACACCGATTTCATCATAGGGTAACCTCTGATCCGGATCGCTCCGGGACACGGTGCTTACAGTTGCCCCCAGTTTTGGGGAAACTAGTGCACAAGCGCCTAGATAAGCCAAAACTCAGAGAAAGGTCAGAAAGGAAGCGTACCTGCGACGGCTTTTCCCCCTCCCTGCCTTCTACCGGGTGGACCTTGTCTCGATCCGCTCGGCGATGCAAAGATATTTCTATCGGCCGTCTCTCGACCGATAGGTACTCATGGAGATGCAGCATGCTCTGGCTGCAACCTCAATCCGGTGAGATGCAGCATGCTTTGGCTACAGTCTCGATCTGGTGAAGTGCGGCGCTCTCTGACCACAGCTTCGATCTGTGAGATGCAGCATGCTTTGGCTACAATCTCGATCTGGTGAAGTGCGGCACTCTCTGACCACAACTTCGATCCGTGAGATGCAGCACTCTCTGGCTACAATCTCGATCTGGTGAAGTGCGGCACTCTCTGACCACAGCTTTGATCCGTGAGATGAAGCATTCTCTGGCTACAACCTCGGTTTGGTGAAGAGCAGTGTTTCTTCAACTGCAGCTTCGATCTGTGAGATGCAGCATGCTTTGGCTACAATCTCGGCCCGGTGAGATGCAGCATGCTTTGGCTACAGTGTCGATCTGGTGAAGTGCGGCGCTCTCTGACCACAGCTTCGATCTGTGAGATGCAGCATACTTTGGCTACAATCTCGATCTGGTGAAGTGCGGCACTCTCTGACCACAGCTTCGATCCGTGAGATGCAACACTCTCTGGCTACAATCTCGATCTGGTGAAGTGCGGCACTCTCTGACCACAGCTTCGATCCGTGAGATGAAGCACTCTCTGGCTACAACCTCGGTTTGGTGAAGAGCAGTGTTTCTTCAACTGCAGCTTCGATCTGTGAGATGTAGCATGCTTTGGCTACAACCTCGGTTTGGTGAAGGGCAGTGTTTCTTCAACTGCAGCTTCGATCTGGAGTGTGGAAACTCCGCTGGTTTCCTTGTTTCAAAGGAGATCTTTTTAATCGATGTCTGTGCTCAGATCGGTATTCCTTTGTACCTGTGAGATAAAAGATTTTGTTAATTCACGTTTGAATGGTCATCTTTTGACCTGTCTGTTGATGGCGTCACCTTGCTTTATTGGCTATGCCGTGTTTCATCTTTTATTCATTTTTTCTTATTGAGATGTTGTCGATTATCATTTTTGTTGTTTGTTTTTGTTTTGTATTATTTTTTATTTGTTATATTGTCATTTTTATCAACATGTAAGTAGATATGAGAACATACACTTTCTGTGATGTGAGTAAGCAATTAACAATCGAATGATCATGCAATAAGGAAGCAAAAGTTTTCCACTAGAAATGTCATTTTTGTACAGTGCATATACAAAATATAAAATATACAAAAGATACAAAAATAACTCCCTGAAGATCAGAGAGGTGTGTAGTCTGAGGGCTCATCGGGATCCTCATCATCCGATATATGCACGGTCCCTGGCGGAGGTGGACGGGCCGGAGGTGGTGGCTGAGCTGTGGGGGGTCCTGCCTCATGATCATGGGCCTGCCTGAACCGGATCTGAGCGTAACCGTCCAAGAAGGGCTGGGTGCAGGTGCTCATAAACCCCAAGGTCTCAGAAACCTTCTCTCCCAACTTCTTGAAGGCTTGGCTCAACTGGATGGTCTGCTCGCTGGCGGCCTTTCTCCTCTGCTCCAGGCTCTGCTCCGTCTGCTCCCTAAACTCCCTCATGGTCTGAGAAAGAGGGGGGAGAATCCCCTCCATCGCCTGGACGCGGGATCTCAGAGAGTCAAGCGACTCATCAATCATCTGTAGGGTCATATCGACCCTCTGAGACGCCTGGTCCTGTGACGTCCTCACATCATGAGCGAGCTGCTGCCTCAACTCCCTCTGCCCCTGAGCAATCTGCTCAATCAGCCTCATCTGCTCTCCTCTGAAAGCCTCTAGGACCCGAGTCTGCTCATCCCTAAAGGCATCCATGGCCCGAGTCTGCTCCCGGGTCGTGTGCTCGATGTAGCCGGCCTGCTCCCGAGCCAAGCGCTCCACCGACTGGGACTGCTCCAAAATGGTAGCCTGCTGGCGATCTAACCTCTCGTGGATAGCCCTGTCTCGCTCATCCTGTCGCCGCTCCAAGGCTGTGAACATGGAGGTGAGGAGCTGAGAGAAGTCAGGCTGCGTAGGCTGCTGCGGTGCTGGCTCTGGTGGCGGTGCCGAGGAAGTGGATGCCCCGGGGTCACCTCGGGAGTACGGATGGTATCTCTCAGAGGGCCCATGGATAGACCTCTGTACCCTGGCGCCCGGTGATGGGACCGGAGTCGGCGCTCTGGATGCCGGTAAAGCAGCAAAGAGGTCGTCCATCGTGATCTCAAAATCAAAATCTGAGGGGGTCCTAGGTGGCTCCTGCTGCTGTGGTGGAGGCACTGTCCGCGGCTGAGGAGGCTGAGGAGGCTGGTGCTCCGGCTGAGGCTCTGGCTGTGGAGGCTGCGGCTGTGGCTGTGGCTCTGGCTAAAGCTCTGGCTGTGGAGGCTGCTCCTCCTGGTGCTCTGGGTGATCAGGATCTGCCCCCAAGGGTGGAAGGTTGAACATCTGCCGGGTCTCATGGATAGTCAACACCCTGTAGGCCTCTGCCTGGCCAGAAATCGGGGAGATCATCCCCATCTGAACTGCCACTGCGGCGTCTACATGGATCCCCTCCGGAAAGGGTCCTCTCAACCTCTCGGGGTTAAACCCCAATCTCAACAATAATCGGGTGATGACTCCTCCTACCATCACCACCGGTGTCAACCCTCTGCCGACTCTAGTCAGGTTGGCCAAGATCTCGTGGCTAATGTTGAGACGCTGGCCTGCCACCATAGCCCAGAGGCTCCAGATCTCGGCCGCGTTAAGCAACCCTGGATTACCAGCTCGATCGAGGTACGAGCTGGAAAGCACTCTGTGCAAATACCGGAGTGCCTGAGACACCAGTACGGTGCTCTTCGCTGTATCGTGATTGTACAACACTCCCGGTATAGCAATGGCCGCCCAATGGGCGCGTCTCACCACTCGCCGCGGGATCTCGACCCCCTCCTCCGTAGGGAGCCCCATGGCCTGAGCAAACCTCTGCCTAGTGATGCTGACATGGTCGCCATCGAACCAAAACTGAATCACCCCCGGGTCGGTATCAGCACTCTGAAAGCCGGTGTAGCGGAGAGTGGCCAAGACCTGGCGGGTAGCCTCTGGAAATGTCTGGAAGGCGGGCTCAAGGAACTCTGTCCAACCAGCTCCCTCAGCAAGTAGATCAAACTCTGGGGCCAATCCAAGGGCCTCTAGAAAAGGGCGAGATACAAAACGGCTGGCCCGAAACTCTACCTGAGCCAACGCTCTGTACCTCTGAGCGGACTCGTCATCCATCCAAGCCGGAGCTACAAGCTCGGGCTGGGCCTGTGGTGCTCTACGTCTGGGAGGCATCCTGCGAAAAGGGAAGAGAATAAATATCAGAAATTTGGCGAAACAAATATTTTAAAACTTATTTCCGAGGTGAAGGCCGATTTAGGCCTCACCGGGGCAATAGCGGCCCAAAACAAAATAAAGACATGATAAACAAAACGAAAAGAGCGAACATCCTGTCTAAGGAAAAAGCTCAAAGTGCCTCGCACGCATCATGGCAAAAGCAAACATGCAATCAGCATGGAAATAATTAAAGTGAATAAGGATGGGCCTTCTAGGTCCCAAGGCATGCATTATACATAAAAATAAAAATATTCAATTCTAGAATAAATAAGAAAAATTTGGGCAGCATCCCGGCAGGGATATGCCCAACCTCCTGCATGAAAAAGATAAAAACATAGGCCTCAGGCCTCAACAATAGTGTACATATGTAAATGGGACGCACCCCGGCAAGAGTTTGCCCCTAACAACACAAAAATAATGGCCTCAGGCCGCAAAAGCAAAACATGCACAAAATGGTGCGCCAAAAAGGATGCAATTCTAAAGCACCAAGATTATGGAAAGGTTCTATTTCTATGTGATCATGCAAAAAGTTCTGATTTAATTACAAAAATAATAATACAGGAAATTGGGCAGCATTCTCCCTAAATTCCTAAGACATCTAAGGCATCTTAAAGTCAAAAGGAAAAGAAATGAAGAGATAAATTGAATAAAATTAAAAAACAAGTAGTTATTTACTTACTTGTAGTCGCAGGAAGTGTAGAAACTGGAGAAAATATGAATATCAAAGTGCCCGGCGGGTAGAAGATGCGAAAATATGAAGAAATCGCGAAAAAAATAAGGAAAAAAGCTTTAAAAACCGCTAAAAATGCTAAGAAACCGTTTGAAAGAGGGAGAAGAAAGGGACAGCACCGTTTAAACCGTCTATCACTCGCCCTTATATAGAAATTCTTGACCGACGGGCAGGGCGTCTGTACAAGCGACTGACGGGCTGGCCGTCTGTCACGCAATAAATGCGAGTTAATGCGTGTGATGAATGCAATGCTGACGCATGCATCTGCCAGGTGGATCTATACCGACGGTCAGGCCGTCTCTGTGGGGAGGCGGGCAGGCCGTCCCTATGTAGAGGCGGGTAGGCCGTCCCTTTGGAGAAATGGTCAGGCCGTCGGTGACGCTTGCCTATAAAATCTTGCAAAATTTTTGTCTCTTCATTTTCTCACATCTTGAGTCCTTTATTCTTCTCAAAATGTCCTCCCCTCTTGCCCAAAGGATGCACCGTATTTTAGATGACAAACACACTTGGGGGGAAGGCGCCCTTTCCTCTTTGTCCGGGCTGAAATACCTGTGCCGGGTAAAAATGGACCAGAACCTCCTCCTGGCAGCGACCCACTTCTTGAACCCCCGGTTCAACGTTTTCCAATTCACCTATCAGGAACTGTGCCCCTTGCCTGAAGAGTTAGCCTCCATCCTGGGAGCTCAGTTCCCTCCTGGCGCTCTGCCTTGCGTCCCCCGCTGTGGCCTTCTCCAGACCCGGGACGTAGCCCTGGCTCTGGGCATACCCTCCTCGGAGGCCAACCAGCTGATTCCTCTGAGCTCTTCCTTTTCCTTGGAGCCACTGATCTAGGCTCTGGATCGGTTCACTGACATCCCCACATATCGGGTAAGCATTACATTCTTATTCAGCATGGTTAACTTCCTTACTATTGCTCCGGGAGGTTTGACCGGCGACTCTCGTCTGTTCGGAGTCCTGAGCGACTTTCATCTGGGACTGTCTCCCCTACCACTTGTCCTGGCTGAAACCATCCTGGGTCTTGACGCTGTGAGTTCTGGGTCGACTACAACCTTTGCCGGCAGCCCCTTATTACTCCAGGTACGTCATTATTTTAAAGGTAGTGTGTCCCTCATGGATTTTCACACTAGCTTTTCTTAGCGGGAGGTGCGTCCTTTCGGATTTTCACACAACCCTGTGCCTTATTTTTGCCTGAAGTAAACCCTACTTACCCCAGCGGCTTTTTTATTTATTTTTTTTTCAGATCTGGCTACAGAAAAAACTGAAGATGCTGTCTGAACCACCCCCTCGCGTTACCCCCTAGTACTCGCCGAGCCATTTCTTGCCTCGTCGACGATTGCATGGGTGTATCACTGCTGGTGAAGGCATTACCAGATTTGGCGAGTTGTCCGATGACGATATCAGTTTCACATCCGCCTGGCTCCCGCTATCTCATGCGGTCACTGATGGGCCATCGGGTTGCATTCCCCTTTGCGGCCTCCGTCAGGCCACCTTCTGCATCACCTCCCGGTGTACACGGCAGCTTGGGATGACCTAGGATATAGTGAGGGTTCCCCTATCCTTCCGAGGAGGAGATCTCTCAGCCGCATTTGCTTCCCGGTATCATGAGTTGTGGGGTAGATTACCCATGAAGACCATCATCCCGAGGTTTGGCAACCATTCCGCATCTTCGACTAGCGGGTACAAGAAGTGGATCCTTAGCCCAGCCTCTGGTAATAGGACCCGAGGGCTCAAGCATCTGATCGGCGAGAGCAGCAGCAGGACTTAGCTTAGCCTATATGTGTATTTCTTTTGGTGCTACATTTCTTTTTAATGCAGAACTAGAAAATGACGAAAATGAAAAGAATAATATTCATCCTTTTTCACGAATTTTGTGTACATTTCCATATAATTTCAGCATACATGATCAGTTTTGGCATTTACTCAGCTGCTTATGCGCCATCAATACATGAAACCAAATTTTAACAGCATCAACTCCTGTTACCAATCGGCCCTCTCGGGTTTTCACGATCGGACATTTTCTCTCATGCCTCTAACTTTTGCACAGAATGCCTTTTTTTAGTTTTCACCCTGTCGAGGCGCCCAATTTTAGCATAGCCGCCTTTTTTCGGTTTTCGACTTGCGGGGCATTTTATTCTCTTCTTTTTATTTTGGTCTTTAGCCGTTGAACCTTTTGAGTCTGTCAACATTGATCGGCTCTTTGAATTCGTTCCCATCGCTATCTGATAAGATTGCAGCCCCTCTGGTCAACAGCTTCTTAAGGATATACGGCCCTTCCCAGGTAGGTTTGAATTTCCCCCTGATGTCTGGTATTCCTGCCCTCATCTGTTTGAACACCAAGTCCCCTTCTTTCAGCGGGTGCTTCCTTACTTTCTTTTCGAAAGTCCTCGCTAATCTCTTCGGGTATATCTGATTATGATAATAAGCCTTCAGCCTACTCTCATCCAGTAAGTTCAAGTGCTGCAACCTCTGCTGCGCCCATTCGGCTTCCGGGATTTGGGCCTCCATGACCACCCTTAGAGATTTAAGTTCTATCTCTACTGGCAATACTGCTTCTGTTCCGTATACCAGGAAAAATGGTGTAGCGCCTGTAGATGATCTCACCGTCGTTCTGTATCCCCACAGGGCAAAGGGTAAATTTTCAGCCCAGTCCTTGTAGGTTTGGACCATCTTGGACAAGATCTTCTTCACATTCTTATTTGCGGCTTCTACTGCTCCATTCGCTTGCGGTCGGTAGGGAGAGGATTTATGATGCTCAATGCCATATTTCTCGAGAAGTTTTCTGGTTTCTCCCATGAACTGCACTCCATTATCAGACACTATGTGATGAGGGAGGCCATATCTGCAGATCAAATTCTTCTCTATGAACTTGGCCATGTCCCTTGCGTCAATTTTCTTGAAAGATTCTGCCTCGACCCATTTGGTGAAATAGTCGATTGCGACTATGATGTATCTGTGCCCATTGGACGCCGTAGGGCGAATCTCTCCAATGATATCTATCCCCCAAGCAGCAAACGGCCAAGGTGATGTCAGGTTATGTAACTCTGATACCGGCAGGTGTCTCAGATCTGCGTACTGTTGGCACAGCTGGCATTGTTTGACATACTTCGAGCAATTAGTGTCTATCGTAAGCCAATAAAAGCCTTGCCTCATAATCTTCTTAGCCAAGGTCAAACCGTTCATGTGGGCCCCACAGACCCCTGCATGGGTTTCTTCCATTACTTTGCGCGCTTCTCTTTCATTCAAACACCTGAGCTGGATCCCATCTGATCGTCTTTTGTACAACACCCCTTCTAAGGATATGAACTGAGTAGATAACTTACGCATCATCCTCTAGTCTTTTTCAGTGGCTTCTTCTGGAAATTTACCGTTTTCCAAGTAATTCATGATATCAAAGTACCATGGCTTCTCATCTGATGCCTCTACCTCCATTACTGGCTCGGTTTCAAAGCCAGGCTTATCAGAGCTCGAAATTAGGACCGGTTTCATGGCCACTCCTTCAGGGTTATCCCACATTGACACTAAAGTCGCCAACGCATCAGCCAGACGATTCTCATCTCTGGGTACAAAGTGGAAAGTACAAGTCTCAAACTGCCCACACATCCCTTTCAGATATTGAACATAGGGGATTAGTCGCTCTTCTTTGACATCCCACTCACCTCAGATCTGGTTTATCACCAAGGACGAGTCACCAAACACCTCTACGTTCCTTGCCCCCAACACCGCTAGAGCTTCTAACCCAAAGGTGCACGCTTCGTATTCAGCTTCATTGTTGGTCACTTTGTATCTCAGCTTCTTAGCAAGAGGAATTTTTCATTATCTGGGGTTGTCAAGATGATTTCGACTCCGGCTCCTCTGTTATTAACTGCCCCGTCAAAGTGCAACTGCCATCCTTGAACAGAAATCGTGCCTATGCTCTCGTCAGGGAAGGTAAACTTGGGGGTGTCCCCTTGGATAGGATGTTCAGCAAGAAATTCGGCTACAGCTCGCCCCTTGATAGTCTTGCGGGTGATGTATTGCACATCGAACTCTTGTAGCAAGAGCAGCCACCTCCCCATCTTTCCAAGCAAAGACGGTGCCTCCTGTAAATATCTCAACGGATTCTGCTTGGCTACTGCCTGAACTTTGTATGAGTGGAAGTAATGTCTCAGCTTCTTTGATGCCTAAATTACTGCAAGGCAGATCTTCTCCACTTCAGCATATTTTATTTCATAAGCCAGGAACTTCTTACTAAGGTAGTAAATCGCAAATTCCACCCAAAATTCATCCTCTTGAGCCATCATGGCGCCCACTGAACCGCCTTCTACCGCCAGGTATAGGATAAGCGGTTTAACAGGTTGCGGAGGCCTTAGCACTGGCGGATTTAATAGATATTCCCTGATATTATCAAAGGCTCTCTAGCAGTCTTCGTTCCAGACTACGGGCTGATTCTTTCTAAGCAGCTTGAAAACAGGTTCGCATATCGAAGTGAGCTTGGCAATGAACCGGCTTACATATTGCAGCTTGCCCAGGAAACTCCTTACATCCTTCTCTTTTTGTGGCACAGGCATCTCTCTGATAGCTTTCACCTTGTCTGGGTCAATTTCTATCCCCCTCTGGCTGACGACATGTCCCAACAGCTTTCCTGAAGTCACTCCGAAAACGCACTTCTTGGGGTTAAGTCGCAGATTATACTTATCGATCCTGGTAAAGAACTTCTCTAGAGCTTCAAAGTGCCCCTCTCGGGTGGCTGATTTGACCATCATGTCATCAACATACACCTCCACTTCTTTGTGAATCAGGTCACTTAAGATCTTGGTTGCCATCCTCTGGTACGTGGCCCCTGCATTCTTCAGGCCAGAAGGCATGACCCGATAGGCATAGGTGCCCCACTCCGTGATAAAAGTAGTTTTAACCCGGTCAGCTATCTTGTTCAGGTTCTGGTTGTAGCCCACATAGCTGTCCCCAAAGCTGTACATCGCGCAATTGGCGGCACTGTCTATCAATACATCAATATGGGGTAGTGGAAAATCATCTTTAGGGCAGGCTTTGTTAAGATCTCGATAATCCACACACACCCTGACCTTTATGTTCTTCTTTGCTACAAGGACCAAATTTGCCAGCCATGTAGGATACTGGACTTCCACAAGGAACTTAGCTTCAATCTGCTGTCGAATTTCCTCCTTAACCTTATCAGCCCATTCTGGTCTTAGCCTTCTCAACTTCTGCTTCACAGGCTTGCAATCTGGGTAAGTCGGGATGGCATGTTCCGCCACGTCTCGGTCAATCCCCGGCATGTCCTCGTAGGTCCGAAGAAATCTTTAAATCCCCCATTTTCAGCTCTAATTTCGCTATCTTCTCTTTCCCTTTCAGCCTGGCAGCTACCATCTTTTCAGTAACGACCTCCTCAAGCTCGCAATTGTCCCAAGTGATACCCTGAGTCATGACTTCCTCATCCCAAAAGTCTTCAGCAGTCTTGACGAACCCGACGTGCCAGTCATACACATCATTAAAGATCTCAAAGCCAGGGACAATCCTCCCATCTACCCATTGTGGCTCATCTTCACCAGTATACGCACAAACTGAGGATGCTGGCACAAAGCTCTCTGAAATATGGGGGATCTTGTCTGTCACCCTCTTCTTGCCGAAGCCACCTCTATACCCCAGGCCTTTTCGGTTCTTCTGCCCTCGAGTGGTGATCGCGGTCTGCAACCCTTGGGAGCTTCTACCCAATCCAGCCCCGGGAAGATAGTGCATCCTCTTCATCATATTAACCACAGCCGGGCTATCTACTGATCCACGCTCTTCCCTTATCATAGACACATGGAAGCCGCTGAACGGCTGATTGGCAATTTCCAGCGCTGAGACCTGGTTTTCCCTGGCCGCTTTGATAGTCACCACCTCCCCTTCGTGCGGGAACTTTATCATCTGATGCAGTGTGGATGGCACTCCTCCTAATTTATGAAACCAGGGTCTCCCAAGCAAAGCTGAGAAGTTAGCAGGGATGGGCAGAACTACAAATTCGACCTCCACTTCGATAGGTCCTGTCCTGACCAAAGTCTTGAAGGTTCCCGAGGCTTGCCTCCTCGAGTTATCATAGGCTGTGATAGTCAGATCTGATCCGCTGAGCATATCCTCGCTTAAACCAAAAGCTTGCAAAGCTATCAAAGGGCACACGTTGATAGAAGACCCGTCGTCCACCATAACGCAAGCAGTGTGCTTACCGTTAATTTGTACTTTAATGTACAAGGGTCGGTTGTGGTTGCGTCCTTCAACAGGTAAGTCGGCGTCGGAAAAGACCAATATCTCCTCGGATCCTCCCTTAATTAAACCCAAAAGCTCTGACGGGGAAATAGTGGTGGCGACTGTGGCCTCAACCAAAGCTTCTACTACCTTCTGCCTATGAGAAGGGGATTGCCTCAACAAATCCCATATGGATATCTGAGCCGTGGTCTTCTTCAACTGTCTGACAATTTGCCCCTCCTCTGGTTCTTTCTCTGCTGATGGCTGTACCGGCTCAGGTAGCTTTGTAATCTCGGGGATCACCCTTCCACTTCTCGTGACAGCGTTTATCTCTCCCTCGACTCCATCGGAGCGCCACAAATCAAGGTTCAACCCTTCTTCATCCTCGGCTTCTCCACCGCTTTCACTGCTAGACCAGCAATCAAGGGTCGCCACAACTGCCCTCTCCTTCCTATCCTCGGAATTATCAACGGCGGACTCCTCACTCCCATACAGATCTTGTAGCACGTACCACTCTGGCAGGCTAGATTGGATCATAAACACGGGTGGTGGTACGGCATTATAACCGGGCTTCTTCTCAGTTTCTCTCTTCTCAGGGTCAGAGATCTGCTTGCTATCAATCAAGTCTTGGATAGAGTGCCGGAGCGCCTTGCATTTATCAGTGATATGGCCCGAGTGCTGGTGGAATGCACAGAATTCGTTATCCTTATGTCTCGGTTTCCCTTGTGTCAAAGCTGGCCTAGGAGTCAGAGGGCGCAATTTTCCCTCCTTCATCAGCCTCCTCAAGACCCAGGATAATGGTCTCCCTAAGCTCGAAAACTTCCTCTGGGTGGTTACCTCAGTAGCAGACACTTCACCCATTCTTCTAGTGCTGTTACTGGGACCCGCCGGCCTACTGGTTCCTTGACCGGGGTTAGCCCTTTTGGCGAAATTGTCATTGTTAGCTTTTCGGGTCAAGAACTCTCCCTCTGCTTCGATGGCTATATCTTTGAGAGACTCCCAGTCCTTTAACCCCTTCATCCTCAATCCCTCCTTCAAGTACGGGCTCGCGTTCTTAATGAAAAGACGAATCTGGTCCTGGGTATCAGGCTTTCGGCGCATCTCCATTACTCGGTTCCGCTATCGGGTAAGATACTCATGGAAGGACTCCCCGGTCTTTTGCTGAAGTAGCTCAAGGTCTTTCAGAGTCACCTCCATTCTGGTATCACAGTCATACTACTTCAGAAACTCCTCAGTGAGCAGATCCCAATCTTTTTTAGTGCGGCGGTCAAGGCCATGATACCAGTCTATGGCGTGAGAGGTCAGACTCAGACAAAAGTATTCCACTTTCTGCTTCTTGGACAGTGCGGTCCCCTTCATGACCAGAGAATATTGCTTCACATGTGCGGTGGGGTCAGAAGTACCATCAAACTTCGGCACATCCGGCATTTTGAAATTATAAGGGATCGGGTCCTCTCCATCCAACTCCCTATCCTCTGGATTCATCCCATGAGCTCTGCCTATCATACGAGCCATAGCCTCGAACCTCTCTTCCATCTTCCTTAGAATAAAGTCATAAGCTTGAGGCGCCTTCCCCTTCTCAGATGCCATGCTCAACCTATCATCCTCGATATCTCTATCGTCATCAATTCTTAGCACTGGCCTTCTTCTCAGCTCTCCCGAAGCCACTGATCTTAACTCTACTGGCGGCGGCCTAACGGGCTCTTCTCGCATTTCAACCCTTTCTTCTTCAGGCTCATTCTGTCTCATTGGAGGAGGAGGAGGGTTCTTCGGAGCATTCGGCTGAGCGTTCTGCTGTGCCAAGGCGGTCAACATATTCATCATCCTGCCCTCGAATTCCTCAAAATGGCGGCCCACTTCTTCCGCAATCATGGGCCTGGTGGCATCTTCCCCCCTAGGCGAGTTTGCCATCTGAAATACTGTACCACTGATTTCTGATAAAATCCCCGGTAGGCCCTCTCTATCTGACAGCTCAGGAGTAAGAACTCGGATCAGTCGCCCGGTTGATGATCTAGTCCACCTGGGCAGATCTATGATGGCTGCAGGGACAAAAGTTAGAATGATGCATGAAATGTAGGTATAATGCATGATCGTGATATGCAACATTTACAGAGCACAAGCAAGCAAGTAGGTCCTTCCGCCCTTATTTCTCCCACACACGTGGTCGTGCAGTCTCTTTCCTAGGTGGGATTAGCCCAAGGGTCAACGAGGGACCCAATGGACGCGTATGGTGCGCGGCAGAAAACCGGCAGCATAACACTCCTATGCTAATGTACAAGCGGATGGATAATGATCGCCACGTATTCGGACGTTCCATAAATTTCGACATGGCCCTTACCGGGGCATGATAGCCTTTGGCTAGGTTACCAAGCGAGATATTTGGACTCATCCAATACGTGAGGATCCATACAGCAAGCATGAGATTATGGTTCATTTCACCTGTGGAAAGTGACTACAGCCATTACATGAGCTTTGGACAAGGGAGATATTTCTTTGAGGCTACCCAAGCATGATCCCTGCCAACGGGTCTAGCTCATCACGAGCGTAGCGACCGATCGGGTCACCATTTTGATATACCATTGAGGTACGTGGCTTGGGCTGGTGATTATCCTTAACACTTCCCCAAATTGAGTGAAAATGAGGAGGTGCTTCAGGAACTCATCGGGGCTAAGAAGAGGGACCAAACTAGCGTATTCTAAGGCTCTAATGATATGCAAATGCAAATTTGAGAGAAAGCGAATTTGTGAATTAAATTTTAATCATAAATGTTAAAAGAGGTATTTTCAAATCGAAATCTCGAACCATAAACGTCCCCAGTGGAGTCGCCACTGTGACGCGCGCCGGATCCCGAGCGCCGCCCGTTCGACCGCCCGCACGTGGGCGATCGGGGCATTTGCGGGTCCGTTGACAGCTTGCAATAAATCGCAAGTGCGTCTATGTTGGGCAACAAGGAGGAATCATGGAGTCGCCACCCAATAGAACATTGGGAAAGTTTCTCTCGCCTCGGAGAGCCTAAGACTTGCGCATTTTATCCATATTGGGCCATGAGGCCTAGGATTAGCGCTAAAGCCTCGTGACCCAAGAAGTATTTTGGAGGATGACCTCTAACCTCTTGAGCCCAAAGACCAGAGCTGGGTCCGGGATTTCTCATCTATTTCTACCTCGATTAGCTTATGATCAAATTTTAATGTCATTAATTCGCTCTCTCTCCACACTATGCAGTTTAATTGAAAAGCGCTTTTATTCAGATTTTGAAAGCAATAAATGATCAAATAGATAATAAAAGCGATAAATTACAATAATACAAGGAGCGGAATACAAGTCCCTTTTATAAATGTGCGGATCATACATAAATCGGGACATTGCTTATTCTGAGGACTTTGGTCCTCGCATGCGTCGTTATTAAAATTGAATGTTTTCATTGTGATGGTTTTATTGGATGAAATAGGACATTGGTCCAGTTTTGTGTAAACCTCATTTTATTAAATATAAAACCCTTGAGTCATTTTTATACATCAACGGGATATGAAAGGAGTGCATCCATATACATAAGATAATCAATAAAAGAAATGAAACAAGAGGATTAGGAAACTAAACCGGACGAGATCCTCCGAACATGGTAGATAGCCGCTCAAGCTCGGGATAATCCAGGAGGACCGATATACACTCACAGAAAGTTAAGAGAGGTTAATATACATAAAATTAACATATAAGAAATCAAAGAGACTGGATAGAGATGAAAAATGATTAAAAAATGGAGACATAACCCACCGACGGCCTTTCCTGGTTGACCGACGGGCGTCGGTTCGGTTATCCGATATGCCCGTTTGTCACTCAAGAATGGGCGTCTGTAGGTGGGTGACCGACGGGCGTCGGTCATGAAGATGACCCGTCGGTCACCTCTGTCTCCAAAAAACAGAAAGGAAAAAAGAAGCCTTTCAAGGTCAAAAAGCAAGTTTTATCCCAAAAGGAGATGAGAGAGTCAAAATGAAAGAAAGTAATGACAGATATTCAAAAATTTCACAGAATGAATAAATAAATAAATAAAAAATTAAATATGAGATGAAAATGGAGAAAGAATCCGGAATATTTACCCTCAGATAATCACTTCAGGTGAGATTCTGGTGTCGGTTAGAGCTCCGCGCGTTCCACGAGAAGCAAAGATGAAAGATTAAAGAGAGAAAATGAGATATTTTACCTCCAATCCTTCAGAAAATCGATTTTGGAGTCAAAATCTAAAGAAAACTAATTAGCTTTTAGTTCCTTTGATTGATTTGATCCTTGATTCGATAGAGTTCTTTTAGAAAAAGTGTTTTTGGAAGAGAGAGAAAATGTGCTTGAAATTGGGCAGAGTTTCCTCTTCTGAAAAATTTTTCCAACCCTTTTCAAATGAAAATCCGGAGCTTTTATAGCCAGACACGACCGACGGGCGTCGGTGTATAGAGGCAGGCGTCGGAACAATCCTTCTGACACAAGGATTAGTCTGACGGCCCTGCCACATTCACCGACGGGAGTCGGAAGGGTTGCGTGCTCCGGGAAACCAGGCGGCAATCTGACAGGGGCGGTAACTTTCCGACGGGCGTCGAAAAATATCCTGAGCCGTCGGTGACTCGGAGCGACGGGCTGACTTCACAGACGGGCTGGCCGTCTGTCGAGGGCAAAAAGCCTTTTGACTCGAAAAAACCTCTGTTCTTCTCTCCTTCGGCCCAGGAACGATAAAAACCTCACTTCTCATGGAACGCGGGGCTAAAACCTCTAAGTCCAACCTACCATACAGGCTTGGACACCGATTTCATCATAGGGTAACCTCTGATCCGGACCGCTCCGGGACACGGTGCTTACACAAGGGAACTTCAGATCGAAGCTGCAGTTAAAGAAACACTGCTCTTCACCAGATCAAGTCCGTAGTTAGAGAATGCTACGTCTCACCAACACCAACAAGTCGAGACGAGATTGGTAGGGGTATCTTCGCATCGCCGAACAGACCGAGATGAGGTCTACCTGGCAAAAGGCGCGGAAGGTAAGAACCGTCGCAGGTACACCTTCTTTCTTTCTGTCCTTTATCTGAGTTTTGGCTTCTCTAGGCACTCGTGCACTAGTCTCCCCAAAACTGGGGGCAACTGTAAGCACCGTGTCCCGGAGCGGTCCGGATCAGAGGTTACCCTGTGATGAAATCAGTATCCTAGCCTGTATAAATGGTTTGGATTTGGGGGTTTTAGTCCCGCGTTCCACGAGAAATGAGTCTTTTTACCTTTCGTAGGTAGAGGGGGAGAAAACAGAGGTTTTTTCGAGTCAAAAAGCTTTTTTTCCTCCACAGACGGCCAGCCCGTCTATGAAGTCGGCCCGTCGCTTGGGGTCACCGACGGCCTGTGGTATTTTCCGACGCCCGTCGGAAAGTCACCGCCCCTGTTAGAACGCCACCTGGTTTCCCGGAGCATGCAACCTTTTCGACGCCCGTCGATGGATGTGGCAGGGCCGTCGGACGAATTCTTGTGTCAGAAGGATTCTTCTGATGCCCGCCTCTATACACCGATGCCCGTCGGTCGTGTCTGGCTTATAAAAGCTCCGGATTTTCAATAGAAAAAGGAGGTTTCCAAAATTTTTGAAGAGGGGAAACTCTGCCCAAATTCAAGCATATTTTCTCTCTCTTCCAGCAAACACATTTCATAAAGAAATCTTGTTCAAAAGAGGATCAAATCCATCAAAAGGGACTAAAAACTAATTAGTTTTCCTTTAGATTTTGATTCCAAAAACAATACTTTGAAGGTTTGAGAAGGAAGTAACCTGATTTCCTCTTTTCAATCCTTCATCTTGCTTTTCGTGGAACACGCGGGGCTCTAATCAACACAAGAATTTCACCCAAAGCGATTATCTGAGGGTAAATATTCCGGATTCCTTCTCCATATCATTTCATATTTATTCTTTATTTGTTAATTCTTCCAATTTTGTCATTATTTTTCTTTATTTTGACTCTCATTACTTGATTTTATTGTAAAATCTCCTTTTGGCCTTAAAAGGAATTTTTCTCTTTCTGTTTTTTTCGGAGACAGTGGTGACCGACGGGTCATCTCTATCACCGACGCCCGTCAGTCACCTCATCTACAGACGCCCACTTTTTGAGTGACAGACGGACGTGTCGGTTATCTTGACTGACGCCCGTCGGTCACCTAAAAGAGGTCGTCGGTGGGCTCTGTCTCTTCCCTTTTAAATGATTTTCTATATTTTTCAAGTCCCTTTGGATTCCCATATATTGATTGTATGTATATTGACATCTTTTAACTTTCTATGAGTGTATATTGATTCTCTTGGACTATCCCGAGTTGGAGCGGCTACCTACCATATTTGGAGGATTTCGTCCGGTTTAGTTTCCTAATCCTTTTGAATATTTTCTTCATTTGTTATTCATTGATTATTTTATGTATATGGATGTACTTCTTTCATGTCCCGTTAATGTATAAAAATGACTCAATGTTTTATATTAAATAAAATGAGCTTTACATAAAAGCAAGGGTCCAATACCCTATTTTTATCTAATAAAGATCATCACAAATAAAAATATCCACTTTTGATAATGGTGCATGCGAGGACCAAAGTCCTCAAAAATAAACAATGCCCCGATTCATGTATGTATCGCACATTTATAAAGGGAGTTGTATTCTGCTCCTTGTATTATTGTAATTTATCGTCTTTTGATATTTACTTGCTCATTTATGGCTTTCCAAACATGAATAAATGTGCCTTTAATAAATTGCATCGTGTGGAGAGAGAGCGAATTAATGACAATTAAAATTTGATCATAAAATAATCGAGGTAGAAATAGATGAGAAATCCCGGACCCAGCTCTGGTCTTTGGGCTCAAAGAGGCTAGAGGTCTACCCTCCAAGACACCTTTTTGTGCCACGAGACTTTAGCGCTAATTCTAGGCTCCTTAGGGCGAGAGGTTTACCTTCCAAGACCCCTCCGGCTGGCCCAAAATGGATACTAAGCGCAGTCTTAGGCTCTCCGAGGTGAGAGTAACTTTCCCAATGTTCTATTGGGTGGCGACTCCATGAAACCTCCTTGTTGCCCAACATAGAGGCACTTGCGATTTATTGCAAGCTATCAATGGACCCACAAATGCCCCGATCGCCCACGTGCGAGCGGTCCCATGGGCGGCGGCGGGGATCCGGCACGCGTCACACCAACACTCACTACCATCATCATATATCATCAACAACACATTCAAGAAACTCATATCACACATGAATGTACCAAAATTCATATATATAATACAGAGTTTTCCAAACCTCTATGAAGCACAACCCACTATCCTCTTCAAGCTTTAATCCTTCTTTTCCTTTGTCCAATCTCATAACCGGAACTTGCACAAAAACCAGCCATAAACACACACTTAGATCAAACCATGCAATAATCCTTTCAAACCAGAAAATAGAAAGAAGAAGTTGGAGAAGAAGAACCCAAAACACCCAAGCGCTTACCTCTCAAAACCTAGCTCTTAACTCAACAAAACCAACTTCAATCTCAAGGTTTACTCTAAGACAAAGCAAGTGAGAGTAAGAGTAAATGAAGAAGATGAAGGAGGAAGAGAGGGTAACGGGAACAAGAAGAAGAAAATCTGCTTTTCCTCTCTCTTAAACCCAAATCACACTAAATGCTCCCACCTAACTCTCCACATGGCAAGCTCCCATTGGACAAACAAACCACTTTTGACTTTCATGCTCCAATGTATCATACACCACTCACACACTAAATGATCCCTTAAATCAATGCTTTGAAATATTTGGTACCAAAACACAACACACACCAAATAATTGCTCAAAAACACTTTACATCCTTGGGTACAATACACACACTTCACTAGATTAAACCACCACAAATACCCTACACCCTGCGCCACATGCACACCAAAATTTTCCCCACTTAACTTATTTAATTAATTACTTTGCAATTAAGTCCTTATTGTCCAATTCCCTCATGTACAAATTACCAAATTACACTTGAAATCCCGACTTAGCTTGCCAATTCTGACTAGGCCTGATTTGGGGTGTGACAGAACCCGCCCGATTAGAGACACTTATGGTTTTTCCATGTTTAAGGGTCTTAAAGCAAGAATTAGGTCATAGTCATTTCTAGAACTTTTATAGGTATGGAAATAATTGTTCTAATGGCTCAACATTCACTTAATTTGGAGTTTTCAAACTCCATTTATGACAAAAATATCACACAGAGGTCTGGTGAAATATAAACAGAGTTTTCCCCTAAAACTAGGGTTCATAGTTTGATCATAAACTCATGGCAATTCAATCAATAATTTCAACACACATCTCAATTACACATATCAACTTATAAAATCTATCAATTATCACCCAAAAACACATAAATCTCAAGCCAACAACACATGCACTTTAACCAAATATAGCACATTATCCCTAACCTATCAAAAAGTAGCTTGATCAACTCTCCTCTTCAAGCTCACACTTTTTCCTGGCCTTTATCCTTCCTCTTTTCCACAGCTTCTTGCACAATTAACCAACAACACTCACTTAATCCATTTATCATATCAAACTTGAAATCAAAATAGAAAAGGGGTAGAAAAAGATAACTTCCATCAACTTACCTTCTCAATTTATCTTATTATACCTCTTCGAAACAACCCAGCTCATAAGATCAACAAAGATGCAGAAATAGAATGCTAAGAAAATGAAGAGCAATGAAGAACAATTAGAAAGAAGGAGAAAGAAGGAAGTGGCTGGCCAACGTGCAGTAAATTCCCACTAACTCTTCCACTAGTCTCACTCATATTGCATGTAAAATGCAAGGTGGCAAGTCCTCCTTAAGCCACATGTCTAGTCTATAGCAATTATCCATTTAATCCTTGGCCAACTCCCTCTTAATCCCTCAACTTAATTCCTTCTTCAAATGCTTTAATTTCTCTTTCAATTATGTCCTCACTTACTCATAAATTCACACTTGATCTAATTACTCTTGTACCCTATTAAGCAATTAACACTATAATCCTTCTAAAGTACATTTCAGGTCATTACACTCCGTGTGGATCTTGACTGTAAAAGCTCATAGCTTATTTTTTGTTGATTTTGGCTACTCCATTTCTGAGGTAGCTCTCAATGGTTGAGATGGGGTTGTAGGTTGGCCTCAGATGGCTTAGGTCAAAACTGCGGGTTTTTCATTTCTCTTTTTCTTTCTTTTCCTTTTCTTTTTCTTTCTTTTTTCTTTTTTTTCTGTGGGTTTTTCATTTCTCTTTTTCTTTTTCTTTCTTTCCTTCCTTTTTTCCTTTTTTTCTTTCATTTATTTTTTTGTTTTTTTTTTCTTTCTGTGAAGGCCCAAAGGTTCGTCCGTCTCAAATTTGATAATTCAGCTTCTAAGGCAAACCCCTTATTTATTGGAGCTTGGCTTCGTCTGGCTACCTTGTATGCATCCCAGATGTTGAGGAGGCAAGGGAATGACTTTTGAAACTTTGATCACTGTTAGGTTGGCAAATTGAAGCAAGCTTAGCATGTCATTCCAGGTCCAGGAAAAGGCATTTTTCTTTGTCACACCCCAAAGTGGCCCTAGAAGAATTACAGAGTTTGGTTCGAAAAAGGTAAGTTTTATGTGCGAGAGTTCTATAGCGAGCGCGAATAGTGTCGCGGGCACGACAGCGCCCTCCAGCAGTTTTCGAACTTCAGCTGGTTGGTGCGGGCGTGAGCGTTCTGTCGCGAGTGCGACATAACCCCCTCGCGAGATGTGTGCATAAGTGGGACTAAGAGACTTGGAGTTATAGTGAGTTGACACATGGTGTCATAGGAGAGTGACAAGTGTCATCGTAGAAGAGTGATAAGTGGCGGCATATGAGAGTGACAAGTGGCATCATAGGGTGTTGACACATGGCAACTTGAGAGGGTGACATTTGGCTTGGCTTGGTTTGGCTTGGCTTGGCTTAGCTTAGCTTGGCTTGGCTTGGCTTGGCTTGGCTTAAGATAGGGATGGATTAATTGAAGTGGTTGGCATTTATTTGGTTTGGTGGCACTTATGTGAGAGGATTTGATTTCTTTGGGTTTGACCGGCCAACATTCATTCATTTTATTCATTTCCTAGCTTTTGGCCCTTTTGCTTTTGGCTTTCCTTCTTCTTCCTTTTCTTTGGTTTGGCCGTGCTCCACTTTCCTTTCTTTTCTTCTCTTTTCCATTTGCTCCTAAAGAGAATCATTTAGGTTGGGATGAAGAGAGTAGATTTTTGAGAAGAGGTAAGTAGTATTATTATTTAGTCTTCTTCTACTACTTGGTTTCTATTTTGATTTAAAAAGAAGAGTAACCCCAAGTGTTTTGTGTGTGGTTTTGGTGCAAGTTGGAGGCAAGAGAGTTGATAAAGGAAAAGAGAAGATCGGAACGAGTAGAGAACTGTGATCGAGTTCCTAGAGGTAGGGATCGAGTGCGATTTTGTTTTCCTGGCATGTGATTGAATGATATGTGTTTAAAAAGAACCATGACTGGATGTAGATGTATATGATGAGCTTTAACTAGCTCAATTGCTCTTTTAGTGTATATTGGTTTATTGTTCATTTTGATTGCTTACAGTGCTTATGACCAGTGTATATATGTTTAAAGTATGTAACTTGATCATTTGAGTGTTTGTGTTGATAATAGAGTTTGATGTTGCAAAATTCTGCTTATTTATCAATAGCCCCAGTGTATAGTATTTATTATAAGTAGAGTTATAGGATCCCAATTGGGTTGATTCCAATTTCATATGAAAGACAAGATCCGTGTCTAAAAATGTCTAAGAGGGTGCTTAATCTAATTCTGGCCCTAAGTATCCCAAAAAGTAATTAAAACGTAGGTGACCCTGTTCTGGCGGGTTCACTAGAACAGTATATGTTGTTTAGATCATATCTTTTGTTATAGATGTCCAAACGACCTGAAACTTGTCCAATTTGAAAGTTAACATCCTAGAGAACAATTATTAAGAAGAACGTTTTTCTAAAAAAAAGACGTTTAGAGGTTCATTTAGACGATACAAATTTAGGGTAAAAAGCAGTCTTGTGAGGCACCAAAGCGGAGCCTCTGTCGCGAGCGCGACACATGTCGCGACCTTGCGACAGAACAACTTATATTAAGCTCTTTTTTCTTCATTTTGAGGCCATGGTTGGCATGGGCAAACCCCTTGCCCTTCCCCTTAACGTTTTATACATGATTAGGGCTCCTAAAGGATTACAAATTAGTTGTTAATGGAAAAATACATATGAGTATGATTAAAGATGGTAATTTAACTAATAAAGTAACAATGTATAGTTGTAGGAAGCATAGTAAATGACATGATAAATATGTATGAACTTAGGAATTGTTACATAATGCATTTGGTATAGAGTATAGAGCCTTTTTGTAATCTATCTTTTGTCGCGAGCGCGACCTCTTGTCACGATCGCGACAATGAACTTGGCTTCTGTCGCGATCGCGACAGTGAATCTCTTCGCATCCTGTTTTATTTGTTTTGAAGAGAGTGTTTTCTTCTGTCTTGCTTTGCATGATTTATATGTTTATGTAATGAATTTAAGTGTTACATGCTTTTAGTTGTTGAACAAGATTGTATATGAATTAAATGTCTCTGAATTTGATAAATGCACTTGAATTTTAGTTGATGAGTTGATGTCTGTGTATTGTGTGTGAGTTGGTATTGAGCCTGATTACCGTTATAGTGGATAGATAAGCATGCTTATAAAGGGATTACCGAGTGCATCTGCCAATGTTCCGCCCCGTTTGGGCGAAGCGGGTCGACCTCTGAGAATGGTCATTAATAGAGATATATGAAAATGTTTTGTGACTTCGGTCTACCGAAAATGTTTTTTTATAGAGCGTCCCGTATCCACCATGAGAGGAACTCAGGCTTGTTTTGTTAAATGTTGTGCAGTGAACTTGAGATGATTATAGTGTTGCTTCGAATAAAGCTATAGTACATGAAAGTAATGTTTAAGTACATTACAGTTCTGTATACAAGTACATGATTACATGAGTGTATTGACATGAATGTGCTTACATGATAATGTATATTTGAATAAACGAAATGTACAAGATGTAGTGTACATGAATTAGTGAAAGAGTAGATGTTACTTATATGTGAGTTCAGAGTATTTGATATTTAAGCATGCAACCTATAGATGTATAAGAGTTATATGCATGAGATATATGATTGTGTGATTTATCTGTGACTTCGTAAAGAAGTCCTTTGTAGTATTTTCATCCCCACTAAGCGTTATCGCTTAGCACGGATGTTTATTTTCGTGTAGGTTACAGGTTCGGACCAGTGAGCGGACATCTGCGGGTCAAGGCCACTAGGAGTTTTTGCTATACCTTTTTGTATAAGAAAGAGTTAGAATTTTACATTTTGAGTAACATCATTATGTAATATAAGTAGAAAAATCACAAGTAAAGGTACATGTAAATGTATATGTAAAGCTAAATGGAAACAGATTTATATGAACATGTAAATGTATATGTAGTTAATATGAAATGCAAGTGGGCCCTAGTGTAGTATTTAATTACTTTTAAATGGATGTGTTTATGCTATCGCTTCCGCTAATGCATGTACATGTATACGTAAGTGTCCGCGTAGCGCCCCGATATTCCTTACCGGGGGTATGGGGGTGTTACATTTAGTGGTATCAGAGCATAGGTTAGAGGTTCTGGTCTATAAGATGTAGAGTATAGGTTAATGTCAGAGTTTGTCTAAAGTTGTGGCCTAATGCAGATGTCGTTTGTGTAAAGTATAGATGGAGTCCGACTCGCGTGAGAGCGTAGAAGAGACAGCGGCAGATGTGAATTGGTAAGAGTTTGAGGTGATACTCTATATTCCTGTCAGCTATCTCCTTGAACCGTGTGAACATAAGCATAGTGAAATATGGGGATGGGAAAAGTGCATTACAGTAGCTTACATTGCATTTTCGCATCATCTCGCATACATAAATCATTACATAGCCATTTCATCCGCATCCCTCATTTGTATGTGAAAAAGCATCATTATATGCGTTTCATTGAGAAAAGCTGACGGGATATACATCGAGTGACTGGTGCTTAGAAGAAGTGTATGGATTAGAGTGCAGTGTGTTAGGGAAAGTGTGAAGTGTGTACGATTTGATAGTTCTATGGTATAAGTGATAGCGATTAAGAGATCCGTTTAAGGATTTACCTGTGTAAGTGATTAGCGGGGAAATTTCGAGGACGAAATTTCTTAAGGGGGAGAGATTTGTCACACCCCAAAGTGGCCCTAGAAGAATTACAGAGTTTGGTTCGAAAAAGGTAAGTTTTATGTGCGAGAGTTCTGTCGCGAGCGCGAATAGTGTCGCGGGCACGACAGAGCCCTCCAGTGGTTTTCGAACTTCAGCTGGTTGGTGCGGGCGTGAGCGTTCTGTCGCGAGTGCGACATAACCCCCTCGCGAGATGTGTGCATAAGTGGGACTAAGAGACTTGGAGTTGTAGTGAGTTGACACATGGTGTCATAGGAGAGTGACAAGTGTCATCATAGAAGAGTGACAAGTGGCGGCATATGAGAGTGACATGTGGCATCATAGGATGTTGACACATGGCAACTTGAGAGGGTGACATTTGGCCTAGCTTGGTTTGGCTTGGCTTGGCTTAGCTTAGCTTGGCTTGGCTTGGCTTGGCTTGGCTTAAGATAGGGATGGATTAATTGAAGTGGTTGGCATTTATTTGGTTTGGTGGCACTTATGTGAGAGGATTTGATTTCTTTGGGTTTGACCGACCAACATTCATTCATTTTATTCATTTCCTAGCTTTTGGCCCTTTTGCTTTTGGCTTTCCTTCTTCTTCCTTTTCTTTGGTTTGGCCGTGCTCCACTTTCCTTTCTTTTCTTCTCTTTTCCATTTGCTCCTAAAGAGAATCATTTAGGTTGGGATGAAGAGAGTAGATTTTTGAGAAGAGGTAAGTAGTACTATTATTTAGTCTTCTTCTACTACTTGGTTTCTATTTTGATTTAAAAAGAAGAGTAACCCCAAGTGTTTTGTGTGTGGTTTTGGTGCAAGTTGGAGGCAAGAGAGTTGATAAAGGAAAAGAGAAGATCGGAACGAGTAGAGAATTGTGATCGAGTTCCTAGAGGTAGGGATCGAGTGCGATTTTGTTTTCCTGGCATGTGATTGAATGATATGTGTTTAAAAAGAACCATGACTGGATGTAGATGTATATGATGAGCTTTAACTAGCTCAATTGCTCTTTTAGTGTATATTGGTTTATTGTTCATTTTGATTTCTTACAGTGCTTATGACCAGTGTATATATGTTTAAAGTATGTAACTTGATCATTTGAGTGTTTGTGTTGATAATAGAGTTTGATGTTGCGAAATTCTGCTTATTTGTCAATAGACCCCAGTGTATAGTATTTGTTATAAGTAGAGTTATAGGATCCCAATTGGGTTGATTCCAATTGCATATGAAAGACAAGATCCATGTCTAAAAATGTCTAAGAGTGTAACACCCCCTTCCCATACGTAGGCGTTCCCATCCGATAAGGAGTGAGATGCCGTATGAGACAAGGTGTCACCAAACAGACACAAAGCAAAGTATACATCCATTCATGGCATACACTCAGAAATACAGAATAATTAAAAACTTTACATGCAGAAAACAAAAGCTGAACATGCATTACTATAATTAAACTATTACAATAATGTTCTGATAAACTAGCTGAAACGAAATAATATTACATATACAAAATATAGTTACAAAAGCGGAAGCTGATACATGAGAGTTCTATACAAAAAGAATCATCACTGATACAAAAATAGCCCTACACTAAAAACTCTTCTGTGTTGGCTTGATGACGGCGACTCTCTCAAAACAAAACGCCTTCCGCACCTGCACGGGTAAAAACACCGTGCTAAGCGCTAAAACGCTTAGTGGGGAAACACACATAAATTATGGACGGCCACTCACAGTGGTCGTCAAGGCATAACACATTCACAATGGCAGAATGCAAGGACTGTTGCATAAATCATATAAACATGCCCGTATTTAAATACCATACTTTCAGAATCTCATCATCATATGCATTACAGAATAAACCAACATGTATTTCATCATTAAACTCATTCAGATATTCCATTCAAAGCCATATCAGATCAGAACATTTCCATTAACATTTAAAGAATACCTCCTGACTCTAGACAGTGGATAACGAGTGTACTGAGGGTACCTTACGGGTACGAATCGAATACTGAGGGTACCTCACAGGTACAAGTCAAATATTATATCATTTATCAAAACATGTTATTTATATACTGAGGGAATCTTAAACAAGATTCTATACTGAAGGGTTCGCGAGGAACCAAACGGGGACCTGATCGGGGTCCAAACTGAACTGAGGGCTGCAGCTAAAGACTCTATTAGGCATGCCTAACTATCCACTTACTTGACTCTAGCAGGCTATGCGATATTCAAATCATATTACAGAATATCATATACACATCATTGGAATAATCATAATATTACGCAAATCGAGACATATAAAAATTATGACATGCATCACATAGTAATAAGATCCATTTGGAAGAAAAATTAAATTCATTTTTGAGTTAAAAACTGAGAAATATCGGAAAAATGAGCTGAACGGAGAATCGGGCGAGGTTGGCTGGTCACAAGACGTGACTGGCCTTCCCAACAGGCAGGTTACGGCGTGACCTAGGGTCACGTCTCGTGACCTGCTTGTTTCTCGCCAATCGCGTTGCATGATCCTCGCGGATCACGCAATGCTTATGCAGGTCACGGCGTGACCGAGGGTCACGCGACGTGACGCTGCTTCTCCCTCGCAGATCACGTTGCGTGATCTTACAGATCACGCAACGCCTCTTCTTCGCAGGTCGCACGACGTGACCGAAGATCACGTCACGTGACTTGCTTGTTCTTCAGCTGGTCACGCGACTGGCTTCTCAGCAGGCAGGCCACGGCGTGACTGAGGGTCACGTCTTGTGACTTGCCTCCTTCCGTAGCGAGTCACGCGACGAAGAACAGTACTTCGATTTTCCAGAATTTCCAGAATTCTCAGAACAACAATTTCAATCCCAATTTGATTTTAAACCATACCAACCTGTCTTTACCTTCCAGAAATCATCTCAATTCACATAATCAATATACATGCAACTCAATTTAGCATTTAAACAACCAAATCAAGACTAATTGATTCAAGCTCTTCAAGAACATATAAACCCTAGAATTCACAGTAACCATCAAAATCGCACAAATCACAATCAAATATTCCCAAACCTGAATTCTAAGCCTCTATCACTTAGCTCCACTAGGACCAACAACTTCTTTGCCCTTAGGTTCGCGAGGAGCTTCAACTAATCACAAATTCAACAAGAACATTCAACAAAACAAACCTAAGTTAAACCTAACTCAAGGAAGAAGATGAAAGTGAAATAAAGGAAACTAATATGAGAATTACAGTGACTTACCAAGTTAGAAGCAAGAGTGACTAATTTCCACTACCACAATTTGATCTACAGCAAGTAGCAATTAGGAAAGGGAAAAGAAGAAGAAGATGGAGCTAGAAAGGGAAAAAAACGTGAATTGATCTTCCCCTCACTCATACTTCTTTTCTTTATTCATTTCCCTAACCTAATACACATGTCAATTTCTTGGTGGTGGAATTTAATCACTCACACCCTAACTCAACACATCACACACACCAAATGCAACCTCAATTAAATGTATTCTACAATGGTATAAGCACATGCACGCAAATGATTCCCAACTAATAACACCCTAATGTGGTATGCTCAAGTGTACACAAGTAATTCCTAATTAATTCACACACTAATGCCATGTATGCACCCACACAATAATAAAACCCCAAAATCATGCATTTTACTGAAATACCCTTATGAAATACTGTACACATGCGAATGCTTACACATACAGACAGGCTCACTCTACTAGGGGGCAAATGGGGTGTGACAACTCTCCCCTACTAATAAGAATTTCGTCCTCGAAATTCTCACCTGAACTGAATAACTGTGGATACTGAGCTCTCATCGACTCCTCTGGTTCCCAAGTCGCTTCTTCGACTCCATGATGGATCCATAACACTTTAACCAAAGGAATCTGCTTATTTCTCAACTGCCTAACCTCTCGGGCTAGAATAGCTCGCGGTTCCTCATCATAGGAGAAGTCTGACTGAACCTGGATATCCTGAACTGACAGAACATGCGAAGGATCTGATCTGTACCGACGAAGCATCGAAACGTGGAATACATCATGTAACTTTGCTAACTCCATCGGTAATGCCAATCTATAGGCTACAGGTCCCACCTTAGCCAAAATCTCATAAGGTCCAATAAAACGAGGACTAAGCTTACCCTTCTTTCCAAATCGAAGCACTCTCCTCCAAGGAGAAACTTTAAGGAAAACCTTGTCCCCGATCTCAAAATGCACATCTTTCCTCTTCAGATTGGCGTAAGACTTCTGTCGATCCTTTGCTGCCTTCAAATTCCGCTGCACTACTCTGATCTTCTCTTCAGTATCCCTAACCAAGTCAATCATAGATCTCTCAGATAGCTCTGTCCAACAAATCGGAGTCCTACACTGACGACCATACAAAGTCTCATATGGTGCCATACCAATACTCGACTGGAAACTGTTGTTGTAAGCAAACTCCATCAATGATACATATCTGTCCCAACTGCCCGGAAAATCTAATGCACAAGCTCTCATCATATCCTCCAGAATCTGAATAACTCGCTCTGACTGACCATCGGTCTGAGGATGAAACGTTGTACTGAAGTTCAACCTAGTGCCCAAAGCTCTCTGTAACTCCTTCCAAAACTTGGAAGTAAACCTCGGATCCCGATCTGACACTATGGACAAAGGCACACCATGCAACCGAACTATCTCATCCACATAGATACTGGCTAATCTGTCCATGGAGTAGTCCACTCTAACTGGCAAGAAGTGAGCTGATTTCGTAAGCCGATCCACAATAACCCAAACTGAATCATGCTTCCTCTGGGTCAGAGGCAAACCAGAAACAAAGTCCATGGCGATGTCATTCCATTTCCACTCAGGAATGGATAAAGGCGTAAGCAAACCTGAAGGAACCTGATGCTCAGCCTTTACCTGCTGACAAGTCAAGCACTTGGAAACAAAATCCACTATATCACGCTTCATACCGGACCACCAATAGAATTGCTTCATGTCTCTGTACATCTTCTCACTGCCCGGATGCATAGTAAAGACTGAACTATGCGCCTCACTCAAGAGCTGTCTCCTCAAATCCTCAGACTCTGGCACACATAAACGATCTCTGAACATAAGTACCTCATCCTGAACTGAGAACTCTGATGGCTTACCCGATCTAACCTCATGCACAATCTGCTGAAGCCTCTGGTCATCTCTCTGAGCATCCACTATCCTCTGTCTCAAAGTAGGCCTCACACGCAACTGGGCAAGCAAAGCCCCATCAGAACCAAATCGCCATCTGAAACGCCTCAAGAACAAAGCTGAAACTAACTTACGACTCAAAGCATCTGCAACTACATTGGCCTTACCAGGATGGTAATCCACAATGCAGTCGTAGTCCTTAAATAACTCAAGTCATCTGCGCTGTCTCATGTTCAACTCTTTCTTTGAAAGGAAGTACTTCAAACTCTTGTGGTCCGAGAAGATCCTACACTTTTCCCCATACAGGTAATGACGCCAAATCTTCAAAGCAAAGATTACAGCTGCCAACTCTAAATCATGCGTCGGATAGTTCTTCTCATGTGGCTTCAACTGACGAGAAGCATAAGCCACTACCTTACCCTCCTGCATCAGCACACATCCAAGACCAACTCCAGAAGCATCACTATAAATAACAAACTCCTTACCCGAGATGGGTTGAGTAAGGATAGGAGCCTCAACAAGCAACTGCTTTAACCGATCAAAACAAGACTGACACCTGTCTGACCACTCAAATCTAACTCCTTTCCTCAACAATCTAGTCATAGGAGCAGCAATCACAGAAAATCCCTTAACGAATCGACGGTAGTAACCTGCTAAGCCGAGGAAACTCCTCACTTCCTGAACATTTCGAGGTGCTTTCCAATCAACTATCGCCTCAATCTTAGCTGGATCCACCTAGATACCTCTAGCTGAAATAATGTGACCCAAGAATGAAACCTCGCGAAGCCAGAAGTCACACTTGCTAAGCTTAGCAAACAACTGATGCTCTCTCAACATCTGCAAAACCAATCTGAGATGCTCCTTATGCTCACTCTCATTCCTGGAATACACCAAGATGTCATCAATGAACACTACTACAAATCGATCTAAGTATGGCCTAAATACACGATTCATCAGATCCATAAAAGCCGCTGGAGCATTTGTCAAACCAAACGACATCACAAGAAACTCATAGTGGCCATACCTAGTCCGAAATGCAGTCTTCACCACATCTGCATCCTGAACCCGAAGCTGGTAGTACCCTGATCGAAGATCTATCTTAGAAAAGACACCCGCACCTCGAAGCTGATCAAATAAATCCTCAATCCTAGGCAAAGGATACTTGTTCTTCACTGTAACTTTATTAATTTGGCGGTAGTCAATACACATCCGCAGGGATCCATCTTTCTTCTTGACAAACAGAACTGGAGCTCCCCAAGGAGATATGCTCGGTCTAATAAACCCCTTATCCAATAACTCTTGTAGCTGAGATTTAAGTTCCCTCAACTCTACAGGAGCCATCCGATAAGGTGCTCTCGAAATAGGTGCAGTACCTGGCATGATCTCAATGGACAACTCAACCTCTCTCTCAGGAGGCAACCCAGGCAACTCGCTCGGGAACACATCGCCAAACTCCCGCACTACTGGAATATCCTCAATCTGAACCTGATCCCTCCTGGAATCTAACACAACTGCTAGAAAAGCCTCACAACCTTTCCTGATGAATCTCTTAGCTTGCATCGCATAAATCACATTATTAACAGAACTAGCACCCAAACCTTTCAAAAACACAAGAGACTGACTTCTATCCCGAAGTACAACTGTCTTCCTATGGCAATCCACTACAGCCCGATGCTTTCCCAACCAGTCCATACCCAGAATCAAGTCAAACTCTCTGAAGGGTAACTCAATCAGATCCGCTGGAAGCACAGCTCCCTCAACAATCAGAGGACAACTCCTAAAAACTCTACTCACACTGACACTATGCCCTAATGGACTGGTCACACAAATCTCATAATCTAACTGATCAACTGAATGCAATTTATCAATAATTCTATCTGTGCACAAATATGAGTGTGTGGAACCAGGATCAATTAGAGCATACAACTCAGTGTCATGGAGTAGGAACTTACCAGCAATAACGTCAGGCGCATCCTGCTCATCTCTGGCTCTCATAGCATAAGCTCTAACGGCACCCTGTGGAGGATGCTCAACAGTCTCAGAAGCAGCACCGTCTCTATGCCGGCCACCTCTACCTCTACCTCGGCCTCTGCCACGGGTAGCCTGAGAAGCATTCGAACCGACCCTACTGCCCTCTCTCTGGGAACCTGAATCCTCCTGTAACCTCGGACAACCAGCCAACTGATGCTCCGAACTCCCACATCTGAAGCATGCACCGGTGAGCCACCTACACTCACCCCGATGTGACTTACTACAGTGAGGACAAACTGGTGTAGTCTCAGCTCTACCACCCCTACCAGAACCTGACACAGCTGTAGGACCCTGACGTCTACCTCTAGAAGCCGAACCAGATGCTGACTCATCCTGTGGGTTCCTAACTCTCTTACTCGAAGAAGATCCTCCACGAGAAGAACTCCTCCTCTGAGCTCTCTCTCTCATCATAGTCTCAGACAACTCAGCTCTCACTGCAGCCTCCACAATCTGATAATAGTGAACCCCAGGTATACACATCAGTGAAATCAAAGCAATCTTTAAAGACTCATTTAACCCTACCTCGAAATGCTTACATCTAAAGTCATCAGTCATAACTCCTCATGGGGCATAGCGCGATAACCTATTGAACTCTTTCTCATAATCTGCTACAGACATGGCCCTCTGTCTCAAACCCAAAAACTGCGCCCATCTCGAATCTCTATAGGTCTGAGTGATGTACTTCTTTATGAACTCACCCTCAAAGAACTCCCAGGTAATCGGATCCGGTAGCTGAGGATGCCTGCAAACTAACTCCCACCACTCAAAAGCAGACCCCTGAAGAAGAGCTAATGCACACTCTGCCTGCTGGTCGGGAGGACACCGAATCTCTCTCAAAGCACGCTTCACTTTATCTAACCATCTCTCTGCAGTCTCAGACTCATTCAAACCGGTACCATAGAAATCCTCAACTCCTGCCCTCCTCAGATTCTCCATAGGTGCTCTAGGAGCAGTCACTCTCTCCAAAACCCTAGCCATGTCCTGATGCAGTCTAAACATAGCCTCAAAGGGCATGGCTGCGGCCTCGGGCTGAACCCTAGCATGCTGAGCCGACACAGTAACAGAAACAGACTGATCTACAACTGGAGGATTCACACTCTCCGCGGATTCCTCACGCGCACCATGAGCAGAATTAGAAGCCATCTAAACAAACAAGAAACGACCGTATCAGCCAACACAGATCTAGACACATACACATCTAAGAAACTCAGAACAATCATAACAACACCCAGAAACGCCTAAACCAGGCTCTGATACCACTAACTGTAACACCCCCTTCCCATACGTAGGCGTTCCCATCCGATAAGGAGTGAGATGCCGTATGAGACAAGGTGTCACCAAACAGATACAAAGCAAAGTATACATCCATTCATGGCATACACTCAGAAATACAGAATAATTAAAAACTTTACATGCAGAAAGCAAAAGCTGAACATGCATTACTATAATTAAACTATTACAATAATGTTCTGATAAACTAGCTGAAACGAAATAATATTACATATACAAAATATAGTTACAAAAGCGGAAGCTGATACATGAGAGTTCTATACAAAAAGAATCATCACTGATACAAAAATAGCCCTACACTAAAAACTCTTCTGTGTTGGCTTGATGACGGCGACTCTCTCAAAACAAAACGCCTTCCGCACCTGCACGGGTAAAAACACCGTGCTAAGCGCTAAAACGCTTAGTGGGGAAACACACATAAATTATGGACGGCCACTCACAGTGGTCGTCAAGGCATAACACATTCACAATGGCAGAATGCAAGGACTGTTGCATAAATCATATAAACATGCCCGTATTTAAATACCATACTTTCAGAATCTCATCATCATATGCATTACAGAATAAACCAACATGTATTTCATCATTAAACTCATTCAGATATTCCATTCAAAGCCATATCAGATCAGAACATTTCCATTAACATTTAAAGAATACCTCCTGACTCTAGACAGTGGATAACGAGTGTACTGAGGGTACCTTACGGGTACGAATCGAATACTGAGGGTACCTCACAGGTACAAGTCAAATATTATATCATTTATCAAAACATGTTATTTATATACTGAGGGAATCTTAAACAAGATTCTATACTGAAGGGTTCGCGAGGAACCAAACGGGGACCTGATCGGGGTCCAAACTGAACTGAGGGCTGCAGCTAAAGACTCTATTAGGCATGCCTAACTATCCACTTACTTGACTGTAGCAGGCGATGCGATATTCAAATCATATTACAGAATATCATATACACATCATTGGAATAATCATAATATTACGCAAATCGAGACATATAAAAATTATGACATGCATCACATAGTAATAAGATCCATTTGGAAGAAATATTAAATTCATTTTTGAGTTAAAAACTGAGAAATATCGGAAAAACGAGCTGAACGGAGAATCGGGCGAGGTTGGCTGGTCACAAGACGTGACTGGCCTTCCCAACAGGCAGGTCACGGCGTGACCTAGGGTCACGTCTCGTGACCTGCTTGTTTCTCGCCAATCGCGTTGCGTGATCCTCGCGGATCACGCAATGCTTATGCAGGTCACGGCGTGACCGAGGGTCACGCGACGTGACGCTGCTTCTCCCTCGCAGATCACGTTGCGTGATCTTACAGATCACGCAACGCCTCTTCTTCGCAGGTCGCACGACGTGACCAAAGATCACGTCGCGTGACTTGCTTGTTCTTCAGCTGGTCACGCGACTGGCTTCTCAGCAGGCAGGCCACGGCATGACTGAGGGTCACGTCTCGTGACTTGCCTCCTTCCGTAGCGAGTCACGCGACGAAGAACAGTACTTCGATTTTCCAGAATTCTCAGAACAACAATTTCAATCCCAATTTGATTTTAAACCATACCAACCTGTCTTTACCTTCCAGAAATAATCTCAATTCACATAATCAATATACATGCAACTCAATTTAGCATTTAAACAACCAAATCAAGACTAATTGATTCAAGCTCTTCAAGAACATATAAACCCTAGAATTCACAGTAACCATCAAAATCGCACAAATCACAATCAAATATTCCCAAACCTGAATTCTAAGCCTCTATCACTTAGCTCCACTAGGACCAGCAACTTCTTTGCCCTTAGGTTCGCGAGGAGCTTCAACTAATCACAAATTCAACAAGAACATTCAACAAAACAAACCTAAGTTAAACCTAACTCAAGGAAGAAGATGAAAATGAAATAAAGGAAACTAAGATGAGAATTACAGTGACTTACCAAGTTAGAAGCAAGAGTGACTAATTTCCACTACCACAATTTGATCTACAGCAAGTAGCAATTAGGAAAGGGAAAAGAAGAAGAAGATGGAGCTAGAAAGGGAAAAAAACGTGAATTGATCTTCCCCTCACTCATACTTCTTTTCTTTATTCATTTCCCTAACCTAATACACATGTCAATTTCTTGGTGGTGGAATTTAATCACTCACACCCTAACTCAACACATCACACACACCAAATGCAACCTCAATTAAATGTATTCTACAATGGTATAAGCACATGCACGCAAATGATTCCCAACTAATAACACCCTAATGTGGTATGCTCAAGTGTACACAAGTAATTCCTAATTAATTCACACACTAATGCCATGTATGCACCCACACAATAATAAAACCCCAAAATCATGCATTTTACTGAAATACCCTTATGAAATACTGTACACATGCGAATGCTTACACATACAGACAGGCTCACTCTACTAGGGGGCAAATGGGGTGTGACAAAGAGGGTGCTTAATCTAATTCTGGCCCTAAGTATCCCAAAAAGTAATTAAAACGTAGGTGACCCTGTTCTGGCGGGTTCACTGGAACAGTATATGTTGTTTAGATCATATCTTTTGTTATAGATGTCTTAACATCCTAGAGAAGAAATTTTAAGAAGAACGTTTTTCCAAAAAAAGACGTTTAGAGGTTCATTTAGACGATACAAGTTTAGGGTAAAAAGCAGTCTTGTGAGGCACCAAAGCGGAGCCTCTGTCGCGAGCGCGACACATGTCGCGACCTCGCGACAGAACAACCTATATTAAGCTCTTTTTTCTTCATTTTGAGCCCATGGTTGGCATGGGCAAACCCCTTGCCCTTCCCCTTAACGTTTTATACATGATTAGGGCTCCTAAATGATTACAAATTAGTTGTTAATGGAAAAATACATATGAGTATGATTAAAGATGGTAATTTAACTAATAAAGTAACAATGTATAGTTGTAGGAAGTATAGTAAATGACATGATAAATATGTATGAACTTAGGAATTGTTACATAACGCATTTGGTATAGAGTATAGAGCCTTTTTGTAATCTATCTTCTGTCGCGAGCGCGACCTCTTGTCGCGATCGCGACAATGAACTTGGCTTCTGTCGCGAACGCGACTTCTTATCGCGATCGCGACAGTGAATCTCTTCGCATCCTATTTTATTTCTTTTGAAGAGAGTGTTTTCTTTTGTCTTGCTTTGCATGATTTATATGTTTATGTAATGAATTTAAGTGTTACATGCTTTTAGTTGTTGAACAAGATTGTATATGAATTAAATGTCTCTGAATTTGATAAATGCACTTGAATTTTAGTTGATGAGTTGATGTCTGTGTATAGTGTGTGAGTTGGTATTGAGCCTGATTACCGTTATAGTGGATAGATAAGCATGCTTATAAAGGGATTACCGAGTGCAGCTGCCAATGTTCTGCCCCGTTTGGGCGAAGCGGGTCGACCTCTGAGAATGGTCATTAATAGAGATATATGAAAATGTTTTGTGACTTCGGTCTACCGAAAATGTTTTTTTATAGAGCGTCCCGTATCCACCATGAGAGGAACTCAGGCTTGTTTTGTTAAATGTTGTGCAGTGAACTTGAGATGATTATAGTGTTGCTTCGAATAAAGCTATAGTACATGAAAGTAATGTTTAAGTACATTACAGTTCTGTATACAAGTACATGATTACATGAGTGTATTGACATGAATGTGGTTACATGATAATGTATATTTGAATAAACGAAATGTACAAGATGTAGTGTACATGAATTAGTGAAAGAGTAGATGTTACTTATATGTGAGTTCAGAGTATTTGATATTTAAGCATGCAACCTATAGATGTATAAGAGTTATATGCATGAGATATATGATTGTGTGATTTATCTGTGACTTCGTAAAGAAGTCCTTTGTAGTATTTTCATCCCCACTAAGCGTTATCGCTTAGCACGGATGTTTATTTCCGTGTAGGTTACAGGTTCGGACCAGTGAGCGGACATCTGCGGGTCAAGGCCACTAGGAGTTTTTGCTATACCTTTTTGTATAAGAAAGAGTTAGAGTTTTACATTTTGAGTAACATCATTATGTAATATAAGTAGAAAAATCACAAGTAAAGGTACATGTAAATGTATATGTAAAGCTAAATGGAAACAGATGTAATATGAACATGTAAATGTATATGTAGTTAATATGAAATGCAAGTGGGCCCTAGTGTAGTATTTAATTACTTTTAAATGGATGTGTTTATGCTATCACTTCCGCTAATGCATGTACATGTATACGTAAGTGTCTGCGTAGCACCCCGATATTCCTTACCGGGGGTATGGGGGTGTTACATTCTTTCCTTCTTTTTTGTTTTTTATTTCTTTTTTATTTAAGTTTATCTCACTTCAAGAGTGGTATCAAATGCCAACAGGATCTCGAGATTAAATAAGGCAGTATTCATTAAGTTAATATCAAATATAAATAACTTGTGGTTGTGATCATGCATAATGAAATCATGAGAAACATAAACAAAAAGTTATTAATATAATTAACATAAACAATACTGCAAACACCAAGATTGAAAAAGTTCAAATATAAAATTCACATCTACTAGAAGGTTTCCTCTCTTACTTTTTGTGGCGCTCTAGATCTGTAATCTGTTTGCTATTAATGAGGTCCTGAATATGGCTTCTCCAAGTTTGACATTTGTCAGTGTCATTGTGGACACCAGGTCCTGAGGCAGTTCAGATCAAAGCTACCCAATGATGATAAGATACCTTGTCACAGGCAAAAAGGTTAAAAGTAGTGATTTATTTGTCAAATTTGCATTTTAGAGTGAAAAAATAAAAAATATTTTTAAAATTAGATTTGAAAAATGGGGTTTAGAAATTTTAGTATTTTTAGTTAATTTTTAATAAAAAAAAAATCGAGCGTCGGCGCCTTGCGGCAACGCGCTGCTTGGCACGGCTCCGTGCGCAGTGCACGCGAGCGATACGAGAGGCGTCGCCCGCACGTCTCGCCTGCCAGCGCGCAGTGCGCGCGCTGGCAGACCGTCGCTCACCAGCGACGGGCATCGGTGGCCCAAATCCGCCGAAAATCAGGATTTTTGCCCCAAAATCGTTTTTATCCGGATTTTCTCACCAAAATCTGATTTTTTATCCCTTTTTAAGGGTTTTATCATTATTTTTTCATTTTTAAAATAAAGGAAATTAATATTTGAATTAATTAAGGATTTTTTCCTTAATTAATTGTTTTTCTTCTTTTTTTTTTAATATAAATGGAAAATGATGGAAAGAGAAGGGGAGGAATTTTTTAGGGTTTATTTTTTAGGTTTTTTTAAGTTTTCTCTTCTTCTTCTTCAAAATTTCTCTCTAGATTTTCAAATATTCCCCCAACAAAATAATAATAATAGAAATTTTCAATTCTTTTTCTTTTTTTTCCAATGTAATTTCTTCTAAGTATATTTTAGATGGAATTTTGTTGATGGAAAGTTGATTTTTGAGACAAATAAAGTGATTATTTGTTCTTAAAAATTCAATTTTCATACTTTTTGTCTTTCGATAATTTTTTCACTTAAGTTTTTTTAATGATTTTTATTTGAATCCTTTTTTGATGAAAAATAGATTTTTGAGACAAACAAAATAATTGTTTGTCCTTGAAATCTAATTCTTCATTTGATTTTATAAAAAATAAGTTTTTTTCATAAATAATTTTAAGAGACAAACAAAATAATTGTTTGTTCTTGAAAATATTTTTATCAATAAAAATAATTTTTTTTGTTCTTAAAGAATTTTTGATTTTCTTTCATTATTTTCTTTGCAATTTATTTTTTGGAATAAAATTCCAACATTTTCATGATATTCAATTCTAATCTTGCAAATCAAAAACAGGAAAATCAATCATTATTTTTACCTTTATCGAATCCGAAACTCTGAGGTAAACATTCTGGGCCTAATCTTTTTATTCCTATTTTTATTATTTTGTTCATATTTAATTTACTAACATGTATATTTTATTATTTTCATTTATTAATTTATTCTATTATTTTTATATGTGTCTCATTTAATATGTTTATATATTATTTTTGTTCATGTAAATATTGATTTCTTATCATTTCTAATAAGTAAATATTGATTTCTCATTATTTTTAATATGTAATTAATTAATTTATTTTGATTGATCTTTTTGTCATGTAAATATTTTATGTTAATTGGGATAACATTAATTAATCATGTCACTCATTTAATTATTTTCATCATTCTTTTATTCGTTTTTATCATTCTTTTTCATGGTTATTGTTATATATTTATTGTTTCTTCATTTATTTGTTTATTTTCATTATTCGTTATTATTATTATCATGTTCATATTTTTATGTATTAATTCATTAACATGTTTTATTTATTTCAATCACATCATTTAATCCTTTTGTTATTCATAATGCATTTTTTCATTTATTTTGATTGATTAACATTTTAATTCATTTATCATTCTTTTGATATCATCTCATTTTATTTGTTTTAATTTATTATTCATTATTTTATATGTTTAATTGATCTTATTATGTTAATTACTAATATTATTTCATTTCTATTTTTTTTGTCAAAACTTATTTTCTTTACTTGAGCATTTTTGCGAGCACACGAGGAGATCCAGAAGGCTCGTTTGGGTTAGATATTTAATTGCTTTACTTGTAATATTTAATTTATTTGGCTTTTTCATTTATTTTGCCATGTAATCTTTAATAAAATTGTTTATTTTAGGTACGCTAAAAAGAAAATCACAAAAACATATCTATTAATTAATTTGGTATTTTTTCTGAATAAAATGTGACCAATGTCCTAGTTTTTCATACCCAAATAAACCATCACCTTTAACACTTTTTTAAAAGTATGCATGCGAGGACCAATGTCATCATTCTTAATAAATAGCCCATTTTATATATGATTTGTATTTTATTTACAATGAGGGTTGTATTCCGCCCCTAGTTTTATTTTAATTTATTTTCATGCACTTTACTTTAATTATGATTTATTTATTTATCGCTTTCCCTGAATGGGCAATCTGCGCTTTAATTTAACTGCATTAAATTGAATGAGAAATGCGATGAAACGATAAATTCAAAACTCAACTATAAACCTAACCAAGGTATGAATAAATGGGAAGTCCCGAACCTTCTCTGGTCTTTGGGCTCAATGAGGCGAGAGGGCCATCTCAATGTTCTATTGGAATGGGGCCTCTGAGACACCTCTTGTGTCCCGTAAAAGGCTCAAAATTGCATAGTCCTAGGTGCCACGAGGTGAGAGAGCCATCCTAATGTTCTATTAGGGTGGATGCCTCCAAGACACCTCTGGTTTGCCTAAGTGTGAGGCTAGACAACCATCCTATTATTAGGGTGGAAGCCTCCAAGACACCTTCGGCTTGCCTATAATGGACATAGCAGCGCTGTCTTAGACTTACTGATGCTAGACGACCTTTTCCAATGTTCTATTGGGTGCCAACTCCAAGAAACCTCCTTGTTGCCCAAAATGGATGCACTTGTAATTTCTTACAAGTTTTAACGAACCTCTTCCCGAAGGCCCTAAAAGCGGGCGGTTCGGGGCGCCCCGGGGTTCGGCGCGCGTCACAGTGGCGACTCCACTGGGGACAATACTCGAGACTTCACTTCGAAAGTGCCTTGGTTAAAATTTGCAATTGAGTTTTAATTTAAAAATTTCATCTTTTTCCAAAACTGCATTGCATCTCATTAGAGCCTTAGATCTATGCTAGTTTGGTCCCTCTATCAACCCCGGTGCATTCCCAAAGCACGACCCTACGTTCACTCAATATAGGGAAGTGTTAAGGATAATTACCAGCCCAAGCCTCGTACCATCATGGTATATTAAATGGAGACCCGACCGGTCATTGCGCTCATAATGAGTTAGACCCGTTGGCAGGGACCATGCTTGGGTAGCCCTAAAGTAACATCACCTTGGCCAAAGCTCATGTAATAAAAATAGATACTTCTCCTAGGTGGTATGAACCATAATACCTTGCTTGCTATATGGATCATTATGTATTGGACAAACTCATATAATTTGACTGGTCACCTAATCAAAGGCTTGCATGCCATGATAGACCCATGTCAATTTATTCGGACTGCCTAAACACACAATGGCGAAAACCTATATGCTTGTACATTAGCTAAGAGCGGTTATGCTGCCGATTTTCCACCGTGCACTATGCGCGTCCATCAGGTTCCCTGTTAACCCATGGATCAAGCCCGCCTAGGAAAGAGACCGCACGACCTCGTGTGTCGGAGAGATAAGGTTAGAAGGATCTACTTGCTTGTATGTGGTTGGGGATAATGCATTGCATATTCATGTAATTTATGCACAAATAAAATTTTTTATCTTTCTTCCCCATGTATACATCTTGTTATTTGCATATAATTATTACATGTACATGTCAACCTATGTATAGTTTTTACATATTTAACGTGTATCATTGTAGTCTCTTTTAGCCATCGAGGACCACTTGCATAGCATGATCATGCATTACATATTATTCATGCATTATTCTAACTCCTTATTTTTTAGCCATTGTAGACCATTTGCTTGGGTGGTTTAGGGATCCCGATAGTTGTCTAAAGAGCGATCAAAGTTCAAGTTGGCTAACAAAGATTTAGCATCCTTGCTAGAGCATCTAAAGGTAGTAGAAATGGCTGGCCCTTCACAACAAACTGAAGAGACTCGTGCCTTGATTACCCAGGAGATGAATAAAAGGTTTGAAGAGCTTGAAAAAAGGCTATTGGCCGTGATTAAAGAAAAAATGGATGCCATGGCACTGGTTCTCCAAGCTCAGCTTATGGCAACAGCTATTGACCAAGTGAAGCCGGCCACAGTCGATAAGGCTCATACAACGACAACTATAATACCTCCATTTTCATTCAAAACCAGAGGTAAGGGGCCACTTGATTCACCAGTTGAGCAAGGAGGAAATAGGAGGCCTACTCTAGAATGTAGCACTGTGCCTGAAGAGGATGGGGCCCTTGCAATCACGCATAAAGATGAAAGCTCAGGAAGCCATAACAAAAGTAAGGCAAATGTTAAGGTTACAGAAGTCTCAGCCACTAGAGCAGTTCGGTCCCACCTCACTGTTTCAAGTAGGCCATTATCCTGGCACTTCACCCATCTCGTAAAGAAAGGGAAGTTATAACCCTTGCCCGCCGGGCCTGCCCCAAGTCAAGGACGCCGTAGACATAGAGCAGATTGGTACTGCACGTATCACCAGTATTCAGGGCATAGAATGGACTACTGTCATCCCTTGAGAGATCGTATTTAAGAACTGATGCCAGGCCCAAAAAAGGAAAAGATTATAGAAGCGCCAACCAAGGAAGTAAAGCAAAGGCATTTTTCCAATTTGGGCAGATCTTTGTCCTGGGTCCTCAAGAGGCTGATGAAGGAGGGGATATTATAGCCATTGCCGGCTAGGCTGTTGGGTTTCATTGGATTAATTCAATATTAACGCAGTGGAATAAAATTGAAACCCGAAACAGGATCCATGTATATTCAATTGATTCAAAAGGAAGAGATAAAGAATTACTAACCTTTAGAATGAAATAACGCCTTATCTCGGACTATAGGTGCTGCTTTGATCACGAACACCCTCAACTGGTATCCACACGCATGAACAAAACGAACAGAACTTTGCAGGGGTGCTAGCTCCCTTATTATACGAATGGATTTTAAGATTCTTTCTCAAAGAAAAGGTGGCTGGGTTAGCTTTTTATTTTCTTTTCAAAGAAAAATTGTAGCTTGTTTTTCCCACTTCTTATTTTCACATATGAAGTTGTACAGCCACTCTAATCCTAATTCCTATTTGAATAACGTGATTAGAGTTTTATTAGGGTTTAACTTCTTTCCTAACACATATCTATATACATGTAAATAAGTTTTAAACCCTTAATAATGATATTATCTCTAATTCAAAATTAAGAAATATTTTCATTATATATATATATATATATATATATATATATATTTATTTATTTATTTATGTATTTATTTCTTATTCAAAATAATAAGAAATATTATATTAATATATACTTGTGACGCGCGCCGGATCCCCGCGGCCGCCCATGGGACCGCCCGCTCGAGGGCGATCGAGGCATTTGTGAGTCCGTTGACAGCTTGCAATAAATCGCAAGTGCGTCTATGTTGGGCAACAAGGAGGTTTCATGGAGTCGCCACCCAATAGAACATTGGGAAAGTTACTCTCGTCTCGGAGAGCCTAAGAATGCGCTTAGTATCCTTTTTGGGCCAGCCAGAGGGGTCTTGCAAGGTAAACCTCTCGCCCTAAGGAGCCTAGGATTAGCGCTAAAGTCTCGTGGCACAAAAAGGTGTCTTGGAGGGTAGACCTCTAGCCTCTTTGAGCCCAAAGACCAGAGCTAGGTTCGGGATTTCTCATCTATTTCTACCTCGATTATTTTATGATCAAATTTTAATTATCATTAATTCACTCTCTCTTCACACGGTGCAATTAATTGAAGGCGCATTCATTCACATTTGGAAAGCCGTAAATGGGCAAGTAAATATCAAAAGCAATAAATTACAATAATACAAGGAGCGGAATACAACTCCTTTTTGAAAATGTGCGATACATACACGAATCGGGGCATTGCTTATTTTGAGGACTTTGGTCCTCGCATGCATCATTATTAAAATTGGATGTTTTTATTTGTGATGATTTTTATTGGATAAAAATAGGGCATTGGACCCTTGCATTTATACAAACCTCGTTTTTATTGAGTATAAAACATTGATCCATTTTTACACTTAATGAGATATGAAAAGAGTATATCCATGTACATAAAATAGTCAATTAATAACAAATGAAGGAAATAGTCAAGAAGGTTAGGAAACTAAACCGGACGAAATCCTCCGAATATGGTAGATAAACCCTCAAGCTCAGGATGGTCCCGAGAAATCAATACATTGCTCACAGAAAGTTAAAGGATGTCAATATAAAAAGAATCAACATAAATAAAGTCAAAAGGACTTGAAAGAGATAGAGAAGATTTGAAAATATGGAGACAGAACCCAACGACGGCCTTTCTTAGGTGACCGACGGGCGTCTGTCAAATTGATCGACATGTCCGTCGTTCACTCAAGTGGAAGAGCATCTGTGAGTGGGGTGACCGACGGGCGTCGGTAAAGAAGATGACCCGTCGGTCACCACTGTCTTCGAAAAAACAGTAAAAAGGACTCTTTTTTGAAAGTCAAAAAGGGTTTTAACACAAAATGAGATAAAGAGAGTCAAAATAAAGAAGAATAATGACAAAATTGAAAGAATCAACAAAATTAGGAGTAAATATGAAGTGATATGGAGAAGGAATCCGGAATATTTACCCTCAGATAATTGCTTTGGGTGACATTCTTGTGTTGATTAGAGCCCCGCGCGTTCCACGAGAAGCAAAGATGAAGGATCAAAGAAAAGAAAAATGGACTATTTGCTCTTTAACCCCTCAAGAGACTGAATTTTGGAATCAAGATTCAAAGAAAACTAATTGATTTTAGTTTTCTTTTAATGATTTTGATCCTTCAATTAAAAGAAATCCTTTATGAATGTGTTTGCTGGAAGAGAGAGAAAATATGCTTGAATTTTGGCAGAGTTTCCCCTCTTGAGAATTTTTTGGAACCTTTTTTAACTGAAAATCCAGAGCTTTTATAAGCCAGACACGACCGACGGGCGTCGGTGTATGGAGGCGGGCATCGGAAGAATCCTTCTGACATAAGGATTCGTCCGACGGCCCTGCCACATCCACCGACGGGCGTCGGAAAGGTTGCGTGCTCCGGGAAACCAGGCGGCGCTCTGACAGGGGCGGTGATCTTCCGATGGGCGTCGGAAAATACCATAGGCCGTCTATGACCCTAAGCGATGGGCTGGCCTCACAGACGGGCTGGCCGTCTGTGGAGGAAAAATTTACCTTTTTGACTCGAAAATCCCCTGTTTTCTCCCCCTCTGCCTATGAAAGGTAAAAAGACTCACTTCTCGTGGAACGCGGGACTAGAACCTCCAAATCCAAACCATTTATGCAGGCTCGGATACTGATTTCATCATAGGGTAACCTCTGATCCGGACCGCTCCGGGACACGGTGCATACAGTTGCCCCCAGTTTTGGAGAAACTAGTGCGCAAGCGCCTAGATAAGCCAAAACTCAGAGAAAGGACAGAAAGAAAGAAGGCGTACCTGCGACGGTCCTTACCTTTCGTGCCTCTTGCCGGGTAGACCTCGTCTCGGTCCATTCGGCGATGCAAAGATACCCCTATCAGTCTCGTCTCGACTTGTAGGTGTTAGTGAGACGTAGCATTCTCTAGCTATGAACTCGAAGCGAAGAGCAATGTTTCTCTAACTGCAACTTCGATCTGAAGTTCCCTTGCTAACCCCCATCCGATCTGCAAGGTGCGTAGCACTCTCTGGCTGCCGCGTGAATCGTGAGATGTAGCACTCTCTGGCCACGATCTCGATCTGGTGAAGAGCAGTGTTTCTCTAACTGCAGCTTTGATCTAAAGTTCCCTTGCTAACCCCCATCCGATCTACAAGGTGCGTAGCACTCTCTGGCTGCCGCGTGAACTGTGAGATGCGGCACTCTCTGGCCACGATCTCGATCTGGTGAAGAGCAGTGTTTCTCTAACTGCAACTTCGATCTGAAGTTCCCTTGCTAACCCCCATTCGATCTGCAAGGTCCGTAGCACTCTCTGGCTGCTGCGTGAACCGTGAGATGCGTCACTCTCTGGCCACAATCTCGATCTGGTGAAGAGTAGTGTTTCTCTAACTGCAGCTTTGATCTGAAGTTCCCTTGCTAACCCCCATCCGATCTGCAAGGTGTGTAGCACTCTCTGGCTACCGCGTGAACCGTGAGATGCAGCACTCTCTGGCCACGATCTCGATCTGGAGAGGAGGAGACCTCGCCGGATTCCTCATCCAAAAAAAGGATCTTAGGCGCCCTTGTTCGGACTTTTTATTCGATGCCTGTGTTCAGATCAATGTTTCTTTGTACCTGTGTGATAAAGGATTTTGTTAGTTCATGTTTGAGTGGCCATCTTTTAACCTGTCTATTAATGGCGTGATCTTGCTTTATCTGCTATGCCATGTTTCATTTATATTCTTCTTTATTAAGTTGTTATTTATCATTTTTGTTTTCCTTGTTTTGGAATATGAGTGAATGTGAAGGCATATATTCATCTGCTATATGAATGAATCATAAATAACTGAATAAATGAATATATCTTGGAAACAAAAGTTTTCCACTAGAAAAATCTATTTTGTACAATGTATATACAAAGCATAAATGTACAAAAATATGACTTCCTGAATGTCATAGGGGTGTGTAGTCAGAGGGCTCATCGGGGTCCTCATCATCCGATATATGCACTGTCCCTGGCGGAGGTGGAGGAGGAGCTGGCCGTGCCGGCGGGGGAGGCTGAGCCGTGGAGGGTCCTGCCTCAGCATCGTGGGTCTGCGTGAATCAGATCTGAGCGTGGCCATCCAAGAAGGGCTGGGTGCAAGTCCTCATGAACTCCAACGTCTCTGATACTGTGCCTCCCAACTTCTTGAACGCCTAGCTCAACTGGGTGGTCTGCTCACTGGCAGCCCTCTTCATGTGCTCTAGGCACTGCTCTGTCTGCTCCCTGAACTCCCTCATGGTCTGAGACAAGGGTGGGAGTATCCCCTCTATCTCCTGGACGCGGGATCTCAGAGAGTCAAGTGACTCGTCAATCATCTGTAGGGTCATGTCAACCCTTTGAGATGCCTGGTCCTGTGACGTCCTCAAATCATGGGCGAGCTGCTGCCTAAGCTCCCTCTGACCCTGGGCAACCTGCTCGATCAGCCTCGCCTGCTCACCCCTGAAGGCCTCTATGACCCGAGCCTGCTCATCCCTGAAAGCATCCATGATCCGAGCCTGCTCCCGTGTCATATGCTCGATGCAGCCGGCCTGCTCCTGAGCTAAACGCTCCACCGACTGGGACTACTCCTGAATAGCAGCCTGCTGGCGGTCCAACCTTTCGTGAATAGCTCTGTCCCTCTCATCCTGTCGTTGCTCTAAGGCTGTGAACATGGAAGTGAGGAGCTGAGAGAAGTCAGGCTGTGCTGGCTGCTGTGGTGGCTTTGGAGGCGGTGCTGCGGAGGTGGATGCCCTTGGGTCGCCTCGAGAATACGAATGATACCTCTCGGGGGGCCCGTGGGTATTCCTCTACACCCTGACACTCGGCGATTGGACAGGAGTCGGTACTCGGGATGCTGGTGAGGCGGCAAAGAGCTCATCCATCATGAACTCCATGTCAAAATTCGACGGGGTCCTAGGCTGCTCCTGCTGCTGTGGCGGTGACACAGTCTGAGGCTGAGGAGGCTGGGGCTCTGGCTCTGAGTGTGGAGGCTGATGCTCTGGCTGAGGCTCGGGCTGAGGCTGGGGCTCTGGCTGTGGAGGCTGATCCTCTGGGTACTCCAGGTGGTCTGGATCTGGACCCAAGGGTGGAAGTGAGAACATCCGCCGGGTCTCATGAATGGTCAGCACCCTATAGGCCTCTGCCTACCCTGATATCTGGGAGATCATCCCCATCTGCACTGCCGCTGCGGCATCCACATGGATCCCCTCCTCCAAGGGTGCTCTCAACCTGTCAGGGTTAACTCCCAACCTCAAAAGCAACCGGGTGATAACTCCTCCCACTATCACCACCGGTGTCAATCCTCTGCCAACTCTGGTCAAGTTGGCCAAGATCTCATGGCTAATGTTGAGACGCTGGCCTGCCACCATAGCCCAGAGGCTCCAGATCTTGGCCGCGTTAAGCGACCCTGGATTACCAGCTCGACCGAGGTACGAACTGGATAGCACTCTGTGAAAATACTGGAGTGCCTGAGACACCAGTACGGTGCTCTTTGCTGTATCATGATCATACAGCACTCTCGGTAGGGCAATGGCCGCCCAATAGGTGCGTCTCACAGCTCGTCGTGGGATCTCGACCCCCTCCTCTATAGGGAGCCCCATGGCCTGTGCGAATCTCTGCCTGGTAATACTGTAATGGTCGTCGTTGAACCAAAACTGGACCACCCCTGGCTCGGTATCTGAACTCTGAAAACCGGCATAGCGGAGAGTGGCTAGGACCTGGCGAGTAGCCTCTGGAAAAGTTTGGAAGGAGGGGGCAAGGAACTCTGTCCACCAAGCACCCTCGACAAGCAAATCAAACTCTGGGGCCATCCCTAGGGCCTCTAGGAACGGCCAGGATACGAAACGGCTGGCCCGAAGCTCTACCAGAGCCAACGCTCTATACCTCTGAGCTGACTCATCATCCATCCAACCCGGAACTACGACCTCGGGCTGGGCCTGCGGTGCTCTGCGTCTGGGAGGCATCCTGCAAAGGAGAAAAAATTAGATAGCGAAAATTTGACAAAACAAATATTATTAGACATATTTTCAGGGTGAAGGCCCATTTAGGCCTCACCAGGGCAATGGCGGCCCGAAAACGAGATAGAAAACTGATAACAAATGAAAAGGGCGAACGTCCTGTCAAAGGAAGTTGCCCAACGTGTCTCACACATATCAAAGCAAAAGTAACATGCAATTAGCATGGAAATAATTCAAAGCGAATAAACATGGGCTTTCTAGGCCCCAAGGCATGCATTATACACAAAAATATTCAATTTTAGAATAAATAATAAAAATTTGGGCAGCACCCCGGCAAGGGTATGCCCAACCTCCTGCATAAAAAGGCATCAAATTAGGCCTCAGGCCTCAACAACAATATATGCATGTAAATGGGACGCACCCCGGCAAGAGTGTGTCCCCAACAACACAAAACAATGGCTCAGGCCTCAAAATCAATATACACACAGAATAATGCGCTAAAAAGTCTATTTCTAAAGCAACAAAATTATAGAAAAATTCTATTTCTATGTGATCATGCAAAGGTTCAGATTTAATTGCACTAAGAAAATGGGCAGCATCCTCCCTAAATTTTTAAGGCATCTAAAGCATCCTAACCGTTTCTAAGGTTAAAAGAAGAAGAAATGAAGAAATAAATTGAATAAAATTAAAGAAAAGGTAGTTATTTACTTACTTGTAGTCACGAGAAGTGTAGAAACTGAAGAAATATAAATATCCAAGCACCCGGTGAGTAGAGAATGCGAAAATATGATGAAATCGCGAAAGAAGAAGAAGAAATGCTTGAAAAACACTAAAAAAAAGGCAAAAAAACCATTTGAGAGAGGAAATGAAAGGGGCAGCAGGCGATGCACCGTCTGTCACTCGCCCTTATATAGAATTTTGTGACCGATGGGCTGGGCGTCTGTAGGAGCGATCGACGGGCTGGCCATCTGTCACTCAATAAATGCGAGTTAATGCGCGTGATGAAATGCAATGCTGACGTATGCGTCTGCCAGGTGGATCTATACCGACGGGCAGGTCGTCTCTTAGGAAAAAAGGGTAGGCCGTCGGTGACACTTCCCTATAAATTCTTACAAAATTTTTGCTCCTCTTATATCTCTTCATTTTCCAACATCTTGAGCCTTTCATCTTTCTTAGCATGTCTTCTTCTCTAGCCCAAAGGATGCACCGTATCTTAGACGACAAACACACTTGGGAAGAAGGCGCCCTTTCCTCTCTGTCTGGGCTGAAATACCTGTGCCGGGTCAAAGTCGATCAGAACCTCCTTCTGGCGGCGACCCACTTCTTGAACCCCCGGTTCCACATCTTTCAATTTACCTACCAGGAATTGTGTCCTTTGCCTGAAGAGTTAGCTACCATTCTTGGAGCCTGGTTCCCTCCTAGCGCTCTGCCTTGCATCGCCCGCTGCGGCCTATTCCAGACCCAGGACATAGCTATGGCTCTTGGCATACCTTCTTCTGAGGCCGTCTGGTTGATTCCTCCGGGCTTTTCCTTTGCTCTGGGGCCACTGATCGAGGCTCTGGATCAGTTCACTGACATCCCCACCTACCGGGTAAGCATCATATTCTTGTTTTACATGGTGAACTTCCTTACTGTTGTTCCAGGGGGTTTGACAGGTGATCCTCGCCTGCTCGGAGTCCTGAGCGACTTTCATCTGGGATTATCACCCTTACCACTCATTCTGGCTGAAACCATTCTGGGCTTGGATGCTATGAGCTCTGGATCCACTACAACCTTTACCGGTAGCCCCTTATTGCTCCAGGTACGTCATTATTTTAAAGGTAGTGCATCCCTTATGGATTTTCACACTAGCTTTTCTTAGCGGGAGGTGCGTCCTTTCGGATTTTCACACAACCCTGTGCCTTATTTTTGCCTGAAGTAAACCCTACTTACTCCAGCGGCTTTTTTTCTTTTCTTCTTCTTCTTCTTCCTTTTTTTTTTTTTTTTTAGATTTGGCTGCAAGAGAAACTGAGGATGCTGTCTGAGCCACCTCCTCGGGTTACCCCACAGTACTTGCCGAATCACTTCCTTTCGCGTCGACGACTACATGGGTGTGCCACTACTGGTGAAGGCATTTCTAGATTTGGCGAGCTGTCAGATGATGACATCAGTTTCACGTTTGCCTGGCTCCCACTGTCTCATGTGGTCATTGATGGGCCATCGGGGTGTGTTCCCCTCTGTGGTCTCCGTCGAGCCACCTTTTGCATCACTTCTCGATGTACGCATCAGCTCGGGATGACCCAGGATGTAGTGAGGGTTCCCTTATCTTTCCGAGGAAGAGCTCTCTCGGTTGCGTTTGCTTCTCGGTATCATGAGCTGTGGGGCAAACTACCAGTGACGACTGTTATCCTGAGGTTCGGCAATCATTCTGTGTCTTCGACTAACGAGTACAAGAAGTGGATCCTTAGTCCAGCATCTGATAACAGGACTCGAGGGCTCAAGCATATGGTCGGCGAGAGCAGCAGCAGGACTTAGCTTTGCTTACATATGTATTTCTTTTAGTGCTATATTTCTTTTTAATGCAGAACTAGGAAATGACAAAAATAAATAGAATAATATTCAATCTATTTCACGAATTTGTGTACATTTTCATATAATTTCAGCATACATGATCAGTTTTGACATTTACTCAGCCGCTTACGCACCGTTAATACATGAAACCAAATTTTAACAGCATCAACTCCTGTTACCAATCGGCCCTCTTGGGTTTTCACGATCGAACATTTTCTCTCATGCCTCTAATTTTTGTACAGGATGCCTTTTTTCGGTTTTCACCCTGTCGAGGAGCCCAATTTTAGCACGGCCGCCTTTTTTCGGTTTTCGACCTACCGGGCATTTTATTCTCTTCTTTTTATTTTGGTCTTTAGCCGTGGAACCTTTTGAGTCTATCGACGTTGATTGGTTCTTTGAATTCATTCCCATCACTATCTGATAAGATTGCGGCTTCTTTGGACAGCAGCTTTTTAAGGATATACGGCCCCTCCCAGGTTGGTCTAAATTTCCCTCTAATATCTGGTATGCCTGGCCTCATCTGCTTAAACACCAAGTCCCCTTCTTTTAGCGGATGCTTTCTCACCTTATTTCTGAAAGTCCTTGCCAATCTCTTCTGGTAAATCTGGTTATGATAATAAGCTTTCAGCCTACTCTCGTCTAATAAGTTCAAGTGCTGTAGCCTCTGCCGCGCCCATTCAGCCTCCGAAATTTGGGCTTCCATGACCACCCTCAGTGATTTGAGCTCTATCTCAGCTGGCAATACTGCTTCCATTCCGTATACCAGGGAAAACGGTGTAGCGCCTGTAGACGTCCTTACCGTTGTTCTATATCCCCACAGGGCGAAGGGTAACTTTTCAGCCCAGTCTTTGTAGGTTTGGACCATCTTGGACAGGATCTTCTTCATATTTTTATTAGCGGCCTCCACTGCTCCATTCGCTTGTGGTCGGTAGGGAGAGGATTTATGATGCTTGACACCATACTTCTCGAGGAGCTTCCTGGTTTCCCCCATGAACTGCACCCCATTGTTAGACACTATGTGATGAGGGAGGCCATATCTGCAGATCAGATTCCTCTCTATGAACTTGGCCATATCCCTTGCGTCAATCTTTTTGAGGGATTCCGGCTCTACCCATTTGGTAAAATAGTCAATTGCGACTATGATGTACCTGTGCCCATTGGACGCCGTAGGGCAAATCTCTCCAATGATATCTATACCCCAAGCAGCGAAAGGCCAAGGTGATGTCAGGTTATATAGCTCTGATACTGGCATGTGTCTCAAGTCTGTGTATTATTGGCACAACTGGCATTGCTTAACATATTTCGAGCAGTCATTGTCTATCGTAAGCCAATAGAAGCCTTGTCTCATGATCTTCTTAGCTAAGGTCAAGCCATTCATGTGAGCCCCACAGACGCCTACATGGGCTTCCTCTATCACTTTGCGGGCTTCTTTTTCATTCAAGCACCTAAGCTGAATCCCGTCTGACTGTCTTTTGTACAACACCCCTTCCAAGGATATGAACTAAGTAGATAGCTTCCGGATCATCCTCTGGTCTTTCTCAGTAGCTTCTTCTGGAAATTTATTGTTTTCCAAGTAATTCATGATGTCGAAGTACCATGGTTTCCCATCCGCCACTTTTACTTCCATTACAGGCTTGATCTCAAAGCTGGGCTTCTCAAAACTCGAAATCAGTACTGGCTTCATAGCTACTCCTTCAGGATTATCCCACATCGATACTAAGGTTGCCAACGCATCAGCTACACGATTCTCATCTCTCGACACGAAGTGGAAAGTGCAAGTCTCAAACTGCCCACATACCTCTTTCAAATATTCAACATAGCGTACCAGCCGTTCTTCTTTTACAGCCCACTCACCTTGAATCTGGTTAATCACCAAGGATGAGTCACCAAAGACTTCTATATTCTTTGCCCCCAATGCCGCTAAAGCCTCTAACCCGAAAGTGCATACTTCATATTCGGCTTCATTGTTGGTTGCTTTGTACCTCAGCTTCTTTGCTAGGGGAAGTTTCTCATTATCTGGGGTTGTCAAGATGATTCCGACTCCGGCCCCTATGTTATTCACTGCCCCATCGAAGTGTAACTGCCATCCCTGGACAGAAATCGTGACTATGCTTTCATCAAGAAAGGTGAACTCGGGAGTGTCTCCTTGAATATGATGCTCAGCCAGAAATTCGGCTACGGCTCGCCCCTTAATAGCTTTGCGAGTGATGTATTGCACATCAAACTCCTGTAGCAAGAGCAGCCACCTCCCCATCTTACCAACCAAAGACGGTGCTTCCTGCAAATATCTTAACAGATTCTGCTTGGCCACTGCTTGAACTTTGTACGAGTGGAAGTAATGCCTCAATTTCTTTGATGCCCAAATCACTGCAAGGCAGATCTTCTCTACTTCAGCATACTTAATTTCATAAGCCAGGAACTTCTTGCTGAGGTAATAAATTGCGAATTCCACCCCAAATTCATCCTCTTGAGCCATCATGGCGCCCACAGAACTGCCCTCTACTGCCAGATACAGGATAAGCAGTTTGATCGGCTGCGGCGGCCTTAGCACTGGTGGATTCAACAGGTATTCCCTGATGCTGTCAAAGGCTTTCTGGCAGTCTTTGTTCCAGACCACAGGTTGATTCTTTCTAAGCAGCTTAAAAACAAGCTTGCATATTGAAGTGAGCTTGGCAATAAATCGGCTGACATACTGCAGCTTGCCTAGGAAACTCCTTACATCCTTCTCTTTTTGCGGTACAGGCATCTCTCTGATGGCCTTCACCTTGTCGGGTCAATTTCTATTCCCCTCTGGCTCACGACATGTCCCAATAGTTTTCCTGAAGTCACTCTGAAAATGCACTTCTTGGGGTTAAGTCGCAGATTATACTTGTCAATCCTGGTGAAGAACTTTTCTAGAGCTTCAAAGTGTCCCTCTCAGGTGGCTGACTTGACCATCATGTCATCGACATACACTTCTATTTCTTTATGGATCAGGTCGCTTCGAATCTTGGTCACCATCCTTTGGTATGTGGCCCTTGCATTCTTCAGGCTGAAAGGCATGACTCGGTAGGCGTAGGTCCCCCATTCTATGATGAAAGTAGTCTTAACCCGGTCAGCTATTTTGTTCAGGATCTGGTTGTAGCCCACATAACCATCTCCAAAGCTGTACATCGCGCAATTGGCGGCACTATCTATCAACACATCGATGTGGGGTAGTGGAAAATCATCTTTAGGGCAGGCCTTGTTCAGATCTCGATAATCCACACACACCCTGACCTTTCCATTCTTTTTTACTACAGGGACCACATTTGCCAACCATGTAGGATACTGCACTTTAACAAGGAACTTAGCCTCAATCTGCTGTCGAATTTTCTCCATGACCTTGTCTGCCCATTCTGGCCTAAGCCTTCTCAACTTCTGTTTCACAGGCTTATAGTCCGGATAAGTCGGGATAGCGTGTTCTGCCACGTCTCGGTCAATTCCTGGCATGTCCTCATAGGTCCAGGCAAAGACTTTTTCATGTTTTCTTATTATTCTCTCAAAATTTTTTCTCTCCTCAGGAGTTATATTTGATGTTATTAGAATTTCTCTCGGATTTTCCGAGGTTCCAAGATTAAAAGGCATTGTATCAGTGGAATCGATGTCAAAAATTGATGGAATATGATCATGTTCATGCATGTTGAAACCATTAGAAACATCGCACAAGTAAGAGAAATCGTTTGCCTTATTAATAATATTATAATTGTCATTTACATCATAAAAGAGTTCTGGAAGAAAAAGACAGTCTAAGCTAGAGTTTTCTTCTACCACTCCAGAGGTTGATGCTGTTGCAGCTTGTTCATTGGCTTCCTGATTCAGCAGAGGCCCTTCAGGTATGTCGGAGGAAATCTTCAAATCCCCCATTTTCAGTTCTAATTCTGCTATCTTCTCTTTCCCTTTCAGCCTAGCAGCTATCATCTTCTTGGTAACGACCTCTTCAAGCTCGCATCTGTCCCAAGTGATACCCTGAGTCATGACCTCCTCATCCCAGAAGTCCTCAGCGACCTTGACAAACCCGACACACCAGTCAAATACATCGTTAAAGATCTTGAACCCAGGGACAATCCTCCCCTTCACCCATTGCGGCACATCTTCGCCAGTATAAGTGCATACTGAGGATGCTGGTACAAAGCTTTCTGAAATGTGAGGGATCTTATCCGCCGCCTTCTTCTTGCCGAAGCCGCCTCTGTACCCCATACCTTTCCGGTTCTTCTGACCTCGAGTGGTGATCGCAGTTTGCAATCCTTGAGAGTTTCTGCCCAAACCAGCCCCAGGGAGATAGTGCATCTTCTTCATCATATTAAGCACAGCTGGGTTAGCCACTGACCCGTGCTCTTCTCTTATCATGGACACGTGGAAGCCACTAAATGGCTGATTAGCTATTTCAAGTGCTGAGACCTGGTTCTCCCTGGCTGCCTTGATAGTCACCACCTCCCCTTCATGTGGGAACTTTATCATTTAATGCAGCGTCGATGGCACTCCTCCTAATTTGTGAAACTAGGGCCTCCCGAGCAGAGCTGAGAAGTTAGCAGGGATGGGCAGAACCACAAATTCTACCTCCACTTCAATGGGTCCTGTCTTGACCAAGGTCTTAAAGGTTCCCGAGGCTTGCCTCCTTGAATTATCGTAGGCTGTGATAGTCAGATCTGATCCACTGAGCATATCCTCGTTTAGACCAAAAGCCTGCAGAGCTATCAGGGGGCACACATTGATAGAAGACCCATCGTCTACCATAACGCAAGTAGTGTGCTTATCGTTAATCTGTGCTTTGATGTACAGGGGTCGGTTATGATTGCGGCCTTCGACCGGTAGGTCGGCATCAGAAAAGAGCAATCTCTCCTCGGATCCTCCCTTAACTAAGCCCAAAAGCTCTGATGGGGAAATCGTGGTGGCGACCGTGGACTCAACCAAAGCCTTTACTACCTTCTGCCTATGAGAGGGGGACCATCTCAAGAGATCCCAGATGGATATTTGAGCCGCAATTTTCTTTAATTGCTTAACAATCTGATTCTCCTCTGGCTCTTTTTCTGCTGGCGTCTGCACTGGCTCAGGTAGCCTCGTAATCTCGGGGACCACTCTTCCACTTCTCATTATAGCCCCTATCTCTTCTTTGTCTTCATCAGACCCCCACAAATCAAGGTTCATCTCTCCCTCCTCCTTGGCTTCTCCACCGCTCTCACTGCTAGACCAGCAATCAAGGGTCGCCATGACTGCTTTCTCCTCTCTATCCTCGGAACAATCAGCGGCAATATTCTCTCTCCCATATAGATCTTGTAGCACGTACCACTCTGGCCAGCTAGATCCGATCATAAACACGGGTGGTGGTACGGCATTATAACCGGGCTTCTTCTCAGGGTCAGAAATTTGCTTGCTATCAATCAAGTCTTGGATAGAGTGCTGCAGTGCTTTGCACTTATCTATGATATGGCCTGAGTGTTGGTGAAACACATAGAATTCATCGTCTTTGTGCCCAGGCTTCCCCTGCGTCATAGCAGGCCTAGGAGCTAAGGGCTGCAATTTTCCCTCCTTTATTAACCTTCTCAAAACCCAAGATAATGGTCTCCCCAAGTTCGAAAACTTCCTCTGGGTGGTTACCTCAGTAGCAGACACCTCACCTGTTCTTCTAGTGCTACTACTGGGACACGCCAGCCTACTGGTTCCTTGACCGGGGTTAGCCCTTTTGGCAAAATTATCATTATTAGCTTTTCGAGCCAAGAACTCTCCCTCTGCTTCGATGGCTATATCCTTGAGAGACTCCCAGTCCTTCAACCCCTTCATCTTCAACCCATCTTTCAAGTACGGGCTTGTGTTCTTGATAAATAAACGAATCTGGTCCTGGGTGTCCGGCTTTCTCCGCATCTCCATTACTCGGTTCCGCCATCGGGTTAGATAATCATGGAAAGATTCTCCGGCCTTCTGCTGGAGCAGTTCAAGATCTTTTAGAGTCACCTCCATTCTGGTGTTGCAGTCATACTGTCTCAAAAACTCCTCAGTGAGCATATCCTAATCTTCTTTAGTGCGACGGTCGAGACCATGATACCAGTCGATGGCATGAGCGGTCAGACTCAAATAAAAGTATTCTACTTTTTGCTTCTTAGACAGCATGGTTCCTTTCATGACCAAAGAATATTGCTTCACATGAGCGGTCGGGTCAGAAGTACCATCAAATTTTGGCACGTCTGGCATCTTAAAGTTGTAAGGAATCGGGTCCTCTCCCTCCAATTCCTTATCCTCTGGGTTCATCCCCTGACCCCGGCTCAGCATATGGGCCATAGCTTCGAACATCTCTTCCATCTTCTTTAAAATGAAGTCATCAGTCTGAGGTGCCTTCCCCCTCTCAGATGCAATGCTCATCCTATCATCTTCGATATCTCTATCATGATCAATTCTCAGCACAGGCCTTCTTCTCTGCTCTCCCGAGGCTACTGACCTTAACTCTACTGGCGGCGGCCTAATAGGCGCTTCTCGTCTTTCAGCCCTTTCTTCCTCTGGCTCATTCTTTCTCACAGGAGGAGGAGGAGGAGGAGGATTCTGTGGAGCATTCTGCTGTGCCAGGGCGGTCAACATATTCATCATTCTACCCTTGAATTCCTCAAATCGCCGGTCCACTTCTTTCGCGATCATGGCCCTGGTGGCGTCGTCCCCTCTAGGCAAGTTTGCCATCTTAGATACAGTTCAACTGATTCCTGGTAAAATTTCTAGTAGGCCTTCTCTATCTGATAGCTCGGAAGCAGGAACTCGGATCAGTCGTCCGGTTGGTGATCTAGTCCACCTGGGCAGATCTATGATGGCTTCAGGGACAAGACGTTAGATATGATGCATGAAATGCAGGTGTAATGCATGGTCGTGATATGCGACATTCACAGAGCACAAGCAAGCAAGTAGGTCCTTCCACCCTTATTTCTCCCACACACGTGGTCGTGCAGTCTCTTTCCTAGGTGGGATTAGCACAAGGGTCAACGAGGGACCCAATGGACACGCATAGTGCACGGTAAAAAATCGGCAGCATGACACTCCTATGCTAATGTACAAGCAGATGGATAATGATCGTCACGTATTTGGACGTTCCACAAATTTTGACATGGCCCTACCGGGGCATGATAGCCTTTGGCTAGGTTACCAAGCGAGACATCTGGACTCACCCAATACATGAGGATCCACACAGTAAGCATGGAATTAGGGTTCATTTTACCTGTGGAAAGTAGCTACGGCCATTACATGAGCTTTGGACAAGGGAGATGTTTCTTTAAGGCTACCCAAGCATGATCCCTGCCGACAGGTCTAGCTCATCACGAGTATAGCGACCGATCGGGTCATCATTTTGATATACCATTGAGGTACGTGGCTTGGGCTGGTGATTATCCTTAACATTTCCCCAAATTGAGTGAAAATGGGGTCGTGCTTCAGGAACGCACCGGGGCTAAAAGAGGGACCAAACTAGCATATTCTAAGGCTCTAATGATATGTGAATGCAAATTCGAGAGGAAGCGAATTTATGAATTAAATTTTAGTCATAAATGTTAAACGAGGTATTTTCAAATTGAAATCTCGAACCATAAACGTCCCCAGTGGAGTCGCCACTGTGACGCGCGCCGGATCCCTGCGGTCGCCCATGGGACAGCCCGCTCGAGGGCGATCGGGGCATTTGTTGGTCCGTTGACAGCTTGCAATAAATCGCAAGTGCGTCTATGTTGGGCAACAAGGAGGTTTCATGGAGTCGCCACCCAATAGAACATTGGAAAAGTTACTCTCGCCTCAGAGAGCCTAAGACTGCGCTTAGTATCCATTTTGGGCCAGCCAGAGGGGTCTTGGAAGGTAACACTCTCGCCCTAAGGAGCCTAGGATTAGCGCTAAAGTCTCGTGGCACAAAAAGGTGTCTTGGAGGGTAGACCTCTAGCCTCTTTGAGCCCAAAGACCAGAGCTGGGTTCGGGATTTCTCATCTATTTCTACCTCGATTATTTTATGATCAAATTTTAATTATCATTAATTCGCTCTCTCTCCACACGATGCAATTAAATGAAGGCGCATTCATTCACATTTGGAAAGCCGTAAATGGGCAAGTAAATATCAAAAGCAATAAATTACAATAATACAAGGAGCGGAATATAACTCCTTTTTGAAAATGTGCGATACATACATGAATCGGGGCATTGCTTATTTTGAGGACTTTGGTCATCGCATGCATCATTATTAAAATTGGATGTTTTTATTTGTGATGATTTTTATTGGATAAAAATAAGGCATTGGACCCTTGCATTTATACAAACCTCATTTTTATTGAGTATAAAATATTGATCCATTTTTACACTTAACGAGATATGAAAAGAGTATATCCATGTACATAAAATAGTCAATGAATGACAAATGAAGGAAATAATCAAGAAGGTTAGGAAACTAAACCGGACGAATATGGTAGATAACCCCTCAAGCTCAGGGTGGTCCCGGGAAATCAATACATTGCTCACAGAAAGGTAAAGGATGTCAATATAAAAAGAATCAACATAAATAAAGTCAAAAGGACTTGAAAGAGATAGAGAAGATTTGAAAATATGGAGACAAAACCCAGCGACGGCCTTTCTTAGGTGACCGACGAGCGTCTGCCAAATTGATCGACATGTCCGTCGTTCACTCAAGTGGAAGAGCATCTGTGAGTGGGGTGACCGACGGGCGTCGGTAAAGAAGATGACCCGTCGGTCACCACTGTCTATGAAAAAACAGTAAAAATGACTCTTTTTTTAAAGTCAAAAAGGGTTTTAACACAAAATGAGATAAAGAGAGTCAAAATAAAGAAGAATAATGACAAAATTGAAAGAATCAACAAAATAAGGAGTAAATATGAAGTGATATGGAGAAGGAATCCGGAATATTTACCCTCAGATAATTGCTTTGGGTGAGATTCTTGTGTTGATTAGAGCCTCGCGCGTTCCACGAGAAGCAAAGATGAAGGATCAAAGAAAGGAAAAATGAACTATTTCCTCTTTAACCCCTCAAGAGACTAATTTTTCGAATCAAGATTCAAAGAAAACTAATTGATTTTAGTTTTCTTTTAATAATTTTGATCCTTCAATTAAAAGAAATCCTTTATGAATGTGTTTGCTGGAAGAGAGAGAAAATATGCTTGAATTTTGGCAAAGTTTCCCCTCTTGAGAATTTTTTGGAACCTTTTTTAAGTGAAAATCCGGAGCTTTTATAAGCCAGACACGACCGACGGGCGTCGGTGTATGGAGGCGGGCATCGAAAGAATCCTTATGACACAAGGATTCGTCTGACAGCCCTGCCACATCCACCGATGGGCGTCGGAAAGGTTGCATGCTCCGGGAAACCAGGCGGCGCTCTGACAGGGGCGGTGATTTTTCGACGGGAATCGAAAAATACCACAGGCCGTCTGTGACCCTAAGTGACGGGCTGGCCGTCTGTGGAGGAAAAATTTACCTTTTTAACTCGAAAATCCCCTGTTTTCTCCCCCTCTGCCTACGAAAGGTAAAAAGACTCGCTTCTCGTGGAACGCGGGACTAAAACCTCCAAATCCAAACCATTTATGCAGGCTCGGATACTGATTTCATCATAGGGTAACCTTTGATCCGGACCGCTCCGGGACACGGTGCTTACAATACTATTATCTCATATTCAAAATAAGAGATATATGCATATGTACATATATAAATATATATAAATATGTAATTTCAAAATTAAATATAAATACCTATATTTACATTTTATTTCAAAATAACCTAATAAAATCCATTTTGTTCATTTTTGTCTTGGTGTGTGACCCAATAGGTTTATATTATGTTGGCAGTGGCCCTAATCCCATGATAAGCCCACAAGTCATAATTGGTCTCTAGCAAGACATTATGACTACCCAAATAATATAAATATCGTTAGTCTGATTTTAACCTAACAATAGAACATGTTATTATCCTTTTGTCACACGATATCTTGTTTGAACATAAGTCATGGTTCATGTCAAACTTAAATTGTTCAAACATATAATTTATCGATCACTAAGCAGACTGATAAATTCAAATGACATTGATGACACTATCAATTGATTCGAGCACGGCCATGCATTTTACAGTCCTACTTATCGAGGGGTTCAATAGATATCTCTCCCATTAGAGAGGGACAAATTCCATCTTGATTATTCACTTTCCTCCGCATAATTCTCATTATGTCCGATCATAAACTTTATAATTATCCGATTAAAGATAACATTTGATTATGTCAAAACATAATGATCCTTATGTAGGAAACTATGATAACCTCAGGTCAAAGAATTCAATAACATATCTATTATAAGATCACTTATGACACTATCCCATGAAGTGATCTTACAGTGGGTCTATCCAGTACTTTGTTCTCTAGCAAGTACCTATAGATTTGATTTATATCATCATATATAATCATCCCATGATTATCAATTCAAATCTATACTAATCTTAATTTATCTTTATGCCCTTTATTGATAAATGACAAGGGACAACATGAATAATATTGTTATTAATAAACATTACAATAATGTAACATGCCAATAATATCAATGCGAAGAAAACCATTATATAAATGAAAATGTAATAATTACATCAAGGTCCAAATATTTGGCCTAGGGCATAACCACTAACATAGGCCCGCTATAAGCCAGGGACAGCCCGATCAAAAGGGGATGAGTATTGCACCTTCCACCAGCACACCGAGCATACCACAGATTATTTCAAGGCCTTAAGACATGCCATTCAAGATTTGATTGATTCCAAGAAGATCTTCGACCCAGAAAAGCGAGAGGAAAAGAATAAGATGGGCTAAGTGCCTAAGTGAAAAGGCAGGACGGTTCTTAGGGATGATAATCGACCATCGACTGCAACAGCTGTGTTGGCAAGAACGGAAGTTGATTAGCTGTTTAGAATGTTCTTTTTATTTTTGAACTATTTAATAATGACATTTTAGTTTCATTAATAAGATGAACGTTTTTGCTTGCTTGTGTTATGTCTCATATGATTTCACTATGCATAATCATGATCATAACTCATTCATATTTGACATTGATTCAGTTGATGCTACTCTATTTAATCTCAAAAAATTTGGAAAGTCCAAAGAAAATCTTGATAGCATTTAATGTAACTCTTAAAAAGAGATAAAAACTTGAGAGAAATTCAACAAAATATAAAAAAGGTCTTTGCCTGGACATATGAAGACACGCTAAGAGTTGATCGTGGAATCACTAGGCACATCGTTCAAACACACCACAATCATGAACCGGCCACACAGAAGCTCAGAAGATTGAAGCTGGAAGGGGCAGAAAAGGTCAAAAAGAGGAATCCACAAGCAGAAATAAAGTCAAAATTTCTGGTCGAAGTTCAATGCTAGTCTTGGTTGGCAAATGTTGTACCAAATTGAGAAGAGGAGGAGTACGTGTATGTGTAAACTATTAGGATTTGAACAAAGCTTATCCTCAAAAGAACAAAAAGAAAAAAATAATAGAAAAAAGAACGAAGGAAAAAAAAAGAAAAATAAAATACAAAAAATAGAGAAGGAAAAGAACCAATATGTAGATTGGAAAACTATTATGGGGGGCAAGCTTTGTTCAAATCCCGCTGATCTACACGTGCCCATGCTTTGTCATTTTTCTTGACTTCCAAAAAGGACCACAAGAATTATATCGACTTATAATGGATATAGGTTGCTCGAGCTTGGAAATAGACATCATAGTGGAGGTGCGCCCTACAGCCCCAACGGGCAGGGTCATGTCAAGATGGTCTCCCGCACCACGCAGGGTTCAAGGACAGAAGGACACCTTATGGTTAAGGCTAGGGAGTTGCTCCAAAGTATGGCATTGAAGACCATCATTCCTCTCTGTATTTCCCTCAAACAATGGGATAGGAGAAGATGCTAACAAAAGATCTTGGTCAATATGGTTTAAAATCACAAGGATTGAGAAATGTTGCTCTTTTGCACTTCGAGGATAGAGAACCGCCATCGGAACCTCCATAAGAGTCATCTCTTATTCCACGATACCGGAGGTAGAAGTAGTATGGCCAGTCAAGGTAGAGCTCAAATATTTAAGGAAATTCATGGAAGCCCAAATTTCGGAAGCCGACTGGGTGCAGCAGCGGCAACAGTTAAACACGTCAGACCAAGACAGGTCACGGGATCACTATCACAATCAGATCTATCAGAAAGGGCTTGCCAGGTTGTTCGAAAAGAAGGTAAAGAAACACTCATTGAAGGAAGGAGATTTAGTCTTCAAATAAATGAGATCGGGTGTGTCCGATATCAGAGGGAAGTTCAGACCGACATGGAAAGGTCCTTTCATCCTCAAGAAGTTGTTGTCAAAAGGAGCGGCAATTCCAACAGACGGCGATAAAGATGACTTCAAAGAACCGATCAACATCAACAGACTCAAGAAGTCCATCGCTAAAGACTAAAAATTAGAAGAAGAGAATAAAAGCCCCGCGGGTCGAAAACCGAAAAAGGCGGCCTTGCTAAAAATGGGCGCCTCGTCGGGGTGAAAACCGAAAAAACGCACCTGGGCAAAAATTAGAGGCTTGAGAGAAAATGTCCAATCAAGAAAATCTGAGAGGGCTGATTGGAGACAGGAGTTTGATGCTTACAAGATATACTCTGAGATTAGATATAGTTTTGAATTTTGAATCGATGTTAGATAATGATCATGTATAGAGAAATCATACCGAAATGTACCCAATTTTTGCAAATACATGTGTTCATTATTTTCTAGTTCGTTTATAAAAAGAGAAACATCGTTCATTCCTAAATGCATGAAATTTAAATGAGCACGCTCTGTTCCTGCTCTCACCATCCAAATGTCTAAGTCGATGAGTTCTAGTATCGATTGCGGGACTAAGCACCTACCTCTTGAATGCATTAGTGGGAGTGAAAGAACAACCCCCGACAGATGGCATAATAGTCTTAGCTAATAGCTCGCCTAGTGGCCGTAATGTTTAGAGGTAAGAGCCGAAGATAAAGGGTACACCTTGGAAAGATAGGGGATGCCTCACTATATTGTTAATCCCTCTGAACTATCGAGCACAATGGGTAGGTAAGGTAAAAAGCTGCCTCATGAAGCCCTAAAGAACCCGATCCTCATCTGCTACCTCACCCAATCTAGCAACACATTTATCAAGGGAGGCCATGGAATGCAATCGATCCCTAAGGATAAAATGCCTCAGAGAATAATTACGGATTACTCTAGGAAGGGCTTTGATAGCAGCTTCAACTTTTCTTGCAACCGTACCGGAAAGGCAGGAGAGTCTCAAAAAAAAAAAGGCCATTGTAGACACCAGGTCCTGAGGCAGGTTTTTAAAAAAATAATAAAAAAAATGGCAATGGCAATTTTGGGTCCTTGATAAATTCCTCCAAAAAAAATAAAATAATATGATACATAAAATATGTAGGTGAAATTAAAAATTATAAATTAAGGCTAGTTAATTCATTAGTTAATATTAATTAAAAATAATTATAGGGTTTAGTTAGATAAATTAGATGTGATAGTTTAAGTAGATTAATTAAATTAAATAGGTATAAAATATAGAGTATTTAATTAATAGAGTGTTTACTTAATTAGTGTGTAGTAATTTGAGTAAAATAATTAACATTAAAAGGTAAAAATGGAGGAAATTATTAGGTGAACCAAGAAAACCCTAATTGTGGGTATAAAAAGAAAAAGATGAAGCAAAGAAATACAGGGGCTCGGCTGAAAACAAAGAAAAGAAAAAAGAAAAATAGAGAGAGCTGGGCAGAGAAGGACCAAGGCAAAAGAGAACACAAAAAAAGAAAACAAAGAAAATGGAATAGAGAGTAAGGAAAAAAGGGCCCAAGAAAGAAGAAATCAGAGAAAATAAAAAAAATAAAAGAGAAAGGAGAGGGACAGTGAACACAAATCAAGAAAAAGACCAAAGAAATAAAAGGAAACCAAATAGAAAGAGGAAGAAGCCAACGAAAATATACCAGAGGGCATCGGAAAAAGAGAAAAAGAAGAGAGGAAAGAGGCGGGGCCGTCGCCGGCCAGCCACGGCGGCGCACAGCTGCACGCGCCCCACCGAAGGAACGGGGAGGCTTGGACGCACCGGCCGATGGCCGCCAGGGTCCCTCACTCGCCGGCGGAAGCGAGATCGGAGGGGGTGAACCGCGCAGCTTCCAGCGCGTTTTTCGGCGAAATGGAGGCACCGTTTGGCGCGTGACTGGCGGCGTCGGGTTCCGGGAGTCCAGATCTACCTCGCGGCGGTGAAGGTGTTGTCAATAGCTGATCCAGTGAGGCTCCGACAAGGGAAATCCGGTAAGCCCTTATTTTATTCAATTTTCATTTATTGTATATTATTATTATTATTATTATTATTATTATTATTATTATTTATTCATTATATTATTGTTATTATTTTTATTATTATTCTATTATTATTATTATTATTATTATTATTATTATTATCATTTTTTATTTATTTATTATTAGTATTATTGAGGTTATATTATTATTATTATTGTGTAATTGTTATTTTTATTTATTATTATTATTATTATTATTATTATTATTATTATTATTATCATTATTTGATTTATTTATTACTAATGTTATTGTGTTATATTGATATTATTTAATTTATGTTTATTTTTATTATTATTGTGTTTATCATTATTATTGTATATATTTAGTTATTATTATTTATTGTGTTTGGTTATTATTATTATTATTATTATTATTATTATTATTATTATTATTATTATTATTATTATTATTATTATTATTATTATTATTTATTATTATTATTACTTATTATTCTATTTTTTTATCATTAATTAATATTAGTTTGTATTATTGTTATTATGTTTACTTACTATTATCATTATTATTTATTTAATATTAGTAATTTTGTTATTAGTATTAAGTAAATTATATTTATTTTACATTATTTATTATTATTATTATTATTATCATTATTATTATTGGATATATTTAGTTATTATTAATTATCGTTTTGTTTTGTTGTTATTATTCTAATATTATTATTATTATTATTATTATTATTATTATTATTATTATTATTATTATTATTATTATTATTATTATTATTATTATTATGTCATGCTATTTTATCTTATTTTATTCCATTTTATCTTTTCTTATTAATTTAATTGATTCAATTACTAACATCATTTCATTTTTGTTTTATTTTTTATTTCACAACCCATTTTTGCTTGGGCATTTTTGCTAGCACACGGGAAGATTCAGAAGGCTCGTTCGGATTATATTTATTTTGATTATTTGTAATATTTATTTACTTGGCTTTTTCATTTATTTTGCTATTTAGTTTTCGCATAAAATTGTTTATTTAGGCCCAGTAGAAAAAAAATCACAAAACCGATTTTTTATTAATTAATTTGGAATCTTTCTTAATAAAAATGGGACCAATGTCTCAATTTTCTCTGTCCAAAATCATCATATCAAAACTGTTTTATAATAAATGCATGCAAGGACCAATGTCCACGCTCTTAACGAATATCTCGGTTTATGTATGTTCTGCACCTTCTTTACAATGAGGGTTGTATTCCGCCCCTAGTTTTCTTGTAATTTATTTTTGGATGTTTTATTTTTTTAATTATGCCTTACTTATTGCTTTTGACGTGAATGAATTGCGCTTTAGCTAATTGCATCATGTCGAAAGAGAGTCAAATAATAAACTCAAAACATAATTGTAAACTTAATCAAGGTATAAATAAATGAGAAGTCCCGAACCTACTCTGGTCTTTGGGCTCAACGAAGCAAGAGAACCATTTCAATGCTTCATGAGAATGAGATCTCCAAGACACCTCTTGTGTCCCACCAAAAGACTAAAATTTACAATCCTAGGCTCCATGGGGTTAGAGAGTCATTTCAATGTTCTATTGGGATGATTGTCTCCAAGATCCCTCTGGCTTGCCCAAAATGGATATATGCGCCGTCTTAGGCTCACCGAGGCTAGACGACCTATCCCAATATTCTATTGGGTGGCAACTCCAAGAAGACTCCTTGTTGCCCAACATAGATGCACTTGTAAATACCTTACAAGTTTCCATGAACCTCTCCCAAAAGCCCTAAAAGCGGGTCTTCGGGGCACCACGGGGTTCGGCGCGCGTCACAGTGGCGACTCCGCTGGGGACAATACTTGAGACTTCGATTCGAAAGTACCTTGATTAAAATTTACAATTAGGTTTTAGTTTAAAAATTTCACTATCTTTCAAAATTGTATTGCATCACATTAGAGCCTTAAATCTATGCTAGCTTGGTCCCTTTATCGACCCCGGTGCGTTCCCGAAGCACGACCCTTTGTTCACTCAATGTAGGGAAGTGTTAAGGATAATCACCAGCCCAAGCCTCGTACCATCATGGTATATCAAATGGTGACCCGATCGGTCTTCACGCTCGTGATGAGCTAGACCCGTCGGCAGGGACCATGCTTTGGTAGACCTAAAGTAACACCACCCATGACTAAGGCCCATGTAATGGACATCGATACTTCCATTAGGGGGAATGTGCCATAATATGTTGCTTGTGTAGTGGGTTATTGTGTATCGAATAAATCCAAATAAATTTAGATGTTCGCTCCTTAAAGGTTCTCATACCCCGAGGGGCGTGTTTCGGTTTATTCAGATTGTTTAAATACACGATAACCAAAAATTCATCTGCATGCATTTTTTTAGTAATGAGAGTTTGTGCTTCGCAACACGCTTTACGCGCCCATTGGGTTCCCCATTAACCCATGGGCCTAGCCCACCTAGGATAAAAGACAGCACGACCTCCTGTGTGATAGAAATACGATTGGGAGAAATATTTTTCTTGTATTTGTATTTGTGATTGTGCATTCTTTTCATGAGCAATCAATGTAAATAAAACACATGTATTTTATCTCATGTATAATAATAAAACCTTTGCATTTTGTATATAAGTTTGCTTGTATCATAAATTGTGAATATAAATATAACACATTTGTCATGCATGCACATAATAATGCTTGTCACAATACATACATATTAACATTCTTTATGACATCCATTGTGCGCCATTATCTGTATATACAGCATACATCATCGGATGTACATATTAACATGCATTATAGCAAGCATAGACATATTGCCCCTGTGACACACAAAAAAAATGGAAGAAAAAAAATGAAAATGAAAATGAAAATGATGAAATAAAATAAATACATTCATCATGTGTCATAGCATGTGTGCTCACATTACATATGTACATAAATATTGTGTTAGAACATACACATACCGTTGCATGTCATAGTGTGCACACATTAGCACATATCATTAGGATGGTTGTTATACATATCATACACATCATGACACTTTGCATCTCTCACATTGTGTGCAATATCATGAACATGCATTGTCAAGCATGCGTTATGCCATGCACATATGAATCCTGCATCATGCATGTCAGTCATTACATATATACCATGCCACGTTTTGTGTGCGCATACCATGTAAATACACATACCTTATAGGTGCCACTCATTTCTTGCGACCACTTTCATCCTATGTCTTATATCACACACCATAGAAGCTCACTGTACACAATCATTCTTATGCTGTGTCCCATCTCATGTGCATTATTTGTATATGTTTTGCACTTCTATATATGTGAGTTTTGCTACTCCTCGCAACTCATTGGCGCACATTTTTGTGCTAGATCATCTTCATCCTACATCACATCTTCATCTTACATATATATCTCTATCATGTCTAAATCACACCATATGCACATACACCTGTATTATGAACATTCATTCTCATCTTGCACTTTTACCTTCATTGTATACTGCTTACATGTACACTGTAAATGTATGCATGCACGTCATTTATCATGCAGTGTTTACACACTCATATTTTTTCGCAGGTGTTTTACACACACACATCTTTGCATATATTTCATGTACGCATTTTTATACAAATATTTTTACACATGTTTCGCACATGCAGTTCCTTACACGCATTGCTAATATACATGATGCTATTGCATATGCCATTCCATATACATGATGTTTAACGCATAGTTTGTGCATATTTTATAAAAAAGAAAAAGAAAAAAAATTCTTTATTTGCTTAAACGATTTTTGTGTATATACATTTGGATAGAATCAAAATTTTTTGTGTTAAGCCATACCCTAAAACACTAGCATGTTTGCACCTTATTGAGGTACCTTTGATTCAAGGTTTGACTCTGCTTAATTAGTTCTCAACTATGAATGGATTTGATCTTAACTCTAGAAATCTGAGTTTCATTCCACTTTGAATTAAGTAAGGGGTATATATGTTTAGTCTTTAAGAGCTAGATCACGTGAAGATATTTGACCATACCATGTCATTTCTAAGTTCAGAGCACTTTTGGCCCGTTTTGAAAACAAACTGAAAAAGCTAGTTGCAATTAGTGGATTGGATGAAAACTCACTAAGAGCACTAGAACCTTTCCGATTACCCATCAAAGCGACCCCTGGATAAGGCTAAATCTGGAAAATGATTTAGGTACCATTTCTTTGTATAGCTCTCTAAATGACCATTTCTTGCCCTCATTTTACAATCGGTTGCTAGCCCGTTGAGCCTTTATTTTGGTATGCTAAATGCGTACCAATTTTTTTGTTACACACGTTAAAACTACCCCTCGCCTAAAATAATTTTGGCTTCCCCTTAGAAGAATGGCTGCTCTAGTAAGGATGGATGTACATTATGACATTTCTTTGGGCTATCAAAACTTGCTCCGATGAAATTGGGTTTACACTTCAAGAAGAAAATTTCAATCATCGATAATTTTTGGGCTACACTTTGGGAAAGGGGTTTAAATCACCAATAAACTTTTTGTGTAATTAGAGACGTAAGCTTGTGAAAAACAAAGATGAAAAAATAAATAAGAAAAAAAAAAGAAAGGAGAAAAGAAAAAAAATGAAAAAAAAAAGAAAAAAAAATAGAAGACGCAAAAAAAAAATAAAAAAAAAAAATAAAGAAAGAAAGAAAAGTAGAACTTAGGATAATACCCCGTGATGAATTCAGTAGCTATCTTTCTTAGCTTAATTGTTATGTTGAGCTTGATAAGTCAGAGTATTACCGAGTCCAAATTCGAGAATGTCTGGACATAATACAATTAGATAAAAAATGGTTCCTTCATCCGAATGAACACTGCGGCCATTTTTCTCTAGTGACCTGATCCTCCTTTGATAACCATCTACCTGAGCCTAACGTTACAACAAAAGTAAGACCTCTTGATTCTTGGTTTGGCCTTATCTAATTAGCGGAGATGACCTTCTGATAAGGTTTGGTACGTAGGAAGAGGCATATAGTGTTTTTTTAGCTTCAAGCGAGAAGCCATAAGTGCATTGATGCATTCGAATGGAGTCTTGTCCTCGACATTGCATCTAGAATTTGCTTTTGAAAAATGAAAAATCTTGTTTTGGCCTTTTGCACGGACACACAGAGATTGCGTGGTATGCCTCGTATTTACATGTTGGTTTAGTAAACCTTGATGTATACACATTTATCTTCTTGCCCTTCATTGGGAATGACTCCTGAATTTTTTTTCTGAGATTGAATTAGTTGAGAATGTGGTTCATTCAGTATGCTCAAAGGCAGATAGAAACTCGAGTTTGAGGTACCTAATAGGTTGCACTCATTTTACAATCTTGGGGCATTTCTTATCACTACCCATGAAACACTCCCAATAATATTCTTTGTACATATGCTTTCTGCAAATGTTTTTACGCATAACTGTAGGAAACATTCTTATAAAATAGTTTTACATATAGAATTCTTGGTGCATGTCTTTTGGCATAAGAGCTTTAGCGAATATATTTCATAAGTGCTTTTGACACACATGGCTCTTTATGGGCATATCCTTTGCCTGCATCTCATATCCACAATTTTCGCATGCATTCAGTACATACATGTATATAATTTTTTCTACACGTGTTCCATATACATAGTTGTAAGTGCACACATCGCACACACCCATTACTTTACACAGCCTTCGTGTATATAATGACTTCTGCCTATCTTTGCATACGATTTTTTTACATCTATGCTGATAAACGACTCTTTATCCTTGTCACATGTATGATCATTTGCACATACTCTGCATACATAAATCCCTTGTATATATCCTTTACATGTTTTTCTTGTTCATGATCATTTGCAAACGTGTTAGAATAACGATTCTTAGCACATGGTCCATGATCCTCCTCATGGATACAAGCCATTGGCATATATGTCGTATGCATAAGCATTTCAGGATCTTAGTCCTTTGCATGTCATTTCATAAAACCATAGCCTTTCACATGCATTCCATGCATACATGGTGTCCAACGCACACTAGATAGTATACATCAATCCTATGTAGACAAGCTGACTTTTCCCAAAGTCCTCTGAGGAGGCAAAATCTTTATGTCCTCCGAGGAAGCAAACTTTCCAAGTCCTCTAAGGAGGCAATTCTCTAAGTCCTCTTAAGAGGCAATTCTCAAGTCCTCTGAAGAGGCAATTCTCAAGTCAACGCAAGTTTGGGGGCAAAAAATGCACATGGGTCAGTTCTCTTTGAAGAGATTACACGTCAGAATACCTAAAGCCAAGACAATACTTTTCTAGATTCTTGGGGGCATCAGACAATGGGAGCAGCCAAACAATACCATCAACGAACTCCTTAACCACCTGGGATGTGGTCTATCCATTTTTGCATACACCTCATATCTGCATATAGCATTTTACACATGCATGCACAATCTCCGGAATATATTCCTGCACACACAGCTTTGTAGGAAAGGGCAAAACCAAAGGACAACTTTGGCAAGATGAATTCAAGATAACGCCCGCGCAAGGGAAAATTGTGTAAACCCGTAAAGTGGTAATTCTCTTTAAGTCCTCATTCAAAAGGCTTTCTCAGTCTCTTCGGAGCATTCCCTTTAAGTCCTTGTTCAAAAGGCATTCTCAGTCTCTTCAGAGCATTCTCTTTAAGTCCTTGTTCAAAAGGCATTTTCAGTCTCTTCGGAGCATTCTCTTTAAGTCCTTGTTCAAAAGGCATTCTCAGTCTCTTCGGAGCATTCTCTTTAAGTCCTTATTCAAAAGGCATTCTCAGTCTCTTCTGAGCATTCTCTTTAAGTCCTTATTCAAAAGGCATTCTCAGTCTCTTCGGAGCATTCTCTTTAAGTCCTTGTTCAAAAGGCATTCTCAGTCTCTTTGGAGCATTATCTTTAAGACCTTTTTTCACAGGCATTCTCAGTCTCTTCGGAGCATTCTCTTTAAGTCCTTGTTCAAAAGGCATTCTCAGTCTCTTCGGAGCATTCTCATTAAGTCCTTGTTCAAAAGGCATTCTCAGTCTCTTCGGAGCATTCTCTTTAAGTCCTTATTCAAAAGGCATTCTCAGTCTTTTCGGAGCATTATCTTTAAGACCTTTTTTCACAGGCATTCTCAGTCTCTTCGGAGTATTCTCTTTAAGTCCTTGCTCAAAAGGCATTCTCAGTCTCTTCAGAGCATTCCCTTTAAGTCCTTGTTCAAAAGGCATTCTCAGTTAGAGAACACTGCGCTTCGCAACGAGGTCGTAGCTGGAGAATGCTACATCTCACAAATAACTTACAGGTCGAGACGAGACCAGTAAGATTATTAGGACATTTACCGCCGAGCAGACCGAAATGAGGCCTGCCAGACGAAGACAGACAACCGTTTGCTCCTATGCAACTCTAAGTAGGTAAGGACTGCCTCAGGTATGTAATTCTCTCTCTTCCTTCTTTGAATTTTGGCATTTCTTCTTTGAATTTTGGCTCACCTAGGTGTCTAGGCACTAACTTCTTCAAAATTGGGGGCAGCTGTAGACACCGGATCCTGAGGCAGGTTTTTTTAAAAAAATAATAATAATAAAAAAATGGCAATGGCAATTTTGGGTCCTTGATAAATTCCTCCAAAAAAAATAAAATAATATGATACATAAATTATGTAGGTGAAATTAAAAATTAAAAATTAAGGCTAGTTAATTAATTAGTTAATATTAATTAAAAATAATTATAGGGTTTAGTTAGATGAATTAGATGTGATAGTTTAAGTAGATTAATTAAATTAAATAGGTATAAAATATAGAGTATTTAATTAATAGAGTGTTTACTTAATTAGTGTGTAGTAATTTGAGTAAAATAATTAACATTAAAAGGTAAAAATGGAGGAAATTATTAGGTGAACCAAGAAAACCCTAATTGTGGGTATAAAAAGAAAAAGATGAAGCAAAGAAATACAGGGGCTCGGCTGAAAACAAAGAAAAGAAAAAAGAAAAATAGAGAGAGCTGGGCAGAGAAGGACCAAGGCAAAAGAGTACACAGAAAAAGAAAACAAAGAAAAAGGGAATAGAGAGTAAGGAAAAAAGGGCCAAAGAAAGAAGAAATCAGAGAAAATAAAAAAAAATAAAAGAGAAAGGAGAGGAACAGTGAACACAAATCAAGAAAAAGACCAAAGAAATAAAAGGAAACCAAATACAAATCAAGAAAAAGACCAAAGAAATAAAAGGAAACCAAATAGAAAGAGGAAGAAGCCAACGGAAATATACCAGAGGGCGCCGGAAAAAGAGAAAAAGAAGAGAGGAAAGAGGCGGGGCCATCGCCGGCCAGCCACGGCGGTGCACAGCTGCATGCGCCCCACCGGAGGAACTGGGAGGCTCGGACTCACCGGCCGGTGGCCGCCAGGGTCCCCCACTCTCTGGCGGAAGCGAGATCGGAGGGGGTGAACCGCGCGGCTTCTAGCGCGTTTTCCGGCGAAATGGAGGCGCCGTTCGGCGCGTGATCGGCGGCGTCGGGTTCTGGGAGTCCCGATCTACCTCGCAGCGGCAAAGGTGTCGTCAACGGCTGATCCGGTGAGGCTCCAACGAGGGAAATCCAGTAAGCCCTTATTTCATTCAATTTTCATTTATTTTATATTATTATTATTATTATTATTATATATATATTTATTCATTATATTATTATTATTATTATTATTATTATTATTATTATTATTATTATCATTTTTCATTTATTTATTATTAGTATTATTGAGGTTATATTATTATTATTATTATTGTGTAATTGTTATTATTATTATTATTATTATTATTATTATTATTATTATTATTTGATTTATTTATTATTAATGTTATTGTGTTATATTGATATTATTTAATTTATGTTTATTGTTATTATTATTGTGCTTATTATTGTTATTGTATATATTTAGTCATTATTATTTAGTGTTTGGTTATTATCATTTTAATGTCATTATTATTATTATTATTATTATTATTATTATTATTATTATTATTATTATTATTATTATTATTATTATTATTATTATTATTATTATTATTATTTATCATTACTTATTATTCTGTTTTTTTATCATTAATTAATATTAGTTTGTATTATTGTTATTATGTTTACTTACTATTATCATTATTATTTATTTAATATTATTATTTTTGTTATTAGTATTATGTAAATTATGTTTATTTTACATTATTTATTATTATTATTATTATTATCATTATTATTATTGGATATATTTAGTTATTATTAATTATCGTTGTGTTTTGTTGTTATTATTCTAATATTATTATTATTATTATTATTATTATTATTATTATCATCATCATTATCATTTTTATGTCATGTTATTTTATCTTATTTTATTCCATTTTATCTTTTATTATTAATTTAATTGATTCAATTACTAACATCATTTCATTTTTATTTTATTTTTTATTTCACAACTCATTTTTGCTTGGGCATTTTTGCGAGCACACGGGAAGATCCAGAAGGCTCGTTCGGATTATATTTATTTTGATTATTTATAATATTTATTTATTTTGCTTTTCCATTTATTTTGCTATTTAGTTTTCTCATAAAATTATTTATTTAGGCACGTTAGAAAGAAAATCACAAAACCGTTTTTTTATTAATTAATTTGGAATCTTTCCTAATAAAAATGGGACTAATGTCTCAATTTTCTCCATCCAAAATCATCATATCAAAACTGTTTCATAATAAATGCATGCAAGGACCAATGTCCACGCTCTTAACGAATATCCCGGTTTATGTATGTTCTGCACCTTCTTTATAATGGGGGTTGTTGTAACACCCCCTTCCCATACGTAGGCGATCCCATCCGAGAAGGAGTGAGATGCCGTATGAGTAAAGGTGCCACCAAGCAAGTACAAAGTATAATATACAATCATTCATAACATACATTCAGAAAATACAGAATAATTAAAAACTTTACATGCAGAAGGCAAAAGTTGATCATGCATTACTATAATTAAACTATTACAATAATATTCTGATCAACTAGCTGAAATGAAATAAAATTACATATCAAAAATATAGTTACAAAAGCGGAAGCTGATATATGAGAGTTCTATACAAACAGAATCATCACTGATACAAAAATAGCCCTATACTAAAAACTCTTCTGTGTTGGCTTGATGACGGCGACTCTCTCAAAGCAAAATGCCTTCCGCACCTGCACGGGTAAAAACACCGTGCTAAGCGATAAAACGCTTAGTGGGGAAACACACATAAATTATGGACGGCCACTCACAGTGGTCGTCAAGGCATAACACATTCACAATGGGGGAATGCAATGACTGTTGCATAATTCATATAAACATGCCCGTATTTAAATACCATACTTTCAGAATTTCATCATCATATGCATTACAGAATAAACCAACATGTATTTCATCATTAAACTCATTCAGATATTCCATTCAAAGCCATATCAGATCAGAACATTTCCATTAACATTTAAAGAATACCTGCTGACTCTAGACAGTGGATAACGAGTGTACTGAGGGTACCTTACGGGTACGAATCGAATACTGAGGGTACCTCACAGGTACAAGTCAAATATTATATCATTTATCAAAACATGTTATTTATATACTGAGGGAATCTTAAACAAGATTCTATACTGAAGGGTTCGCGAGGAACCAAACGGGGACCTGATCGGGGTCCAAACTGAACTGAGGGCTGCAGCTAAAGACTCTATTAGGCATGCCTAACTATCCACTTACTTGACTCTAGCAGGTTATGCGTCAAACTGATCACATTTCAGGATATAGAGTATAATTCATCAGAAAATCATGCTATCATGCATATCAAAGCATCAAACAGTAAGACATGCGTCATACAGCAGTAAAGTCCATTCTGAAGAAATACCAAATTCAATTCTGAGTTAAAAACCAGGAAATTTCAGAAAAACGAGCTGAGCGGAGAAACTGGTGACTCAACAGGCAGGTCACGGCGTGACCGAGGGTCACGTATCGTGACCTGCTTGTTTCTCACCAATCGCGTTGCGTGATCCTCGCGGGTCACGTAATGCTCATGCAGGTCACGGCGTGACCGAGGGTCACGCGACGTGACGCTGCTTCTCCCTCGCAGATCACGTTGCGTGATCTTACAGATCACGCAACGCCTCTTCTTCGCAGGTCGCACGACGTGACCGAAGATCACGTCGCGTGACTTGCTTGTTCTTCAGCTGGTCACGCGACTGGCTTCTCAGCAGGCAGGTCACGTCGTGACCGAGGGTCACGTGACGTGACTTGCCTTCCTTCGTAGCGAGTCACGCGACAGAGAGAGTTTCAACAGTAAATCGATTTTCCCAGAATTTCCAGAATTTACAGAACAACAATTTCAATCCCAATTCGATTTTAAACCATACAAATCCATTCATACCTTTCAAGGAAGATCCCAAACAATTCAAACATCATATAAACAACTCAAACCAGAATTCAATCAACCTAATCAAGGTATTTGCATTCAAATTGTTCAAGAACATATAAACCCTAGAAATTTCCAGTAAACATCAGAATTGCACAAATCACAATCATAAATTCCCAAACCTGGATTCTATACTTCTATCACTTAGCTCCACTAGGACCAGCAACTTCTTTGCCCTTTGGATCACGTGGAGCCTCAGCTAGAACACAAACACAGCAAGAACATTCACAAAGTAAACCCTAAGTTAAACCTAGCTCAAGAAAGAAGAAGATGCAAATTACAGTAAAACAAAGACTAGATCTTGCACTTACCAAGCTAAGGAATGCAAGGAGAGGATTAATTTCACCAATAATACCTTGAATCAATAATACAGTACTTGGGAATAAAGAAAGTGAAGAAGAAGAGAGTGAGTGAGAAAGAACGTGAATCTGTAAGTTCCTTTTCTCTCATTCCCTTTTCTTTTTCTTTTCTTTATTCTAAATATGTATCAAACTCCTATTGGTGACACTAATCACTCACACTAAAATAACCTACACTACACACACCTAAAACCCTCTTCACTTATGCATACCCTACCATGGTATGAACACATGCACACAAGTATATCTCATTTAATTAAACACACTAATGCCATGTATGCACCCACATAATAATAAAACCCCAAAATCATACATTTTACTGAAATACCCTTATGAAATACTATACACATGCGAATGCTTACACATACAGACAGACAGACAGACGGACAGACAGGCTCATTCTACTAGGGGGCAAATGGGGTGTGACAGTTGTATTCCGCCCCTAGTTTTGTTGTAATTTATTTTTGGATATTTTATTTTTTTTAATTATGCCTTACTTATCGCTTTTGACGTGAATGAATTGCGCTTTAGTTAATTGCATCGTGTGGAAAGAGAGTGAAATAATAAACTCAAAACATAATTGTAAACTTAATCAAGGTATAAATAAATGAGAAGTCCCGAACCTACTCTGGTCTTTGGGCTGAACGAGGCGAGAGGACCATTTCGATGCTTCATTGGAATGAGATCTCCAAGACACCTCTTGTGTCCCACCAAAAGACTCAAATTTACAATCCTAGGCTCCATGGGGTTAGAGAGTCATTCCCATGTTCTATTGGGATAATTGTCTCCAAGATCCCTTTGGCTTGCCCAAAATGTATATATGCGCCGTTTTAGGCTCACCGAGGCTAGACGACCTATCCCAATGTTCTATTGGGCACCGACTCCAAGAAACCTCCTTGTTGCCCAACATAGACGCACTTGTAAATACCTTACAAGTTTCCATGAACCTCTCCCGAAAGCCCTAAAAGCGGGTCTTCGGGGCACCACGGGGTTCGGCACGCGTCACAGCCGTTAGATTTAAAAACCGTGACTGGTTGTCTAAGCAAAACTTAGGCCAAAGGGCAGGGTGAAAACCTGGGAACAGGCAGTCTGTCCTTCAAAAAATGAAAATGAATAAAAGCCGTTGGAGTGGGTTGGGTCCATTCCAGGCAAAAATTAGGCACAGGGTATTGTGAAAATCCCCAAAGGGACTCATTTCCCGTTAAAAAAAGCTAGTGTGAAAATCTACAAGGGACGCACTATCTTTAAAACAATGAGTTTTGAAGCCTGAAGCGATAAGGCAGCATTACCCCAAATAACTTCCCTTCAGGCGGGTAGTGCATAATGCAGAACTTGATTCACAGTCCTGGGGGGGAAAATGCTCATTGACTAGGGTACAAAGATGCGCACGAGTCAGTTCTCTTTAAAAAGGTTATGGGTCAGAGTCTGTAAAGCCAAGACAACGCTTTTCTAGATCCTTGGGACCATCAGACAATGTGAGCAGCCAAGCAGTACCCTCAACGAATTCCTTAACCACCTGGGATGTGGTCTATTCATTTTTGCATATCACATGCATGTCACATGCATTCAGTCTTTTACACGTATAGATATGCACACACAATTCTTGTACATTAATCCTTTGCATGTGTTTTCTGTATATAGTTTTATATGTATAGTTCACACACATAATTCCATACGCACACACAATCTTTTGTATATGTTGTTGTGTACGTGACTCAAAAGGAAAGGATCGAATAGACCTCATGAGAAAGGGTGATCCAAGAGATGGGTTTAGCTCAACATGATCGGCCATTGTATCCAGCATAAAATCAGGTGAATATGTACAGAGGTGCAACGCCCAGAAGAGCAAGCCTACCCGGACACACCATGCTAAGGGCACTCCTGAATCACACAAATTTACAGAAAAGAAGATCCCTTGAGAAGCCGGACTACCCACACACACTTTAGGCAATTAGAAAGAAAAATGGGCTGAGGTACAGTTTCAGCTCTACATCGGCGCTCATCCACGCCGAACAATCAGATCAAGATGAAGTCCTCACGAGAATGGAACCTCGCGGACCTGCTCCCAAGAAGACCATTAAAAGAGTAAGCCTATTCATGCACACCATGCTGGGGGCAGTCAAATAAGTTTCTCTATCATAAGATGTACGCTCACACACATCACACAAAGTGTACAAAATACAAATTCAAATGTACAAAGAATACAACTCATAAAAAAAAAAACAAACATAAAAACAAATAAAACAAACAAACAAACCAAAACAACAAAACAAAAAGAAGATATTTTCAAGGCCTTGAAAATCCAATATACTGTAAAAATTCAAATACGTCCAAAATGTGAAAATCTAAAAAAATTCGCAAACATCACGTTAAGAGATGCCAAAGACATTGAAACTCATCCACCAGCAGGTAAGCAACAAAACTTCCAATATAATTTTCCTCTGAGGAGGTTCAAATCCAATTTCCTCTCTGGAGGCTCAAATATAATTTTCCTCTGAGGAAGCTCGAAATCAAAGTCTCTCAGTGAGCGTCAAAGTCTCTCAGTGAGCGTCAAAGTCTTTCAGTGAGCCTCAAAGTCTCTCAGCGAGCGTCAAAGTCTCTCAGTGAGCGTTAAAGTCACTCGCCCATCTCGCCTGCCAGCGACGGGCGTCAGTGGCCCAAATTCGCCGAAAATCGGGATTTTTGCCCCAAAATCGTTTTTTTCCGGATTTTCTCAGCAAAATCTGATTTTTTATCCCTTTTTTAAGGGTTTTATCATTATTTTTTCATTTTAAAATAAAGGAAAATAATATTTGGATTAATTAAGGATTTTTTTCTTAATTAATTGTTTTTCTTCTTTTTTTTTTAATATAAATGGAAAATCATGGAAAGGGAAGGGGAGGAATTTTTAGGGTTTATTTTTTAGGTTTTCTTAAGTTTTCTCTTCTTCTTCTTCAATATTTCTCTCCAGATTTTCAGATTTTCCCCCAACAAAATAATAGAAATAGAAAAATTCAATTCTTTTTTTTTTTTTTTTTTCCAATGGAATTTCTTCTAAGTATATTTTAGATGAAATTTTGTTGATGGAAAGTTGATTTTTGAGACAAATAAAGTGATTATTTGTTCTTAAAAATTTAATTTTTATACTTTTTGTCTTTCAATAATTTTTTCACTTAAGTTTTTACAATGATTTTTATTTGAATCCTTTTTTGATGAAAAATAGATTTTTGAGACAAACGAAATAATTGTTTGTCCTTGAAATCTAATTCTTCATTTGATTTTATAAAAACAAGTTTTTTTTCACAAATATTTTTTTGAGACAAACAAAATAATTGTTTGTTCTTGAAAACATTTTTATCAATAAAAATCATTTTTTTTTGTTCTTAAACAATTTTTGATTTTCTTTCATTATTTTCTTTGCAATTTATTTTTCGGAATAAAATTCCAACATTTTCATGATATTCAATTCTAATCTTGCAAATAAAAAACAAGGAAATCAAACATCGTTTTTACTTTCATCGAATCCGAAACTCTGAGGGTAAACATTCTGGGCCTAATCTTTTTATTCCTATTTTTATTATTTTGTTCATATTTAATTTACTAACATGTATATTTTATTATTTTCATTTATTCCTTTATTCTATTGTTTTTATATGCGTCTCATTTAATATGTTTATATATTATTTTTGTTCACGTAAATATTGATTTCATATCATTTCTAACATGTAAATATTGATTTCTCATTATTTTTAACATGTAATTAATTAATTTATTTTGATTGATCTTTTTGCCATGTAAATATTTTATGTTAATTGGGATAACATTAATTAATTATATCACTCATTTAATTATTTTCATCATTCTTTTATTCGTTTTTATCATTCTTTTTCATGGTTATTGTTATATATTTATTATTTATTCATTTATTTGTTTATTTTCAATATCCGTTATTATTATTATCATGTTCATATTTTTATGTATTAATTCATTAACATGTTTTATTTATTTCAATCACATCATTTAATCCTTTTGTCATTCATAATGTATTTTTTCATTTATTTTGATTGATTAACATTTTAATTCATTTATCATTCTTTTGATATCATCTCATTTTATTTGTTTTAATTTGTTATTCATTATTTTATATGTTTAATTGATCTTATTATTTTAATTACTAACATTATTTCATTTTTATTTTATTTTTTTTGTCAAAACTTATTTTCTTTACTTGGGCATTTTTGCGAGCACACGAGGAGATCCAAAAGGCTCGTTTGAGTTAGATATTTAATTAATTTACTTGTAATATTTCATTTATTTGTCTTTCTCATTTATTTTTCCATGTAATCTTTAATAAAATTATTTATTTTAGGCACGCTAAAAAGAAAATCACAAAAACATTTCTATTAATTAATTTGGTATTTTTTCTAAATAAAAATGGGACCAATGTCCTAGTTTTTCATACCCAAATAAACCATCACCTTTAACACTTTTTTAAAAGTATGCATGCGCGGACCAATGTCCTCATTCTTAACAAATAGTCTGTTTTATATATAATTTGTATTTTATTTACAATGGGGGTTGTATTACCCTCCTAGTTTTATTGTAATTTATTTTCATGCACTTTATTTTAATTATGCTTTATTTATTTATAAATTCCCTGAATGGGCAACCTGCTCTTTAATTTAACTCCAATAAATTGAATGAGAAATGGGATGAAACGATAAATTCAAAACTCAACTATAAAACTAACCAAGGTATGAATAAATGGGAAGTCCTAAACCTTCTCTGGTCTTTGGGCTCAATGAGGCGAGAGGGCCATCTCAATGTTCTAGTAGGATGGGGCCTCCAAGACACCTTTTGTGCCCCGTAAAAGGCTCAAAATTGCATAGTCCTAGGCGACACGAGGCGAGAGGGCCATACTAATGTTCTATTAAGGTGGATGCCTCCAAGACACCTCTGGTTTGCCCAAGTGTGAGGCTAGAGGAGCATCCTATCATTAGGGTTGAAGCCTCCAAGACACCTCCGGCTTGCCTATAATGGACATAGCAGCACTGTCTTAGGCTCACTGAGGCTAGAAGACCTTTCCCAATGTTCTATTGGGTGGCAACTCCAAGAAACCCCCTTATTGCCCAAAATGGATGCACTTGTAATTTCTTACAAGTTTTAACGAACCTATTCCGGAAGGCCCTAAAAGCGGGCAGTTCGGGGCGCCCCGGGGTTCGGCGTGCATCACAGTCATGCCCTGAATGCTGATGGTAGGCACAATACAAGTCCACTTGATGATCGGGATGCCCTTGACTTCTGCCGGGCATAGCGGGCATTGGTTGTAGCTTACCTTCTTTCATCAACTTTTTAAGTACCCAAGATAATAACTTGCCTTGGTTGGAGATATGGCTTTGGTCTGCTTTAGTAGCCGCTACATCAACTGTGTTTCCAGCTCGATTTCCACTGTCAAGCCCTACTAACTTTCCTGCCCCCTGATTGCCATATTTGTCCCGGCATAATTGTCACTGCTGGCCTTCCTTGCCAGGTATTCTCCTTGCCGGGCATAATTATCACTCCCAATCCTTTAGCCCCTTCATCTTTAACCCATCTTTTAGATATGGGTTGGCGTTCCTAATAAATAGCCTGATCTGGTTCGGAGTATTCGACTTCTTCTTACCCGGTTCCACTATCCGATTAGGTATACATGGAATTACTCCACTGATCTCTGCTGTAGCAGCTCTAGATCATTCAAGGTGACCTTCATCGGGGTACTACAGTTATACTGCTTGAGGAACTCCTCAGTCACCAAATCCCAATCCTCCTTGGACCTTCTGTCCAATCCATGATACCAATTTACTATGGCTCCAGTAAGGCTTATGCAGAAATACTCTATCTTCTGCTTCCTAGACAAGGTGGTACCCTTCATGACCAGCGAGTACTGCTTAATGTGCATTGTCGAGTCAGAAGTCCCGTCAAACTTCAGAATATCAGGCATCTTAAAATTTTGGGGCACTAAATCATCCCCGTATAACTCTCTATCCTCAGGGTTCATCCTCCTACCTACTGTGAACATACGGGTCATGGCCTCAAACCTTTCTTCCATCATCTTCCACATCACCTCCTCAACTTTAGGCATCTTGTCCTTTACTAAGACTGGGCCCTCTGGGTCCTCCTCAAAGAAGTAATCATCAAGATCTATGACCCGCTTAGGTTCGGGTACACCCCTAGGCTCAGCCACTGGTTGATATAAAATCACTAGAGGATCCTCTCTACTCGGATCTTGCCTATCTTGTCCTACTATAGGAGCAACTGGTGACTGCCCAGCGGGCTGTGCCATTAAGGTAATTAAATTCCCCATCATTATCATCATCTTATTTTTGAATTCCTCCAATCTCCTACCCACTTCCTCAGCAATTAATGTACAGGTCACATTGGACTCTCTCGAATGATCAACCATACTAAATCTTGCTGAAAAGTTTGAAGACAAAGTCTCACTGCCCTCTGAAAATGAATCTAAAACCCAAACTGATACCCTTCCTGACAACTTGGGGACAAGATTTCTGATCAGTCATCCACTGGGATCCCTAAACCACTCAGATGAATCTATGATGGCTGCATAGCTTTCTTTGTCAGAATGATGAATGAATAACGTATACTATGCATGAGCATGAATCGTGAAACATTTCACAATCACATACAAGCAAGTAGATCCTTCCAACATTTTAACTCCCGCACACGAGGTCAATTGGTCTCTTCTTAGGTGGGCTTAATCCATGGGTTAACAGGGGACCCGAGGAACGTTTATAGTGCATGGTGGGAAACTGGCAATGTAACATCTCTCAGAATGCGTATATGTATGAGTTTCGGCCATTATGTATTTGGACACTTCAACCAAATTAAGATGAACCCACCAGGGCATAAAAGTCTTTGATAGAAGACCACTTAATTTGTTTGATTTTGTTCAATACATGATGGCCCATATGATAAGTATTGTATTACGGTTCATTTCACCTAGGGGAAGTATCTATTGCCATTACATGAGCTTTGGTCAGGGTGATGTTACTTTAGGGCTATCCAAGCATGGTCCCTGCCAACAGGTCTAGCTCATCACGAGCATAATGACTAATCGGTCCTCCATTCGATATACCAAAAGGTACTAGGCTTGGGCTGGCGATTATCCTTAACACTTTCCCACATTGAGTGAACGTAGGGTCGTGCTTCGGTAACGTACCAGGGTAAGATAAGGGTCCAAATTAGCGTAATTCTAAGCCTCTAGCATGATGCAATGCGATTTTAGAAGAGTGACATAATTTTAGTTTTAAAAACTCAATTATACATTTTAACCAAGACACTTTCAGAGAAAATTCACAAAGTCCCCAACGGAGTCGCCATAGTGACGCGCGTCGGAGCCGAGGCTCCCCTTTTTCGAGGACCCGCTTTTAGGGCTTGAGGGATGGTTCGTGTCATTCGATCTTGGGTAACACGAGACATTTTGGAATCCCTACCCAATAGAACATTGGGGAAGTTTATCTAGTCCCATGAAACCTTTGGGCACCTTTGAGATATTTTGGAGTCGCCACCCAATATACGAGAAATTGGGAAAGGTCGTCTAACCTCTATGGTCTAAACTACAGAGTGGTTTGGAACTCCACTCTTATTAATGTCTTGATTAGTTACAAATGAGTTTTTAAATTAGAAAACTCAATCTCTCCTCTCACACGATTAGTGCAATTTATTAAAAGCGCACTTCAAGCATCAAAAAAGCAGTAAATGAAAGTCGTAAATAAAGCAATAAACCACAAAGCCACACAATTTCAAAATGAAAATTGGGACAAATACAATCCCCCAAATGAAAAGATAAACAAATCGAAATAAAAATTAGGACAAAATACAATCCCTAAATGAAACGAAGCAGAATAAAATTGCCAAAAAAATGATTAATTACAAGGGCTCACAAAACATAAAGCTAAACAATCATGCAAAATCAATCACGAGGGGTAACATGCATAAATCGAGATATTTATTCATTTTAGGAACATTGGTTCCTTCGTGCTCATTTTAAAAGGGGATCGAAGAGTTATTTCGGTTATTTGCTTGAAAACTGGGATGAATTACTCTCATTTTGAGAAAATTAACTCTTCATTTTAATTCATGATATTTTTGCAATCCTTGGCTAAAATTAAGGACACTGGTCCTAATTTATTAATAAAAATCCCGATTTAGTCATAAAAATATTTTTGTGATTTTTTATCTAACATGCACATAAAATTAAACTACTTCATTTTATAGGCAAACACAATCAGACAAATAAGAGATAGGTAAAACCTCACCGAGATAACATAGTCTCTTATGCGTCGTGACCTCTCCATTTGGTCACGAAAATGCTCAAGTAAGCAACACGACATTTTAAACCCCAAATAAAAAACAATAATAAGAAATATTAGCAATAATTCTAAGATCAAATAAATAAAAATGAAAATAAGGGAAACATAAAATAAAATTAATACACAAGTAGAAAATAAAATGAGTTAAATTAAACACATTAATTTAATACGTGATCAGCACACATACAAAGATAATTAAAAATCATGCAAAAGTATGATAATAATAATAATAATAATAATAATAATAATAATAATAATAATAATAATAATAATAATAATAATAATAATAATAATAATAACAACAACAACAACAACAACAACAACAACAACAACAACTAAGCCATGCAATAGCACCATAAAAATATAATGATAATAATGATAATAATAATAATGCTAATAATAATAATAATAAATGATAATAATAAGCAAATAAAATTAATAAATAAACAAGATGAATGGGGAAAGCACATAAGTATGCAACAGAAAATAATAATATTTAAATATAAAAAAGAAAAAATTATCACAAAAATCATACCAAAAACACAAACAATAAATCTGATTTTTCACACTCAAATCATATACATTTATCCATTTTCATACCAAAAGCAAAATAAAGGTTGGAGAATCATATTAAAGAAAACTAAATCCTAAATCCAAAAATACACATACATTAAATCATAGTTCATGTATTTATTAGTGCAAGAAAAGTAAAAAAAATAAATAAATAAAATAAAATGAGATAACAAAAATGGATCCAAGAATCTTTAACCTCAAAGTAGATAATATGGAAGCAAGATGTTTCAATCCGTTCTTTTTGTCAAGATTCAAAAATAGACTAAAAAACGTTCAAAAATCTTAAGTTTTGTGTCTAAAAAAAAACTCAAGAACACTAAATTAAAAAATGATATTTTTTGTTGTTTAATAAGAAAACTCAAGCTAAGAAAATTGATTTTTCCTTCATCAAGTTAAATCTAATCTCAATAAACGTTTTTTGATTCAAGAAAATCAAAGAAGAAAAACTTTTTGCTCTCAAGAAAACTCTTCTTCTTCCCCAAAGAAAACCCACGTTTTTCTCTTAATAACTCTTCTCTTTCCCAAATTCTCTCAAAAATCCCCCCTTTTTTTTTCTCTCTTCTCTTATATATTTCACACAAAAAAACATAAATTTTGAAAAAATCAGGTTTTTCAGTCCAATTTGGATTTTAGGCCCTCAAAAATTCGACAAAATTGAGCATCAGAAGGGAAGATAATGTGTCAGAAGGAGGGACGGCGGCGAGGGGCGGCCAACCAAGGGGCACCCAGCATGCAGGGGTGGCTTCACGAGCTACTGTTGAGTGGCTGCCCGAGCGCAGGGGAGCCCTCGCCCAAGGGTCGGCCTCACGCACACAGGCCGTGCCTACGGGGCGGGCACTCCCGCGGCAAGGGCCAGCGCGCCCGCGTGTTAGGGTCAGTTCCCTTTATGCTCGCGGGGCAGGGGCGACTCCCCGCCCACATGTATGTGTGCGCACCTTCTATATGCAAACCTAAAAATCCTATTTTTTTCCGAAAAATAAAATAAATAAATAATTATTTTAAAAGCATTTTGAGATAGATAAAAGAACTTGACAAGGAGACGATTAATCCCTATTTTCTTGCCTATGAATCGGTCTTTATTTTCATCATCGGGTAATCCTGATCTTGGACTGTCTCGGGACCCGGTGTCTACAAAAGCCCATCTATAACCGATATCCTCTGCTTGCCTCTCATTGAGAGAGATGCTTTACATCCATCTCTACGGCCCGTGACTTAATGAATTTCGCCCGTGACTCGCCAAGTCACAGGCATAGACAGTTGAGTCATCGATAAGGGGTATTTTTATAATTTTATCACTTTTCCTCAGTGCCACCATCAGTGAAAAGTCATGGTCAGCCCATCTATCATGATTTTCACACCCATAAATGTAATTTCACTACAGGAATAGCGGATATAAATGATTTGATTTTTTTGGACTTTTGGGAACTGATTTTTTGGGATAAAATTAGGGGATTTCATTTTTAAAGAGGAAAGGATAGATTTTCTCCTAAATCAAGGTGAAAACCTAGAAATCTTAGAAGAAAAATGTACCTTGAATATGAAAAAGAAACTTTACACAGAAGAGGGATTCTTTTTTCGGCTGGAGTTTTTTTAAAAAGAGAGTGAGAAAATTCTTGAGAGATGAGAGATTTCAAAAAAAGAGAGCTTCTTGAGAAAGAAAAATTGATATTCTATTCTTAAGAAACTCTTATATTTTCTATTGTTGCTCTTAGAAAATACAAAGAGGGAAACAAAGCTTTAAGAGAGAGAAAGAGCGTTTTTCTCTTAGTTTACATTAATTGTGGAATTCAAGGAGGATATTAAGCATACTTTTGTTCTCCAGAGATCAAACACATCCTGAGGGTAATATACTATTAAAATTAAGTATACAATATGTAATATGTTTTAGTTTTACAATGTGAAATATTCTATTTGTTTGATTTCATTTTATTTGCATGTTTAGATCTTATTTCTAAGTTTTTATATTGTGGTTGGATGAGAAATAAATGAGGAATATGTAGAAAAGGCACGACAAAGGCTTGGTTAGCATGAAAATAAGTTAAAAATGAAGGTTTGTGCATGATTATGTGTTCTGGGCAAGACAGATGGGAAGAAGACTCGAGCGATACCCATCACTCATAAGGAGCGATGGGACAAAGCGAAAATCCTCCTTCCCATCTCTCGCTCTTCCCTCGGCCCGTCCGTCAGCTTGTCTTATATTTTCCATTGTTGTTCTTAGAAAATACAAAGAGGGAAACAAAGCTTTAAGAGAGAAAAAAAGAGTTTTTCTCTTAGTTTATATTAATTGTGGAATTCAAGGAGGATATCAAGCACACTTTTGTTCTCCAGAGATCAAATACATTCTGAGGGTAATATATTGGGCCCAAATCTTCATTATTTTATGATTAAAATCAAATAGACAATATGTAATATGTTTTAGATTTACTATGTGAAATATTCAATTTGTTTGATTTCCATTCATAGCTTGTGGCCGTCCGTGACCTTCTTTATTGTTGACTTTGATATCGTCTTGCATATTTTCTTGTTTCATGTTACATTGTATGTTTTATTTAATTCTTTGTTATATTTTGGCATGCTATTTTAATATATATCATTAATTTATTGTTTTTAATTCCTGTTTTTATCCCAGTACGCATTGCATTTTTATTCAAGTATTTGCAATTTATTGAATTTTCAAAAGAGTTATTTTCTTTTATCTTTGTTGGCCTAAAACATCCCACATAATTGAGCGTTCTCACAAATGGAGATTTAGAGGCTACGATGCATGGATTGCACGGGGATTAGCAATTTACTTTTGTACTTTACTTTATTTTAGCTTGCTTTTCTTTTATTATTTTTTTATTTGGATTTGAAATAATAAAGGATTTTTTTTGCACGTTAACCTAAAAATTCACCAAAAAGATTTGTACAAATAAAAAAATGGTGTTTTTTAATAAAATAGTACCAATGTCCTAATTTTTCTCCTAAAATATACCCAAAAGAAGAGTTTTATTTTTATCAAAATGGGATCACTCATCCCAGTTTTCTTAAAATTATTCAAGAAACTCTTCACCTTTTATAAACATGCATGTGGGAACCAATGTTCTCACCTAAATGAACTCTTAATTTTCAGTATGTTTATCTTTCTTTTTTGCAGGATAATTTTTACTTTATTTGTAACACCCCTTACTCGTACGTAGCACACCGTATGATAACATAGGTAGTGTGCGACGATGAGTGTAGGGTGCGACCAAATGGAGATACCAACGTAACAATAACAAAAACAAAATAATAAAATTTCTTTAATTCAAGGCACTCGCACAATACGAAATACATTCACATATGAATTCGCATCATACTTGTCAGTAACCTTATTACATACCAATCACTTATTACAGAAATAATAGTTAATTATATTACAAATGCTAAATAAACTTCAATAACTTCTACAGGCTTGGTGGCCAAAACTACAGCGGAATGTCTGGACGATACTTCTATCTCCTTAATCTGCACAAACAAACACCCATGGTACGCGCAAAGGCTTGGTGGGAAAAAGCACATAATATGGACGACCACTCACAACAGTCGTCAACAATTTTACACAATAATAAGGCTTCAAAATAGGATTATATATATATATATATATATATATATATATATATATATATATATATATATATATATATATATATATATATATATATATATATATATATATAAATGCATGGCTTAGACACACTCAATAATTCCATTTACTAGTTGCATAAAATTGATCGTATATTTATCACACTCATCAGTATAGCTAAATAGAGTGAGAAAGTTTTAATTAGCGTTTTCATACAATTATCCTCCAATAACTACATATCATGCATTTACCGTATACCAATATTAACAATACATACCTTACATACATATATAGCTACTCATATCCCACACAATGTTACAAAAGTTCGTTAGCATTTATTTTTAATTTAGTTTTTCGTGCATTAATTTACATATATTTTACACATAGCTTGATTAATAGCCAATGTTTTACTTATTTTCTCAGTATATCAATTTGCACTCATTATGGAATCATGAATAAGAAGCAAAACAACAAATTCTTATCATTGAGTGCTCATGCATTCTACACATATAATTATATTCATTTAATCATTTTTACTTAAAATTATTCCTTTAATCTTGTTTTATTCATTATTGTCTATATTCCTAAGGGAATAATAGAATTGAGACATATAGGTACCCCAAGGGTACTTCCACATTTTTTTTTCACCTAGGGATCCGAGAACGCATAAGTGCATGAAGCACAAATTCGGAGTAACACATATGTCACCATAATCATATGATCACATGCATATAAAATGCTCAATCCCATATTTCCTAACAAGATATAAGTCATCACATTCATTTATTAATTCATATCTTATATTGCTCATATAATATTCTTTTGTGCATTTACTGCCTGCTATACCAAGGGGTGGATAACGGGTGAACGCATACACTACAAAAAAAAGGGAGAATAGTGACTACAAATTCAGTCGCTAATATCCCAAATTCCGTCGCTATTTAGTTATAGCGACAAGACGACGAATTGTCGCAATTCAGGCCGTCGCAAGCAAAATAGCGACTAAATTTAGAAACAGTCGCTAAAATTTGCAACTAAAATTTAGTTGCTAATATTATTAAATTTTAGTCGCAAATCAGTATTTTAGTTAGTTATCGAGGAAATATAGCGACGGATATATTCGTCGAAAATTTTTGTCGCTAATATTTAGCGACTAAAAATATTGTCGCTATTTTTCGTCGCTAGTTTAAGTTAAAATTAGCGACGTATAGTCGTAAGATTATCCGTTGCTAAAAATTAGCGACGAAATTAACTTCTGTTGCTAACGAAAATTTTTGTCGCAATTCCGTCGCTAAAATTTTAATTAATTTTTTTTTAATTTAACAATAAAATAAATTTATATAAACAAAATCAAAAAATATCATTCGTATGAATAGAAATTGAAATATAATCAAATTTATAAACATATAATTTAAAACACATATATATAGTTAATTTTAATTAATTCATATTGCATAAATAATTAACGTACTGAAAAATTATATAAATTTATCGTAACACACATATTTTTATAATGTACTAAAAATATCATAAAAATCAAAAATATATAATGTCATCTGGAAGTGCTGCCGCCCCTACCAAAATGAGGATCATTATGCGGGTCTGGATCGTGTGCACCTGAAGGCCCAACATCATCACGCGCTGCGGGCGATGCAGTAGTGGTATCGGGCTAAGTGGCTGGCGGCTGAGGGGCCATATGAGGAAGCAACGAACGAATAGTTCATGTTACAATCTCCTCAACATCTTGCTTGGTCAGGCATGGACCACCAGAATGACTTGCAGCGCTTGTACCAGCATCACGTGATGGACCGGATGGATAAAGACCGGGAGGCGCATATGAGCCTAAACCATATATTGTTCTCCTTTTATTACATCGTGCCGCCTCCATAAACAACTCCGACTCATCGACAGATGACTCTTCTTGCGATCTCTCTGCTCGGAGTTGTTCATACCGCTCCTATAAAATTACAACAATATTAAATAAACATTAATATGAAAACATAACATAATTCACAACAATTTAACATTTAAATAACTTAAAACATGAGTAACTATTAAATTAATTGCTACTTACATGCACCTCCCTGCTACAATCCGCCACATAAGTCTTTCCATCATGATTTATGGTGTGTGTGTGCAAATAAGCCTCAGGAATTGTAGGAGGTCGACCCAACTCCTTCTCCTACAATATGTGCAGTATAAAGCAGTTATCGAAAAAATAAATGACTACGAGTTCTGAAGATAAATATTTTCATGCATAATTAAAACATACACTTGCATTGTTTTACGTTATTATCCTATTTTACTTGATTATGTAAAGTGAACAATTTCCAAAAAAATCTATAAAAATTTTGGCAGAACCTCCCCATATTATTGCCATCCTCCTGTAAAGAAAAATTCATTTGACACTTCTAAAAATCACAAAAGTATTCCAATCTGTTCATCAAACTCCAAACACAATTTTCCCATCCTCCTTTCTATATATATATATATATATATATATATATATATATATATATATATATACTGTTAAACAATATGCATGTCTCCTCAATAAGAAAAATCAATAAAAATTTTGGCTGAACCTCCCCATATTATTGCCATCCTCCTGTAAAGAAAAATCCATTTAACACTTCTATAAATCACAAATTATTTCCAATATTCTCAACATACTCCAACACAATTTTTCCATCCTCCTCTACATAAATCAATCATTCAATAATTGTATTATCAATCAATTCAAATATCTATATGTTTTAATAATTAATTGGTTCTATATATTACAAATTCAAAAGGCAAACCGTTTGGAGTAAAATGAAATGAACATACCCATTAGCAAAAAGATGTAAATGATTCCAAGTCAATAACATAAAAGTATAATTTAAATATATTATAATTAAAGTACTTACCAGGCGTGAGACATGCTCACCAATAGATATGGTACCACCAGTATATGATCCAGGAGCCTTATCATCAGACCCTCCATGACGATTGATCTTTTTCTGATTAGAGATTTGAATGCGAGTAGGGAGATTAAAAATCTGATTCCACCGGTTCCATGCAACCTCCGAAAAATCTTTAGGCTTTTCCTTGGCGATCTTAACGTTGTGCACATAATCTTTATATCTTTAAGCAGCCTTTGTTTCCCAACCCGCCCTGACAAGACCATTGACACTAGCATCCCAGTGGCACTTTTTCTACATTTGAATTTCAATTGGTTCATTAGTATTTATAATCGTCACTAATTTAATATAAATTGAATCATAAAGTATGTTATAAAATGTATATTAATTTCGAGTAAGTACGTTCGTGTACCTTGAATTCTCCCCAGTAAAACTCCTTAATCTCCCTAGCAACCTCCTTCCAACTAACCCCATTAAGGTCGGTCCGCTGATGGAAACTGCTGGTTATAATTCTAGAGCACTGAGAGGATAGTTCAAGCTTGAATATTATATAAAATAAAAGCAATGTATTAGATATATTTCTATAAGTTATTTGCAATTTATATGGGTAAATACTCACAGTCCCTTTTGATTTACTGTAATGTACAATCTACTCATGTTTTCGGTGGACACTTCACATGTAGTAGATGTACTGCTGTGTGTCGTGTTCGGACTTGGGGTTGATGGCGGTGGTAAAAATGTCGCAGGAGGTGATGGTTCAGTCATGGATGTGGGGTCTCCTGGGATATCTGGCATATCTCCAAATGGTGGAGTTGTTGAATCCCTTTCACATCGTCCTCCCCGACATCCTGTACCTGTAAGAGCTCTACCTCTACCACGACCCATACCTGCATAATGGTGAACTATACATAAGTGTGTTTATAAAATATAACTGGTAATTTCATAAGTATATGAGCATTGTTTGTGATTCCACTAAAAAATATGCATTAAAAAGAATATCTCACAATTTAACATATGAGCATTATAAACATTACAGTTATTCAATTAGTCACTATATGATGAATTTTGCAATTCCTCTTCGTCATCCTCGTCGCTATCGTAATCTATAAATTCCTCCTCTTCGTCATCCACTTCATGTTCTTGATCAATTTCATCAATGTTATCAAGTTCAAGTACCCCTCCCACAGGGTCACGCAAATTCATATCATCGTCATTACAAGCATCCATTGTAATATCTTGCATAGTAACTTCATCAACTTGGAATGCATTACATTCTGTAGCAGCACTGTCATCTCTTACATCTGATGGCATAACGTAGTCCCTCAATTTAACCGAAAACACAGCCAACCAGTAAGCTTTGTCCGATCTTAAAGATAGATATCTTGCGTAGTACACTTGAGTTGCTTGCATTGCTAGGATAAATGGTTCATAGTGGTTGAACCGACGTTGTTGGTTTACATCAACAAGTCTATATTGCCCGTGAATCTTAAGACCAATGTCTAAAGTGGGATCAAACCAATGGCACTTGAATAATACAGTTCACTTTATTGGTAATGATTGGTATTCTATCTCTATGATCTCTTCAATCCATCCATAGTAATCACCATCGTTGTCAACTGAGTTTGCCCCTTTTACACAGACTCCACTATTCATTGAATATCTCTCAAAACCATAACATCTGGTGTGAAATTTATATCCATTGACAAAATAGATTGAGTAACACTTCACTCTCCGTAATGGTTTCTGCGACAAGCTGGTGAGATATTCATTTTCAATTCCATTGTAACGGACCTACTCCTCAAATAAAACATAGTTAAGTTATCATCATTACCATCTTGTATGACATTTATATGTTATTAATATGTATTTTTTAAGGCCTTACATATAATTCGAACCAATCCGTAAAGTAGTTGTCAATATTTGGATCGACTTGACTAGGTGTAAGATGAGGATACTTCTCATGTAAGTTGTCGCAATATATACTTGATTACCAAAAAAATTACAAACAAATTAAAGTTGCAAAAATCCAAGTATATCCATTCATCAAAATCATATATATGATTATTATGTACCTCAAGAACGGAGAGACCTCTTCGCAATTAAGTAAAATATAAGTATGAGCTGCTTTATACTCCTCAGATGTTAGTGATCTGTTACAAATTTCTGAGCTTTTCGGCCCGGATAGGTGAAAATTTTTAAATTACCACATTCATTTTCCTCCTAATCTCCATCATCATTACGAGGAGGACGTCGGTGTCTGGTACTGACTTGAGGTTCAAAATAATGCGAGAAAAAATTGGAGGATTCTGAGAGTAAGTACGCATTGCAAATAGATGCCTCCACTGATGACTTATTACCAATCTTCTTTTTAAGAGTTCTAAGGTACCTGCGTATGGGACATGTAGATAAATAATTCATACATATTTACTACCTTAGTGTTCAACTTATAAAGTACTTACCTCTCAAATGGATACATCCAACGATATTGTACAGGTCCAGCAACCCTTGCTTCATGTGGCAAGTGAATCATTATGTGCTCCATTGAATCAAAGAAAGATGGAGGAAATATCTTTTCTAGTTTGCAAATGATTTGTGGAATGTTGGACTCCAAAGCCTCCATGTCCAATGCTCGAATAGTACTGCATGTCAAGTCCCTAAAAAATAAGCTTAGCTCTGTAAGAACCTGCCACACATTACCAGAAAGCAACTCACGGAAGGCAGCAGGAATTAAGCGTTGCATAAATATGTGGCAATCATGGCTTTTCATGCCAAATAATTTAGGTTTCGCCATGTCAACACAACGCCCTAAATTCGAAACATATCCATCTGGAAACTTTAGTTCTTTCAGCCAATTAAATAGTTCTTTTTTTCTTCCTTATCTAAAGTGTAACATGCTTTTGGAAATTTGCCACTGATTGGATCCATTGACAACTCTGGACGGAAACAATATCTCTCTAAGTCAGCACGAGACTTCGCATTATCTTTTGTTTTGCCTTCAACATTCAAAACGGTGTTAATCACATTGTCGAAGACATTTTTTTCAATATGCATTACATCAAGATTATGTCTTATCATGTTTGTTTTCCAATAAGGCAAATCCCAAAATATGCTTCGTTTCCTCCACCCACAAGAGTGACATATAATTCCATTAATCTCGTCAGCATCAAGCTCAGTTGCTTTGACTAGCCCTCACTGCTCAATTTCTTGCAGAATTTCTACCCCATCTCTAAGTGGTGGCGGTGGCATTGTTTCAACATGACCGACTCTAAAATTCCTCCTGTTTTTCCTAAATGGGTGATCTTGGGGAAGAAATTTTGTATGATTGTCAAACCAGGTTTGCTTTCCACCACTCTCTAGTCTGAAAGATTGTGTATGTTCCATACAATAGGAACATGCATATTTTCCAGATGTACTCCAACAAGACAACATTGAATATGCTGGGAAGTCATTGATTGTCCACAAAAGGGCAGCTCGCATCATAAAGTTCTGCTTGGTCGACACATCATATGTTGACACCCCAATGTTCCACAATTCATTCAACTCATAAATCAAGGGTTGTAGATATACATCAATTTTTTGCTTTGGATTATTGGGCCCTGGCACAATAGTAGTTAAGAACATATAAGGCTCTTTCATACACATCCAAGGGGGTAGGTTGTACAACGTGACAATTACCGGCCATGACGAGTATTTCCTCCCATATTGCCCGAAGGGTTGAAAACCGTCTGTGCATAAACCCAACCTAACATTTCTAATCTCAGCAGTAAATGACGGACGAGTTTCATTAAAATGATTCCAAGCTATAGAGTCAGAAGGATGCTGCATGACCCCATCATTTTGGACATGATCATGATGCCATCTCATATGAGTTGCTGTCGATTTTGACTGATATAACCGTTGCAACCAAGGTGTTAGAGGAAAGTAATACATCTTTTTATATGCTTTCAACCTTTGCTTACGGGAACCGGCAAACAATTTGAATCTTGGGTGATTACAAAATTTGCATTGGGTTAAGTTTTCATCCTCATGCCAATACAACATGCATCCCTCCTTGCAACAATCGATTTTTTGGACTGGCAATCCCAAGCTTCTTACAAGACTTTTTGTTTGGTAAAAATTATCTGGCAATATGTTACCTTCAGGCAAAGCTTCTTTAAACAATTGGATGTTTGAATCAAAAAACCTCTCTGAAAGATTGAATTCCAATTTAGCATGCAACATCCTTGCAACTACAGAAAGTTGGGAATGGTTATCACAACCAGGATACAGTTTTGCATTCCCAGATTCAAGAAGATCGTAAAATTGTTGGCATTGTGGGTTCGGTGTGTAACACCCCTATACCCCTGGTAAGGAATATTGGGGCGCCACGCGGCTACATACGTATACATATACATATACCGTAGTGGAAGCATTAATATTAAAAGATAAGAATAATTTGGGCCCAACGAAAGAGCTCTTATAACATATATATAAACTGTACATAATACAAAAGCTTTATACTTGTTACATATTCATTTTCGGTACACATATATATAACAGTTAACTTTTACATGTCAATACTATACTTCCTATGTACATAATGATCTTACTCAAAATGTAAGAAACTCTATTGCTATCTTATACAAAAAGATGTAACAAAAGCTCCTAGTGGCCTTGACCTGCAGATGCACGCTCTCACTGTTTCGAACCTGTACCTACACGGAAATAAACATCCGTGCTAAGCGATAACGCTTAGTGGGGATGAAAATAATGCAAAGGACTTCTTTACGAAGTCACACATATATCACACATTTCATATGACAAAATCAAATGTCACACGCATAATCTTGTCACACATATACAAATCATTTATTCAAATACACAAGAGTCATGTGCTCCCATTCATGTAATACTTCTCATGTGCTATAACATTTAATCTGAACAATCTTCTAAATTATTTCATGTTCACTATACCATATTAGTAAGCCTGAATTCCTTTCATGGTGGATACGGGTAACTCTGGATACTGTTCACAGTACTTTATAAATGGAGAATTAACTCAAACTTTATGAAATACACGAGGTATTCTGAACTCTGGTCACAATTAAGGCTAACTCTAGCAGCTGCACTCTAACCCTTTATAAGCATGCTTATCTATCCACTATAATGGTAATCAGGCTCAAAAGAAACAACTCGATTATACTCTACTTTGATACCAAGCATGGATTATAATTCAAGTGCACTCATCAAATTCAAGGATAATTAACTCATATACAAACATAATTAATCATGTTTAATAGTTAAAAACATATAACATTTAATTCCACTCATAAACTCTTATATCATACTATTATTTACATATAATGTCAATTGGGAACATTCATATGCTCATTTGATAGGGTTAAATATGAGTTGGACATGCTATAGGAACTTACCCTGAAGTTCGGGTGCATTTCGGGAAGAAAAACCCTCAAAATATGCATATCAGGGGATGGTCACGGTGGTAATGGATTCATTATGGCCATGAGGTCCAAAAATAAGCATTCTGCCCAGCATTTTGGTATGTCATGGTGGCAATGAAATTCATTGTGACCGTGACATACCAAAAATTTGTAAAACAGAAGGTAAAACTCAGGACTGCTGCACTACACGTTTTGGTTAAGCCTAAAACGACATCTAAACGACATTTTTAGGAAAAACTTATTTCTTAACAAATATTCCTTAGGATGTTAACTTTAAAATGGGACAATTTTAAAGTCAATTTGACATTTATAACATCATATATGATCTAAATAATCTGAACTGGTCAAATGAACCGGCCAAGGTAGAGACACCTCTGTTTCGGCCAATTTTCAGCATCTTGGAGCAAGAATTTGCTCAAGCTTATTTCTGTGACATTTATAGATATATAAGTTAGTGTTCTAAGGGATCAATAATAACTCAATTTAGACGTCTAAAACTATACTTATAACAAAAACATCACACAGGGGTCGGATGACAAATGAGCAGAATTTGCCAAATCAAACTCTATCATTTACACACACACTCTCTTGATCAATTCACATACTAATAAGCATATACACACATATAATAAGTAGCACAAACAATCAAAATGATGTTCACACATGATCCCTACCTCTAGGAGTTGAACCAAGCTGTCTACTCAGCTCCGACCTTCTCTTTGCCCTTATTCGGTCCCTTGTCCACAGCTTCCATGCACAACCATTCAAAACACGAGAATTACTCTTCTTTTTACTTTAAATCAGAAACAGAAACCAAGTAGTAGAAGAAGACTAATGCAATCATAGTAGTACTACTTACCTCTTCTCAAATAAAATCCACTCTTTTCATCCCAAACCAAATGATTCTCTCTTAAGGAGCAAACGAAAGAAAGAACAAAAGAAAGACAATAGGAAGCCCAAAGAAAGAAGGAAAAACACAAGGCCAAAGCCAAGGAAATCCCACGTAAAAGAGAAAGAAAGAAGCAAATGGTCAAAGTTAATCCCACCATTAATTATGCTAATAAATGCCACCTATCCAATTAATTACATATTTATCTTCTTTTTCTCCCAATCTCTTTTAATCTACTTTAGCCTTGCCACATGTCACTCCCCTACAAAGCCATGTGTCAACCTCCTACAATGCCACTTGTCACACTCCTATGCCGCCATGTGTCTAATATACATCAAATAATCCAACTCAATAGGCTTCACGGGAAGCGTTCTGTTGCGCCCGCGATACTGTCACGCTCACGACAGAACCCACACCCAACTACTTACTCAAATACACTCTCTTATACACACAAACTTTGGAATTCCCGAACCAAAATTCCAAAATTCTACTAGGGCCAAATCGGGTTGTTACATGGTGCCTCATCCATAACATTTGCATAAAAATTTAAGGGTCCAGGGATGTTAGGATTTGGTAGAGATACTTGTTCATTAGCATCATTATTAGCGATTGCTGCATTATATTATTGCCAAGTGTTCTCAGGATTAAAAGTGCATCCAGCTGCATCTACTACCATTTGCTGATATGAATTTCTTACCTCTCCACCATCCAGTGATTCATTCATTAATGGATTCCAATTAGACTCGTTTGGAGTAATGTGTGTCTCCCCGTGGCAATTCCAAACTAAATAATCCCTAACAAATCCCTTACGGAAGAGATGATTCATAACTATATCTGCAGAATGGAACTTGAGGTTCACACATTGTTTGCATGGACACCTAATATGATCGCCACTCATCTCTTCGGGGTGACAAGTGGCGAATTTTATGAAATTTTCTACTCCATAAATGAACGAGGCATTAGTCCTTCCACTTGCATCCCGCCGATTATACATCCAACTACAATCTACAAAATCCATCTTACGTGTATTCCCTTATTTCAATAAAAGTTGAAAAAAACTAATTTTAGTCTCAAGGTTATACAAAAATAAAAGTCTTTCCATTATAAACATACTTTTCTATTTACTCATAACGTTGTTTATTCATATGAAAGTCAAATATAGATTTATTACATAAGCAACAACATAATACATATATATATATAACCATAAACATGAAGTTTGTAGTTTTGATTATATAACCATAAGAATTCCTTTTGAAAACAAGTCTTGCCATCTTCGAAAATTATTTACGATTTTATTTTATAAACTATCATGGAATTACTAATATATAAAACACTAAGCCTAATCACAGTAAGCTTTGCAAGAAATTGAAAATGAAGATTTGAATAGCATTACATTAAGACCAAATTATATATATGTCCACCCAATAAATACGAATCAGTAGGGACAGAAATATATTATTATTTCTCCATTGCCCAAACTTTTATTGCCAAAATAATGCTTGACTAAAATCTCAATTAAATTATTATTATTATTATTAGTTGGTTTGAAGGAAATAATGTTACTGCATCCTTTTTAGTAGAGATTTGGAATCAAATGTACTTGTAATATTATTTATAAAGAAGTTCCTCCAGTATGTTTTTGTTTTGAATATTAAATACAAATAATATATTTATTCTTCTTTCATTTTGCTTATATCAAATAATTCACCAATTGAATTTCTAATATTTTTCTAAAAAAATATAGCTTTTGATATTAGTAGTTGATTATCATACTATTTCATTCGCAATTTCACAAATTTGGCATTTGATTATATGTTACAGCCATTAATTTAATGAAATATATTTAGTTCAAAATGTGCATTAACGGTATATACACACATGCACCATCAATTGAATAAAAAATAAAAAAATATTTTGTTATAATTTGACGGTGTGTACTGTTATACACATGCACTGTTGTAATATTTGCCTAGCTAGATAGGCATAAGTAGTATATGAATAAACAAATAAATAGCATTTTATAATCAAAGAATGGGTAAAGTGGAGCACTAGAGATTGAAGATTATATGTTGGACAGGTAAGTGGATGAAATTTGCATCAAAAGATGAAGACCAAACTGCTACCTTTTTCAATTTTCACTTCTAAATAATATTACAACAAAATACCAAAAACTAGATACTGCAGTTCATGTGCATTGAGAGAAAAAACAAAACCCATCTGGCAGAGAAAGGAAATTATAAAAAACGAAGAAGCTTGTTTAAACTTTTAAACAATACCCAGAAACTTCACAAACAGAAACAATTTTCGGGTCTCATCACACCACAAACAGAAGCAAATAACACCCAGAACAGAGGAGGTGAAGTGGAACATACCTGTCCTGTGCAAACTCACGTTCGATTGGCTTGTGCTTCTGACCTACCATCTCCTTCCACCTCCACGACTACAATATCGCCGGAAAACTCAACAAAATCAAACCAAATTTACTTTAGCCAAATTTACACAGTAGCTCATCCATTCGTAAAAAAAATACACTGATTTAGTCGAAATACACTTACCTCTCGCTGAAATGCAGAAACCCGAGATGATGTCGCCGCTTACGCCGCCAGCGATCACGGCTGTCTACAGCAATTGGGGGGATGGGCGATTTCGGGGCTCCTTCAATTTCCAATCAGATAGGTTTACTGATTTGGGGGTTTAGGTTTATTTCTTATTTCTTTATTTTAATCGAAAAATTGCGACTGAATAGCGACAGAATAATTTAGTCGCTATATAACTAGCGACTCAAATTTCGTCACTAATTTAGTCGCTAAAAACACTAACAATTTTGCGACGCAATATTTTCTCGCTATTTAGTCGCAAAATAATTTTACACATTTAGCGACTAAATAGCAGTCGCTAATTATTTGTGACTAAAATGCAGTCGCAAATTTAGTCGCTAAAAAGGCGCCAATTTTTGGCGCCTTTTTATCGATTGAATTCCATAGTCCGTCGCTGTTTAGTCGCTAAAATGACCTTCTGATCTTCTTCGCGACTAAATTGTCATTCCGTCGCAAAATAGTAGCAAAATAGCGACTAAATAATGCAGTCGCTATTTTCAGTGGCTATTCATCTATTTTTTTGTAGTGATAGACCCATAGGTATGAAAACATTTTCTTTCTCTTTTGAAAAAAATGCATAAGGATCTTAAACAAGATCCAATCACATAGCGATTGCAAGGATCAAAACGCATAGGGGCCTGATCAGGGTTAAGGAAACGCATAGGCTGCAGCAAACAGAACCCTATAGTCATGCTTATCTAGCCACTACTCGACTTGCAGGCTAAATTATTAGTCTGGTTAACATGCATGTTATCAAAAGTATGATACCTTGGAATCTCAATAGGCAATATCACTACACTTAACAACTTATTTACACACATAGCTCATTTCACGATTCACACCATATTGCACATGTATTCACATGGTATAACATAATAAAAACATTCATATGTATAATCATTCTTTAGTCACGCACATTAATGTAACCAAAATAGAACAACTATAAAGTTTTCACAAGACACAGAAGTGTCGCGCTCATGACATACTCGAATATAACCATCTATCGCGCTCATGACGCAAATCGCGCTCGCGACAGAACCAATCGATCACTTCTATCAGGCTCGCAAAAATGCCCACGCTTGCGATAGAACACAAGTTGACAGACTTGCACAGACTTGCCCGATGGAGCATTTTGTCGCGCTCACGACAGAATTTGAGTTACACACTCAAGGCTCCAATCCATAATCCTCTTTCTCATGCACTTTACAATACTCATTATTTAGATAGTCATTTTAAAAACTATTATATATATATATATATATATATATATATATATATATATATATATATATACCAGAAATTCATTTCATCTACAGTTCATGTCACACTTAACAAAATAATTTAACTCAATCCTAATATTGCATAATGATTTCAAGCAATAACTAAGCCTACTTGAGGCTCGAATCACTAATGGGACATATGAACTTTCTATACAACGGCACATACAGGCCATATGCATTTAAACAAGCACGTAGGCATTACTAGGGTTTCAGTCAATACATCATCTTTTATTCATGAATCAGTTTCTGTTATTTGGTTTATACTTGGATTGGTATTCTAAGCTTTTTATGTATCCCAAGGATTGGGAATCAGAACCCCACAGTTGTAAAGGTTCAATAAACAACTTGAAGTAATTTTTCTTATCAAACTATTAACATGTCACATCATGTCACTTTTGGGTTTACTCGAAAATGTTCGACTAACTATGCCTTAATTAGCTTAATGATTATTAACATTTACAACCTTAAATACTTATATTCCAAAGTGATTACCACTCATTTACTCTATACAAGATTCTAACCATGTGTAGGATGAGTTTCGAAAAGTTCCAGTGAAGTACAGGTGTGTTTCGAGAAGAAAACACATGAAATATACCAAAACAGGGGAGAGTAAAGGTGGGCAATTATTTGTGTCAGCCATGAGACCCAAAATAAGAAGAAAATTCATCAAATAGCATGCTCTTTCGTGCTCACAACCTAGGTTGCGCTCGCGACAGAGGCATCCAAACTTGCTGTTTTGAAATCAGCATATCAGGATAGCTTTTCACCTCAAAATTGTACCACTTAAACCAACATTTAAACCTCATTTTGAGTAAAAAATTATTCTTAATAAATGATCCCTAGGATTTCAAGCTTATAATGGGACAAATTTCATGTTGTTTGGACATTTATAACGTCCGATATGATCTAAACAACCTTAACTGCTCTAGTGACCCTACTAAAGTAGAGATACCTCTGTTTTGAACACTTTTGAGGATATTAGAACTAGAATTTGCTCATGAATTTCTATGACTTTTGTAGGTATGGAAGTCTTGGTTCTAACGGCACTAGGATCACCTAATTTAGAGTTATAAAACTCCACTTATGACAAAAACATCACACGGAGGTTTGGCAATCTTTGAGCAGAGTTTCCCCTAGAAACTCAAGCTCCCCAGACTCAACCAAATCCACACAACCAATCAACTCAAGCAATCCAAATGAACAAATACACATCAAAAACAGAACTCAACAATACACATATATATCGAAGCGTATAAATTTCCCAAACCTCAACTTCCTTTGCTCCCATAAGCTCATTTGGCTGCACTTCCTTACTTCCTTATTCTTTCGTAGTTACAAACATCCAATTGCCTCATCAAACACCACATATAATACTAATTAGAATTTTTAACTCTTTAAGAAGAAATCAAAGGAATAAAAGACTTGTCCCTTACCTATCCACACCATTTCTCCTTCCAAAATACTTGAAACTTGAAGGATCCATCATTCAAATCTTATGGCTTGAACTTGGAGAGAGAAAATAGTGTGAGGAAGAAGATGGAGAATCCCTCCTTTCTCTCCCTCAATTGGCCGGCCATAAAATGTCCTTAGGAAAGCCAAAGGGTTGGCTTAAATATGGCCATTAAATTCAAACCTTATCCTTATTGCCACATGTCACCATCTTATTAGTCCAAAGAAGATTTTTATGCCAAACTTCTCTTTTAATCCCTCATTCTTCTTCCTTTCCTTCAATTGGCATAAAACTTTATTATTCTTAACATTGGCCCATATAATTAAGTAATTCCTTTAATTTAATCCATAAATATGAAATACCCAAATTACCCTCAGTCTTTTTAAGTAATACCGAACATGTCCTCAACTGCATTTAACCATTTTAAATCCATCAAATTTCAACCACTTTTATACTCCAAATACTTACGAATCCAACTAGGGTACATGTCGGGCCCTTACATTATTTTTAGATTATTGTAATTTATTTTTTTATAGTTTTCTTTATGTGCCTGAAGTGCACTGTGACGCGCACCGAACTCGCTATGTTTTCTCGGAGACCCCTTTTTAGGGTCCGAGAGGGTTCGCATCTAGATTTTGGGCAATATGAGATATTATGGAATCCCTACCCAATAGAACATTAGCGAAGTTCATCTACTCCCATGAAACTTTTAGGCACCTTTGAGGTATTTTTGAGTCGCCACCCAATTTACAAGAAATTGGAAAAGTTCATCTAATCTCGAGGGTCTAAACTAGAGAGTAGTTTGGAATTAACTCTTATTAATATTTTCATTAATTATAAATGGGTTTTAATATTAAATTTCCATCTCTCTCTCACACGGTCATACATTAAAATTTAAAACACATATCAAGTATTCTACGAAAACAATAAATAAAAAGTAATAAATAAAATAACTAGAATACAAAATCATTACAAAATGAATATGGGACAAAAATACAATTTCCCAAAATATAAAATTAAAATAAACAAATAAATAAATAAATAACATACATAAAACAGGGTATTTATTTGGAATAAGAACATTGGTTCCTTCGTGTTCACTTAAAAAATTGAAGAGTTATTTTTGGGTGAATATTGAGAAAATCGGGATGAGTGATCCCATTTTGAGAAAATTAACTCTTTTTTTTTAAAGTGAATTTTCTTTATTGGTTGAAATGAGGACATTGGTCTTATTTTATTAAAAAAATATCCAATTTATTAATAAAAATATTTTTGTGTGATTTTCTTTTTAACATGAATAAAATAAATAATTTTATTACAAATTACATGGCAAAGTAAATAAAAAGCACAATAACTAAAAATAATAAAATAACAAAAATGGTAAATCAAACCAAAAGGAAGCCTTATCGATCTCCCCATTTGCTCGTAAGAAAGCTCAAACAAGCAAAAAAGCAAAGATTGTAAATAAAATAAAATAAAATAAAATTAATGTTAGTAAATAAATCTAAAAATCAATTAAATCAAATAAAATAATAAAAATAAACATTATCATATAAAATAATAAAAATAAATAAATATTACATGAGAAGAAAATTAACATTAAAATCATGCAAAAATTACATCGTGTGAAGATGGATCGAAAAGTATCGAAAATGGGACAAAATAGGTCAAAAAGCACTAAAGGACAAAAAAAACCTCAAGGGGTAGGCAGGCCGCCCCTCACCTCCTTCTCGCCCCTCAAAGGGTAGAATGAGATAGGGAGAAAAAAGCTCTTTTCTTCAAAGTTTCAGTGCAAAATTTGTAATCTTACATGATTTTATACAATATTGATGCGAAAAACAGTCAAAACAAATTTAATCATATGCAAGAAAAAACAAATAAATAGATTCATCACATAAAGTAATAACTCAAGAGGTACAACAATGGTGGAAGGTGAATAAAACAAAGAAAACATTAATAAAATAATACAATTGGGCATAGAAATTTACTCTTAGAATGAATAATTATTGGAAGGATTGTCAAGATCCACAAAAATCAAACAGAAAAATAAGAAAAATTTGAGTTCTCTCTCTCTAAAAACTCAAAAACTTTGTTAAAAACCCACAATAATCTTTTTCTCAAGAAAAGAGAATCAATTTCCCTATCTCAAGCACGATTTTCTAATCAGAGGTTGAAACTCTGATCCTAAGAAGAGAAGAAAAATAGTTTTCTATTTTAAGGAAAAAAAAACACAGAGTGTGCCTCTTTTCTCTTCAAAAAAAAAAACTATTTGTGTTCTTCCTTAAAAAACAAGATTTTATGAAGATAATAAAGTCAATTAAATCTAAATTTCCTATTTTGAAACGAAAAAACCAGAGTTAACTCTAAAAAATTTCGAAAATCAGCATTGGAATTCAATTCAAAATTAAATTCAATGATTTTCGAGGAGCAAAAATGCCAAAAGGGGAAGAGGATGATGAGGGGCAACCCCTTCATGCAACCCGCCCCTAGTGAGGGGCGGCCTCGCCGCGCACTTGTAAGGGATAGCCTCGCGCTTTGTGCACAGGCGAGGGGCGCTCCTTCACGTGAAGGACGGCCTGCACATGTCAACAATTTTTTTTTAAAGGAATTTGACAAGGAAATATCGCTTCCCACCTTCTTGCGTGTGAACAGGCACTGATTTCATCACTGGGTAACCCTGATCTAGGCTGCCTCGGGACCCAGTGTCTACAGTTGCCCCCAATATTGGGGAAGCTAGTGCATGGATGCCTAGGTGGGCCAAAACTTAGGGAAAAGGGAAGGAGGGCATACCTGAGGCTTCCATCTTCCGGCTGCGCTCATGAAGTCGCGGCGGATCTTTGATTAACACCCACTTATTGACATGGTAAGCCACTCTCTTGGTGATCAATTAGTGCTATCTTGCTGGCATTTCAAATTTCTGTTGTTTTGATGTTGGATAGATGCCCCCCGAAGAGCTGGCTGTTCCCTAGAGAACAGTTTTGTGATTTGAATTGCGAATATCATCCTCTTGGATTGCATCGAGTCATTTTCTAAACTTCCAAAGTGCAGATATCATCCTCTTAGATTGCATCGAGTCGTTAACTAAACTATAAAGTGCAGTCATTCTTGAATCTCACCGAGCTGTTATCTAGACTACAAAGTGATTATTATCCTATTGGATTGCACCGAGTTATTTCTAGACTTACGAAGTGCAGATGTCATCCTTGGATTGCTTACAAAGTGCGGATATCATCCTCTTGGATTGCATCGAGTCATTCTCTATATTTATGAAGTGTGGATATCATCCTCTTAGATTGCATCGAGTCATTTCTAGACTTACAAAGTGTGGGTATTCTTGAATATTACCGAGTTGTTATCTAGACTACAAAGTGATTGTTATCCTCTTGGATTGCATCGAGTCGTTAACTAGACTACGAAGTGTTGTCATTCTTGAATCGACTTTGGCGTCTAACTACTTATCGTAGTGTATAGCCTCAGTTATTTCCTAAATAAAAAAAACTTCCTTTAATCAATGTGTTAAATTATTTTGGCGAGTTATTTGAGATTTTACCTTTTGTATGGTTTTAATTGTTTCTGTATTATCATATGTCATTTTGTTATTTGTGATTCAATATTTTTATTCTTTTTCCTTTTACCTGCCTCATACTAAAGTGCCTTAAAAATGCAAAGTATAATAAAGATCATTTATATACAAGTCATATTAATTTTGTACATAAATCAAATCAAAATAACAATGAGTCTCCTTGAACATCAGCTAGAATGGAATATAGTCTATAGGCTCATCGAGACCGCTTTTATCTGATATATGTACTAAAGGCATGGCTAAAGCCGCAGAGGTAGTGTGACGTGCGCCGAACCCCGCGGGCACCCCTTGACTGCCCGCTTGAGGGCGATCGGGCAAGTGAGGTTCATTGACAACTTGTAAGGTATTTACAAGTGCGTCTATTTTTGGCAACAAGGAAGTTTCATGGAGTCGCCACCCAATAAAACATTGGGAAAGTTCGTCTGGCCTCAGTGAGCCTAAGACGGCGCATATTATCCATTTTAGGCAAACCAAAGGGGTCTTGGAGGCATTCACCCCAATAGAACATTGGAATGACCCTCTAACCCTATGGAGCCTAGGATTGTAATTTGAGTCTTTTGGTGGGACACAAGATGTGTCTTGGAGATCCCATCGAAATGGGTCTCTCGCCTCATTGAGCCCAAAGACCATAGAAAGGTTTGGGACTTCTCATTTATTCGTACTTTAATTAATTTTACAATTATGTTTTGAATTTATTATTGCACCATCTTTCCATACGATGCAATCAATTAAAAGGCACAATCATTCACGTAAAAGCAAAAAATAAAAGCGAAATTAAAATAAAGCATTCAAAAGTAAATTACAATAAAATTAGGGGTGGAATACAACCCCCACTGTAAATAAAGTACAAAACATGCATAAATCGGGATATTCATTTAGACGGGAACATTGGTTCCCAAATACTCATTTTATAAAAAAGTATAAAATTCTCAAATCAAGTTAAACCTTTTGGCTCGGGATGAAAATGAGGACATTGGTCTAGTTTTATTAACAAATCTTCATTTTAGTAGAAAACATTTTTATGGTGGTTTTTTAAGCGCGGTCAAAAATCCTTTATTATTACAGACCACAAGCAAATAAAAAGAATAAAATAACAATTACATATTTTCAGATAATAAATAATAAATTCATCCTAATTTACCTGTTCCGACCGTACTTCTCAGAAGAACCACATGCCTCCCGCATTGCAGTCAAAATAGAAAAATGATATTGGTTAATTGTGAATAAATAAACAATTGAATAAATAAATAAACAAATGAATGATTAAATAAAGTAAATTGAGAATTAATGAATAAGATTGATAATGGATCAAATTAAATAAAATAAATAAATAATTGAATGAAATAAATTGAGAATTAATGAATATAAAAAGACAAATGATAATTATAATAATCAAATGCAATAAAAATGATAATGCTGATAATAATACCAGAAACTAATAATGAATAATAAATAGATAGACGGAAAATAAATGAATAATAATAATGATGATAATAACAAAAAATAATTGTAAAGATAATAAATATAATAACAATAATGACAGATATGATAACAATAAACATAACAATCATAATAATAACAATGGAACCAATAATAACATTCATGACAATAATTAGTAATAACAGTGACAATAGAATATGATGAAAATACTAGTAATGATGCAAAATGAATAATCATAAAATACATAATAATAATAATAATAATAATAATAATAATAATAATAATAATAATAATAATAATAATAATAATAATAATGTGCTACTAACAATAATAGTTGTAAAAATAAATAATATTAATAATAGCAAACAAATAACAATAATAATATCACATAACAATAATGATGAATATGATATAGTAATGATAATAGTAATAATACTATTAATAGAAATAATAATAATAACATAAACAATTAATACAAAAAACAGAACGATAAATAACAAATAAATAAATATAATAATAATAACAATTAATTAATAATAAACATAAAATACATAATAATAATAATAAATATAAAAATAGAAAATAAATAAATATATAATAATAATAATAATTATCATAATAATAATAATAATAATAATAATAAATAAATATAAAAAAGGAAAAAAGGACTCACCGGAGCTTTGCCGGAGGGGAGGTGGTCGACACCACCCATGCCGGAAGGTAAATGGCCGCCTCGGGGTCTCACCGGTGCCGGTCACTCACCGAACGGCCACCTCATTTGGCCGAAAAACGCGCAGAAGCCTTCGGATCTTCTTCACACCAGTTGCTCCACGCAGGCGATTGGCGGGGGTGGGTGGCCACCGCCGGGTGTGTCCGGACGTCGCCGTCTCTGCTGTGTCGTACGTGTTCTGCTCCGGCGCCGTGGGTGGCCAGCGGAGGCCACCGTTTCCTCCCCCTTTTTTCATTCTTTTTCCCGGTCTGGCGTCTGCGTTTGGCCTGGGTCTCTGCCTCCTTTTCTTTGTTTCTTCTTTTCTTTTTAATTCCTCTTATTCCTTCTTTGATTTCCCTTCTTTTCTTCTATGCTCTCTCTTTGATTTTGTTTCACTTTTTTCTTTTGGTCTCACTGTGCTCTCTCCTTGTTCACAATTCTTCTTTTTTCTTTCTTATTTAGCCGAGCTCCTCTTGCTCTCTCTTTTTTTTGCTTATCATTTTCTATTTATATCCCTAAATTAGGTTAAGTTTGGTTACCCTAATTATTTCCTCCATTTTTAATTTTCTGATTTTTTTTATTTTAATTTATTTACTCAAATTACTACACATTAATTAATTAAACCCTCTATGAATTAAATACTCTATATTTTATACCTATTTAATTTAATCAATCTACTTAAATTATCAATCTAATTTATTTAATTAAACCCTATATCTATTTTCTTTTTTAAATTTTAACTATCCTAAAATATTAAATAATTAACTAATCTTAACTTTAAAACTTAAATACGTTTTAATTATCCAATAATATTTACTGACTAATTGCAATACTAACTAATTAAATTAACCTAATTTTTAATTTATCTAAGTTTACCTAATCTCATTTCATCAATTTTTTATATATATATTTTTTTTTTGGAGGAATTTATCAAGGACCAAAAATTGCCATCAAAATCTGACTCAAAACCCGATGTCTACAGTTGCCCCCAATTTTGGTGAAGCCAGTGCCTAGACAACAAGATGAGCCAAAATTCAAAGAAGGAAGAGAGAGAACTACATACCTGAGGATGTCGGACCTTACCTTGCTAACATTGCGTAGGAGCAAACGGTTGTCTGTCTTCATCTGGCAGGCCTTGTCCTGCTTGGCGATGAATGCATTGGTACATGTGCCCCTACTGGTCTCGTCTCGACCTGTAAGGTGTTTGTGAGATGTAACGTTCTCTAGCTACGATCCCGTTGCGAAGAGCAGTGTTCTCTCACTGTAACCTTACTTGTTTCTACTGGCCCCGTCTCGGCTCGCGCAGCTCTGGTGAGATGTAGTACTCTCTTACTACAACTCTCCATTGTGAGATGCGGTATTCTCTAACTGCAGTCTCGTCGCTTTGTGTTCTATCGCTAATCCCCCTGCTAACCTCGTCTTGGTCCGCATGGTGGATATGAGGTGCAGTACTTTCTGACTACAACCTCAATCTGTGGTCTGTTCTACCATGAGTGTTCCGCTAGCCTCATCTCGGCCTGCACGGAGTTTGTGAGATGTAGTACTATCTGACTACAGCCTCTATTTGTGATCTGTTCTATCGCTGGCGCCCCGCTAACCTTATCTCGATCTGCACGGTGGCTATCCATACCGCTAGCCTTGTCTCGACCTGCACGGTGTGAGGTGTAGCTTCTCTGACTACAACCTCGATGTGAAGAGCAGTGTTCTCTAACTGTCACTTCGGTTGGCGAGATGCGGCATTCTCTAACCACAGTCTCGAAATGGAGAGCAGTGTTCTCTAACTGCAACTCCGGTTGTGAAAGTTCCCCTGCTAACCCCCATCCGATCTGCAAGGTGTGTAGTACTCTCTAACTACAACATGAACTGCGAGATGCAGTGCTCTCTGACTACAGCCTCAAGGTGAAGGGCAATGTTCTCTAACTGTAACTTCAATTGGTGAAGTTCCCCTGCTAATCCCCATCCGATCTGCAAGGTGTGTAGTACTCTCTAACTACAACATGAACTGTGAGATGCAGTACTCTCTGACTACAATCTCGAGGTGAAGAGCAATGTTCTCTAACTGCAACTTCAATTGGTGAAGTTCCCCTGCTAATCCCCATCCGAGCTGTAAGGTGTGTAGTACTCTCTGGCTACAACATGAACTGTGAGATGTAGCACTCTCTGACTACAATCTCGGTGTGCAGAGCAGTGTTCCCTAACTGCAACTTCAATTTGTGAAGTTCCCCTGCTAACCACCATCCGATCTGCAAGGTGCATAGTAGTCTCTGACTACCGCGTGAACTGTGAGATGTAGCACTCTCTGACTACAATCTCAGTGTGAAGAGCAGTGTTCCCTAACTGTAACTTCGATTTGTGAAGTTCCCCTGCTAACCCCCATCCAATCTGCAAGGTGCGTAGTACTCTCTGACTACTGCGTGAACTGTGAGATGCAGCACTCTCTGACTACAATCTCGGTGTGAAGAGCGGTGTTCTCTAACTGCAACTCCGATTTGTGAAGTTCCCCTGCTAATCCCCATCCGATCTGCAAGGTGCGTAGTAATCTCTGACTACTGCGTGAACTGTGAGATGCAGCACTCTCTAACTATAATCTCGATATGAAGAGCAGTGTTCTCTAACTGCAACTTCGACTTGTGAGGTGTAGTGCTCTCTGACTACAACCTCGATTGTGAGATGCAATGTTCTCTAACTGCAGTCCCGGTTGCGATCCGCTCTATCGCTGATGTTTATCTTGAACTTTCTTTTTTTCTGCAAAAAAAGGAAAACGCAAATTTGTAGGGTAAATTATAAAAGAGATACGTACCTGTGGCAGCACCTACCTGTTGGGATCGTTGTCAGTTGACGCTCTCTGGGAGACTTGGATGCTCACCAAGAGGCTTTGATGCTTACTAAGAGGCTTTGATGCTCACTGAGAGACTTTGATGCTCACTGAGAGACTTTGATGCTCACTGGGAGACTTTGATGCTCACTGAGAGACTTTGATGTTCACTGGGAGGCTTTGATGCTCACTAGGAGACTTTGATGCTCACTGGGAGGCTTTGATTTTCGATCCTCAAGAGAGGAAAAGAGATTTAAGCTTACTTAGACAGAAGTTAGATTGAAAGTTTTTTTGCTTGCCCGCAGGCGAATAGATTTCAATGTCTTTGGTAATTTTTCTGTTTTTGCTTTTGTTTTTTATTCTTCCTTTCTTGGAAATATATATATATTTTTTTTGGGATTTTTACATTCTGGATGTATTTGAATTTTCACAGCATGTTGGATTTTCAAGGCCTTGAAAATGTCTTTTCTTTGTGTTTTGTTTGTGTTGTTTTTGTTTAAGAAGTTGTATTGTTTGTACATTTGCATTTGGATTTTGTACATTTATTGTGCGATGTGGGTGAGCGTGCCTCTTATGATAGAGAAACGCACCTGATTGCCCCCTGGCACAACGTGGACAGGCTTGCTTTTCTGGATAGTGTCTGACAACGTTGAGCTGAACCCATCATCTGGATCACCTTTAAGCATAGGGTCTATTCGGACCTTTCCCCTGAGTCACGTACATGGCAATATATACAAAATATTGTGTGTGTGTATGGGATTATGTGTGTGAAATGTATGCATACATTTGAATCCAAATTTTGTACACTTTGTGTGATGTGTGTGAGTGTACATCTTATGATAAAAAAACTTACCTGCTTGCCCCCGGTATGATGTGTATGAGTAGACTTGCTCTTTTGAGTGTTTTTGGGAGCGGGTCCGCGAGATTCCGTTCTCGTGAGGACTTCATCTTGATCTGCTTGTTTGGCGCGGCCGATGTAGAGTCGAAACTGTGCGTCGGCCCGTTTTTGCGTCTGATTGCCTCTGAATAAAGTATGCATGGATAGTCTGGCTTCTCAATGGACCTTCTTTTCTGCATATTTGTGTGATTCCGAATTGTCCTGAGCACGGTGTTTTCGGATAGACTTGTTCTTCCGGGCATTCCACCTTTGTACAAATGCACTTGACTTCATGCTGTATACAGTGGTCAATAGTGTCGAGCTAAACCCATTTCTTAGATCATCCTTGCTCATGAGGTCTATTCGGACCTTTCCTTCTAAGTCATGTGCATAACAACATATACAACAGATTATGTGTGCTTATGGACTCATGCATGTGAAATGTACATACATAAAGCTATATACACAAAACACGAGTAAAGGATTAATGTACAAGAATTGTGTGTACAGAACTATAAGTGTAAAGGATTAAACACACGAGATATGCAGGAAGACATGCAAAAGATCTATGCATGTGAGATGCATATGAGATGCAAAAATGGATAGACCACATCCCAGGCGGTTAAAGGATTCCTTGAGGGTACTGGCTCGGCTGCTCTGATGCCCCCTAAAAAATCTAGAAAAACATCTTCTTGCTTTATGGACTCTGACCCACAATCTTTTAACCCGTGTGCATCTTTGCCCCCGGACTTGGGTTGACTTGAGAATTGCCTCTTCAGAGGACTTGAGAATTACCTCTTAAGAGGACTTGGAAAGTTTGATTCCTCGGAGGACTTAAAGATTTTGCCTCCTCAGAGGATTTTGGGAAAAGTCAGCTTGTCTATGTGGGACGGATGTATACTATCTAGTGTGCGTTGGACACCATGTATGCATGGAATGCATGTGAAAGGCTATGCTTTTATGAAATGACATGCAAAGGACTATGATCCTGAAATGCTTATGCATACGACATATATGCCAATGGCTCGTATCCATGAGGAGGATCATGGAACATGTGCTAAGAATCGTTATTATAATATGTTTGCAAATGATCATGAACAAGAAAAAACATGTAAAGGTTCAAGCATGATAAATATATACAAGGGGATTATGTATGCAGAGTATGTGCAAATGATCATACATATGACAAGGATAAAGAGTCGTTTATCGGCATAGATGTAAAGAATCGTATGCAAAGATAGGCAGAAATCATTATATACACGAAGGCTGTGTAAAGTAATGGGTGTGTGCGATGTGTGCACCTACAACTATGTATATGGAACACGTGTAGGAAAAATTATATACATGTATGTACTGAATGCATGCGAAAATTGTGGATGTGAGATGCAGGCAAAGGATATTCCCATAAAGAGCCATGTGTGTCACAAGCACTTATGAAATACATTCGCTAAAGCTCTTATGCCAATAGACATGCACCAAGAATTCTATATGTAAAACTATTTTAGAAGAATGTTTGCTACAGTTATGCGTAGAAAGCATTTGCAGAAAGCATATGTACAAAGAATATTATTGGGAGTGTACGCGAAGTATCATTTTCATGGGTAGTGATAAGAAATACCCCAGGATTGTAAAATGAGTGCAACCTATTAGGTACCTCAAACTCGAGTTTCTATCAGCCTTTAAGCATACTGAATGAACCACATTCTCAACTGATTCAATCTCAGCAGAAGAATTCGGGGGTCGTTCCCAATGAAGGGCAAGAAGATAAATGTGTAGACATCATGGTTTACTAAACCAACATGTAAATACGAGGCATACCACGCAATCTCTGTGTGTATTGTTGAGCATTTTCTATAGATGCTAATTATACTGCAAGTATACGGTGTACCGCAATAGTACTTAAGATGTCGATCTCACGAGGAACGTTTTTACACACTATTACTAATCAATTTTAATCTTGTTTATAATGATTAATTAATGGTAGAGTTGATTTTAATCTAATCTAACATATAAACTAAATATACCTTGTTAATGATAGTCAAAAGAAGATAAAATAAATCATGAAGAATTAAAGACAATGAACTTGATTCCATCAATTTGATTAACATTTTTCATCTTTTTATGCAAGCCAAGTTATAATAAATTTTTAACTCACTCTCTCGACATGAATTAAAATGCCTAAAACATACAATTAAAATTCTAACTCACAATTTTCATTAATGAATTAGAGGTTTCTAATTACATATTTTAAGAATAAACACTAACCTATAGCAATTATTTCAATATACCGATCTCTCAAATATATCTTAATAATGAATCTCTATTAGATGTCAGATAAAGCAAACTCTCGAATTACTTTAACTTGTAAAGATCATGCAAAAGATACTAATAGAAAATCTGCATTCAAAGACCATAAAAGTAGATGGAAATAGAAAGAATAATAATATGCAAATTCATTGAAATTATATTCTTAGAAATAGTGGAGAAGAATTAAAAATAAGAGAATAAGATAGAAGCCTTTCAACCCTTTTCTCAATCTCTTGAAATAGATTTTCTTCTCCTTGATCTTCTTCTTCAAATCATAAAACTAAATAGAAATTTTACTAAGAAATATCTGTCTTATAAAATACAGAAAAATTACTTAACTAAAATTTTTTTCTTAAATTACAGTTAAACTACATATTTATAGATAATAATCTAAAAATCGTGTCCCTTGAGAATGGTTGCAAAGTCTGGTGAAAATAGGTGACTTTTCAAATGACTTTTGGCTCAAAACTGTCCAACGGTCGTCTCTGTCGCGATCGCGACAAAACACGCTTGCCCATTTTCTTCTTTCTTTCTTTCTCTCGGTTTTCTCTTCCCTCTCTGGCCAGTCACGACTCGTTACTCCCTATCACGGCGTGTCTTCGCGTGTGTGTGGCGTGACTGGCGCTCACGTCTCGCCTCGTCGTCTCCTTTCTCTTCTCTTCTTCTCTCTTTTCCTTTTCTTTCCTGGCCTCTCGTCACGTCGCGTGACTCTTCTCTCTCAGCTTCTTCTCTTCTTTTCCTCCTTCCTCTTCGTTCTTCTTATCCAGTCACGTCTCGTTACCTATGCTCACGTCGTGTGACACTTTGTATGAGACGTGACCTGCTCCTCTCTTGTGATCCTCTCCTTCTTTATCTGGTTCTTCTCTTCACTTTTCACCTAAAAACAACAATAAACACACAAACATGAAATCTAATACAAATAATCATAAACTAACATATCACATCAAATTTACACACAATTTCATAATTAATTACATAAACTCATACAAAATAAATACTAAATTATACCTGTAACACCCCCATACTCCCGGTAAGGAATATCGGGGCGCTACGCGGACACTTACATATACATGTACATGCATTAGCGGAAGCGATAGAATAAACACATCCATATAAAAGTAATTAAATACTACACTAGGGCCCACTTGCATTTCATATTAACTACATATACATTTACATGTTCATATTACATCTGTTTCCATTTAGCTTTACATATACATTTACATGTACCTTTACTTTGTGATTTTTCTACTTATATTACATAATGATGTTACTCAAAATGTAAAAACTCTATCTCTAACTTATACAAAAAGGAGATCAAAATAAAACTCCTAGTGGCCTTGACCTGCAGATGTCCACTCACTGATCCGAACCTGTAACCTACACGGAAATAAACATCCGTGCTAAGCGATAACGCTTAGTGGGGATAAAATAATGCAAAGGACTTCATTACGAAGTCACAAATAAATCACACAATCATGTATCTCATGCATATAACTCTTATACGTCTATAGGTTGCATACTTAAATATCAAATACTCTGAACTCACATATAAGTAACATCCACTCTTTCACTAATTCCTGTACACTACATCTTGTACATTTCATTTATTCAATTATATATTATCATGTAACCACATTAATGTCAATACACTCATGTAATCATGTACTTGTATACAGAACTGTAATGTACTTAAACATTACTTTCATGTACTATAGCTTTATTCGAAGCAACACTATAATCATCTCAAGTTCACTGCAAAACATTTAACAAAACAAGCCTGAGTTTATCTCATGGTGGATACGGGACGCTCTATAAAAAAAATATTTTCGGTAGACCGAAGTCACAAAACTTTTTCATATATCTCTATTAATGACCATTCTCAGAGGTCGACCCGCTTCGCCCAAACGGGGCGGAACATGGGCAGCTGCACTCGGTAATCCCTTTATAAGCATGCTTATCTATCCACTATAACGGTAATCAGGCTCCATACCAACTCACACACTATACACAGACATCAACTCATCAACTAAAATTCAAGTGCATTTATCAAATTCAGAGGCATGTAATTCATATACAATCTTGTTCAACAACTAAAAGCATGTAACACTTAAATTCATTACATAAACATATAAATCATGCAAAGCAAGGCAGAAGAAAACACTCTCTTCAAAACAAATAAAACAGGATGCGAAGAGGTTCACTGTCGCGATCGCGACAGAAGCCAAGTTCATTGTCGCGATCGCGACAAGAGGTCGCGCTCGTGACAGAAGATAGATTACAAAAAACTATACTCTATACCAAATGCATTATGTAACAATTCCTAAGTTCATACATATTTATCATGTCATTTACTATACTTCCTACAACTATACATTGTTACTTTATTAGTTAAATTACCATCTTTAATCATACTCATATGTATTTTTCCATTAACAACTAATTTGTAATCATTTAGGAGCCCTAATCATGTATAAAACGTTAAGGGGAAAGGCAAGGGGTTGACCCATGCCAACCATGGGCTCAAAAATAAGAAAAAAGAGCTTAACATAGGGTGTTCTGTCGCGAGGTCGCGGCCTGTGTCGCGCTCGCGACAGAGGCTCCGCTTTGGTGCCTCACGAGATTGCTTTTTACCTTAAACTTGTATCGTCTAAATGAACCTATAAACGTAATTTTTAGGCAAAACGTTCTTCTTAACAATTGTTTTCTAGGATGTTAGCTTTCAAATGGGACAAGTTTCAGGTCGTTTAGACATCTATAAAAAAAATATGATCTAAACAACATATACTGTTCCAGTGAACCCGCCAGAACAGGGTCACCTACGTTTTAATTACTTTTTGGGATACTTGGGACCAGAACTAGATCAAGCACCCTCTTAGACATTTTTAGATACGGATCTTATCTTTCCTATGCAATTGGAATCAACCCAATTGAGATCCTATAACTCTACTTATAATAAATACTATACACAGGGGTCTGATGACAAATAAGCAGAATTACGCAACATCAAACTCTATTATCAACACAAACACTCAAATGATCAGGTTACATACTTTAAACATATATACACTTGTCATGAGCATTGTAAGCAATCAAAATGAACATCTTGAGCTAATTAAAGCTCATCAAGCATCTCTTTATTTACACATGTCTTTGTTCAAGCATTTCTCATATAAACACATGCAAAGTTAACACAGTCACACTCGATCCCTACCTCTAGGAACTCGATCACAGCTCTCTACTCATTCTGATCTTCTCTTTCCATTTATCGACTCTCTTGCCTCCATCTTGCACCAAAACCATACACAAAAACACTTGGGGTTACTCTTCTTTTTACTTTAAATCAAAATAGAAACCAAGTAGTAGAAGAAGACTAATGCTATCATAATAGTACTACTTACCTCTTCTCAAAATCCACTCTCTTTATCCCAACCTAAATGATTCTCTTTAGGAGCAAATGGAAAAGAGAAGAAAAGAGAGGAAGGTGGAGCACGGCAAAACCAAAGAAAAGGAAAAAAAAGAGGAAAGCCAAAAGCAAAAGGGCCAAAAGCTAGGAAATGAATAAAATGAACAAATGTTGGCCGGTCAAACCAAAAGAAGGCAAATCCTCTCACATAAGTGCCACCAAACCAAATAAATGCCAACCACTTCAATTAATCCATCCATATCTTAAGCCAAGCCAAGCCAAGCCAAGCCAAACCAAGTGTCTCTTCCCTACAATGACACTTGGCACACTCCTACAATGCCACTTGTCACTCTCATATGCCGCCACTTGTCACTCTTCTACGATGCCATGTGTCAACTCCATACAACTCCAAGTCTCTTAGTCCCACTTATGCACACATCTCGCGAGAGGGTTCTGTCGCGCTCGCGACAGAACACTCACGCCCGCACCAACCAGCTGAAGTTCAAAAACTGTTGGAGGGCTCTGTCGCGCCCGCGACACTTGTCGCGCTCACGACAGAACTCTCGCACATAAAATTACCTTTTTCGAACAAAACTCTGTAATTCTTCTAGGGCCACTTTGGGGTGTGACAAATCTCTCCCCCTTAAGAAATTTCGTCCTCGAAATTTCCCTGATAATAATCTAAAAATCGTGTCCCTTGAGAATGGTTGCAAAGTTTGGTGAAAATAGGTGACTTTTCAAATGACTTTTGGCTCAAAACTGTCCAACGGTCGTCTCTGTCTCGATCGCAACGATGTCGCGATCGCGACAGAACACGCTTGCCCATTTCTTCTTTCTTTCTTTATCTCGGTTTTCTCTTCCCTCTCTGGCCAGTCACGACTCGTTACTCCCCATCACGGCGTGTCTTCGCGTGTGCATGGCGTGACTGGCGCTCACGTCTCACCTCGTCGTCTCCTTTCTCTTCTCTTCTTCTCTCTTTTCCTTTTCTTTCCTGGCCTCTCGTCACGTCGCATGACCTATGCTCACGTCGCGTGACTCTTCTCATGTTTGTGTGCTTACGTCGCGTGACGCTTTGTATGAGACGTGACCTGCTCCTCTCTCGTGATCCTCTCCTTCTTTATCTGGTTCTTCTCTTCACTTTTCACCTAAAAACAACAGTAAACACACAAACATGAAATCTAATACAAATAATCATAAACTAACATATCACATCAAATTTACACACAATTTCATAATTAATTACATAAACTCATACAAAATAAATAGTAAATTATACCTCAATTAAGCTCCTATCATGTATGTGCAAAAGGCCAAAACAAGATTTTTTTTCATTTTTCAAAAGCAAATTCTAAATGCAATGTCGAGGACAAGACTCAACTCGAATGCATAAATGCACTCATGGCTTCTCGCTTGAAGCTCAAGAAACACCATATGCCTCTTCCTACGTACCAAACCTTATCAGAAGGTCATCTCCACTAATTAGATAAGGCCAAACTAAGAATCAATAGGTCTTATTTTTGTTATAACGTTAGGCTTAGGTAATTGGCTATCAAAGGAGGATCAGGTCACTAGAGAAAATGGCCGCAACGTTCATTTGACGGATGAAAGGACCATTCCCAACCCCAATTGTATATTGTCTAGATATTCTTGGATTTGAATTTGGTAATACTTGATCTCATCAAGCACAGCAAAAAAATTAAGCTAAAAAGATAGCTACTGAAACTCATCAAGGGGTACTACCATAAGCTCTACGTTTTTTTTTTCTTTTCGCTTTCTTTTTTTTCTTTTTTTTTGTTTTTCTTTTCGCAAGCTCATGTCTCTAATTACACAAAAAGTTTATTGGTGATTTAAACCCCTTTCCCGAAGTGTAGCCCAAAAATTATCGATGATTGAAAATTTTTTCCGCAAGAGGTAAACCCATCCTTATCAGGGTGATTTCTAGTAACCCAAAAATTATCAATGTTCGAGATTCTCTCCTCGAAATGTAAACCTACTTTCACTAGGGCAATCTTTGGTAATCCCAAAAAATTATCGATGATTGAAATTTTCTTCTCGAAGTGTAAACCCAATTTCATTGGAGCAAGTTTTGATAGCCCAAAGAAATGTCATAATGTACATCCATCCTTACTAGAGCGGCCATTCTTCTAAGGGGAAGCCAAAATCATTTTAGGCGAAAAGGGTAGTTTTAATATGTGTAACAATAAAATCGGTACGCGTTTAGCATACAAAAATAAAGGCTCAATAGGCTAGCAAGTGATTGTAAAATGAGGGTAGGAAATGGTCATTTAGAGAGCAATACAAAGAAATGGTGCCTAAATCATCTTCCAGATTCAGCCTTATCCAGGGGTCGCTTTGATGGGTAATCGGAAAGGTTCTAGTGCTCTTAGTGAGTTTTCATCCAATCCCCTAATTGCAACTAGCTTTTTCAGTTTGTTTTCAAAACGGTCCAAAAGTGCTGTGAACTTAGAAATGACATGGTATGGTCAAATATCTTCACGTGATCTAGCTCTTAAAGACCAAACATATATACCCCTTACTTAATTCAAAGTGAAATGAAACTCAGATTTCTAGAGTTAAGATCAAATCCATTCATAGTTGAGAACTAATTAAGCAGAGTCAAACCTTGAATCAAAGGTACCTCAATAAGGTGCAAAAATGCCAGCGTTTTAGGGTATGGCTTAACACAAAAAATTTTGATTCTATCAAAATGTATATACAAAAAAATCGTTTAAGTAAATAGAGATTTTTTTTTTCTTTTTTTTTTCTTTTTATAAAATATGTACAAACTATGCGTTAAAAATCATGTATATGGAATGGCGTATGCAATAGCGTCATATATATTAGCAATAAGGAACTGTGTGTGCGAAACATGTGTAAAAACATTTGTATAAAAATGCGTACATGAAATATGTGCAAAGATGTGTGTGTAAAACACCTGCGAAAAAATATGAGTGTGTAAACACTGCATGTTAAATGACGTACATGCATAAATTTGCAATGTACATGTAAGCGGTATACAATGAAGGTAAAAGTGCAAGATACGACACAACATGAGAATGAATGTTCATAATACAGGGTGTATGTGCATATGGTGTGATTTAGACATGATAGAGATATGTATGTAAGATGAAGATGTGATGTAGGATGAAGATGATCTGGCACGAAAATGTGCGCCAATGAGTTGCGAGGAGTGGCAAAACTCACATATATAGAAGTGCAAAACATATACAAATAATGCACATGAGATGGGACACAGCATAAGAATGATTGTGTACAGTGAGCTTCTATGGTGTGTGATACAAGACATGGGATGAAAGTGGTTGCAAGAAATGAGTGGCACCTACAAGGTACGTGTATTTACATGGTATGCGCACACAAAACGTGGCATGGTATATATGTAATAACTGACATGCATGATGCAGGATTCATATGTGCATGGCATAACGCATGCATGATAATGCATGTTCATGATATGGCACACAATGTGAAAGATGCAAGATGTCTGTCGTGCATGATATGTATAATGACCGACCTAATGATATATGCTAATATGTGTACTCTATGATATGCAGCGGTATGTGTATGCCCTAGCACACAATGTTTATGCATATATACAATGTGAGTATGTTGATATGTACATCCTATGACACATTATGAATGCATTATTTTGATGTGATATTTTTTTTATGCATGTTATGGTGGTAGTATGTCTGTGTGTGCTATGATACATGTCGATATGTACCTTCGGGGATGTATGCCGTATGTACTGGCTATGGTGCATAATGGATGTTATGGATGTCATAATATTAGTGTGAGTCGTGACAAGCACTGTTATATGCAAGACAAATACATGTTATGTTCATATTCACAAATTATGATACAAGCAATTTTATATACAGAGTGCACAGGTTCTATTATTGTATGGAAAGAATTATACATGAGACAAAATGCATTTGTTTTATTTACATTCATTGTTCATAACAAGAATGCACAATCACAAATACACACAAAAAAAAAATTCTCCCAACCATATTTCTATCACACAGGGGGTCGTACAGCATGCTGCGAAGCACAAACTCTCATTATTAAAAGCGCATGCAAATGAATTTTCGGCTATTGTGTATTTAAATAATCCGAATAAATCAAAACACACCCCTCGGGTATGAAAATCTTTAAGGAGTGAACATCTAAATTTATTTGGATTTTTCCAATACACAATAACCCACTACACAAGAAACGTATTATGGTGCATGCCCCCTAGTGGAAGTATCTATGTCCATTACATGGGCCTTAGTCATGGGTGGTGTTACTTTAGGTCTACCCAAGCATGGTCCCTGCCGACGGGTCTAGCTCATCACGAGCTTGACGGCCGATTGGGTCACCATTTGATATACCATGATGGTACAAGGCTTGGGCTGGTGATTATCCTTAACACTTCCCTACATTGAGTGAACATAGGGTCGTGCTTCGGGAACGCACCGGGGTCGAGAAAAAGACCAAGCTAGCATAGATCTAAGGCTCTAATGAGATGCAATGCAATTTTGAAAGATGGCAAAATTTTTAAACTAAAATCTAATTGTAAATTTTAATCAAGGTACTTTCGAATCGAAGTCTCAAGTATTGTCCCCAGTGGAGTCGCCACTGTGACGCGCGCCGAACCCCGCGGGCGCCCGTTAACCGCTCGCTTGAGGGCGATCGGGCAAGTGAGGTTCGTTGACAACTTGTAAGGTATTTACAAGTGCGTCTATTTTAGGCAACAAGGAAGTTTCATGGAGTCGCCACCCAATAAAACATTGGGAAAGTTCGTCTCGCCTCAGTGAGTCTAAGATGGCGCATATTATCCATTTTGGGCAAACCAAAGGGGTTTTGGAGGCATTCACCCGAATAGAACATTGGAATAACCCTCTAACCCTATGGAGCCTAGGATTGTAATTTGAGTCTTTTGGTGGGACACAAGAGGTGTCTTGGAGATCCCATCGAAATGGGTCTCTCACCTCGTTGAGCCCAAAGACCAGAGATAGGTTCGGGACTTCTCATTTATTCGTACTTTGATTAATTTTACAATTATGTTTTGAATTTATTATTTCACCGTCTTTCCATACGATGCAATCAATTAAAAGGCGCAATCATTCACGTAAAAGCGAAAAATAAAAGCGAGATTAAAATAAAGCATTTAAAAGTAAATTACAATAAAATTAGGGGTGGAATACAACCCCCACTGTAAATAAAGTACAGAACATGCATAAATCGGGATATTCATTTAGACGGGAACATTGGTTCCCAAATACTCATTTTATAAAAAAGTATAAAATTCTCAAATCAAGTTAAACCTTTTGGCTCTGGATGAAAATGAGGACATTGGTCCAGTTTTATTAACAAATCTTCATTTTAGTAGAAAACATTTTTATGGTGGTTTTTTAAGCGCAGTCAAAAATCATTTATTATTACAGACCACAAGCGAATAAAAAGAATAAAATAACAATTACATATTTTCAGATAATAAATAATAAATTCATCCTAATTTACCTGTTCCGACCATACTTCTCAGAAGAACCACATGCCTCCCGCATTGCAGTCAAAATAGAAAAATGATATTGGTTAATCGTGAATAAGTAAACAATTGAATAAATAAATAAACAAATGAATGATTTAATAAAGTAAATTGAGAATTATTGAATAAGATTGATAATGGATCAAATTAAATTAAATCAATAAATAAATAAATAATGGAATGAAATAAATTGAGAATTAATGAATATAAAAAGACAAACGATAATTATAATAATCAAATGCAATAAAAATGATAATGCTAATAATAATACCGTAAACTAATAATGAATAATAAATAGATAGACGGAAAATAAATGAATAATAATACTGATGATAATAACAAAAAATAATTGTAAAGATAATAAATATAATAACAATAATGACAGATATGATAACAATAAACATAGCAATCATAATAATAACAATGGAACCAATAATAACATTCATGACAATAATTAGTAATAACAGTGACAATACAATATTATGAAAATACTAGTAATGATGCAAAATGAATAAACATAATAATAATAATAATAATAATAATAATAATAATAATAATAATAATAATAATAATAATAATAATAATAATAATGTGTTACTAACAATAATAGTTGTAAAAATAAATAATATTAATAATAGCAAACAAATAACAATAATAATATCACATAACAATAATGATGAATATGATATAGTAATGATAATAGTAGTAATACTAATAATAGAAATAATAATAATAACATAAACAATTAATATAAAAAACAGAATGATAAATAACAAATAAATAAATATAATAATAATAATAACAATTAATTAATAATAAACATAAAATACTTAATAATAAGAATAATAATAAATATAAAAACAGAAAATAAATAAATAGATAATAATAATAATAATAATTATAATAATAAATAAATATAAAAAAGGGAAAAAGGACTCACCGGTCGCCGGAGCTTCGCTAGAGGGGAGGTGGTCGACACCACCCATGCCGAAAGGTAGATCGCCACCTCGGGGTCTCACCGGTGCCAGTCACGCGCCGAACGGCCACCTCATTTGGTCGATAAACGTGCAGAAGCCTCCGGATCTTCTTCACGCCAGTTGCTCCACGCCGCGATTGGCGGGGGCGGGTTGCCACTGCCGGGTGCGTCCGGACGTCGCTGTCTCTGCGGTGGCACGCGTGTTCCGCTCCGACGCCGTGGGTGGCCAGCGGAGGCCACCGTTTCCTCCGCCTTTTTTCCTTCTTTTTCCCGGTCTGGCGTCTGCGTTTGGCCTGGGTCTCCACCTCCTTTTCTTTGTTTCTTCTTTTCTTTTTAATTCCTCTTATTCCTTCTTTGATTTCCCTTCTTTTCTTCTATGTTCTCTCTTTGATTTTGTTTCACTTTTTTCTTTTGCTCTCACTGTGCTCTCTCCTTGCTCTCAGTTCTTCTTTTTTCTTTTTTATTTAGCCGAGCTCCTCCTGCTCTCTCTTCTTTTGCTTATCATTTTCTATTTATATCCCTAAATTAGGTTAAGTTTGGTTAACCTAATTATTTCCTCCATTTTTAATTTTCTGATTTTTTTTATTTTAATTAATTTACTCAAATTACTACACATTAATTAATTAAACCCTCTATGAATTAAATACTCTATATTTTATACCCATTTAATTTAATCAATCTACTTAAATTATCAATCTAATTTATTTAATTAAACCCTATATCTATTTTCTTTTTTCAATTTTAACTATCCTAAAATATTAACTAATTAACTAATCTTAACTTTAAAACTTAAATACGTTTTAATTATCCAATAATATGTACTGACTAATTGCAATACTAACTAATTAAATTAACCTAATTTTTAATTTATCTAAGTTTACCTAATCTCATTTCATCAATTTTTTTTATATATAATTTTTTTGTTTGGAGGAATTTATCAAGGACCCAAAATTGCCATCAAAATCTGACTCAAAACCCGATGTCTACAGGTAGATAGCTGGTCAGTAACATCCATTGGTAGAGACCTAGGATCTGATGGTCGTGGTGGTCGCAACTCCACCTCCATCTGTTTGTCTAGGAACGGGCGAGCACGAGTCCCTATAGTCCCTGCTAGATCATGGATGCCTGTCTCTAAGGTCACGTTGGTCTGAGTGTGGTCTCTAATACGACCGCTCACATCTGTAAGTCTGGTATCCATGCCCTCCTGCACATGCCTCACTGACTGTGATGCACCATGTGCCAATCCCTCTATCATCTCCAACCGGAGCCTCATTATACTAATAGACTCATCCATCATCTGAAGGGACTCATCCACTCGATATGTTGCTGCTGCGTGGGAGGCCCTCATAGACTCTTCAAATTTGTCCTAGCGCTGCAGCACCTCATCCATGAGTCAATCCACGTGCTATAATCTCCCATCTATCCACTGCTCTATTGCCATGAGCCTCTCATCTGAGCACTGGAACCGAGCATCCAATGTTTCCAATATCTCCCTCTGCATAGCTTGGATGAGACTGGCTTTGCTTCATGCCATTACCAAGTGGCAGTGGTGGATCTGCCGAAGTAGATGCCCCTGGAGACTCTGGGTGACTGTATAGATGATATCTCCCCAATGTCTAAGGATCTAAACCCTAAGTGTGCAAATGAGGAAAAGGGCGCTCTCGGTTCTCTAGAGGAAGTGGTTGTGATGATGGCCTTCAAAGAAGATCCGATAAATCTACATCCAAATCCATGCCATCATGCGGTGTGTGAGGCTCTCCCACCTTTGGTTGTGGATGAGGATGCTCCTCCTCTGGCTGAGGCTATGGATGCTCCTCTTTTGGCTGAGGTTGTTCCTCGTCTGGTGCTGTAGCTACAAGTGGAGGTAGATGATACATTCGTCTGGTCTCCACAATAGTGAGCAGCTTGTACCTCCCTAAGTGATTAGGCAACTGCTCAATCATGCCCATGGATCTGGCAAGTGCCCAGTCAATATATATGTCCCTATCCATGAGTGGCCTAAATGTGCTTAGGTCATGGCCTAAGTGCAGTAGTAATCTAATAGCTACCTTGCCTATACATATCTGTGCTGTAGTCCCCCGACCCTATTTGAATAAGCCAGACATTATCTCATGGCTGATGTTGAGCTGTGTCCCTATCACCATGGCCCATAAACTCTAAATCTCTATGGCATTGATAGTGCCCAGACTGCCAACTCGGCCCAGATAACTACTAGACAAAACCCTCTAGATGTATCCAAAAACCTGTGAAGCCAACAAAGTACTCTTGGCCGTGTTATGATCATAATGGGCTCCTGGTACCATAATCATCTCCTATTGGTGTGCCCGGAAAGTCCTATCCTGTGTCGGCACATGGTCTCCAGTCGGGAGAGCCATGATCTGTGCAAAATCCCAGCGACTTATTGTATACCCTCTGTTTCTAACCCGAAATGATATGACCCCAGGCTCTATGTCTGATCTCGAGAACCCTCTATACTGAACCGTGGCCAGGAACTCTCTAGTAACCTCCGGGTATGTGAGGTAAGTCGGCATAAGGAAATCAGTCCAGCTTATCACCACTAACAAGGTGTTGACCTCCTCCCACATGCCCGTATATTGCAAGAACGGCCGGGACATGAACTTACTAGATAAGAATCGTGAGTGGCACAACGCCTCAAATCTCCGTCTATGAGCGCCAGTCATCCATTTCGGAGGTGGAATGTTAGGTTCTTGAGGTGGATTGTGTCATGGAGGCATCTTAAAAAAATTCAAACAATTAGTTCATCCATATATACAATGCTTTAATTAATATTTGCTAAGCTACTCAAACAAGTCCTAGGCTAGTGACACTATAAAAAATAATGTCAACCTACCAAATCTGGGTTTAGTTAAGAAAATAAATGAAAAGAATCACAAGAACAGAGCATTTATATGAGTTAATAATCAAAGCCATTCATTTAGATCACCAAACTGAACTAAATCTAAACAAAGTGATTGATTCATAAACATATAGAGAAATAACAAGAAATATAAAACCAGAGCGTATGCATAAGTAATAAGAGCAGAATTTCCACATGGACGATGGGGATTCAAGGAATCCCTTAGCAAGACAGAGACTACTCACTCATGGTTGAAATAAACATTGAAATAGATAAAAAGAAGCTGATATTACCCATTACTAATCTAAATCTGATGTTCTTACAATATTAAAAATTGTTCTTCAATCTAAATCAACTATTATAACTCAAAGTTTTTCCCAAGAATGATGGATTCTAGAGCTAAGATAAGATGAAAACCCTAAAACTTAGTGACAAAACGTTAAAATAAAACCCTAACGGAGAAAATGAAATGAAGACAAAAGTTATTTTGAAAAGCAAGACAAGATCCCCCAAATTTTGAAATTGTAGGTATAAGTAGAAAATCTGGTTACACGATGGTATGGAAATTCTTACCGCCGTGTAGAGTTGGTTAGAGCTGAAAGTGACAAGTTACACGGCGGTAAGGAATTCCCTAACCGCCATTTAAATAGCTACTGAATAAAACTCTAAAATCTTCACAAGTTTACATGGCGGTATGGACTTTCCTAACCACCGTGTAAATAGCTACTGGACTAAAAGTTGGCTCTTTGACACTTCACACGGGGGTAAGGTAATTTATGCCCGCCGTGTAAACTCCTTGAGTTCTTGGATTTCCCGATTACACGGCGACATGGAATTCTTTACCGCCGTGTAACATTCCATTCATATGCTTCCTGGCTGCTTCATTTTACACGGCAGTATGGTATCTCTTACCGCCATGTAAGATCATCACAATCTGCCAAAACACCCCAAAAATGCTCAAGTTAGTCCATTTCAAAATCTAAGATCACTTTAAACAAAACTAACCTTAAATAACAACAACAAGACTCAAAAATTAACTAAAAATAATGTGAAATAAAGCATAATTGTGGACATATCAACAACCATATACTTACCTTTTGCTCGCTGTGATGCGCGCCGAACCTCATGGCCTCCCGAGGGCCAGCTTTAGGGCGATCAGGACAGGTTCTTAAAACTTGTAAGGTATTTACAAGTGCGTCTATTTTGGGCAACAATGAGGTTTCTTGGAGTCGCCACCTAATAGAACATTAGGAAGGGTTGTCTGGCCTCAGCAAGCCTAAGACGACGCATACATATCCATCTTGGGCTAGCCAGAGAGATCTTGGAGGCCTCAGCCTCTACCCCCTGGAGCCTAGGATTGTAAATTTAAGTCTTTTGGTGAGACTCAAGAGGTGTCTTGGAAGTCCTATACCTCTCGCCTCATTGAGCCCCAAAGATCAGAGTGAGTTCGGGACTTCTCATTTATTCATACCTTGGTTAAGTTTATAATCGGGTTTTGAATTTATTATTTCATCCCATTTCACATACATTTAATGCAATTAATTAAAGCGCACAACATATATTTCAGAAAAGCGGTAAAAGCATAAGTAAAATAAAGCACATGTAAAAATATTACAATAAAACTAGGGGCAGAATACAACCCCCATTGTAAATAAAGTACAAAACATGCATAAATCGGGATATTCATTAATGGTGAGGACATTGGTCCTCGCGTGCATATTATTATGAAACAATTATGATGTGATAACTTTGTTTTGGATGGAGGAAAACAAGGACATTGGTCCCATTTTTATTTAGAAAAAATTCCAAGTTAATTAAAAAAATGATTTAGCGATTTTCTTTCTAGCGGGCCTAAATAAACAATTTTACAAGAAAATTATATGGCAAAAATAAATTAAAAAAAGCCAAATAAACAAAATATTACAAATAAAGAAAAATAAATATTCCGAGCGAGCCTTTTGGACCTCCCCGTAGGACTCGCAAAAACGCCCAATCAAAAAATGAGTTTAGACATAAAAACAAAATACAAATAAAATAATGTTAGTAATTAAATCAATTAAACATACAAAATAATGAATAACAAATTAAAATAAAATAAGATGACATGAAAAGAATGATAATTGAACCAAAATGTTAACAAACCAAAATAAATGAGAAACATGCATTATATATGATAAATGATTAAATGATGTGATGAAAATAAAATAAAACATGTTAATTAATTAATACATGGAAATATAGACATGATGAAAATAATGATAATAAGTGAAAAATGATAAATGACTAAATAAATAAATAATGATAAATAAATCATGTAACAATGATAAAAAGAATAATAAAAATTAGTAAACAAAAGAATGATAAAAATAATTAAAACAATGACATGGTTAATTGATGTGTTCATAATTAAAACAAACTACTTACATGGTAAAAAGATTATTTTAAGTTAATTAATTATTTACATGTTAAAAAATAACGAGGAATCAAAATAAAATCATTTACATGTTAGGAATTAAAAGAAAACAATATTCACATGAATAACAATCAAACCATATATAAACAATTAAATATAACAAATATAAAATCAACAAAACAAATGAATAAATGAAAACAATAAATAAATCAATAAAAATAATAAAATATACATCAATAAATTAAATAAAAATAAAAAATAAAATAGAAATTGAGCCTAGAATATTTACCCTCAGAGTCGGATTCGATGAAGGAACAATGATGATTTTCTTGGAAACTTGATTGAAAAAATAATGTAGCAATAAAATTAATTCTCTTTGTTTATGGAGAAAATAAAGGAATTAATTTGTATGCTTAAAATTGAAAAGAAATTGATTTCAAAGTGATGATTAATTTTTGTGTTTATGGAGGAAAAACAAAGAAATTAATTGAAATAATTAAGAATTGAAAATTGATTTTTCAATTTCAATTAAACCTTCTTAATTAAAAGAGAAATCTGAAATTTTTTGAAGAGAAAATAGAAGAAGAAGAATTCTGGAAATTTCAGGTCTAAAAAAAATGTGGAGGCTCTCTTTGATTTTTCATCATAAAGTATTTATAAGATAAAAAAGTTGCCCTAATTTAATTAAGGAAAACAAATTTATTTTAACACAAAATTCTTTTATTTTTAATGATAAAATCAAGTTTTATTAATTAATTATCTAAGAAAATATTTTAGAATTTAATTTGGACTCAAAAACCCAAAAAACATGGGATAAAAAACGGATTTTTGGGTGAAAAAATCATAAAAAAGGGTGAAAAATTGGAAAAGAGGGTATCAGACCCTATAGCGACGGCCAGAACAGGAGGGAAGCCCGTCGCTATAGGGGGACGGGCTTCCTGCAGCCAGCCCTGCGCGGAAACCGCGCGCAGAGGCGTGGAAATTGCGCACTCCAGCGCGCGATGCGGCTTGCAGTGCGCACAACGCTGCGCGTCGCTTTTAGCGACGCGCAGTAATGGCGACGCTGCACGTTGCCTCTTCGCACCCAGCGCGCTGGGCGCCTGCGCGCCCGACACTCGCGATCCGATTTTTTTTTTATTTACAAAAATACTATAAATCTAAGCCCCATTTTTCAAATTTAATTTTTTAAAATATTTTTTATTATTTTTCAATTTCTCACTCTAAAATGTAAATTTGACGAGGAAATCATCACTTTTAACCTTTTTAGCCTGTGAAGGTAATTATCATCATTGGGTAACTTCGATTCAGGCTGACTCAGGAACCGGTGTCTACACTCGCCCTTGAGCAAAATTGAATAAACCACCTGCTCCGATGTTCTTGCAATTTCCAATCAAGAATTTAAGAGTTTCAAAACAAATAAATAACATTTAGCAAGTTCCACTTAAAAGAGATCTCATTCCTACAAAGTGTTCAAACATGACAATACACATAAATTTCCAAGTGGCTGTGTGCAAAGGTCAAAACTATTGGTCATTTTTTAAAATAAAAACTCCAGTAAAATCCAACATTAAGCCAGAAAAATAATGTGCATGGATATACAGTTTCGCACTCGAAACTCAAAAGACACCATAAGCCTCTTCTTTACCACTGGAACCACAAGGGTCATCTCCGCTAAACAACTCGAAATAGGGAAAATGATCAAAAGGATTTGCATTAACATTATAATGTTTGGTTAAGGTATTGGCTAACAAGAAAAGATTATATCGACAAAAGAAGAATAACCACCCTTTACCCAAATTCACCACCTAATCAAAGACATCAACCCTCCTACCAATAGATTGACCATTACTTGCCAAAACTAAAATACCCAAAATGCTTGACAATTTAGCCCAAGGAGAATAAACGAGAGGAAAAACTCAAATCATTAATTTTTTTTTTAAATATGACAGAATTTCCTCATCTTTGAAAGTACCCCGCATTTAAGAATTTACTATGCATGACTAGCTAAAAATTTGCAATTACTTTTCAAATTTCTGATTTTTCTTAGCTAGTTTATACCTTCATGCTAAATAGCTCAAGTTCCAACTGCTTTTATTGTTATTACAATTTCATCTTGATTCTGAAAATTAGAAATGTCAATACTTGGCAATAACCCTAATTTTCACAAATTAAAATTTCAAAATTTACCACCATGTAGACACCGAGTCCTGAGGCAGCCCAGATCAGAGTTACCCAATGATGATAAGACGCCTTTCCACAGGCAAAAAGGTTAAAAGTGATGATTTTCTTTTAAAATTTGCATTTTTGAGTGAAAAAAGTAAAAAAATAATAAAAAAAATTTTAAAAATTAGTTTTGAAAAATGGGGGCTTGAAATTACAATATTTTTAGTTAAATTAGAAAATAAAAAAAAAATTCCGAGCGTCGGCGCCTTACGGTAGCGCGGAAGCGCGCGACGCCGCGCTCATTCGCGCACGCCTTGCACGCTACGGACGCCCGTCGGGCGCTCCGACGAGCGTCCATAGCCCCTGTTCCGCCGCAAAATGGTAATTTCGCCCCAAAATTCGATTTTTTATGACTTTTTTACACAAAATTCGATTTTTTATGACTTTTTTAAGGGATTATCAGGTTTTTTTCAATTTTTAAAATTTAAAATTGTTAATATCTGATTTTATTAAGTTTTATCCCTTTAATTAACATTTTTTTACCTATTTTCTTCATATAAAAAGAATAAGAAGAAAACCTAAAAGGAAAAAATTTTCTTATGGTTTTTTTTCATCTTTTTCTCTTCTTCTTCCTTTCAAACTCTCTCTAAAATTCCAGATTTTTCCCACCAAAAAGAACAAAGAATTCAGTTCATCTCTTTCATCTTTTTTCAATAGAATTTCTTCTAAACATATATTTGGAAGGAGTTTTTATTGTTGAATTGAATTTTGAGACAAATACAACAATTATTTGCTCTCAAAATTCCTTTTTTTCTTTTTTATTTGTGTTCAATTAAACTTTATTCATTGATTTTCTTTTGAATCTCTTTTTGATGGAAAATTAATTTTGATACAAACAAAATAAGTGTTTGTTATCAAAATCTAATTTTTTCATTTGATTTTCTAAAAATATTTTATTTTGATAAATAAAATCATTGTTTGTTTTTAAAATCATTTTTTTAATCAATAAAAATCATTCTTTCGGAAAAGAAATTAATTCTTTGTTCTTAAAGAATTGTTGATTTTCTTTCTTCATTTTTTAAGCCTATTTTTCTTGGAATAAAAATCCAACATTTTTATTATTCAATTCTAATCTTACAAATCATGAATAAGGAAATCAATCATCTTTTTACATTCATCGAATCCGAAACTCTGAGGGTAAACATTCCGGGCTTGTTCTTCTTATTCTTTTTGTTCATATTTAATTTATTCATGTTTATTTTTATTTATTTCATTGTTTATATTTATTTTATTTATTTTGTTTATATATGATTTTATTCTTATTCATGTATATTTTATTGTTTTCATTAATTTATTTATTGTTCTCATTTATTTATTTATTCTATTGTTGTTATATTTGTTTTGTTATGTATATATATTATTACATTTTTATTCATGTGAATATTGATCTCTTTTAATTCCTAACATGTAAATAATTTATTTTGCTTTGATTTCTCATTATTTTTAACATGTAATTAATAAATTAATTTTAATTGATATTTTTGGCCATGTAAATTGTTTATATCATTTGTGAACATATTTAATTAATCATTTTGTTAATTTAATTGTTTTCATCATTCTGTAATTCATTCATTTGTATTATTCTTTTCTTTATTATTTTATATATTCATTGATTTGTTTATCTTCATCATTATTATTATTATTATCATGTTCATATTTTTACATATTAACTCATTAACATAATTTATTTATTCCAGTTAAATCATTCAATTCTTTTATCATAAAATGTATATTTTCATTTATTTTGATTTGTTAACATTTTAATTCAATTATCATTCTTTCACATCATCTTGTTTTATTTTAATTCATCATTTATTTATATTTAATTGATTTAATTACTAACATCTCATTTTCCATCTTGGGCATTTTTGCGAGCACACGGGGAGATTCAGAAGACTCGTTTAGGATCAAGTATTTATTTGCTTTATTTGTAATATTTTATTTATTTTGCTATGTAATTTTCCTATAAATTTGTTTATTTTAGGCGCTAGAAAGAAAATCATAAAGCATTTTTATTAATTAATTTGGAATTTTTCCTAAAAAAAATGGGACCAATGTCTCAATTTTCTCTGTCAAAAATAATCATCACATCAACATTGTTTTATAATAAATATGCATGCGAGAACCAATGTCCTCATCATTAATGAATATCCCGATTTATGCATGATTTGCATTTTATTTACAATGGGGGTTGTATTCCGCCCCTAGTTTTGTTGTAATATTTTCACATATGCTTTATTTTATTTACGCTTTTATTTATTGCTTCCACTACATGATTGACATGCAATTTAATTAATTGCATTAAAATGAATGAGAAATGGGATGAAATGATAAATTCAAAACTCAATTATAAAATTAACCAAGGTATGAATAAATGGGAAGTCCCGAACTCACTCTGGTCTTGGGCTCAATGAGGTTAGAGGTCCATCTCAGTGTTTCATTGGGATGGAATCTCCAAAATATCTCTTGTGTCCCACCAAAAGACTTAAATTTACAATCGTAGGCTCCACGGGGTAGAGGGTCATTCCAGTGTTCTATTGGGATGATATCTCCAAGATCCCTTTGGCTTGCCCAAAATGGATATTATGCGCCGTTTTAGGCTCACCGAGGCTAGACGACTTGTCCCAATGTTCTATTGGGTGGCGACTCCAAGAAACCTCCTTGTTGCCCAAAATATACGTACTTGTAAATACCTTACAAGTTTTTATGAACCTCCACCCGATCGCCCTATAAGTGGGCCTTCGGGGAGCCCCGGGGTTCGACACGCGTCACACACCACACCTGAATTACCCTAATAATAGTATTCCTTTCCTTACCCTCAAATGCTATCCCAACCTAATCCTAGAGTGACCAATTCTTAGAAGGGAGAGACAAAAGGCATTTGGGCTATATGGCAGAATAATGAGTGTAACAGTAAAATTTATCATAGTACGCGTTAAGCATACCAATTAAACTAAACAGGGCTGGCAATAGTTAAAAATTACTCAAGGTAGGGTAAGAAGTTATTTGAAACTAACTCATAAAATAAGTCTGCCTTAATCATTTCTCAATTCCTGGTGGAGTTGTTAAATGGCTTTGAAGGGTGATGAGGAATGTTCTAGTGCTCTTAAAATCCCTAACTAAAATGTCTTCCTGTACTGGTTTTTCTTGATAAATGGCCTATGTGTAATGAAATTAGAAAATTTAAATGTATGCATCAAGTTTGAAAACTAAGTTGAAAAAGATAACCTTAAACATCAACTTCCTCTCTTGCTACTTAAAAGTTCTAAACAATCCTATTTAAAAATGAAAACCTGAGAAATATTCCAATCAGAGAGACAAACAAGGGCTAACCAAGCCAAGCATGAAGTAATTCAAAAGCTCACACAACACAACTATATTAAAACAAAAAAGATGAATCATTAACTAGATTAAAAGGGAAACAAACTAAAGTGCAAAAATAGAAATAATTCTAACAGAAAAGTAACACAAAGTAATAAAACTAAAAATATAAACAAAAACTAAAAATATTAGTGGTCAACAACTCACAATAATCAGATCAAACTAAACCTTAAAGTCAAAGTTTACACCCCACCCCACACTTACAAAATTTTTGTCCTCAGCAAGTCAGTTTATCAAATTAAAATGAAAAGATAACCGATACATCAAAACAAAAGTTCAAACAACTCCCAAAAATACATCACTCTTGTAGAGGTGGTGGCGATGGAGGAAATCTCGCTATGATGCTTCGATAATAATGCTCAGCCTCCTACGTTGACTGCTCCAGTGATTGCTCCATTCGCTCCATCATTTGCTCTTGTAGTCCCATCCATTGGTCGAAGGCGTTCATCCTCTTTTCTGCCACATCCGTCCGACCCATGATCTTAGCACGCTCTGTCTGAGCAATCTCCATGTAGTGTAGCAATTAATCCACTTGTGATTGAGTATGTGCTTGACTCATCTGTAGGCTCTCCAAATGGGAGATCAACTCAGAAATATTTTGAAAAGGCATGGCAGAAGTGGTCCCTTCAAGAGCAGCAGCAGTACCCTCAGTTGTTTCTTTTTTCTCTACTGCCTCAGCTGCTTTAGCTGGTAATTGAACTCTGCCCCTTTCCACCAGCCTTAAGTACTTCTCCCTGGTTGATAATTTGACCCCATAAAAATTTTCATGCGCATCCACAATAATCCTCAAATTTTCTAACATTTCAAAGTCCATGTAAGGACTGGGTCCCAAGTCTGAGACCAATGGGGTGTGGCCTACTTTCTTTGCCAAAACTATTACAATCAACTCTATCGATATTTAACTAACTTTGGTCGAGTTGCATGTCTTCGAACTTCTTCTATAAAAAGTAAGCTCCATTCAGCTTTATTCTATGAACCATGTAGTGCAAAAATAGGGCTTCAGCTTGATTCACTACGCCGGCTACTTCAATGTAGCCATAAAAGGAAAGGGCAAAGAACCGGTGCAGGAATCTAAGACCATGACTCCGTAAATGGTGAGCCTTGGATAGCCCCGTAACATACTGAGTAGCAGAAGCTTGATCACGAATTGTAGCCCAATTTGTGTGCTTGTTCGAGTCTAGAATATACCGTGCACCATCTACAATAAAACTGAGGGCTTCAATGAATTCATTAAAGGTCATCCTATAGTTCTTCTTGTTCAGCTAAAAGGTCACCACCCCTGGATTCTCTAGATCATCCTTATCTACTTTGCAGTTAACCGTGGCAAGAAAATCACCGGTTATGTTTGGGTGGACTCTTTTTTTCTTCTGAAAAAACTCCATCCAGCCTATTCCTTTTATTAGTCATCAATCTCAGCCTTTATCTCTAACCTCCATAATGAATCAAAGTTGAGAAATGAATCAAAGTTTAGAAATGTGGAGGAGAGGTACATTGCAGCATCAAAACACTTATAGACATGTCAGAAAATGGGAGGAACCCACGAAAGTACAGAGTTGTCCCTCTCTTGAGATGCATCAGAAGAAGGTCTAAACGATGATGCTTGATCTATTCTTGATAGTTTTGGAGCCACTGCATATGTGAATTAAGTAAAGTTAGAGTAAGGCACGCAATGTGGTTCACACAGTGATAAAAAAAATGCTCATACGTAAGGTTCAAAGTACAAAAGAGAGAGTATTGCTTAAACTTGTGAAAAACAGAGTACATAATAGCATTAAAGCTAACATGAATTGGTATAAAAATATTAAACATAAATATCAAATGCAGCTAATTGTAAAGCCAATGCTAGAGTGAAATACTACAAAGAATATCAATTTCGCAACTTAGAACCCTAATGTCCATTATGTTTTCTTTTAATAGAAGATTTAACAACCAAAAGGATGTTGGAAAGTTGTTAACCAAATTTGCATTGCATTACATTGCTAACATCTACTTCAAGTAAACAACATCAATTCAAGGGATACAAACAACGTGAAATAAGTATACTAGGTGGCAGTTAATATAACACCCCCTTCCCTTACATAGGAGAACCCATCCGATAATAGAGTGAGAACCCGTATGAGCAGGGGTGTCACCCAGCAAAACGGTACAATAACATTCATTCACATAATATAAACATACAGAAATACAGCGGAAATAAAACTTTAACCAAACTATTCATTCATAGCCGGAATAATAATATTCGATACATAACTGTTCTGATAATACCAAAATAATTACATCCTCAGAATTACAAAGCGGGAGTTGAACAAAAGACTAAATACAATGAGAGATAACTATTATAAAAAGAATCGTAATATAAAAAGAAGCCAAGTCTTAAATCAATCCCACTGTGTTGGCTTGACTTGCGGCGACTCTCCCAAAAGCTATACACCTTCCGCACCTGCACGGATGAAACACCCATGCTAAGCGATAATGCTTAGTGGGGAAAACAAACAACAGTAATATGGATGGCCATTCACAATGGTCGTCAAGGCAGATCACATACATATTGGCATATGCTGATAATCATATAAGATATAATCATAATCGAAACACATTCATAAACATTCAAAGGTTCATAATCACATTCATAAGCTACTGATTCATATGCTCATAAATAGAGTTATTCAGATTCACATACTTATAATCATAATAGAACAAAACACAACACCGGCTGACTGACAGTAGTGGATAACGAGTGAACGCATGGCGGTACCTTATGGGTACGAATCGAAAAGCAACATTACATTTTCTTTCTCATTTCAAAACATTTTACGGAGGGGATCTTAAACAAGATCCTAACACATTGAGGTTCACGAAGAACCAAACGAGGACCTGATCGGGGTCCAGAATAGAACTGAGGGCTACAGCTACTGAACTCTATTAGGTATGCCTAACTATCCACTTATTTTACTATAGCAAGTCATGCATAATTCATCATATCACATCCACATAATTCATAAAATTATCCATGCATACTTCTAAAAGCATCACAAGTTTGAAAATTAAACATCACAAAAGAAAACTCAATTTGAAGCTAGGGGTGTCGCGCTCGCGATGTCTGTTGCACTCGCAACAGAGGCTAAACTAGCCCCAGGTCACGATCGCGGCAGTCTTTGCGCTCGCGTGGAGACAGAAGCCCATCTCTCTGTCGTGCTCGCGATAGTGAGCGGCCAACAAAAGCTATTGTGCTCGCGATAAGGGACTGCCCAAATAGCTCGGCAGCCGAGCACTCTATCGCGCTCATGATAGAGAGCTCTCACTGCAGCCGCTCGGCAACTCAGTCCGCTAGGCAGCCAATTTCGCTCGGTCATGCACAAGGGCTGAATTCACCAAGCTCTATCGTGACCTCGCGACAGTGTCGCACTCGCGATAGAGTCATGATTTCCAGCTCTTACGCGAAAAGCTGCAGAAATTCAGACTTTCAAAACACCCAAATCTCCAATCTCAAACACAAATCAACCCAAACTTCATCTTACCTCAAATCAACCTTCAAATCATCATAAATAACATAAAATACAACTTTAATCAACAATTAACACAATCAAAATCCTAAATTAGCATAATCAAACTTCTCATAAGTGACAAACCCAGAAATTTCAGCAAAAATTCATCAAACTTCAAATTTGCTTCAATAAATCATCATCCATGCATCATAACTTAAACCAAACCAAAACCCATAACATTAGCACTAACATAAGCCTCATCAAACCTCAAATTTCCAGAAATTCATTCAACATACCAAAATCACAAAATGCAGAAATTCAAATAAATTCCCAAACTTGAAATTCCTATGCTCCTAGTAGCAAGCTCTGCTCCCACTCGCTTTCTCTTTCCCCTTGGGATCTCGAGTATGCACTTCTAAACCCGAAAAACCCAAGAACCACACAAACACACAAAAATCCTAAGTTAAGAACACATGCAATCAAATCCAAAGAGAGGATGAAGAAGAAGAGAAACCCACTAAAGACTTACCAATCAAAGCTTAGGAGATGATCAATTTCCACCAACACCACTTGGATCCAAGCTAGGGCACACTCTTGAAGAGGAAAAGTGGAAGAAGAGGAAGAAAACGTGAAGGAGGCAGTAAAATGGCTGTCCCAATTTTCTCTCTCCTCTATTTATACCCACTTCCTAAAACCCTAGCCAGATGTCACCCTAAGATTAGTGGATCTTGATCACTCACACCCTACACCCATGCAAGACACCACACACAATACTAACCCTCACTAATGCAGACCCTACTCCCTTATGAGCATGCACACACTAACAAGACCCATATACTCACATCCTAATATCAAATATGCACCCACACTCTAATAAAGCTCACAAAAATGCATAAAACCCAAAATACCCTTAACACATGTCAAAACACTCACACATGCACACATACACATAGCTCAAGCTACTAGCGGGAAAACGGGGTGTGATAGTTAAAGAGTAGGGAACTCACTAACATTGATAAAAAGATAAATGGAAATGGAAATCATGTAGAGAAAATCATGTTCATTCTCATTGCAGCAAAACACCAAACACTTGGTGGGCATGAAATTTGTCAAATAAAGTTCCCAACCTACATGCATCTTATACACCCTTTTCATCCAATCTCACAAAATATCTCATAATTGAAAGCACAAAACACATAAATTAAAACCAAGAATCAAAAGAACAAGAACTAATAGAGAAGGAAAATTAGAAAACCTAATGGAGCAAAAACCCAAAGAAGAGAAAGAAGAAAAAACTTACATATTTGCAAGAATGGAAAAAGGTGACAAAATGCAAATGATTCCCTTAGAAATGTGGTGAAAACCGAGTAAAAATGAGCAAAATGCAATTTTTGAAAATGAGTGCAGTAGGAAATCGTAGAGGCAATAGAAAAGATGCTTTAAAATGAACTGAAAATTGCTTGTTTTAAAATAGGGTTTTAAGTTTACACGGCGGTATGAAAACCCTTACTGCAGTGTAAAATGCTACTTGAACGAAAGTTTAAAATTTTTGTAATTCACACGGTAGTATGTAAACCCTTACTGCAGTGTAAAATGCTACTAGAATGCTATGAAATGTCCTTACCGCCATGTAAAGTGATTCTGGATTGCTACAGACTCTTACACGGCGGTATGAAAATCATTACCGCTATGTAAAATGCTACTGGATTAAAAGGTCAAAATTGTTGGTAGTTACATGGTGGTATGAAATAACCTTACCACCATGTAAAATGGTATTGTATTACATTTTCAATATCATTGAATGTTACATGGTGGTATGAAAACTCCTTATCGCCGTGTAAAGTGTAATTTCCAGAAAATACAACCTGAAACCAATTACAACAGTACACAAAACAAAACCAATCCACTTAATAATACTTCAAAAGCATTTTAACCTCAGAGAAAAACTTGACCACTAATTGAAAACAACACACTGGAAAACTAAAAAAAAAAACACTATAAAAATAAAATCAAAAGCAAAGAAGAAAAGTTAGAAATTGTAGTTCTGATTTTTAAAGTCTTTGCTAGACTTTCAGAGCGATTTTACCTGTCATCCAAAATGGTGATCATCACCACATGAGCCAATCTATTATCAACATATGGTTTAAGGCGATGACCATTCACTTTGAATTTTGTCCCATCATTTGGTGTTCGGATTATTACAGCAACGAAATTAGTTTTATCCACAATCTCATATGGCCCAGTCCATGTGGATTTCAGTTTATCAGGAAATAATTGCAAATGACTCTCAAATAATAGAACTTTCTTACCTGGGGAAAACTCTTTTCTAATTAGTTTCCGGTTGTGCCAATGCTTTGTCTTCTCCTTGTACTTTTCTGCTTGCCGATATGACAAAAAATGCAACTCTTCTAGCTCCTTCATTTGCAACAGCCTTTTCTCACCTGCACTTTTCTCATCAAAATTAAGAAATTTAGTAGCCCAATAAGCTTTGTGCTCAAGTTCCACAGGTAAGTGGCATGCTTTTCCATAAACCAGCCTAAATGGGGACATACCAACGAGAGTCTTAAATGCAGTTCGATAGGCCTAAAGTGCATCTTCTAGTTTTTTCGACCAATCCTTCCTAGAAGCATTAACAGTTTTCTCAAGGATGGCCTTAATCTCCCTATTGGACACTTCCACTTAGCCATTGGCCTGAGGATGATAAGAGCCAGAGCAAATTTGTGAATTGATGGTTGATAAAATGTTTGCCACCATCATTAATTACTGCTCTAGTGGCTCCAAATCGTGTAAATATGTTTCTACACAAAACTTCCAACATAACACAAGCATCACTAGTCCTAGTAGCTATTGCTTCTACCCATTTATTTCCATAATCAATAGCTATAAGGATATACTCACACCTGAAAAAGTTTGGAAATGGCCCCATAAAATCAATTCCCCAAACATCAAAGATTTCAATTTCAAGCAAATTATTCAAAGGTATTCATCATGTTTAGATATGTTGCCAACACGATGGCATCTATCACAAGCAGAAATAAACAATTTTACATCATTGAACATAGTTGGCCAGAAAAAACCTGATTGGAGGATTTTTTCCATTGTCCTACTTGGTCCATGATGACCTCCTACCTCTTCTCCATGACAAGCTTTCATGATATTCAGTTGTTCTTCTTTAGGGACACATCTTCTCAAGATCTGGTCTGGACACAGCTTGTAAAGGTACGGATCGTCCCATGTGCAATACTTTGCATCCGATATGAACTTCTTCCTTTGTTGCCAATTGAAATCTTTTAGAATGAAACCCCCTGCAAGGTAGTTAGCAATATCAGCATACCAAGGAATAGACTTATCATAAGAATATATAACAAAAATTTATTCATCCGAAAAGAGATAAAAAAAATCTCCCCTTTCTCCACATAGTCGTACTCCAAACGTGAAAGATGGTTAGTAATAAAGTTCTCAGCCCCTTTCTTATCCTTGATCTCCACATCAAATTCTTGCTGTAATAAGACCCATCTAATCAATAGAGGCTTCAAATCTTTCTTGGCAAAGATATGCCGAAAAGTTGCATGGTCGGACCATACTATCACTTTCGCTCCATGGAGGTATGATCTAAATTTCTCAAATGCAAACACTATAGCCAATAGCTCCTTCTCTGTGGTGGTGTAATTTACTTCAGTTCCTGTAAGTGTGTGACTAGCATAATAAATTGTGTGAAAAAATTTCTCCCTTCTTTGTCCCAAAACTGCTCCTACTGTATAGTCACTGGCATCACACATAACTTCAAAAGGTAGATTCCAATCCGGCGATACAATATCAGGGCTAAAATCAGCTTTTGCTTTAATAAGTTAAAAGCCTGCAAACACGTATCATCAAAATTAAATGCAATATCTTTCACCAACAAATTGGATAATGGTTTGGCAATTTTAGAAAAGTCCTTAATGAACCGGCGATAAAATCCGGCACGACTAAGGAAACTCCTAATACCCTTGACACTAATAGGAGGGGGCAATTTATCAATCACATCTACCTTAGCTTTGTCAACCTCTATTCCCTTCTCTGAAATTTTGTGCCCCAAGAGTATTCCTTCCCTAACCATAAAGTATCATTTCTCTCAATTAAGGACAAGGTTAGCCTTCTTACACTGCTCTAACACTAAAGCTAGATTGGTTAAACAACTATCAAACTCACGCCCATATAAGGTAAAATCGTCCAAGAAGACTTTTATGAGCTTTTCAATAAAATCATGGAAAATAGCCATCATACATTGTTGAAATGTGGCTGTGGCATTACAAAGACTAAAGGGCATAGGCTTATAAGCAAAAGTGTCATAAGGGCACGTAAAGGTGGTCTTTTCTTGGTCCTTGGGTGCTATAAGAATTTGCATATACCTTGAGTAACTATCAAGAAAACAATAAAATCTATTTCCCACTAACCTCTCTAACATTTGGTCAATGAATGGTGAGGGAAAATGGTCTTTTCTCATTGCATTGTTCAGCTGCCTATAGTCTATACACACTCTCCAACCCGTAACTGTACGAATCGAAATAAGTTCATTCTTTTCATTAGACACTACAGTCATTCCCCCTCTTTTTGGCAGACATTGAACCGGACTTACACAACTACTATCTAAAATGGGGTAGATAATACCTGTATCTAGTAGTTTGAGTACCTCTTTCTTCACAACTTCTTGCATAGCCGGGTTCAATCTTCTTTGGGGTTGCACCACTGGCTTGAATTCATCCTCTATAAGGATCCTATGCATGCAAAAACTTAGACTAATCCCTTTTAGGTCTGATGTCTCCCATCTGATAGCTCCTTTGTATTCCTTTAACACCTTGATAAGCATCTCTTCCTCTAAACCTATCAACAAGAAGATATAATCACTGGTTTGGTATTTCCTTCCAAAAAGACATATTTTAAATGAGAGGGTAAAGGTTTGAGTTCAGAATTAGAATGTCCCTCAGGAGGGGAAATGTCTTCCTCCTTTACTCCCTCATTGGTGTGTAACAGCCCTTACCCATACGTAGCACACTGTATGATAACATAGGCAGTGTGCGATGATGAGTGGAGGGTGCTACCAGATGGAGACATAAACGTAGCAATAATAGAAATAGAATAATAAAATTTCTTTAAGTCAAAATAATTTTGATAGACATCGCATATACATACATCTCTTGCATAACACTATTCATTTTAATCATATTACAACTTATCATTTATTACAGACAAAACTTAATTATATTACAATTATCAATAATAAACTTTCATGTAACAACTTCTACAGACTTGTTGGCCAACAATATTGCGGAATGCCTGGATGATACTTCTATCTCCTTAACTTGCACAGACAAACACTCATGCTAAGCACAAAGGCTTAGTGGGGAAACCATATAATGAACAACTACTCACAGTGGTTATTGATGCTAAACACATGCATAAGTAACATATATATAAAGTACATAAGGTAGAAGATACCATATGTTCACATCATAATTCTCATGCCAAAAACCTATGCACAATTCACTTATAAATTAAAGCAATGGCTTATACGACATATAACAGACAATAACATTTCCTGAATACAGTAGTGTCGCGCTAGCAATAGAGACCAAGTCTCTTCAGGTTGTGCTCGCGACCCTAAGCCACGCTCGTGATAGATGCCAATTCTCCCTTGTTGCATTCGCGCTAAACCTCGAGCTCATAATAAAACTCAACCTTGTGATTTTCGCTTTATAGAGCCTTCGCGTCGCGATCGCGATTGAGAGGAATTTAAGTTCAAATTTTATCTTTACTTACCTCAATACATACACTCTTCCCATACCTCAAATGTTGGACACATAAATCCACATTCAAAACATTAATCCATCAACTTGCAAAAAAGTGCAAAATTAGTAGTTAAAAAGCCGAAATAGTGTAAGGTTACGATAGGTAAGGGTCTGTACCAACCATGAGGCCTCAAAGAAAAAGAAAGGCCATCACCCAACCTATTCTTTCATGACCACGACATTGGTTGTGAGCGCGACAGAGGCCCCTAAAGGCAACTCATCCAGAAACAGGGCATTAAAGATAGCTTCCCTAACTCAAACTTGTATTATCAAAAACAACCTCTAGACCTCATTTTTAGGAAAAACTCCCTTTTTAACAATTGTTACTTAGTTTAGTAGGTTTTAAATGGCATAAATTTCAGGTCTTTGGACATCTGTAACGTTAGATATACTCTAAACAACTTGAACTACTCTAGTGAATCGGCTAAAGTAGAAACACCTCTCTTTTGGGCACTTTTAAAGGTCTTGGAGCTAGAATTTTCTCATGGTCATTTCTAGGAATTTTGTAGGTATGGAAGTCCTCGTTCTAACGGTACTAGAATTACCTAATTTTGATTTCTTGAACTCCACTTATGACCAAAAAATCCTCGGAGTTCTGGCAAAATTTTAGCAGAGTTTCCCCTCAACCAAAAACAACACAACAAGGCAACTTAACTCAACATCAACAACTCATATTTTATTCAAAATAGAATTTAAATATTCGAAATGAAATTCTAAAAGAAATATTCCCAAACCTCATTTGATGGCTCATTCCTCTCTATTTGTGCTTTCTTTCTTGCTTTCCCACTCTTTCTTTGTCATCGTCATCCAAATCCCTCATCAAACCCATACATATTATAAATTAGTACTCTTAACCATCTAAGAAGGAATTAATGAAATAGGAGACTTATTTCTTACCTTTACAAACTTATAAACACTCTAAAACCCATTCTCCACACATGGCTTCTTTGGAGTAACATTTTTGTGTAAATAGAAAGAGAAAATTTCAATAGGATAAAGGAAAAAAAAGACGGTTGCCCTTCTCTTCCTCTCTTGGCCGGCCAAAAATGACTTAAATATGGCCAATAATTCAATCTTATCCCCAATGCCAAGTCTCTCCCTCTTATTAGTCCGAGTTAAATTTTTAAGTCAAACTTCCTTTTTAATCCTTCAACTCTTATTTTTTCTTGCATTTGACATATAACTTTATTATTCTCAATATTGGCCCACATAATTAAGTAATTCAGTCAATTTAGTCCATAAATAGGAAATACCCAAATTACCCTTAGTCTTTTTAATTAATACCGAACACATCCTCAACTACATTTAACCATTTTAATCCGTCAATTACATATTTCAATCACTTTTATACTCCAAATACTTACGAATCTGACTAATGTACATGTCGGGCCCTTACAACTCTCTCCACTTTAAAGAATTCCGTCCTCGAAATTCACTTACATCAGAGAGTCCGTAGACTATACTGCATATCGTTATCATTCATATGGGTTACTTCTGTATCGTCATATAACACGTACATTCTATACTTATAACACATACATTTCATTCATTTTTGTACACTTCATTCTTAACATGCTTATCTATTTTTACTTACTTCAATTTACTATTGCCTCAAACAATTTCTTTCAATTGAAGTAACTATACAAGTCATAACACCTTCTTATTCATAACCATACCCAAACTCATAAAACTGATTTAATCACATCCCATAATTCTCCTTTCATTAATTTACGTGCAAGTCAATCATATTCATTAGAACAATCATTACCTTTATCACTATTCAAAAACCAAAACATATGCACTTCACACATAAACCATTATACTCATGACATGTTACTACACAATTCCTTAATACCTCAAATATATTGAATACACATGTTACTTTCTTCACTCATAACACTCATATCTCAATTAAAATCTTATCACATTCACTTGCACAAAGTTCCAAAATACTTTTTTCTTCTTAACTTTGATTATTTACACTTTACACTTTCCTTAACAAACACTATACTCTTTATCAATATGCCTCTTCTTAACATAAAACACTCGATGTACACCCTGTCTGCTTTCTCTCTAAATGAAAAGCATATATAATTGCTTTTCATGTATGATTAAAGGATGCAGATGAAATGAGGATGTGACGATTCATGTATGCAAGGTGATGCAGAAATGCAATTTATGTTATGACAATGCACTTTTTCCATTCCCATGTTTCAATATGCTCATGTTCAAACTATATCAAGGAGATAGCTGACATCCATATAGAGTGTCACCACATTCTCATACAATCCACATATCCTCACATAAATCACACTACTCTTAAATTCAATCAGCAATAAACGTCTCTTACTAAGAGACGGTCATCCATTAACAAAACTTTAGGAATTCACACAGAATTTTCCTCTAAACATCCATATTATACTGAAGGGAATTCTTAACAGAATCTCTAATAACTCATCTAGCAAACATATTTTAGATCTTACATACACATAAAAGCTCAGGACAGGTGTAGACACCAGGTCCTCAGGCAGGCCAGATCAGAGTTACCCAATGATGATAAGATGCCTCTTCACAAGCAAAAAAGGTTGAAAGTGATGATTTCCTGGTCAAATTTGTATTTTAGAGTAAAAAAATAAAAAATATTTTGAAAATCAGATTTGAAAAATGGGGTTTAGAAATTGTAGTATTTTTAGTTAAATTTTAAAATAAAAAAAAATAAATTCGCGAACGTCGACGTGCGGTAGCGCGCAGGCGCACGCCCGTTCCTGCATTCGGAGTGTGCTGCGCGGTGCCCCGCGCGCGGAGCGCCCGTCGCACGCACTGACGGCCTCAATCTTCCTCTTTTATTATTTTGTTCATATTTAATTTATTCATGTATATTTTTATTATTTTTATTTATTTATGTTATTTGTTTTATTTAATATGTTAACATATTATTTTATTCTTGTTCATGTAAATATTGATTGTTTATAATTTTTAACATGTAATTAATTTATTTTACTTTAATTCATCATTATTTTTAACATGTAATTAAATAAATTCATTTTAATTGATATTTTTACCATGTAAATGTTTTATATTAATTGTAATTATATTAATTAACCATGTCATTTATTTAATCATTTTTTTTATTCTTTCCCATTGTCATTATCATATATTTAATATTTTGTTCACTTATTTATTTTCATTATTATCATCTTCATATTTTTACATATTAATTAATTAACATGTTAATTCACTTGTTATTTTGATATCATTTCATTTTATCTCATTTTATTTTATTTTATCATTTATTTTATATTTAATTGATTTTAATTGATTCAATTACTAACATCATTTTATTTGTGTTTTATTTTTATTTCACATCTCATTTTCCTTCTTGGGCAATTTTTGCGAGCACACGGGGAAATCCAGAAGGCTCGTTTGGGATTAAGTATTTATTTGCTTTATTTGTAATCTTTTATTTATTTGGCTTTTCCATTTATTTTGCTATTTCGCTTTATTATAAAATTGTTTATTTAGGCCCGTTAGAAAGAAAATCACTAAACAATTTTTATTAATTAACTTGGAACTTTTCTTAATAAAAATGGGACCAATGTCTCAATTTTCTCCATCCAAAATCATCACATCAAAATTATTTCATAATAAATATGTATGGGAGGACCAATGTCCTCATCATTAATGAATGTCCCGATTTATGTATGATTGGTATTTTATTTACAATGGGGGTTGTATTCCGCCCCTAGTATTGTTGTAATATATTTGCATATACTTTACTTTGCGCTTTTATTTATCGCTTTCCCTTGAATTGATGACATGTGCCTTAATTAAACTGCATAAAATGAATGAGGAATGGGATGAAACTCTAAATTCAAAACTCGACTATAAAATTAACGAAGGTATGAATAAATGGGAAGTCCCGAACCCACACTGGTCTTAGGCTCAACGAGGTTAGAGGGCCATCTCAATGTTTCATTGGGATGGGGCCTCCAAAATATCTCTTGTTGCCCACCAAAAGGCCCAACTCGAATAATCCTAGGCTCCACGGGGTTAGAGGTTCATTCCAATGTTCTATTGGGATGAGGTCTCCAAGATTCCTCTGGTTTGCCCAAAATGGAAATATATGCGCCGTCTTAGGCTCACTGAGGCTAGACGACCTTTCCCAATGTTCTATTGGGTGGCGACTCCAAGAAACCTCCTTGTTACCCAACATAAACGCACTTGTAATTCGTTACAAGTTTTAATGAACCTCTACCGAAAGTCCTGAAGGCGGGCCTTCGGGGCGCCCCGAGGTTCGGCGCGCGTCACAACAGGCAGACCATGATCTACCGAGCTAACCCTTTAACTAAACACTTCATCTTACTGGGAAACTCCTATTCCAACACATACATGAAGAACGAAGACATCCGCTTTGGCCAATGCAAAACTATACAGACACACTTCTAAACACCTAGTCGGCCAGAATCGACTAAACCTATGCTCTGATACCAATAAATGTGACACCCTTTACCCATACATAGCACAACGTATGATAACATAGGCAATGTACGACGATGAGTGAAGGGTGCTATCGGATGGAGACATAAATGTAGCAATAACAGAAACAGAATAATAAAATTTCTTTAAATCAAAATAATTTCGATATGCATCGCATATACATACATCTTTTGCATAACACTATTCGTTCTAATCATATTACACCTTATCATTTATTAAAGAACAAAACTTCATTACATTACAAATATCAATAATAAACTTTCATATAACAACTTCTACAGACTTGTTGGCCGACATTACTATGGAATGCCCGGACGATACTTCTATCTCCTTAACTTGCACGGACAAACACCCGTGCTAAGCACAAAGGCTCAGTGGGGAAACCAAAAAATGAACAGCCACTCACAGTGGTTGTTGATGCTAAACACATGCATAAGTAACACATATATAGAGTACATAAGGTAGAAGATAACATAGGTTCACATTATAATTTTCATGCAAAAAACTTACGCAAATTATTGAGTACATTCATCTGGCACATATTAAGCATAACATATAACAATTACAAATTCAAAATCTATCTTTATTAAAAACATTCACATATAAACAATCTCATTACAATTACTTAAACACCATACCATTCAATCATGTTGCTTAAGCATTTTATACTGTTAGTTCCTCTTAAAATACATATATTTAGAATCCTAGAAATTATCATCTCAACATGCATTCCAAATTCACATTTATAAACAATCTCATTACTTACAAGTGAATACATTCAATTAGTTCCATTCATAAAACTTTTCAAAACTCTTAAACATATATCAATCTTTTAAGATTTGGTTCGGGCTTGAAATGGATATTTCAAGCTTTCTACATAACCCAAAGATTGGGAATCAGAGCCAAGTAGTTCAACCAATTTATCTCTGATATACAATTATTTCCATATAAAGAAGTCAGACATATATGATGTTCATACGTTTATTATAAAACATGCATTCATATTAGTTATCAACCCAGAACCCTAGAATTTCTTGTCACATCATACATTCCAGTTTCTCCTATACAAATGCTTTCAATACATGCAATTGAACACATCAATATAAAACACTCACTGGTTACTGAATCACAATAAACACAACTGTTAAACACTTTCACCAATTTCTTATCATGCCTTCATATAAGTAATAATATTCACAATCTTTAAACATAATAATAGAATACACTACACATCATATCATAGAATTTGTATATCATATACTAATCACTTCAAATTCTCTTCATTTTACTTATCTCCTGCACTTACAAAGAAGTAGGTAATAGGGTACCGAACACAAAAGTACCTGAGGGTATGATTTACATAATGCATAGGGATTCATATCTAGAATCCAATAGAGGGAAAATCCACAACAAGAATTCCAAACATAACTCATAATATACATATGGTTCTATTTCTTATTTATACACATAATTCTGCATGCACTTATAAAGTAGTGGATAACGGGTTACAAAACGTGTAGGTACCCAAGGGTACAATACACATAATACATAGGGATTCACATCTGGAATCCAAACAGAAGGGAATCCACAACCGAAATTCCGAACAGAGGGGGATCCTTAACTCGAAATCCCAACAGAGGGCTGCAGCAATAGAAGACCCTATAGGCATGCCTATCTATCCACGACTCGACTGATGCAGGCTATACGCATAATTTTTTCATTTAGTAATACACATGTTATTTTAACATGTTCTTACAAGCACATACTTTTACTATGGTCACATAATAAGCATGCATTTATTCATATTGGTCATACTTATTATATTCAGAAATAATCATATGCACAATTCACTGATAAATCAAAGCAATGGCTCATACAAAATATAACAAACAACAATATTTCCTAACATATAGTAGTGTCGCTGTAGCCACCATGTCCCGGAGCGGTCCGGATCAGAGATTACCCTATTATGAAATCAGTATCCGAGCCTGTACAAACGGTTTGGATTCGGAGGTTTTAGTCCCATGCTCCACGAGAAATGAGTCTTTTCACCTTTCATAGGCAGAGGGGGATGAACGGGAAATTTTTGAGTCAAAAAGTATGTTTTCCTCAACAGACGGCCAGCCCGTCTGTGGGAGGCCAGCCCGTCACTTAGGGTCACAGATGGCCTATGGTTTTTTCGACGCCCATCGGATGGATCCGCTTCTTCCGGAGCACGCCACCTGGTTTCCCAGAGTACACAACCTCTTCGACGCCCGTCGGTGGATATGGCAGGGCCGTCAGATGAATCCTTGTGTCAAAAGGATTCTTCCGATGCCCGTCGCCACATCCGACGCCCGTCGGTCAGCCCTGGCCTATAAAAGCTTTGAATTTCCTCCTAAAAGGGGTTCCAAAAAATTTTCAAAAGGGGAAACTCTGCCAAAATTCAAGCGCATTTTCTCTCTCTTCCAGCAAACACATACATCAAGAAATTTCTTTAATTTGAGAATCCAACCATTAAAAAGGAACTAAAACTAATTAGTTTTCTTTGGGTTTTTTGATTCCAAAGTCAATCTTTTTGAAGGGTTAAGAAGGAAACAATCTATTTTCCTCTTTCCTGACCTTTCATTTCGTTTCTCGTGGAGCGTGAGGGACTCTAATCAACACCAAGAATCTCACTAAAACATTATCTGAGGGTAAATATTCTGGACTTATTCTCCGTATTATTTCATCTTTATTCTTTATTCTTGCTGTTCTTTTGGCTTTTTGCTTTTATTTTTCTTTATTTTGATTCTTTTCATCTCATTTTGTGATAAAAACCCATTTTTACTTTGAAAAAGAGAGATTTTACTGTTTATTTTCGGAGATAGTGGTGACCGACGGGTCATCTATTTCACCGATGCCCGTCGGTCACCTCACTCACAGATGCCCTCTCTCTTGAGTGAGCGACGGGACATGTTGTTCACTTTAACTGACACCTGTCGGTCACTCGACAGAGGCCGTCGCTGGGTCCTGTCTCCACGTTTCCAAATTTTTTCTATATCTCTCAAGTCTTAGAACTTTATTTATATTGAGCTTTTGTATATTAACACCCATTAACCTTTTGTGAGCATATATTGATTTTCTTGGACTATCCTGAGCTCGAGGGGCGATCTACCATGCTCGGAGGATTCCATCCGGTTTAGTTTTCTAACCTTCTTGGTTATATCCTTTATTTGTTTATTCATTAATTATTTTATGCACATGAGTATACCCTTTTTGTATCCCGCTAAATATAAAAATTGATTAATGTTTTATATTTAAAAAAGAGAGGTTTTCATAAACATAAGGACCCAATGTGCTATTTTTATCCAATAAAAATCCTCACAATAGAAATATCCAGTTTTAATAATGATGCATGCGAGGACCAAAGTTCTCAAAATAAGCAATGCCCCGATTTGTGTATGTATCGCACATTTATAAAAGGGAGTTGTATTCCGCTCCTTGTGTTATTGTAATTTATTGCTTTCACTATTTACTTGCTCATTTACTGCTTTCCAAATGTGAATAAATGCGCCTTTAATCAATTGCATCGTGTGGAGAGAAAGCGAATTAATGATAATTAAAATTTGATCATAGAATAATCGAGGTAAAAATAGATGAGAAGTCCAGAACCCATCTCTGATCTTTGGGCTCAAAGAGGCGAGAGGTTTACCCTCCAAGACACCTCTTGTGTCACGAGACTTTGGCGTTAATCCTAGGCTCCTTAGGGCAAGAGGTTCACCCTCCAAGACCCCTTTGGTTGGCCCAAAATGGATATTGAGAGCAGTCTTAGGCTCTCCGAGGCGAGAGAAACTTTTCCAATGTTCTATTGGGTGGCAACTCCATGAAACCTCCTCGTTGCCCAACATAGACACACTTGCGATTTATTGCAAGCTGTCAGCGGACCTTCAATTGCCCGATCGCCCTCAAACGGGCGGTCAGAGGGGCGGCCGAGGGATTCCGACGCGTGTCACAGTGGCGACTCCACTGGGGACATATGGTTTGAGACTTCAATTTGAAAATACCTCATTTAACATTTATGGTTAAAATTTAATTCATAAATTTGCTTTCTTTCAAATTTGCATTACATCCCATTAGAGCTTTAGAATATGCTAGTTTGGTCCCTCTATTAGCCCCGGTGCGTTCCTGAAGCACGACCCTATTTTTACTCAATTTAGGGAAGTGTTAAGGATAATCACCAGCCCAAGCCTCGTACCTCAATGGTATATCAAAATGATGACCCGATCGGTCGTTATGCTCGTGATGGGCTAGACCTATCGGCAGGGATCATGCTTGGGTAGCCCTAAAGTAACATCTCCCTTGTCCAAAGCTCATTTAACGGCCGTAGTTACTTTCCACAGGTGATATGAACCGTAAATCTATGCTTGCTGTATGGATCCTCATGTATTGGGTGAGTCAAGATGTCTTGCTTGGCAACCTAGCCAAAGGCTTTTATGCCCCGGCAGGGCCATGTCGAAATTTTTGGAATGTCCAAATACATGATGATCATTATCCATTCGCTTATACATTAGCATAGGAGTGTCATGCTGCCGATTTTTTACCGTACAACATGCGTGTCCATTGGGTCCCTCATTGACCCTTGGGCTAATCCCGCCTAGGAAAGAGACTGCACGACCACGTGTGTGGGAGAAATAAGGGTGGAAGAACCTACTTGCTTGCTTATGTTTTGTGGGTGTTGCATATCACGACGATGCATTGCATCTGCATTCCATGCATCACATCTAACGCCTTGTCCCTATAGCCATCATAGATCTGCCCAGGTGGACTAGATCGCCTACCGAACGGCTGATTCGAGTTCCTGCATCTGAACTGCTAGATAGAGAAGGCCTTTCAGAGATCTTGTCAGAAGTTAGCTGTACCGTATCTGAGATGGCAAACTCACCTAGGGGAGATGATGCCACCAGGGCCATGATTACAGAAGAAGTGGGCCGACTGTTTGAGGAATTTGAGGGCAGAATGATGAACATGCTAACTGCTTTGGCACAACAGAATGCTCCGCAGAATCCACCACCTCCTCCTCTCGTGAGACAGAATGAGCGAGAAGAGGAAAGAGCTGAGAGGCAAGAAGAGCCTATTCGGCCGCTACCAATAGAGCTGAGGTCAGTAGCTTCAGGAGGACAGAGAAGAAGACCAGTGCTGAGGGTAGATGATGACAGGGATGACGAAGATGACAAAATGAGTTCTGTATCTGAGAGAGGGAAGGCACCCCAAACCGATGAGTTTATCCTGAAGAAGATGGAAGAGAGGTTTGAAGCCATGGCCCATATGCTGAGCAGAGGTCAGGGGATGAACCCGGAGGACAAAGAACTGGAGGGAGAAGATCCGATTCCTTACAACTTCAAGATGCCTGATGTGCCAAAATTTAACTGTACCTCTGACCCGACTGCCCATGTGAAGCAATACTCTCTGGTCATGAAAGGGACCACTTTGTCTAAGAGGCAGAAAGTGGAGTACCTTTGCTTGAGTATAACTGGCCCTGCGATCGATTGGTACCATAGCCTCGATGGTCGAACTAAGGAAGATTGGGATTTACTCACAGAGGAGTTCTTGAGGCAATACGATTGCAACACCAGGATGGAGGTGACTCTTAAAGATCTTGAATTGCTCCAGTAAAAGGCCGGGGAATCTTTTCACGACTATTCACCCGCTGGCGAAACCGAGTGATGGAAATGCGAAGAAAGCTAGACACCCAAGACCAGATCCGCCTGTTTATCAAGAATGCAAGCCCGTATTTGAAGGATGGTTTGAAGATGAAAGGGTTGAAGGATTGGGAGTCTCTGAAAGACATAGCCATTGAAGCAGAGGGAGAGTTCTTAGCTCGGAAAGCTAATAATGATAATTTTTCAAAAAGGACTAACACCGGTCAGGGAACCAGTAGGCCAGCCGGTCCTAGTGGTAGCACCAGAAGAATAGTTGAGGTGTCTACTACTTACGCAACTACCCCGAGGAAGTTTTCAAACTTAGGAAGGCCACTGTCTTGGGTCTTAAGAAGGTTGATGAAGGAAGGAAAGTTGCAACCTCTGGCTCCTAGGCCTGCTATGACGCAAGGGAAGCTAGGTCACAAGGACAATGAATACTGTGCATTTCATTAGCACGCAGGCCATCTAACAGACAAGTGTAAGGCGCTGAGGCACTCTATTCAAGATCTGATTGATAACAAGTAGATTTCCTACCCAGAGAAGAGGGAAGATAAGAAGAAGCCTGGTTACAATGCCGTACCGCTGCCAGTTTTTATGATCGGATCCAGCTTGCCAGAGTAGTATGTGCTGCAGGATTTATTTGGGAGCAAGGGTACTGCTGTTATTTGTTTTGTGGAAAAAGAAGAAAGAGAAATAGTGGCAACAATTGATTGTTGGTCGAGCAGTGAGAGCGGTGGAGAGGCCGAAGAGGAAGGAGAGATGAACTCTGATTTGTGGAGATCTGATGAGGATGAAGAAGAGATAGGGGCTGTGACAAGAAGTGGGAGAGTGGTCCCTGAGATTACGAAGGTACCGGAACCAGCACCGCCATCGACGGAAAAAGAGCCAGAGGAGAACCAGATTGTTAAGCAATTGAAGAAGACCGCAGCTCAGATATTCATTTGGAATCTCTTAAGACAGTCCCATTCTCATAGGCAGAAAGTGGTAGAGGCTTTGACTGAGTCCACTGTTGCCACCACAATTTCCCCATCGGAACTTTTGGGTCTAGTTGAAGGAGGATCGGGGGAGAGATTGGTTTTTTCCGATGCCGACCTGCCAGTCGAGGGCGGCGATCATAACCGACCTCTGTACATCAAAGTACAGATTAATGATAAGCACACCGCTTGCGTTATGGTAGATGATGGATCTTCTATCAATGTTTGCCCTCTGATAGCCCTTCAGGCTTTTGGATTGAGTGAAGATATGCTCAGAGAATCAGACTTGACGATTACAGCCTACGATAATTCAATAAGGCAAGCCTCGAGAACATTCAAGACCCTGGTCAAGACGGGACCCATTGAGGTGGAAGTAGAGTTCGTGGTTTTGCCCATCCCAGCTAATTTCTCGGCCTTGCTTGGGAGGCCTTGGTTTCACAGATTAGGAGGAGTACCATCCACACTGCACTAAATGATAAAATTCCCGCACGAAGGGGAGGTGATAACTATTAAGGCGGCCAGAGAGAATCAGGTGTCAGCTCTTGAAATTGCTAATCAGCCTTTCAGTAGCTTCCACGTGTCAATGATAGGAGAAGAGCACGGACCAGTGGATAACCCAGCAGTAGTTAACATGATTAAAAAGATGCACTATCTCCCTGGGGCAGGTATGGGTAAAAACTCTCAAGGGCTGCAGACTGCGATCACCACTCGAGGTCAGAAGAATCGAAAGGGTCTGGGGTACAGAGGCGGTTTTAGCAAGAAGAAGACGGTAGATAAGATCCCTCATATCTCGAAAAGTTTCATACCAGCATCCTCAGTATGCGCTTATGATGGTGAAGATGAGCCGCAGTGGGTGAATGGGAGGATTGTCCCCGGATTTAAAATCTTCAACGATGTATTTGACTGGGATGTCAGGGTTATCAAAACCGTTGAGAATTTCTGGGATGAAGAGGTCATGACTCAGTGCATTGCTTGGGACAGATGCAAGCCCGAAGAGGTTGTCACCGAAAAGATGTTGTTTGCCAGGCTGAAAGGGAAAGAGAAGATGACAGAAACAGAACTGAAGATTGGGGATTTAAAGATTTCCTCAGACATACCTGAAGGGCCTCTGCTGAACCAAGTAGTTAATGAGCAAGCTGCAGCAGCATCAACCTCTAGGGAGGCAGAAGAAGACTTTAGCTTAGATTGTCTTTTTATTCCAGAACTTTTTTATGATGTAAATGACAATTATAATATTATTAATAAGGCAAATGATTTCTCTTACTTGTGCGATGTTTCTAATGATTTCAACATGCATGAACATGATCATATTCCATCAATTTTTGATATTGATTCCACTGATACAATGCCTTTTAATCTTGGAACCTCGGAGAATCCGAAAGAAATTCTAATAGCATCGAATATAACTCCTGATGAGAGAGAAAAATTTGAGAGAATAATAAGAAAACATGAAAAAGCCTTTGCCTGGACCTATGAAGACATGCCAGGGATCGACCGAGACGTAGCAGAGCATGCCATCCCGACTTATCCAGACTATAAGCCCGTAAAACAGAAGTTGAGAAGGCTCAGGCCAGAATGGGCAGACAAGGTCAAGGAGGAGATTCGACAGCAGATTGAGGCTAAGTTCCTTGTTGAAGTGCAGTATCCTACATGGTTGGCAAACGTGGTCCCTGTAGCAAAGAAAAATGGAAAGGTCAGGGTATGTGTGGATTACCGAGATCTGAACAAGGCCTGCCCTAAAGATAATTTTCCACTACCCCACATTGATGTGTTGATAGATAGTGCCGCCAACTGTGCGATGTACAGCTTTGGGGATGGTTATGTGGGCTACAACCAGATCCTAAACAAAATAGCTGACTGGGTTAAGATCGCTTTCATCACAGAGTGGGGGACTTACGCCTACCAAGTCATGCCTTTTGGCCTGAAAAATGCAGGGGCCACATACCAGAGGATGGCGACCAAGATTCTAAGGGACCTGATCCACAAGGAGGTAGAGGTGTATGTCGATGACATGATGGTCAAGTCATCCACCTGAGAGGGCCACTTTGTAGCTCTAGAGAAGTTCTTCACCAGGATCGATAAGTACAATCTGCGACTTAACCCCAAGAAGTGCATCTTCGGAGTAACCTCAGGGAAGCTGTTGGGATATGTCGTTAGCCAGAGGGGAATAGAAATTGACCTAGACAAGGTGAAGGCCATCAGAGAGATGCCCGTGCTGCAAAAGGAGAAGGATGTAAGGAGCTTCCTGGGCAAGCTGCAGTATGTCAGTCGATTTATTGCCAAGCTCACCTCGATATGCGAGCCCATTTTTAAACTGCTTAGAAAGAATCAGCCTGTGGTCTCGAATGAAGACTGCCAGAAAGCCTTTGACAGCATCAGGGAATATCTGTTGAATCCGCCAGTGTTAAGGCCGCCGCAACCAGTCAAACCGCTTATCCTATATCTGGTAGTGGAAGGCAGTTCTGTGGGCGCCATGATGGCTCAGGAGGATGAATTTGGAGTGGAATTTGCAGTTTATTACCTCAGCAAGAAGTTCATGCCTTATGAGATTAAATATGCTGAAGTAGAGAAAATCTTCCTCGCAGTGATTTGGGCATCAAAGAAACTGAGACATTACTTCCATTCATACAAAGTTCAGGCAGTGGCCAAGCAGAATCCGTTGAGATATTTGCAAGAAGCGCCGTCTTTGCTTGGTAAGATGGGGAGATGGTTGCTTTTGCTACAGGAGTTTGATGTTGAATACATCACCCGCAAAACTATTAAGGGGTGAGCCGTAGCTGAATTTCTTGCCGAGCATCCTATTCAAGGGGACACTCCCGAGTTCACCTTTCCTGATGAGAGCATAATCGCGATTTCTGTCCAAGGATGGCAATTACACTTCGACGGGGCAGTGAATAACAAGGGGGCTGGAGTTGGAATTATTTTGACAACCCCAGATAATGAGAAACTCCCTCTAGCCAAGAAACTGAGGTACAAAGCAACCAACAATGAAGCCGAATATGAAGCATGCACTTTCGGGTTAGAAGCTCTAGCTGCTTTGGGGGCAAAGAGTGTAGAAGTCTTTAGTGACTCATCCTTGGTGATTAACCAGATCCGAGGAGAATGGGCTATAAAGGAAGAGAGGCTGGTACCCTACGTTGAATATTTGAAAGGAGTATGTGGGCAGTTTGAAACCTGCACTCTCCACTTCATGCCAGGAGGTGAGAATCGTCTAGCGGATGCGTTGGCAACCCTAGTGTCGATGTGGGATAATCCTGAAGGAGTAGCTATGAAACCAGTGCTGATTTCGAGTTATGAGAAGCCCAGCTTTGAGGTCAAGCCAGTAATGGAAGTAGAAGTGGCTGATGGAAAACCATGGTACTTTGACATTATGAATTATTTGGAAAATGCTAGGTGTCCAGAGGAAGCTATCGAGAAAGACCAGAGAATGATCTGGAAGCTATCTACTCAGTTCAGATCCTTGGAAGGAGTGTTGTACAAAAGATAGGCAGACGGGATTCAGCTCAGGTGCTTAAATGAAAAAGAAGCCCGCAAGGTAATGGAGGAGACCCATGCAGGCGTCTGTGGGGCTCACATGAACGGTTTGACTCTGGCAAAGAAGATCATGAGGCAAGGCTTCTATTAGCTTACGATGGACAATGACTGCTCAAAGTATGTCACGCAATGCCAGTTATGCCAACAGTATGCAGATTTGAGACATCTACCAGTATCAGAGTTACACAACCTGACATCGCCTTGGCCTTTCGCTGCTTGGGGGATAAATATCATTGGAGAGATTCGCCCCACGGCATCCAATGGGCACAGATACATCATAGTTGTGATTGACTATTTTACCAAATGGGTAGAGGCGGAATCCTTCAAAAAGATTGACGCAAGGGATATGGCCAAGTTCATAGAGAGAAATCTGATCTGCAGATATGGTCTCCCTCACCACGTAGTGTCTGACAATGGGGTGCAGTTCATGGGGGAAACCAGGAAGCTCCTTAAGAAGTATGGTATCAAGCACCATAAATCTTCTCCTTACCGACCACAAACTAATGGAGTAGTAGAGTCCGCCAATAAAAATGTGAAGAGGACCCCATCCAAGATGGTCCAAACTTACAAAGACTGGGCAGAGAAGCTACCCTTCGCACTGTGGGGATACAGGACAACGGTAAGGACATCTACGGGTGCCACACCATATTCTCTGCTATACGGGACGTTAGCAGTATTGCCAGTTGAGATAGAGCTCAAATCGCTAAGAGTAGTCATGGAAGCCTAAATTCTGGAGGCCGAATTGACAGAGGCTACAGCATTTAAACTTACTGGATGAGAGTAGGCTGAAGGGTTATTATCACAATCAGATCTACCAGAAGAGGTTGGCCAGGACATTCGGGAAGAAGGTGAGAAAACATCTGCTGAAGGAAGGGGACTTAGTGTTCAAGCAGATGAGACCAGGTATACCAGATATCAGAGGAAAATTCAGACCAACCTGGGAGGGGTCGTATATCCTTAAAAAGCTGTTGTCCAAAGGAGCTGCAATCTTGTCGGATAGAGATGGAAATGAATTCAAAGAACCGATCAATGTCGGCAGGCTCAAAAGGTTCCATGGCTAAAGACCAAAATAAAAAGAAGAGAATAAAATGCCCTGCAGGTCGAAAACTGAAAAAAGGCGGCCGTGCTAAATTTGGGCGCCTCGACAGGATGAAAACCGAAAAAAGGCATCCTGTGCAAAAATTAGAGGCATGAGAGAAAATGTCCGAACATGAAAACCCGAGAGGGCCGATTGGTAACAGGAGTTGATGCTGTTAAAATTTGGCCCCATATATTAACAGCGCGTACACGATAGAGTTAAATGTCAAAACTGATCATATATGCTGAAATTACATGGAAATGTACACAATTTCGTGAAATAAAATAAATATTATTCTTTTCATTTTCGTCATTTTCTAGTTCTGCATTAAAAAGAAATGTAACACCAAAAGAAATACATATGTAAGTTAGGCTAAGTCCTGCCACTGCCCTCGCCGACCAGATGCTTGAGCCCTCATGTCCTATTATCAAATGCTGGACTAAGGATCCACTTCTTGTACTCGCTAGTTGAAGCCACAAATTGATCGCTGAACCTCGGAATAACAGTCTTCACTGGTAGATTGCTCCACAACTCATGATACCTTGAGGCGAAGGGAACCGAAAGAGCTCCTCCCCGAAAAGATAAGGGAACTCTCGCCACATCCTGGGTCATCCCGAGCTGACGCACACATCGAGAGGTGATACAGAAGGTGGCTTGATGGAGCCCACAGAGGGGAACACACCCCGAAGGCCCATCAATGACCACATGAGACAGTGGGAGCCAGGCAGACGTGAAACTAATGTCATCGTCTGATAGTCCGCCAAATCTGGTAATGCCTTTGCCAACAGTGGCACACTCATATAGCCGTCGACGTGGAAGGAAATGGCTCGGCGAGTACTGTGGAATGACCTGAGAAGGTGGCTCAGACGGCATCCTCAGTTTCTCTTGCAGCCAGATCTGAAAAAAAAAAGAAAGAAAGCCGCTGGAGTAAGTAGGGTTTACTTCAGGCAAAAATAAGGCACAGGGTTGTGTGAAAATCCGAAAGGACGCACCTCCCGCTAAGAAAAGCTAGTGTGAAAATCCATAAGGGACGCACTACCTTTAAAATAATGACGTACCTGAAGCAATAAGGTGCTGCCGGTAAAGGTAGTAGTGGATCCAGAGCTCACAGCGTCTAAGCCCAGAATGGTCTCAGCCAGAATAAGTGGTAAGGGTGATAATCCCAGATGAAAGTCACTCAGAACTCCAAACAGGCGAGGGCCACCTGTTAAACCCCCTAGAACAATAGTGAGAAAGTTCATCATGCAAAACAGAAATATGATGCTTACCCGGTATGTGGGAACATTAGTGAACCGATCTAGAGCATCGATCAAGGGCTCCAAAGTAAAGAAAGAGCCCAGAGAAACCAGCCGGCCTCAGAAGGGGTTATGCCGAGAGCCATAGCTATATCCCGAGTCTGGAGTAGGCCACAACGGGGGACGCAAGGCAGAGCGTTAGGAGGAAACCAGGCTCCAAGAATGGCAGCTAACTCCTCAGGCAGGGGGCACAACTCCTGGTAAGTGAACCGGAAGACGTGAAACCGGGGGTTTCACAAGTGGGTCGCCGCCAAAAGAAGGTTCTGATCAACTTTAACCCGACACAGGTATTTTAGCCCAGGCAGAGAAGAAAGGACGCCTTTTTCTCAAGTGTGCTTGTCATCTAAGATACGGTGCATTAATTGGAGAAGGGGGGAAGACATCCTGAGAAGAATAAAGGGCTCAAGGTGTTGGGAAAGTGAAGAGACACAAAAGGAGCAAAATTTTTGGAAGAATTTATAAAAAGGCGCCACCGACGGCCTACCCGTCTCTCAAAAGAGACGGCCTGCCCATCGGTAAAGATCCACCTGGCAGATGCATATGTCAGCATAGCATTCATCACGCACATTAATTTCGCATTAATTGGGGAATGGGGAACGACAGACGGGCAGCCCGTCGGTCGCTCCTACAGACACCCAGCCCGTCGGTCACGAAACTTTATATAAGGGCGAGTGACAGACGGACCAGCGCCTGCTGTCCCTTTCACTCTCCCTCTCAAACGATTTTCTTTTAAGTTTTTTTTTTAATTTTTTTAAGCATTTTTTTCTCCTATTTTTGCGATTTCTTTATTTTTTCCACGTTCTCCACTCACCGGACGCTCGAGCGATCATTTTTCTACACTTTTCGCGACTACAAGTAAGTAAAATAACTACTTTTTTATTTAATTCAATTTATTTCTTCATTTCTTCTTCTTCCTTTAGCCTTAGAAATGGCTAGAATGCTTTAGATGCCTTAAAAATCTAGGGAGAATGCTGCCCGTTTTTTTATTTATTTGTTTAGTATTTTGTAGTGCAATTAATCTAAACCTTTGCATGATCACATAGAAATAAGACTTTTATATATCCTTGTCACATTAAAATAGGCTTTCTAGTGCATTTTTTTGTGTTGTTGAGGCCTGAGGCCATTATATTGTGTTGTTGGGGGCACACTCTTGCCGGGGTGCGTCCCGTTTATATATATTATTGTTATTGTTGAGGCCTGAGGCCTATGTTGATGCCTTTTTATGCAGGAGGTTGGGCACACCCTTACCGAGGTGCTGCCCAAATTTTATTTTTTTTATTCTAGAAATTGATTATTTTTGTGTATAATGCATGTCTTACGACCTGATAAGCCCACTTTTATTCATTTTCAAAATACCTTTTCTTTTTTAAGCCAAAATGGGGCCACACCCTTGTCGGGGCGCTGCCCATTTTCACTAATCTTTAATTGTTTCCGTGCCGATGGCATATTTTTCTTCTCTGCTTTTGATGTGTGCGAAGCATGCGGAGCTACATCCCTTAACGGGATGTTGTCCATTTCTTTTTTTTATCTATTTTATTTCATCTCGAAAATGAGCTTAATAACGTCTTTTCTCCTCAAATTTTTGTTAGCTAACATCACTTTTGCAGGATGCCTCCCAGACGCAGAGCACCGCAGGCCCAGCCCGAGGTTGAGGTTCCGGGATGGATGGACGGTGAGTCAGCCCAGAGATACAGGGCGCTGGCTCAGGTGGAGATTCGAGCTAGTCGCTTTGTGTCTCGGCCGTTCCTAGAGGCCCTAGGGATGGCCCCGGAGATCGACATACTTATTGAGGGCGCCGGATGGACAGAGTTCCTTGACCCTACTTTCCAGACCTTCCCTGAGGCCACCCGACAGGTGCTAGCCACCCTGCGATATGGCAGTTTTCAGAGATCAGATACAGAGCCGGGGGTGGTGTAGTTTTGGTTCGACGGCCAGCATTTCAGCATCACCAGGCAGAGGTTCGCGCAGGCCATGGGGCTTCCCAGAGAGGAGGGGGTCGAGATCCCACGGCGAGGGGTTAGACGTACCCACTGGGCGGCCATTGCCTTACTAGGAGTGCTATATGACCACGACACAGCAAAGAGCACCGTACTGGTGTCTCAAGCACTCTGGTACCTGCATAGAGTGCTATCCAGTTCGTACCTTGGTCGAGCTGGTAATCCAGGGTCGCTTAATGCGGCCGAGATCTGGAGCCTCTGGGCTATGGTGGTAGGCCAGCGCCTCAACGTTAGCCATGAGATCTTGGCTAACCAGATTAGAGTCGGCAGAGGACTGACGCCAGTGGTGATAGTAGGGGGAGTCATCACTCGGTTGCTTTTGGGGTTAGGAGTCGCCCCGGGCAGGCTGAGAGGACCCCTGGATGAGGGTATACATGTGGATGCCTCCGCAGCAGTGCAAATGGGGATGATCTCGCAGGTGTCAGGGCAGGCAGAGGCTTACAGATTGCTGTCCATCCACGAGACCAGGTGGGTTTTCTCCCTTCCACATTTGGGTCCAGACCCGGAGCACCCGGAGCAGTAGCCTCCTCAGCCAGAGCAGCAGCCTCCTCAGCCAGAGCCAGAGCCCGAGCCAGAGCAGCAGCCTCCTCAGCCTCCCCAGCCTCAGCCCCAGACTGTGCCAACGCCACCACAGCAGGAGCAGCCCAGGACTCCATCGGATTTCGACATGGAGTTCACTATGGATGAGTTTTTTGGCGCCTCACCGGCATCCAGAGCACCGACTCCTATCCCATCGCCGAGCATCAGGGTACAGAAGTCTACCCACGGGCCCCTCGAGAGGTATCACCCATATTTTCGGGGTGACCCAGGGGCATCTTCCTCCACAGCCCCACCGCCAGAGCCAGCACAGCAGCAGCCAGCACAGCCCGATTTCTCCCAGTTCCTCACTGCTATGTTCGCAGCCTTCGAGCAATAACAGGATGAGAGAGACAGAGCTTTACAGGAGAGGTTGGACCATCAACAGGCTGCTATTCAGGAGCAGTCCCGGATGATAGAGCGACTGGCCCTGGAGCAGGCCAGCTTTATTGAGCACACGGCGCGAGAGCAGGCTCAGGTCGTGGAGGCCTTCAGAGATGAGCAGGCGAGGCTGGTAGAGCAGATTGACCAGGGCCAGAGGGAGCTTAGGCAGCAGCTCGCTCATGATCTGAGGACGTCCTAGGATCAGGCGTCTCAGAGAGTTGATATGACTCTACAGATGATCGATGAGTCACTCGACTCCCTGAGATCCTGGGTCCAGGCGATAGAGGGGATCCTTCCTCCCTTGTCCCAGACCATGAGGGAGTTTAGGGAGCAGACAGAGCAGCGCCTAGATCAGATGGGGAGGGCCGCCGGCGAGCAGACTACTCAGATGAGCCGGGCATTCAAGAAGTTAGGAGGCACAGTCTCGGAGACTTTATAGTTCATGAGGACTTGCACCCATCCCTTCTTGGACGGCTACGCTCAGATTAGGTTTAGACAGACCCACGATGCTGGGGCAGGACCTTCCATGGCTCAGCCTCCACCTCCAGCACAGCCAGCTCCATCTCCACCTCCGCCAGGGATAGTGCACATATCAGACGACGAGGATCCTGATGAGGAGCCCTCCGACTACCCGCCCCTCTGATATTCAGGGAGTAATTTTTGTATTTCTACTTTGTATATACATTATACAAAAGAGGATATTTCTATTGAAAAACTTTTTGTTTTCAGTTTTGTACATTCATTCATTCATTTACGATACATTCACATCACAGATAAGTTTATGTTTTCACATTTTCTCACGTGTCAAAATAACAACATGAAGGGAAATAATAACAAAAGATAACCCAGACTTGGAAAATGACAACTTAACAAAGCGAAAGAAAAAGGAATCTGAAATGAAAATGACATGGTAGATAAAGCGAAACCACACCATTCATAGACATGTTAAAGGATAACAACTCAAACATGAATTAACAAAACCTTTTATCACACAGGTACAGAGAAACATCAATCCAAACACAAGCATCGATTAAAAGTCCGAATAAGGGCGCCTAAGATTCATGTCTTCTTGGATCGGGGAACCCAACGAGGTCTCCTCGTCTACAAAATCGAGATTACGATCAGAGAGTACCTCATCTCACAGTTCACGCGGCAGCCAGAGAGTGCTACGCACCTTGCAGATCGGATGGGGGTTAACAAGGGAACTTCACCAATCGGAGTGCAGTTAGAGACCACTGCTCTTCACACTGAGATTGTGGTCAGAGAGTACCTCATCTCACAGTTCACGCGGTAGTCAAAGAGTGCTACGCACCTTGCAGATAAGATGGGGGTTAGCAGGGGAACTTCATGATCGGAGTTGCAGTTAGAGAACACTGCTCTTCACCTCGATACTGTGGTTAGATAACAGCGCTTCTCACCAACAGAAGCAGCAGTTAGAGAGACACTGCTCTTCACATCGAGTTTGTAGTCAGAGGGTACTACATCTCTTCAACACTGCGCAAGCCGAGACGAGGCTAGCAGAAGCAGAAGTTGCGGTTAAAGAAACACTGCTCTTCATATCGAGGTCATGGCTAGAGAATGCTACATCTCACCAACACCTACAGGTCAAAACGAGACAGATAGGGATATCTTCACATGCCGAATAGACTGAGATGAGGTCTACCCGGCAAAAGGCACGGAAGGTGAGAACCGCCATAGGTACGCTTTCTTCCTTTTTATCCTTTCTCTGAGTTTTGGCTCGTCTAGGCACTTGTGCACTAGTTTCCCCAAAACTGGGGGCAACTGTAGGCACCGTGTCCCGGAGCGGTCTGGATCAGAGATTACTCTATGATGAAATCAGTATCCGAGCCTGTACAAACGGTTTGGATTCGGAGGTTTTAGTCCCATGCTCCACGAGAAATGAGTCTTGTCACCTTTCATAGGCAGAGGGGGATGAACGGGAAATTTTTGAGTCAAAAAGTATGTTTTCCTTGACAGACGACCAACCTATTTGTGGGAGGCCAGCCCATCACTTAAGGTCACAGACGGCCTATGGTTTTTCCGATGCCCGTCGGACGGATCCGCTTCTTCCGGAGCATGCCACCTGCTTTCCCGGAGCACGCAACCTCTTCACTTACCTCCATTCATACACTCTTCCCATACCTCAAATGGTGGACACATAAATCCATATTCAAAACATTAATCCATCGACCTGTAAAAAAGGGCAAAATGAGTAGTTAAAAGGCTGAAACAGTGAAAGGTTACGGCAGGTAAGGGTCCGTACAAACTGTGAGGCCTTAAAGAAGAAGAAAGTCCATCACCCAACCTTCTCTATCATGAGTGCGACCTTGGTCGTGAGCGTGATAGAGGCCCCTAAAGGCAACTCATCTAGAAATAGGCCATTAAAGGTAGCTGTAACACCCCCGCCGCCGCCCCCGTTGGAAGGGCACCGGCGGTCGCGTTACAACACGACACTCACTCACGACGCGGCAAAGCATACAGCGGAAGCATTCAATAATCATATAATAAAATCTTAGAAAGATATAAAATCAATATAAAATCTTGGAAAATATAAAAGGAAACATACTTCATTACATAAATAATCGAATACTAGTTATATACAATGGCCCATAAGATTACATCTTTAAAATCCTTTACAAAAATAGTTATACAAAAAGAAAAGAAAATTTCAGGAGGAGACAGAAATAATAATAAACTCGACTCCTAAGTGGCCTGCCCGCAGATGCACGACTCGAGCACTCTCAAAATCCTTCACGATACCTGCACGGGATAAAAGCCCGTGCTAAGCGATAACGCTTAGTGGGGAGAAACAAACACAACAGAGCACTAACAAGAAACATGCACTAACAGATATAATTCAATAAGAAATAGAGTTCAGAGATATAAACAAATATAACCAGAATAAATAACACAAGGCACTAAATCGTTCACTATTCATGAATCACGCTATGATCAGAACACTCACTTAATCAATACAAGACCATTCACACAATAGCCTGAAATCAATGGTGGAGGATACGGGAACACGGCACGGGAGACCGAAGCCTCAAAAACACTTTAATACCCGAAGGCAGCGCGGGAGACCGGAGTCTCAAAACATTTTATCACTACACGATTGATGACCATCTCGGAGTCGACCGCTTCGCCCAAACGGGCCGGACAGAACAGCTGAACACTAACCCTTCTTAAGCATGCTTAATTATCCTATACCTTGACACTTCAGGCTCGACAACACAATAATTCACCAGACAATACATAACAAAAACAATATTCAAATTAAAACTCTTATTTAATATAAAGCCACAACAAGGACACTAGCACAATAATATCACGAGTCGAAAGCACACACATATTCCATGCAATAGTGAGAAACCGTGCAAAGTGGAACAAAAGAAACACATTCAGAAAACAAGGCAAGCAGGAAGGGCCTCTGTCGCGATCGCGACAAGTGTCGCGCTCGCGACAGAGCACGGAGTGCTTCCTCGCGAGGTCGCGCCAAAAGGCCTCCTCGCGACGAGGTACTCGCGGCAGAACTCGCGGGACCGAGCTCTGTCGCGCTCGCGACAAGCGTCGCGATCGCGACAGAGACCAGTTCTTCCTCCTCGCGCGCACGCTCGGCAGCACGCCCGCGCGGAGGTTTCCGCTTCCGAGCTCTCTGTCGCGCTCGCGGCAATGTCGCGATCGCGACAGAGGGCTCTTCAAGAACGAGGGGCCAAATCCATCTTCTGTCGCGCTTGCGACAGACGTCGCGATCGCGACAGAACCCAGATTCGCCCAATTCTGCACTTTTCCTACTCTTTCCATACGCAACTCTTCATACATGCACACAACATATTCAAAACACCTACCTCTCACCTCCAGCACATCACCGCATCATTCACAAGTCAAATAAACACATTTACACTATAATCAACTATAATTTCCACTATAACTCACTCACCATCAAACTCAAATACACTAACAGGGCATGCTCAAATTCTGAAGACACATAACATCGCCACAATATCACTTGCACTTCATTATAACTCACTACACAATTTAAACATGCATTCATAAAATACTCAAGATTACACATAACATGCAAACACTAGCTAGAGTTGATCCAAGGAGAAAATAGGGGAGAAACCACAATCTATAACACAGCTCAAAGAAACTCCCAAACCTGGAAATCGCAGCTTCTAACCGAGCTCCTCACGAGTCCACTTTATCCTTGCCCTTGCTCTTCCTTCGCTCTTCCGATTCTTGCACAAAAACCCAGCCACAATACACTCAAATCAGACCCAAACACAATCAAAATCCGAAAACAAAGAGCTAGAAACCTCTAACCAAACTCAACCACTTACCTTCAACACCTCCAGCTCAAACCTTCCAGAAACCCACTCAAAACTCAAAGAAAATGCAAGAGAAAAGAGATGAGAGCAGCCAAATGGAAGAAGGAGAGAGAGGGAACGGGAAGTGAAGAAGAAAGGGAGAAAATGAGTTAGCTTCCAAGGGAAGCTATGCAAAATCTGCCCCTTCATTCCCTCTCTCCTACTTTTCATTAATTGCTCACCAACCCTTGCCACTTGTCACAATCTTAAAGAATCAAGCCATCCATCTTAACCAACACCACTCATGGCACCATACACTAACCACACACAAACCTTTCTAACACAAATATCTTCCAATGCACCATACACCACAACCCACTCAATAAAAGCCTTAAGTCCACTAACACCCTACAACTATACACTATAATCACACACTATTATACCCCTCACCTCACTTAACACTTAATTATTTAATTCCTTAATAACAAAACCCATTTTTCCTTATACCTATATACGAACATACCCTTACTATACCGGCTTAAAACACAGATTCCGACCAGGCCCTATTTGGGTTGTTACAAATCACTCCCCCTTAAGAAATTTCGTCCTCGAAATTTCCCCGCTAATCACTTAAATCCAAACAACCCAAACACAAACCGAAACTTAACTGAAAAACCAATAACATAACTTACCAGAAGGTCCAGCTCGATCTGCTATATCTCCTACTTGCATCGCATAAATTCTTGGACGCGAAGGCACTTCTTCTGCAGATGGTTTCTGCACTGACTCTGACGGCGCTTGCGAAGGACGTCCACTACCTCTTCCACTCTGATTCCCTCTCACTCTCTGACCACTGGCTCTACTCGCGGGTCTATCCTGAAGCTCTCTTCGATCCGGACAATTCGCCACCATGTGGTCTTGACTACCACATCTGAAACATGCTCCAGAGATCCTTCTGCACTCGCCCCAGTGGCGCTTATAACAATGCTCACACTCAGGAATCGTACTTCCCTTACTAGAGGGTGGCGCTACACTCTCGACTTCCGAACGAACCGGAATCGAACTCTTCCCACTTAGGCCACTCGGAACTCCTCTCGACTTCTTGCCACTTCCAAACCCATCACTCGGTGCTTTCCTCTTACTCTCGATCCTCTGCTTGATCACCTCAGACTCTTCTAACTTCATCGCTGCTGCCACAAGCTTATAATACCCCACAGGTTGCAAATCTGACAATGCCGACAACGGACCTCTATATACTTCCCGAAGTCCCTCAAGGAAATGCCGACTTCTGAACTCATCCGTCAACAAAGTCTCAGGCACATACTTACTCAACCGGCTGAATTCCTTATCATACTCACTCACGGTCATCCCTCGCTGTCTCAAACTGATAAACTCTCTCCACTTAGCCTCTTGATACGCCTTCGTCACATACTTCTGCTCAAATTCTTGCTTGAAGAATTCCCAAGTCAACACGGCTGGTCGCTGAGGATTTCGCATCACTAATTCCCACCAATCATACGCAGGCCCTTGAAGCAACGACACTGCACAAAGCACCCTCTGTTCTGCAGGACATCTTATCTCTTGCAAAATCCGATCTACTCTCTTAAGCCAAAACTCAGCTACATCGGATTGGTCCAAAGCAGTACCATGAAAATCCTCGGCTCCTCTCTTTCTTAGCAACTCAGTCGGAGCCTTAGGAGCAGTCAGCCTCTCTACCAACTGAAGCAAACCTTGCACTAACGCTGGGTTCTCTTGACCAAAACCCACACCCGGAATCTCTTCTTGTTGATGCTGAGGAGCAGGTTGCTCACCTCTCACTACACTTGCACTACCAACCGTCTCACCCACATGCTCACTTGGATCAGACTCCATCTAAACACTACACAAGACAAGACACATCTGCATTAGGCCACAACACCAAACCGACTCACATGCAAAGACTCAACACATAACAAACAGAGGCAACCAGAACCGCCTAAACCTGGCTCTGATACCACTAAATTGTAACACCCCCGCCGTCGCCCCCGTTGGAAGGGCACCGGCGGTCGCGTTACAACACGACACTCACTCACGACGCGGCAAAGCATACAGCGGAAGCATTCAATAATCATATAATAAAATCTTAGAAAGATATAAAATCAATATAAAATCTTGGAAAATATAAAAGGAAACATACTTCATTACATAAATAATCGAATACTAGTTATATACAATGGCCCATAAGATTACATCTTTAAAATCCTTTACAAAAAGAGTTATACAAAAAGAAAAGAAAATTTCAGGAGGAGACAGAAATAATAATAAACTCGACTCCTAAGTGGCCTGCCCGCAGATGCACGACTCGAGCACTCTCAAAATCCTTCACGATACCTGCACGGGATAAAAGCCCGTGCTAAGCGATAACGCTTAGTGGGGAGAAATAAACACAACAGAGCACTAACAAGAAACATGCACTAACAGATATAATTCAATAAGAAATAGAGTTCAGAGATATAAACAAATATAACCAGAATAAATAACACAAGGCACTAAATCGTTCACTATTCATGAATCACGCTATGATCAGAACACTCACTTAATCAATACAAGACCATTCACACAATAGCCTGAAATCAATGGTGGAGGATACGGGAACACGGCACGGGAGACCGAAGCCTCAAAAACACTTTAATACCCGAAGGCAGCGCGGGAGACCGGAGTCTCAAAACATTTTATCACTACACGATTGATGACCATCTCGGAGTCGACCGCTTCGCCCAAACGGGGCGGACAGAACAGCTGAACACTAACCCTTCTTAAGCATGCTTAATTATCCTATACCTTGACACTTCAGGCTCGACAACACAATAATTCACCAGACAATACATAACAAAAACAATATTCAAATTAAAACTCTTATTTAATATAAAGCCACAACAAGGACACTAGCACAATAATATCACGAGTCGAAAGCACACACATATTCCATGCAATAGTGAGAAACCGTGCAAAGTGGAACAAAAGAAACACATTCAGAAAACAAGGCAAGCAGGAAGGGCCTCTGTCGCGATCGCGACAAGTGTCGCGCTCGCGACAGAGCACGGAGTGCTTCCTCGCGAGGTCGCGCCAAAAGGCCTCCTCGCGACGAGGTACTCGCGGCAGAACTCGCGGGACCGAGCTCTGTCGCGCTCGCGACAAGCGTCGCGATCGCGACAGAGACCAGTTCTTCCTCCTCGCGCGCACGCTCGGCAGCACGCCCGCGCGGAGGTTTCCGCTTCCGAGCTCTCTGTCGCGCTCGCGGCAATGTCGCGATCGCGACAGAGGGCTCTTCAAGAACGAGGGGCCAAATCCATCTTCTGTCGCGCTTGCGACAGACGTCGCGATCGCGACAGAACCCAGATTCGCCCAATTCTGCACTTTTCCTACTCTTTCCATACGCAACTCTTCATACATGCACACAACATATTCAAAACACCTACCTCTCACCTCCAGCACATCACCGCATCATTCACAAGTCAAATAAACACATTTACACTATAATCAACTATAATTTCCACTATAACTCACTCACCATCAAACTCAAATACACTAACAGGGCATGCTCAAATTCTGAAGACACATAACATCGCCACAATATCACTTGCACTTCATTATAACTCACTACACAATTTAAACATGCATTCATAAAATACTCAAGATTACACATAACATGCAAACACTAGCTAGAGTTGATCCAAGGAGAAAATAGGGGAGAAACCACAATCTATAACACAGCTCAAAGAAACTCCCAAACCTGGAAATCGCAGCTTCTAACCGAGCTCCTCACGAGTCCACTTTATCCTTGCCCTTGCTCTTCCTTCGCTCTTCCGATTCTTGCACAAAAACCCAGCCACAATACACTCAAATCAGACCCAAACACAATCAAAATCCGAAAACAAAGAGCTAGAAACCTCTAACCAAACTCAACCACTTACCTTCAACACCTCCAGCTCAAACCTTCCAGAAACCCACTCAAAACTCAAAGAAAATGCAAGAGAAAAGAGATGAGAGCAGCCAAATGGAAGAAGGAGAGAGAGGGAACGGGAAGTGAAGAAGAAAGGGAGAAAATGAGTTAGCTTCCAAGGGAAGCTATGCAAAATCTGCCCCTTCATTCCCTCTCTCCTACTTTTCATTAATTGCTCACCAACCCTTGCCACTTGTCACAATCTTAAAGAATCAAGCCATCCATCTTAACCAACACCACTCATGGCACCATACACTAACCACACACAAACCTTTCTAACACAAATATCTTCCAATGCACCATACACCACAACCCACTCAATAAAAGCCTTAAGTCCACTAACACCCTACAACTATACACTATAATCACACACTATTATACCCCTCACCTCACTTAACACTTAATTATTTAATTCCTTAATAACAAAACCCATTTTTCCTTATACCTATATACGAACATACCCTTACTATACCGGCTTAAAACACAGATTCCGACCAGGCCCTATTTGGGTTGTTACAGTAGCTTCCCCAACTCCAACTTGTATCATCTAAAGCAACCTCTAGTCCTCATTTTTGGGAAAGACTCCCTTCATAACAATTATTCCTTAGGATGTTAAGTTTCAAATGGCACAAATTTCAGGTCATTTGGACCTTTATAACGTTAGATATGGTGTAAACAACTTGAACTACTCAAGTGAACCGGCCAAAGTAGAAACACCTCTGTTTTGGCTACTTTTAAGGGTCTTAGTGCCATAATTTGCTCATGATCATTTCTAGGACTTTTGTAGATATAGGCGGTAATAGATTACCTAATTTGAATTTATTAAACTCCACTTATAACCAAAACATCCCTCGAAGGTCTAGCAAAATTTGAGCAGAGTTTCCCCTAGAAACTCTACTTCCCCAAAATAGCTAGTCAACCAAAAACAACACAGCAAGGCAACTTAACTCAACATCAACAACTCATATTTTATTCAAAATATAATTTAAACATCTGAAATGAAATTCTAAAAGAAATATTCCCAAACCTCATTTGATGGCTGTAACAGCCCGATATATACCATAGTAGTATATATGTCTGATTGTGGGTATTTGGTTATGGCATGTGATGGGATTAAAAATCTAAAATTTTAATGTATGTTAAATTGGGACTTAATTGCATAAATAATTTTGTTTAAATGACTAAAGTGCTTTGTGTTAAATATTATTAAGGGCTGAACTTGCATTGCATGAGTTATGTGTGGGCTTAAGAAATTAGTTCTGCACTTTGGGCTTGGTTAAGATTAAAAGAATGTTGGGCTTGTTCATATTAGAGGGCCCATGTGGGTTTAGGGCTGTAAGTCCATAAGAGGAATAGATTTTTAGTGGAGCCCATGTTCTATTGCTATAAATGCCACATAGGATTATGCATGAGGGAGAGAGAATGTGCCAAATAGGATGATGCATGTTGGAGAGAGAAAGGTTGGGATTGGCTGCATGGGGCGATAGCTATTCTTCTCCTTTTTTCCTTTCTTTAATTTTCTGCTCCTTTTCACTCTCTCTCATATGTTTTTCCTTCATCCCACTCTCCAAATTTCTGTATTTTTCTCCGCATCTTCATGTAATAATTCCTCTTGGGTCATCAAATAAAATCGTTTCTTACTGTATTTGTGGGTTAGAGGGCTTGCATGTGTATATTTCTTCACTCTAGAAGGTAAGTAAAGCTTTTATCCGAAAATCTCCTCGACCCTTCTTTCTTGCTTTGTGTTTCAAATGAGATTTTGATTTTTGCTCTTATTTCTGGAAATATGGGTCTTGGTTGGAGTGGTAGAACCTAAGAGGGGAAAAGGGAAGAAAGAATGTGGTTGATCAAGGAACGATGAGATTTCTAAGGAGCTAAGGAGAAGAGGTTTGGGAACTAAATTTCTTTATGTGTTTTAAATGATTGTTTGTGTACTAAAAGTGTGTAAATTATATTATGTGAAGTGTTGAGTTGATGAAATGAACATGTTGGTATTTAATGCATATCATGAGTTTAAGTGACCTAAGATTGAACCCTAATTTCGAATGAACTATGAACTGCTGTGTTTATTCTAATGAATGAACATTACTAAGAATGTGTATGTGTTGTTATGTGCATAATTGAGTTAGGGATGTGTATTATGTGAGTGATGATAAAACAATACAAAATAAGTTAGTTTGTAGTTAATGAGCTAGAAGTGAAAACTTGGGTTGAGGGTTGACGTTTACGCATGACAGATGCCAATTCTCCTCTGTCACATTCATGCTAAACCTCACGCTCGAGACAAAACTCAACCCTGTGATTTCTGCTTTACGGAGCCCTCGTGTCGTGCTCACGATATAGAGGAATTTCAGTTAAAATTTCCTCTTCACTTACCTCCATACATACACTCTTCCCATACCTCAAATGGTGGACACATAAATCCATATTTAAAACATTAATCCATCGACCTGTAAAAAAGGGCAAAATGAGTAGTTAAAAGGCTGAAACAGTGAAAGGTTACGGTAGGTAAGGGTCCGTACCAACTGTGAGGCCTTAAAGAAGAAGAAAGTCCATCACCCAACCTTCTCTATCATGAGTGCGACCTTGGTCGTGAGCGTGATAGAGGCCCCTAAAGGCAACTCATCTAGAAATAGGCCATTAAAGGTAGCTTCCCTAACTCCAACTTGTATAATCTAAAGCAACCTCTAGTCCTCATTTTTGGGCAAAACTCCCTTCATAACAATTATTCCTTAGGATGTTAAGTTTCAAATGGCATAAATGTCAGGTCATTTGGACCTTTATAACGTTAGATATGGTGTAAACAACTTGAACTACTCAAGTGAACCGGCCAAAGTAGAAACACCTCTGTTTTGGCTACTTTTAAGGGTCTTAGAGCCATAATTTGCTCATGATCATTTCTAGGACTTTTGTAGATATAGGCGGTAATAGATTACCTAATTTGAATTTATTAAACTCCACTTATAACCAAAACATCCCTCGAAGGTCTAGCAAAATTTGAGCAGAGTTTCCCCTAGAAACTCTACTTCCCCAAAATAGCTAGTCAACCAAAAACAACACAGCAAGGCAACTTAACTCAACATCAACAACTCATATTTTATTCAAAATATAATTTAAACATCCGAAATGAAATTCTAAAAGAAATATTCCCAAACCTCATTTGATGGCTGTAACAGCCCGATATATACCATAGTAGTATATATGTCTGATTGTGGGTATTTGGTTATGGCATGTGATGGGATTAAAAATCTAAAATTTTAATGTATGTTAAATTGGGACTTAATTGCATAAATAATTTTGTTTAAATGACTAAAGTGCTTTGTGTTAAATATTATTAAGGGCTGAACTTGCATTGCATGAGTTATATGTGGGCTTAAGAAATTAGTTCTGCACTTTGGGCTTGGTTAAGATTAAAAGAATGTTGGGCTTATTCATATTAGAGGGCCCATGTGGGTTTAGGGCTGTAAGTCCATAAGAGGAATAGATTTTTAGTGGAGCCCATGTTCTATTGCTATAAATGCCACATAGGATTATGCATGAGGGAGAGAGAATGTGCCAAATAGGATGATGCATGTTGGAGAGAGAAAGGTTGGGATTGGCTGCATGGGGCGATAGCTATTCTTCTTCTTTTTTCCTTTCTTTAATTTTCTGCTCCTTTCCACTCTCTCTCATATGTTTTTCCTTCATCCCTCTCTCCAAATTTCTGTATTTTTTTCCTCATCTTCATGTAATAATTCCTCTTGGGTCATCAAATAAAATCGTGTCTTACTGCATTTGTGGGTTAGAGGGCTTGCATGTGTATATTTCTTCACTCTAGAAGGTAAGTAAAGCTTTTATCCGAAAATCTCCTCGACCCTTCTTTCTTGCTTTGTGTTTTAAATGAGATTTTGATTCTTGCTCTTATTTCTGGAAATATGGGTCTTGGTTGGAGTGGTAGAACCTAAGAGGGGAAAAGGGAAGAAAGAATGTGGTTGATCAAGGAACGATGAGATTTCTAAGGAGCTAAGGAGAAGAGGTTTGGGAAATAAATTTCTTTGTGTGTTTTAAATGATTGTTTGTGTACTAAAAGTGTGTAAATTATATTATGTGAAGTGTTGAGTTGATGAAATGAACATGTTGGTATTTAATGCATATCATGAGTTTAAGTGACCTAAGATTGAACCCTAATTTCGAATGAACTATGAACTGCTATGTTTATTCTAATGAATGAACATTACTAAGAATGTGTATGTGTTGTTATGTGCATAATTGAGTTAGGGATGTGTATTATGTGAGTGATGATAAAACAATACTAAATAAGTTAGTTTGTAGTTAATGAGCTGGAAGTGAAAACTTGGGTTGAGGTTTATTTGACCTACCTTAATTATAAGTGTTATAATTTGTGTTAAATGACAGTAAAAAGAAATGAATGGGGATGATGGGATTAGGTTCCTATAATATGTGTCTATATTGGTCTTAAAAATGATCATGCTAATTGGGGGCTTTAAAGTCAGTAAAAGTGAATTGAAGTGTAGCTAATTCTATAAGAGGGCCTTTCGGAGCATGTTAAGGTCCTTTCGCCATAACTCCTTGCGTTTTAATTAAATTTAGATGATAATTATGTATAATGCAAGTTAACATATATATGAATTATTTATTAGGAGAGCATATTGGTTAAAAATGTCATTAAAGTTGAATTTAGAAGTCATATGCATGAAGTATGAAAAATGTGCATGTAGGGTGAGTTTCTGAGTAGGTCTCTCTTGACCATTAGTGATTATTTTGCCCATAGATCGAGTTTTAATGCTCTAAATGGGTTGATTCAAATTGTATCTGAACGATAACATCCACACCTAAAAAGTTCTAAGAATATGGTTGAGCTAATTCAGGATCTATGTGCCTCAAAAAGTTGCCATAACATAGTTGTCCCTATTCTAGCGGTTCATCAGAATAGTATATAGTTTTTAGTTCATATCTTATGTTTTGTATGTCTAAATGACCTAAAACTTGTCCCATTGGAAATTTAACATCTTAGGGAACAATTTTATAGAAGAAAGTTTTGCCTAAAAATTTCTCTAGCTATGTCCAAAATGCATTGGAAATTTGGACCTGAAGTCTGTCTAGAATCTGCCTCATGCGTTGAGGTAGAATAGGTTTACGCGGCGGAATGGAATTTCTCACCACCGTGTAAAAGCATTCTGCCCCTTAAAAACCCATTTTTAGCATTCCAAACAGTAGTAAAGAATGTCTTACCACCGTGTGACCTCATCCTTCAGCCTAAAATGTACTTTTTCCTTCCCGAATTGTACCCATATTACACCGAAACATTCTGGGGTCTATCCAATACATGTTTAGGATTATCAAATGATTATAAGAATAGTTATCACTTGGAAAATACACATGAAGATGATTAAGATTAGCAGTAACTAATGAACTAATAATGTATTGTTACATGAAATAGAATTCAGTCAAGTTAAATGACATTTGAGGATTATGTTGCCTTAATCTAAATGAGCATGTGTAGTATGAACAAGTATGCATAATTTATGAGTTGAGATTAAGTTATTCACATGTGAATGATATCAAGTAGAATGAGTTTGATTAATGAGAAGATGAACCATATGTAGGTGTATACTAAGGTTGGATTGTATATAAGGAAACTATGGGTATGATTGGAGTGAATGATATGTGTGAGAGTATGTCTATATGTTCAATGAATGTGTGATTGAAGCATTTACCTAACACTATCATATGATGCGTGAATTGATATAGATGTTACTAGAATGTAATATTATGTAAGATATTTAATGATATTATATTGGTTCACGTGGACATATGAGTAATTATATATATGATAATGATGAATGTGATTTAATGTTTTTAACTTGTGAATTATTTTTTATATGGAGACCAATAGTGTGGTAATCAGGTGAGTATGTGTGCTTAATTAAATGTATTCTATTTTTGAGGGATTTGTGTTTGGCATGCTACACGGTGATATGGTTTTTCCTTACCACCGTGTAGGATGTTTTACACGGCGGTAAGTTCTTGTCATACCGCCGTGTAATTGCCCTCTGTCCTGAAATTTGAAAGTTTTTGATTTCCGTCCTTTTTCGTTCCGTTTGAACTTGTTTTTTTTTTAAACCCTCTTCGGCTATTAAATGGTGATTAGCATGTGTATGATTTGAATGTTCTTATAGACATGCGATTATGATTACACATACATGTCATTTGTATTGGTATAGTTATATATGCATATGATTTCATGCCTATGACATTATGTTGGAATTGCGATGTGAACTACAATGTTTATGAACAATGTGTTGAGGTATAACTGAATCATACTATAATGCTATACTCGCTATAACAATGATAATAACTGGACTTAATAATGTGTAGCCTGCGAGTCAAGTAGTGGATAGATAGGCATGCCTATAAGGTCTAAGTGCTGCAGCCCAATGCGTCCGATTCCTCTGGAGTCGCAGTGCGATTTGAATCCTTACTGGATTCTTTAATGTAAAATTATTGATAATGTTGATATTTTTGTACCTTAGGGTACCAATGCGAATGTGAGTATCTACGGATACAATCTATTACTATACCTTCAGGTACCAATGCGATACCCGTTATCCGCGTCTTTGAATTGCAAGCAAGGTTAAAAATAAATATGTGAACTAATTGAGTGATTTGAAGTTATGTGACAAACTATTGTGTGAGATTGTAATGAACATGTGGAAGCCATGAGATGGTGCAACCGAAAGTTGATTGTCATACTATGATATGTACTTGAATCATATATGTATATATATGCAATTGTTGATTCTACAATATGGAAATTATATGATTCTTTTATTATTGCGATGAAATATCTTTATGTTAATAATAAAGAAATTATAATCTTATGTATATACAAATGATAAGAATGCGATGGGCATGTAATACCCCAAATCGGGCCTAGTCGGAATCGGCAAGCTAAGTCGGTTAAGTGAAGGGTATTTTGGTAATTTATGCATGAGTAATATGGATAATAAGGATTTGGTTGCTAAGAAATTAATTAAATAAAGTAAGTAAAGGAATTATTATGGTGTGTTAGTAGTGTATGGTAGTAGGATGTTAATGGGCTAAGAGATTTCATTGAGTGATTTATGAGCATGGTGCCTTGGAGATATTTGCATAAAAGAAATAATTATCAAGTGGATTATGGGTATGGAACTAAGGATGTAGGATATTTCTATGAGAAGTGATTTAGTGTGTGTATGTGTATGGTGACTTGAATAGAGAAGTCAAAGTGAATCATTTGGACCTATAGGAAGTGGACAAGTGGAGTTGGGTAGGTGTGCATTTAGTGTGAAAAGAAGACTAAGTGTAAGGAGGAGGAAGTCCACGTTTTTGCCCTTTCATCTTCCCTATTCTCCATTTCTTTTCCTTTTATTCCCTTTCTTTGCTCAATCTCTTGGTTTTGAGTGAATTAGAAGTGATTTGGTGGGGCTTGGGAAGCATGATTGAAGAGGTAAGTGGTTAGGGTTTAGTTATTTATGCTTTGTTCTTATTCTCCTTCTAGGTTTACTTTTGATGTGGGATCTAGGATATGGATTAAGAATTTTCTGGTTTTTGTTTGTGCAAGTGATTGGTGATTTAGCTAGTAAATAATAATAGATAAAATTTTGTGAAGGATGGGGATTAATATGTATTGATCTCTTGAGTAACCTAAGCATGATATATCATATGTTTGAATGCATTTAACATGGGTGCGATTGAGATGAATGACGAATAATGTTGTTATTATAGATTGTGTAAATGGATATTTTTAGTGGTATGTTTTATCGGAATTCTTGATACGGATGTGGTGTTTATGTTGTCAATGATGTGTGGCTTGCTGGTGATGAGGTAAGTCGACGTTTTGATGCTTGGTTTAAGAATTGGGTGTTGTGAAGAGGGAATTTTATGCAGAATTCTTGTAAGAGTTGGGAATTCCTGACTCTGTCGCGAGCGCGACATCGTCGTGAGGTCGCAACAGAGCCCGGTGAAAGCAGCCCTCGCACGCGTCCGAGCGCTCCGCCGAGCAGTGCAGCAGAGCCTCCGTCGCGAGCGCGACATGTGTCGCGAGCACGACAGAGAGCTCGGTTGCCGAATTGTTGGGTTGGCAGCTCACTGTCGCGAGCGCGATGTATGTCGCGAGCGCGACAGCGAGATGCCCTCGTTCCCTCGCGAGATCGCGACCTGGGTCAAGTTGCCTCTGTCGCGATCGCGACATCCATCGCGATCGCGACACTCTTGGTTTCCAAATTGAGTTTTCGTTTATGATGCCAATGTGTGAATTCCGAACATGTGATGCTTTTAGGTTTATACTTTGACTATTTTATGAAGTATGTTAATATAATTGAATGTATTATGCATATCTATACTTATGATCTCTCTCTAAGATTATTATGTTATGCTTAAGTGTAAATTGTATGATGCATGATTGACTTTATGAACTTATTCATATGTCTTATCTATTGCTGATTATGTACAATGATATAAATTATGTGATTTGAAATATGATTTATATTATGCATGACCTGCGAGAGTCAGTCTAGTGGATAGTTAGGCATGCCTAATAGAGTCTATATGTGTAGCTGCAGCGCCCCTTTGAACGATTTGGACCCTGATCAGGTCCCCGAATGGTTCCTCGCGAACCCTATTATGTGTATGTGTATGGATCTTGTTTAAGGTCCTGTTTTGGGAAATGCTTTTGAACTATAGAAAGTGACAGTACTTTGCGATTTGTACCCGTAAGGTACAGTTTGTTACTCGTTATCCACTATTTTGAGTCAGCAGGTATTTCGTTTGCTTTATCTGATATGAACATGAGAATATGATATCCGAATGTGTAAGATTTCGGTCATATGAACCAGTTATGAATATAAGAATGTGATATCAGTATGAATATGATTTTGGGATATGGGAATGTGCTTACAAATCTCCGAGTAGGTTTAACGTAACTCTAACCTGCATAATGTACCTTTGCCCTTATCTGTAAATGATCTTGTATATAGTATGGGTGATTGAAGTCGGTGTGGCATATAATGTTAACACTACATTTCTGTATAGCAATGTGATCTTGAACTAGCATATGTGACAAATTTTATACGATGCTATATAGTTCCTTATTGTTAGTTATCGTAGTAATTTCGTTATATTAGAATGTGTTTACGTTCTTGGCATGATAATTGGGTATGTTAATCAAATGAGTATATGACCGCAGTTAGGAACATTTGGAATGCGTGGCTATTGTATAAAGCATGTATAATTATCTATTAGGACTTGATGCATTCGCTGTTGTGTATGTGTTATACTTGGGCGACCGTTGTGAATGGCCGTCTATATTTTTGTATATTCTCCCCACTAAGCGTTATCGCTTAGCACGGGCTCTTTTCCCCGTGCAGGTGGCAGGTTTGCTTTTGTTTGAGTCGCGCATCTGCAGAGTCGGCCACATAGAAGCTAGAAGTTTTGTATCTTGTTCAGCTTTTGTAATTTGGAATTTTTGTATATCTGTGTAATATGTATATGTAATAATAGGTAAAGATTCTGATGTAATATTTTAAGCTATGTAAATATTTACACATTTATGTATCTTTCTTATTAGGTTTCTGTTGTATGATTATAAGTATGCATGTGTGTATGTTTTCTCTTAGTGTATGTGCCGTGGCATAATATGTACGTTCAGCTTCCTCTCTTTAAATTTGAAATTCTTCTGTATTTTTATATACTTTGTACTGCTTCTATTCGGTAACACACCTACTCGTACGGCTTCCTACTCCCTTGCGGATGGGTTCGCCTACGTATGGGTTGGGGTGTTACAGGGCATGTGAAGAATAAGTGATAATGTGAATTCTAATGTGATTATCCAACGTGTATGCTTATAAATAGAAAGCACGAAGCACGATAGAAATCATGAACCTTGTTGTGCTTAAACTATGCTTTATGAGTATACTTGACCATTATGTTATTGTATATTGTATCTTGTTCCCCACTAAGAATTATTGCTTAGCATGGATATTTAATCCATGAAGGTATCTGAAGATTGTATTTTGGAAGGCAGTCATGCATCGCCAATGGCCAACACATAGGAACCGCTATAGATGTAGGTTATTTTGTAATAGTACAAGATGTGTAAAGATAGTTGATGTGTGTATTAGAACTGAAGTGTTTGTAACAAAGATGTTGTATTTTGTAAAGTGACAACTGATGTAAGACTATGAATGTTATGAAATGTAATGTATGGATTTTTGAAATGTAATTCAGCGTCGCATGTTAAAGAAATTTTATTAATCCCGAACTTTGTTTGTAAAACTATTAAATGTGCTTGTGTTTGTGTTGTAACACTCCATAGTCACCATAGTAAATATCTACAGGTGGTTAGGGGGTGTTATAATGGCTCCTTCCTCTCTTTTTGTGCTTTCTTTCTTGCTTTCCCACTCTTTCTTGGTCATTGTCATCCAAATATCTCATCAAAGAAGGAATTAATGAAATAGGAGACTTATTTCTTACCTTTACAAACTTATAAACACTCTAAAACCCTTTCTCCACACATGGCCTCTTTGGAGTAACATTTTTGTGTAAATAGAAAGAGAAAATTTCAGTAGGATAAAGGAAAACAAAGATGGCTGCCCTTCTCTTCCTCTCATGGCCGGACAAAAATGGCCTGAAGGCAGCCAAAATGACTTAAATATGGCCAATAATTCAATGTTATCCCCAATGCCAAGTGTCTCCCTCTTATTGGTCCAAGTTAGATTTTTATGTCAAACTTCCTTTTTAATCCTTCAACTCTTATTTCTTCTTGCATTTGACTTATAACTTTATTATTCTCAATATTTGCCCACATAATTAATTAATTCCCTTAATTTAGTCCATAAATATAAAATACCCAAATTACCTTCAGTCTTTTTAATTAATACCGAACACGTCCTCAACTACATTTAACCATTTTAATCCGTCAATTACATATTTCATTCACTTTTATACTCTAAATACTTACGAATCCGACTAGGGTACATATCAGGCCCTTACATGGTGTGTTCGGTTTCAAGCTCATTTACTAGCTCTAGATCCTTCTCATTTCCACTTTCCCTGTCTTTGGAATGCATTATACACGCTTGAAGTGCATCGTCCAAAACAAGCTCTTCTTCACTCTCTTTCACACACTCTTGAATTGTATCAACGAAACAAAGATATTCTTCAAATTTGCAGGAGGGATGTTGCATCACTTTGTTCACATTAAAGACCATCTCCTCATCATTAAACCTTAAAGTCACCGTTTGCCCCATGGGCATCAATCAATGCCTTAGCTGTATTCAAGAATGGCCTCCCCATGATCAATGGCACTTTTTGGTCCTTTTCCAATGTCCATCACCACAAAGTCTATCGGGAAGATAAAGTTGCCAACCTTTACTAAAAGATCCTCAATGATGACCTTCGGTCTCTTCATTAACCTATCCGCTAATTACAACATCATTCTCGTTTCCTTGAACTCTCCAAGGTTTAACTTCCTGCAAATGGAGCAAGGCATCAAATATATACTTGCACCCAAGTCACATAAAGCATGGACAACAAAATTTCCTCCTAATTCACAAGGTAAAGTAAAGCTTCCTGGATCTTCTAGTTTTTCTGGAATTTTGTTCAAAATTATGGCATTACAATTTTCATATAATTGAACAATCCCTACACCCTCTAGGTTTTTCTTATTGGAGCAAAGCTCTTTCATGAACTTAGCATATTTAGGCATGTGAAAAAGTGTTGTAGCAAAAGGCAAATTTATATGTAGTTTCTTGAACATTTCCAAAAACTTAGCTAATTGTTCATTTTTCTTTCCTTTTAAAGCAATGGAAGGATAAGGTAACATATTCACATTCAAATCATTCACATTGGCACCTAAATTTTTTTCCCCTTTATCAACATTTTTAGGCTCCTCAACTATTAAGTTGGGATTAGAGTCACTTACCTCCTGTGTAGGTTCCACCAAAATTGTAGAAGAGTTACCTTTTTTAGAATTTACCACCTCCTTACCACTCCAAAGTGTGATTGCCTTGGACTCCTCCTTTTGATTTCTGTCCACGTTAGAGGGAAATTCCCCTTGCATTCTACTAGAGAGATTGTTGGCTGCCTTAATTGTATTTCAAGATTTCTCATGGAGGGATCTTGGTTCCTATTCCACTGCTCTTGAGATTTCCACCTAGAATCTTGACTAGACATAAACTGTGCTTAGCTAGCCATAAAAGTAGCAAACATGTCTTCTGGATTTGTCTTTTTCTCTTGAGGTGGTGGTGTAGCGGCTTCGGTGCAAAATCAGTTGGTTGGTAATTTTGTTGTGTTTGTTGTTGAGGGAAAGGTGCTTGAAAGTGTGTTTGGGTTTGAGGTTGATACCCTTGATGATAAACTTGGTTGTGGGTGAGTTAGTGGTTGGTGTTTTGGTTGAAGGGGCCTCTCAGTTGGTTATTAGATGTTGAAGCTTTGTTTCCCTCCCTCCATGAGAAGTTAGGATGATTCCTCCAACTCGAGTTGTAGTGGTTGCTATAAGGGTAATTTCTCTTAAAATCATGTAAAGCATTTACATCCCCTACCCCTTGGCTATAAGAGTCATTTACCTTTTGTTGCCTCCTTCATACGAATCACTCCCTTGAGTTAAATATAACACATTCTGCAATTTCATCCCACTCAACTCCTTTTTAAGCATTTTAATTTGTGCTTTCAGCATAGCTACCTCATCAAAACTATGCACCCCTTGCTTCTTGTTTATGGCTCTTGTGTTAGTCCATTGTGCCTCATTCATGGCTATTTCATCAAGTAATAGAAAAGCCTCTTTAGGTATCTTGTTCATAAAACTACCCCCCCTAAGCCGCATCCTACAAAGATCTTATGTTAAGGTTATTAAAACCCGAATAAAATGTGCACATAAGCTGGTGCATGGCGATCTCATGATGGGGATAGCTTTTCAATAACCACTGAAATCTTTCCCAAGCCTCACAAAAAGCCTCCTTAAACAATTGCTGAAAATTCTAAATGCAATTTCTTATGTTAGCAGTTTTGGTTGGGGGAAATAATCTTACAAAGAATTTTTCTTCTATTTAGTTCCATGACTGAATGGATTGGCTTGGCAACATTTGCAGCCAGTCTCTTGCTTTCCCCATCAAAGTGAAGAGAAATAACTTCAACCTCACCGCATCCATTGAAACCCCTTATATTTGGATCGTGTCACTGATCTCCAAAAACATGTCTAGATGTTGAGCTGAGTCTTCAATCTCTGTACCAAAAAATTGGTTCCTTTAAACCATGGTAATGGCAGTCGATTTAAGCTCGAAATGTCATTATTAAGGAAGCACAATGGTTTTATGCTCCTCATTCCATCTTGAAGTGGCATAATCCCGGATGGTCCTTGGTTTAGGATCATTCCTTACATTCTGCTCTCGCCTCACTCCTTGTTGTTCCTCGAGTGGCACATCGTTATTGGGTGGATTGATATTCATATTTTGATTCTCTCTATTCTCCCTCCTTTTACGATGAAAAGTCCGTTCGATTTCATGGCCAAATTAATGGCAATAATTGTTGAAGTCTCAATCTGCTCATACACCATTAATACCGTAAAAGAATAGAAAATTAAAACATTAACAAAATATAAACACATAAAACAAACAAACAACATCCTAAAACGCCTCTCCCAACAACGGTGCCAAAAACTTTACCGATTTTTAGCAAGTGTACTGAATCGGTTGAGTAATAAAGGGAAATATAATTATAACCCACAAATATCATACCTAAGGGAAAGGAGATTAAGATTGAATTTGTTAAAATTATGCTAGAGAATATCCCAAGTGTTTAATGAGTTTTTGACTTTAAATATTGAAAAAAACATTAATCTGATAAATGACTAAAGACTAACAGTTAATTGATGAAATAAATTGCAGAAGTAAATAACAACTTGAGATAAGATAAACAATTGTTGAAAATTCTAAATGCAATTTCTTATGGAATTCTTTATCGCTGTGTAACATTCTATGCACGTGCTTCCTGGCTGCTTCATTTTACACGGCGGTATGGTATTTCTTACTGCCGTGTAAGATCATCAAAATCTGCCAAAACACCCCAAAAATGCTCATGTTGGTCCATTTCAAAATCTAAGATCACTCTTAACAAAAATAACCTAAATTAACAATGACAATACTCTAAAATTAACTAAAAATAAAATGAAATAAAGCATAAATGTGGACTTATTAGCTAGTGCCACACTATTTATAATATTTACATGGTGCAACTATACAGTTATTTTTACGATCTTTAAAAATTTAGGTAGCATTTCGGCTAAAATGTGCCTAACTTCCTGCATGCAAAAGCATATTTGAACAAGCCTTAGGCCAAAGAAATAAATTCAACATAAATATATTCATGCAATGTCCAAAATTATGCTGCAAATAAATTAGAAATTAACATTTGTTCATTATTTTACAAAAATACATTCTTCATCTTCATACTTTATTCTTTTATGTCCTTCTTTTCCACATTTTTTTTATGTTATTATTCACATTGGAAATGTCTGCCAACCCCATGCACACATATTTTGTCCCGCCAAATTTCTATATTTTGTCATACATTTACATAAAATATATTTTAACATAAAAGTATACAAAATAAAGTAGTTACAGGAAAGAAAATACACTGAAAACTACCCTAGTAGCCGAAATGGCCACTAAAAAAACTAAAAAAAACGTATGTCACTATGTATACAATTGAGCAAGGATCGTTATGGCGCAAATAGTGCACAAATCAGAGCACAGATGGGGAGATATGAGTGAAAAATCAAATTAAAGCAAAGAAAACATGAAAAAATTAAAAAAAAAAAGAGAAGAAAGAAAATGAGGGGCGGCTGGGAGGAGGGTTTTTATATGCTCTTCTGAGGGGCAGCCAGCTCGGGCCTCAGCGGCTGATGTCATCAGCCTACCCTTCATCAAAAAAGTCATTTTTTTTACTCCCTGAAGATTTGGGGTCGACCTTTTCGGCGACGTTGATGCCTAATTTTTCGGTGAAAATTAATAAAACAAATGCACAAAAGGTAAATTATGCATGTGAGAAGACATGAGCCATGAAAAATGCAGGAGATAGGTTCACCCAAGCAACTCCAATTTGAGAGGTGGCTAGGCTAGCCCTCATTTAGCTAAGGGCGGCTAAGGTGGCCCTCATTTAGCTTATATAAAAGAAGCCCTTGCTCCTTGACTTTTGTGCTTTCTTCTTCCAAACTTCTGGGTCAGAGCTCTCAGTCAGGTATTTTCTCTTTTCCTTTTCCATTTATTTTCATTCAGTCTTTCCATTTTATTTATTTTCTCCTTTATTAGTCTATCCAAATATGTCGACATCGACTATTAACAAACTGCACTGGCTCCTAAAAATTGGGAAAATTCCATTTTAGTCCTTTATTTTATTGTGAGACTTTTGAGAAGGTTTAAGCTTGACAAAAATCTCCTCCTGGGTGCGGTCTGCTATTAGGATCCTCAATTCCATGTTTTACTATTTACTTATCAAGAGCTATGCTCCCTGGCTGAGGAGTTCACCGCTATCACCGGCACAAGGTTTTCTCCGAGGATACTACCTTGTAGATTAAACTGCATGCTGAGCTGCCCTAGAGACGTGGCACATGTTTTAGGTATTTCACCATCTATGGCTGCTCGATTGGTGCCCAGAGATGAATTTTTTCGTTTAGAGCTCCTGATTGATGCACTTGGCAACTTCACGAATGTGCCTTCCTATCATGCCAGTGTAATCTTGCTAGCTTGTCTATCTAGGTACTTGACTGTGACCTCTGACAAAATGACTAGAGACCACCATTTATTTAGTATTGTAGATGGTATTCATCGCAGACTGACCCCATTCCCAGTGAACTTGGCTTGGATGCTCTCTGCATCGACCCTACCGTTTTCATGATTGGAAGCCTCTTATTGCTCCAGGTAACATTCATCATTATTTTAAAGGTAGTGTGCCCCTTGTGGGTTTTCACACTAGCTTTTTTTGTCAGGAAATACGTCCTTTTCGAATTTTCGCATAACCTTGTGCCTAATTTTTTCTTAGAGCAGACCCACCCCACTCTAGCGGCTTTTTTTTTTAGCCTTACTTTGCTTTCCTCTTTTCCCTCTCAGGTGTGGCTATAAGAAAAACTGAGGCTATTATCAGAACCTCCCTCTAGAGTGATCAACACATATTCGCTGAGGCATTTTCTCCCTATACAGTGGATGTACGACTTCAATTCTCTTTATGAAGGTTTTGTGTGGATAGCCACCGTGGCGGACGGTGACATTAGCTTCAGGAGCCCCTAGGTGAGCTTGCATTATTTGACTCAAGGCGGATTTTCAGGGTATGTTCCATTATGTGGGCTCCATAGAGCTACTTTCTGCATCACAAATCGATGTGCCCGACAGTTCGGAGAAAAATAGGATATCGTGAGATCTCCACTGTCCTTTTAGGGTGGCTCTTTATCTGTTGCATTCACATCCTATTACCAATGTCTCTGGGCATAGCTACCCGTGAAGACTATCATCCCAAGGATAGAGGATTGTGACTTCACCACCTTAACTGAGTACAAGAGATGGGTATTTAGCCCTACTGCTGACAACAGGTCCCATTAGCTTAGACACTTGGCTAATGAAGATGATTAGAGAATAGTCATTAGATAAATAAATGGTGTATTTCTTTTTTATAATAGAACTAAAAATTAATGAGAATACAAGCTGAGTTCTTTTATTCATTGTAAAATTGTGTACATTTCCATATGATTTCATCATACATGATCCTCAATTGACAAAAACTCAAAAGTACAAGACTATCGTTAATCTCAGTATAGATCTTGTAAGCATCAAACTCTTGTTATCAATTGGCCCTCTCGGGTTTTCTCGATTGAACATTTTCTCTCGGCCTTTAATTTTTGCCCAAGGTGCCTTTTTTGGTTTTCATCCTGATAGGGTGCCCAATTCTAGCAAGGCCACCTTTTTTCAATTTTCGACCAATGGGGCATTTATTCTCTTTTTTTTATTTTTCTTGGTCTTTAGCTATGGAACCTTTTTAGTCTGTCGATATTAGCTAGGTCTTTAAATTCATTCCCATCTCTATTTATAAAAATCGCTGCTCCTTTTGTTAGCAACTTTTTTGACACAAACGGACTTTCCCAGTTTAGCATAAATTTCCCCCAGATGTCTGGCACTCCTGGCCTCATAAGCTTGAAGACCAGATCCCCTTGTTTCAATGAATGCTTTTTTACTTTCTTACCAAATGATCGAGCTAGTCTTTTCTGATAGACTTGATTGTGATAATAAGCTCGCAACCTATCCTCATTTAATAGATTCAATTGCAGTAATCACTATTGTGCCCATTTTGCCTCTGGAATCTTAGCATCCATAACCACTCTTAAAGATCTCAATTCGATTTCAACTAGCAAAACCGCTTCAGTCCTGTATACCAGAGAAAATGGCGTTGCTTCTATCGAGGTTCTGACGATGGTTCTATAACCCCAAAGTGTAAAAGGTAGCTTTTCTGCCCAGTCTTTATAGTTTTGTATCATCTTGGCCAATATTCTTCTGACATTCTTATTTGCTGCTTCAACCGCCCCATTAGCCTAAGGTCTGTAAGGGGAAGACCTGTGGTGCTGGATTCCATATTTCTAAGGCATTTGCTTAGTTTCAGCCAAGAATTGTACCCCATTATCAGATACTATATGGTGCGGGAGGCCATATCTACATATTAAATTTCGCTCGATGAACCTAGCCATGTCTCTAGCATCGATCTTCTTGGAAGATTCAGTTTCAACCCATTTAGTGAAGTAATCGATGGTGACTATAATGAACCTATGCCCATTAGAAGCGGTAAGATATATCTCGCCTATGATATTTATTCCACTAAACTGTCTTTTATTGCTGATACAGGTTAGAGGTTTGGCTGGACACGGTGGCCTTAAGACTAGTGAATTTAGGAGATAATCCCTAATAGTATCAAAGGCCACTTAACAATCACTTTTCCACACAACCGGTTGATTCTTCCTGAGAAACTTAAAGATCGGGTCACACACCAAAGCTAGCTTGGCAATAAATCGGATGATGTACTGAAGCTTTCCCAGGAAACTTATAACTTCCTTCTGTGATGCATGCCGAAACCCGGAGGCCCCGAATGTAACAACCCCTACCCATACGTAGGCGAACCCATCCGTATCGGATGAGATGTTCACGTCTCGTGAACATTAGTTCATAACTCGTGAACATGATTCACGTGTCCTGAATCTCCCCTCTTCCCTGCCCAACGCGTGATTCAGCTTCACCACTCGCGCGCCAAAACTTCACGAGTCATGCTTCTCAATCACGAGTCGGACTGCAATCCCACAAGCGTCCAAAGAGCATTTACACGACGGTATGGGATTCCTTACCGCCGTGTAGCTTGACGGACCAACAATCCAGAGAGCATTTACATGGCGGTATGGACATCTATACAGCCGTGTAAAACGACCAAACCCAGGAAAAATGCCAGAATTCACACAACTCAAAACCCAATTTAACATACTTCAAAATCAAACTATATGCTCATCAAAATCAACTTAAAACTCACCATTTTATAACCATAAACTTGGAGAAATCATACATTAAACACACTTAAATCCTCCAAACCCAAACTCAGCAATTTACAACTATCAATTTAATCAAATGCACATTTATACCAAATAAAAAATAATCAAGGCTTATATCATTAAGTGCTCAATATCCATAATTTTCATGCCAACATAAACCTTGTTCATCATCCAAATTTCTAGAAATATAAATCAATATACCCAAAACACAAAATGCACACTTTCAAATAAATTCCGTAAACCTGAAATTCATTAGCTCCAAATTACTTGGTACCCCTTCCACCAGCCTTCTCCTTCCCCTTGGGATCACGAGGAGGCTCAACTTGTCACACCCCAACCTATACCATGGAGACTTCTCCGAGAATTAGAGGGAGAAGGATCCAAATAGGTAGGAGTGTCACATCCCACTAGTACAAATAAAGAAAACATCGCATACAAAGTAACATATCAATGATAAATCAAGCTCGGAAAGAAAGAAGAGTGATACTGAACAAAATGAATACTTTTATTAATATACATAAAAGAGGTCTTTACATTTTGTAACAGACACAACAAAACAAATATATAAAAGCCCAAGGTACACTGTTCCAACGGGCTAACAAAACATTATATCTATTACAAAAGAAAGGAAAGCCTATACTACAAAACTTCAATCTCTAGTTGCGTTGGCCTTCCCGATGCGACACGCCCAAACCATGCGTACCAAAACCTTCCACACCTGCACGGATAAACACCCGTGCTAAGCGGAATCGCTTAGTGGGGAAAACACAAATGCATAACCGCCACTCACAGTGACGACAACAGAAAGCACATGATAATGATACAAATTATAGATATAGAATCATACATAATTAATTCAAATACTTATATTATCATCCAATGTTCTTGTACACAGACACACTAACACCCGCTTAATCATAAAGAGTGGATAACGAGTACACATAGATACTTGAGAGTATCAATATCGTATTATAAACACATAGATACCCGAAGGTATCAAATCATTCTTTTTATTTTTGTTCCAAATTATTTTCATATAGAATCTTAAGAAAGATTCAAATAGAAGGATCGCGATGATCCGATCGGGGGACCTGATCAGGGTCCAAAATCGTACACATAGCTGCAGCAACACATAACTCTATTAGGCATGCCTAACTATCCACTTTCCGATATTAGCAGGTTATACGAAATCTTGTCAAATTAACATACATATTATTCATTTAAATAGGTATTCAAGGCTTTAATAAAAGAGTGCATGCAAAAGAAATCAAGTCATTAAGCAAAAAGGAGAAGAAATCAAGTTTGGAAGTCACGTCTGTCGCGCTCGCGACAGAAGCCAAAATACACCTCCCCGCCTCGTCTCGCGATCGCGAGTAACCTCATACTCGCGAGAGGACGTAGGTGCTGCTCTCTGTCGCGCTCGCGATAAAAGAGAGCCTTGCACAAGTTCGGAGCTTCGGGTACTCTGTTGCGCTCGCGACAGCGAGCTCCCTTCGAGCTCCTCGGTGCGACACCTCTCGCGCCGGCGCGAGGGCTGAAACCTCCGTGCTCTGTCGCGCTCGAGACAGTGTCGCGATCGCGACAGATACGGGTTTTTCAGCTCTTACGCCCAAATCTGCAGAATTCTCACACTAAACACATTCAAACTTCCAAAATTGATTCTAAACCTCAAAATTAAGCAACACAAGCATCAATAACTCAAAATATAATTAAAACCCAGCTTTATCCCCATTCATCTTAATCAAATCAAGCCAAATGCATGCCCAATTCCACGAAATTCAAAAACAGTATATTTAACAACAATTGCAATTATTCACCTGATTTCTTGCAAATCCTTCAACAATATTCATTCTCTAGCACCACATATCATGCTAATTTCACTTCAAGCTATACATATTCAATTCGTAACTCTAATCAAAGCTAAAAGTGCCAAAGCCCAACTTAAATCACAAATACACATATGAAACAAATGTTCCCAAACCTTATCTCCTCTGCTCCTACTCGTGAGTTTTGCTCCCGCTAGCGATTTCTTTCCCTTTTTCCGGTCTAGGAGACTCCTCTGAACCACAAACCCACAACAACTAAGATCAATTTTACAACAACCCACACATATACATATATAATTATAAAACCTAGAGAAGAGGAAAAAGAAAATCTAAGACATCGTTAACCCATACTCACCTTTTGAGCTTCAAATTTACAAGCTAAACAACCCAAACTACTCAAGGAAAGGAGAGGGAGCAAGATCGGGCCAAGAAAAGAAGGAACAAAGAAGAAGAAAGAAGAAAAGGAGAGAATGGTGTGAAAGAGGGAAAAAGAACGGGAAACAAGAAGGAATGGTTGTTCTCTCTCTCTCTCACCAAACCCATTAAATGCTAACTTATCATTTATGCCACATGTCATTCTCCCCATAAGACACTTGCCCCAGAACACACCCTACTCCCATACACTTCTATACATACTAATTTATCCCTTGCTCACATCTTACTCCCATACATTAAATCATATACTAACCTATATCCTCTTCTCAAACTAATACATATACACACACACATATTATATAAATAATCCAAATTAACACATACATGCAACATATAAAGCACACACATACAGACACTGACAGGCTCAAACTACTGGGGTGGTTTTGGGGTGTTACAATACTCCCCCACTTAACAGAATTTCATCCTCGAAATTCTTACCTGCTTCAAACAATTGAGGGTATTGCAATCTCATAGCTTCCTCTGGTTCCCATGTGGCTTCTTCAATACCATGATGTTGCCATAAGACCTTAACCAACGGTATTTGTTTATTCCGGAGCTGTCTGATTTCCCTATCCAAAATCCTTTTCGGTTCTTCATCATAAGAAAAGTCTGGCTAAATTCGGACATCTTGTACCGGTAACACATGCGAAGGGTCTGACCGACATTTTCGAAGCATAGATACGTGAAAAACATCATGTAGTCTAGCTAACTCCATCGGCAAAGCTAACTGATACGCTACTGGACCTACTTTTCTTAGGATCTCATATGGTCCAATAAAGCATGGACTTAGTTTGCCTTTCTTTTCGAAACGGAGAACCTTTCGCCACGGTGACACTTTTAAGAAAACCTTATCACCCACTTCGTACTGAATATCTCTGCGCTTCAGGTTAGCATAAGAACGTTGTCGATCCTTGGCTGCTTTCAAGTTCTGTTGCACAACCCTTACTTTCTCTTCGGTATCCCGCACTATATCCGGACCTATCATAGCCTTTTCTGACAGTTCAGTCCAACATATTGGCGTTCTACATTTCCGTCCATACAATGCTTCGTAAGGGGCCATACCAATGCTCACTTGATAGCTATTATTATACGCGAATTCCATCAAGGACACATACTGATCCCAGCTTCCAGAGAACTCTAAAGCACAACCCCGTAGCATATCTTCCAAAACTTGAATAACCCTTTCTGATTGACCATCGGTCTGAGGATGGAAAGCAGTACTAAAATTTAACCGAGTTCCCAAAGCCGCTTGAAGTTCTTTCCAAAACTTGGATGTAAAACGAGGATCTCGGTCAGATACAATGGATAACGGAATCCCATGTAATCGAACTATCTCATCTACATAAAGTTCCGCTAACTTGTCCATAGAATAATCCAACAGCACTGGCAGAAAATGCGCGGATTTTGACAATCGATCTTCTATAACCCATACTGAATCATGCTTACGCTGAGTCATAGGCAGGCCAGATACAAAATCCATCGTGATGTCATCCCACTTCCATTGGGGAATGGGTAAGGGATGAAGCAATCCCGATGGCACTTGATGCTCGGCTTTCACTTGCTGACAGGTGAGACACCTAGAAACAAATTCTGTTATATCCCTTTTTATTCCTGGCCACCAATAAAATTGCTTCAGATCTTGATACATCTTGTCCCCACCAGGATGCATAGTAAAAACTGATGAGTGAACTTCTTGCAATAACTTCTTCCTTAACTCACCCACATTAGGTACACATAACCGATTACCGTGCCTAAGCACTCCTTCTCCATCTATCAAATATTCAGTCCGTTTGCCCTCTTTCACTACTTGACAAACACGCTGTAGCACATGGTCATCTAACTGGGCCTTTGCAATCTCTGATCTCAAACTTGGTTTAACTTTAAGTCGAGCAATCAGAGCACCTTCAGAATCAAATCTCCATCTGCTTCGGCTAGCCAGCAACGCAGACATAGACTTTCTACTGAGAGCATCAGCCAGTACATTAGCTTTACCCGGATGGTAGTCAATAATACAATCATAATCCTTGAATAGCTCTAACCATCTCCGCTGCCTCAAATTCAACTCCTTCTGAGTTAACAAATACTTGAGACTCTTATGATCGGTAAAAATTCTGCACGTCTCCCCATATAAGTAGTGCCGCCATACTTTAAGCGCAAACACTACCGCTGCTAACTCCAAATCGTGGGTCGGATAGTTCCGCTCATGAGGCTTCAACTGTCTCGATGCATAAGCTATAACTTTGTTCCCTTGCATCAGAACACAACCTAACCCAATTCCCGAAGCATCACTGTACATAATGTACTCTTTACCCGAAACTGGCTGTGTGAGTACAGGAGCTTTAACCAATAACTCTTTTAAACGATCAAAACTGGCTTGACACTTCTCAGTCCATACAAACTTAACATCCTTCCGAAGTAGCTTGGTTAAAGGAGAGGCTAACACTGAAAACCCCTGAACAAACCGTCGATAATGCCCTGCTAAACCCAAAAAACTTCTCACTTCAAGTACATTCTTCGGAGGCATCCAATTTACAATTGCTTCAATCTTACTTGGATCAACACGTACACCCTCTGCTGACACCACATGTCCAAGGAAGGCCACTTCTCTCAACCAAAACTCACATTTACTGAGTTTTGCATACAGTTGATGATCTCTTAACATCTGCAACACCAACCTAAGATGTTCCTTATGTTCTTTTCGATCTCTGGAGTATACCAAAATGTCATCAATAAATACCACAACAAACTTGTCCAGATACGGTCGGAAAACTCGGTTCATCAGATCCATAAAGGCCGCAGGTGCGTTGGTCAAACCGAAAGGCATCACTAGAAATTCGTAATGACCATAACGCGTCCGAAAAGCCGTCTTCGCCACATCTGCTTCTTTAACCCCCAACTGGTAATAGCCTGATCTCAGGTCTATCTTAGAGAATACTCCAGCTCCTCTCAACTGATCAAAAAGGTCTTCAATCCTTGGCAATGGATACTTATTCTTGATAGTCACTTTATTAAGCTGTCGATAATCAATACACATCCGTAGAGTTCCATCTTTCTTCTTAACAAACAGCACTGGAGCGCCCCACGGTGATACACTGGGCCGAATGAATCCTTTGTCTAACAACTCCTGTAACTGACTCTTCAATTCCTTCAATTCCACTGGGGCCATTCGGTAAGGAGCCTTAGAAATTGGAGCTGTCCCTGGGACAATCTCGACTGACAATTCGACTTCTCTCTCAGGAGGTAATCCCGGTAATTTTTCCGGAAAGACATCTACAAAATCTCTTACAATAGGAATGTCTTGAATATTAACTTGTCCTCTCCGAGAATCCAAAACCATAGCCAGAAACGCTTTACAACCCTTCCTGATAAATCTTCTGGCTTTCATAGCTGATACCACGTTATGCAGAGAGATGCTTCCAATTCCCTTCATAATAACAGGTACTTGATCCTTATCCTTCAAAACCATTACCTTCCTATGACAGTCCACTACTGCCCGGTGTTTATCCAACCAATCCATCCCCAGAATAATATCAAACTCATGGAACGGCAAGCAGATCAAATCCATGACAAACTCTATACCCTGAATCTTTAAGGGACACTTCCGACACATCCGATCAACCAAAACACTATGGCCTAACGGACTGGATACACAGATCTCATATTCCAATTTCTCTTCACTACCCAATTTATTCCATAACTTACCAGAACACACATAGGAATGGGTAGAGCCCGGGTCAATCAAAGCATAAACTTCAGAGTCAAACAAAGAGAACTTACCGGCAATCACTCCGGGAGCATTCTGTTCCTCTCGGGCCTTCATAGCATAGGCCCTACCAGCTGTCGGCACAGGGTGATCTACTGATTCTGAGGGTTCTCTCTCTCGGGCTCGACCGCGCTGACCTCTACCTCTTCCCCGATTACGGCTTCCTTGGGGTGTAATGGACCCAACTCGACTAGCTTCCTATTGTCCTGATGGATCTCCATACCGACTTGGACAATTCGCAAGTAAATGGTCCGTAGAACCACATCTGAAACAACCTCCGGTTAACCATCGACACTCACCCCAATGTTGTTTGTTGCAATGAGTACATCGGGGAGTGCTATCTCCTCTACCTGTGCCCGCTCCCCTGGAAGAACCCTGTCTCCTCCCTCTAGGGGCCGGACTAGCTACAGACTCATCAGCAAAGTTTCCTTGCGATTCCCTCGGCCTCTTGCCTGAAGAAGAGCCACCTCTTGCAGACTTCCTTCTTTGAGCTTTCTCTATTAGAATATTCTCAGAACGTTATGCCCTCAAGGCTGCTTGAACCAACTAATAATACTCCACATTTGGAGCCGACATCAAAGAGATTAACATCACCTTCAAAGACTCATTCAAGCCTGATTCAAAATGCTGACATCTGAACTCATCTATGAGAACCCTGGACGGTGCATACTTACTAAGCTTGTTAAACTCATTTTCATACTCGGCCACCGACATCATTCTTTGCTTGAGAGTTAGAAATTGTGCCCACTTGGCCTCCTTATATGCTTTAGTCACATATCGGTTCTGGAACTCACTCTCGAAAAATTCCCATGTAATCGGTTCAGGAACCTGCGGTTGACTAGCCACTAGCCTCCACCAATCATAAGCAGAGCCTTGCAACAAAGACAGTGCACACTCCACTTCTTGATCTGGTGGACATCTTATCTCCCTAAGTACTCTGGATGTCTTCTCTATCCACATCTCTGCCTTATCAGATTCGTCTATGCCAGTACCAAAGAAATCCTCTGCACCATGCTTTCTTAACTTCTCAATAGGGGCACTGGGTGCTGTTACCCTCTCAAGTACCCTCGTCATATTCTGCAGCATCGCTTCCAATGGTCCAATAGGCACCTCAGGTCGCCCCCTAGGAGGTTGAGCCGGACCAGACACTGAGGGATCTTGCTCTTGGGGATTCGCACTTTCCGTTGACCCCTCAAGCGATCCACGAACAGACTCCATAACTACAAAACATAAACGCAGTGCGCATCAGGCCAACACAACACCAACAGACTTCCTAACACACTGAAACCCAGTAACATCTAACCCAATAGCTCTGATACCACCTAATGTCACACCCCAACCTATACCATGGAGACTTCTCCGAGAATTAGAGGGAGAAGGATCCAGATAGGTAGGAGTGTCACATCCCACTAGTACAAATAAAGAAAACATCGCATACAAAGTAACATATCAAGGATAAATCAAGCTCGGAAAGAAAGAAGAGTGATACTGAACAAAATGAATACTTTTATTAATATACATAAAAGAGGTCTTTACATTTTATAACAGACACAACAAAACAAATATATAAAAGCCCAAGGTACACTGTTCCAATGGGCTAACAAAACATTATATCTATTACAAAAGAAAGGAAAGCCTATACTACAAAACTTCAATCTCTAGTTGCGTTGGCCTTCCCGATGCGACACGCCCAAACCATGCGTACCAAAACCTTCCACACCTACACGGATAAACACCCGTGCTAAACGGAATCGCTTAATAGGGAAAACATAAATGCATAACCGCCACTCACAGTGACGACAACAGAAAGCACATGATAATGATACAAATTATAGATATATAATCATACATAATTAATTCAAATACTTATATTATCATCCAATGTTCTTGTACACAGACACACTAACACCCGCTTAATCATAAAGAGTGGATAACGAGTACACATAGATACTTGAGAGTATCAATATCGTATTATAAACACATAGATACCCGAAGGTATCAAATCATTCTTTTTATTTTTCTTCCAAATTATTTTCATATAGAATCTTAAGAAAGATTCAAACAGAAGGGTCGCGAGGATCCGATTGGGGGACCTGATCAGGGTCCAAAATCGTACACATAGCTGCAGCAACACATAACTCTATTAGGCATGCCTAACTATCCACTTTCCGATATTAGCAGGTTATACGAAATCTTGTCAAATTAACATACATATTATTCATTTAAATAGGTATTCAAGGCTTTAATAAAAGAGTGCATGCAAAAGAAATCAAGTCATTAAGCAAAAAGGAGAAGAAATCAAGTTTGGAAGTCACGTCTGTCGCGCTCGCGACAAAAGCCAAAATACACCTCCCCGCCTCGTCTCGCGATCGCGAGTAACCTCGTGCTCGCGAGAGGACGTAGGTGCTGCTCTCTGCCGCGCTCGCGAGGGTTGTCGCGCTTGCGACAAAAGAGAGCCTTGCACAAGTTCGGAGCTTTGAGAACTCTGTCGCGCTCGCGACAGAGAGCTCCCTTCGAGCTCCTCGGCGCGACACCTCTCGCGCCGGTGCGAGGGCTGAAACCTCTGCGCTCTGTCGCGCTCGCAACAGTGTCGCGATCGCGACAGATATGGGTTTTTTAGCTCTTACGCCCAAATCTACAGAATTCTCACACTAAACACATTCAAACTTCCAAAATTGATTCTAAACCTCAAAATTAAGCAACACAAGCATCAATAACTCAAAATATAATTAAAACCCAGCTTTATCCCCATTCATCTTAATCAAATCAAGCCAAATGCATGCCCAATTCCACGAAATTCCAAAACAGTATATTTAACAACAATTGCAATTATTCACCTGATTTCTTGCAAATCCTTCAACAATATTCATTCTCTAGCACCACATATCATGCTAATTTCACTTCAAGCTATACATATTAAATTCGTAACTCTAATCAAAGCTAAAAGTGCCAAAACCCAACTTAAATCACAAATACACATATGAAACAAATGTTCCCAAACCTTATCTCCTCTGCTCCTACTCGTGAGTTCTGCTCCCGCTAGCGATTTCTTTCCCTTTTTCCGGTCTAGGAGACTCCTCTGAACCACAAACCCACAACAACTAAGATCAATTTTACAACAACCCACACATATACATATATAATTATAAAACCTAGAGAAGAGGAAGAAGAAAATCTAAGACATCGCTAACCCATACTCACCTTTTGAGCTTCAAATTTACAAGCTAAACAACCCAAACTACTCAAGGAAAGGAGAGGGAGCAAGATCGGGCCAAGAAAAGAAGGAACAAAGAAGAAGAAAGAAGAAAAGGAGAGAATGGTGTGAAAGAGGGAAAAAGAACGGGAAACAAGAAGGAATGGCTGTTCTCTCTCTCTCTCACCAAACCCATTAAATGCTAACTTATCATTTATGCCACATGTCATTCTCCCCATAAGACACTTGCCCCATAACACACCCTACTCCCATACACTTCTATACACACTAATTTATCCCTTGCTCACATCTTACTCCCATACATTAAATCATATACCAACCTATATCCTCTTCTCAAACTAATACATATACACACACATATATTAAATAAATAATCCAAATTAACACATACATTCAACATATAAAGCACACACATACAGACACTGACAGGCTCAAACTACTGGGGTGGTTTTGGGGTGTTACACAACTAATCACAACACCCAAAATCACATAAACATAACAAACCCTAAATTAAATCCCAAACCAACGAAGAAGAAGAAAAGATAAAGAAGATGAAGAAATGCAACAAAACTTACCAATGAGGGTCAAGAGATGATCAATTCCTACCAACACACTCTTGGATCCAAGCTAGGGCCCTCAAATGGAGAGAAAAGGAAGAAGAGAAGTAGAGAGAAGAGAGAAACAGGAAAGAGGAAACTAATCTGCTTTCCCTTCTCTTTCTTCTTCTAGTTACCCCTTTTTCCTTACCCTAGCCAAGTGTCACTTCCTCATTGGTGGAGATTGACCTTTCATACCTAACAAGCATGCACTACACACACACAATGCCATCCTCACTAAAGCACACCCTACCAACATGTGCACATGCACACACTATCACAACCCAACATAGCACACCCTAATAACCTATATGTACACACACTCTAGTAAAATCCCCAAACTTGCATTTTACCCAAAATGCCCTTATCACATGTGTAACACCCCCTACATCCCCGTTGGAAGGACGCGGGCGTGCTACCGACGCTCACTCACATACATGCACACATACGCTAAGCGGAAGCATACGTTCATGCAAAAACACGGGAAATTAAAAAAACTTATCTTGAGAAGCAAAACTGGACATACATTAACTCACATACACGCAGGCACTAAGCCAAAACATATACACATGCATACATATGATCATTCAGCGGAAGCATAAAGCGGAGAAATAACTGAAACTTAATTACAATAAGATCCTTACATAATAAAAAGGCTACAATTTACAGAAATCAAAATACAGAAGCTGAACAGAATAACATAACACTTCTAACTCCTATGTGGCCGACCCTGCAGACGCGCGACTCGAACCGAACCCAACCTGCCACCTGCACGGGAAAAGAGCCTGTGCTAAGCGATAAACGCTTAGTGGGGAGAACACACAAGCAAGATGGATGGCCATTCACAATGGTCACCAGAACAAATTACATACACAAATGGCATATACAAATAATCACAACAGATGGATAAATAAGCCTACATAGGAAAGCCATGCATTCGGAAGTTCATATACACATACTTGTACATATTACCTGAGTGCTCGTCTCAATATCATATTCGTCCGAATACTACACTCTTATATCATATTAAGCAAAGCCCCAAACAGACAAGGGATCACAGTAGATATAAATATTCATGTAAGAATACTTACAGACTCTTATGCATGTAGGTACCGGGGCATCAAGTGTCAGTACCCTACCGTGCACAGTCACGAGAGATAATACACATATGATTATCATGTCAAGTATTCATGCATTAACGGAAAACCCATTCACATGCAATGCAATTATCAGGCAATATGCACCCAACTATCATGCCGAGAACGCAAGTTAACTAAACATACTTTTATCATGCCCTAAGACACATACGCTAACTGGAACTCAGAGTATAACATCAAACCACCACACTTCCACTGTGCCACTCTAATCCATACAATATCATGCCTTAAAATGTAAATACATGACCACACGCTGAAATCACTACAATAGGAAAACTAGAGAGAGGAGGCATGTAACATAACACAGTATATATATATACATTCCAAGGTCAAGAGCACATTCATTACGTATCTTGATTCATATAATTCACTATAACCGTCAAAAGTACAAAATCATGTTGGTGCACATGCTTACTAATCATAGCATTCAAAACCTATTAATTCATATTCTTATAGACATAACTAATCGAATTCATGGCATTTAAAAGATCATGGTCACAGTCACGCACATCTTAATTCCCGTACCTATATTCACAACCGTTGGCATACCATACATTCACAATATGCTATGCATATACCCATATATGCAGATAAATATGTCTAATTCACATGTTTAGGTCACACTTAACCCATTCAGAGATTCATAATCACATTCGGATACATAACCGATTCACATGTCCAGAATCATGCTTAATCGAATATCACATTCTCTTGTTCATATTAGGCAAAACAGACAGAATACCTACTGACTCAAAATAGTGGATAACGAGTATACAGACAGTACTTTACGGGTACGAGCCGATACAGACAGTACTTTACGGGTACGAGCCGATAAATCAAGATACTTTTAACTTTTACAAAACACTTTCAAAAGGGATCTTGAACAAGATCCGAACATATAAGGGTTCGCGAGGAACCAAACGGGGACCTGATCAGGGTCCAGACATTCAAAGGGCTGCAGCTAAGAGACTCTATTAGGCATGCCTAACTATCCACTAGACTGACTCTTGCAGGCGAAGAATTTCACAGTTTACGGCCATAGTTCAATTATAACAAGCAAAGAGTTCACTTACTTTGATGAATAGGTACATACATAATATAGCTCATATCAGGTGGTAACGCATGCTAAAATCCACAATTAAACATTCCTAACACATACAAAAATTAAGGGATTTTATTGCAAAAACAGGGTACGTCACGGTGGTAATCAAACTGGTTGCCACCGTGACATACCAAGGATCTTCGGCAGAAAGCAAGTCTGGGGTACCTCACGGTGGTAACTAAATAGGTTGCCACCGTGACATACCCACAACCCAGAACAGAATCTAAGGTCTGAACACCTCACGGTGGTAACCAGATTGGTTGCCACCGTGACCTATTCAAACTCACGACAGAAATGCATCTGGTTCGTGCCTCACGGTGGTAACCGAATTGGTTGCCACCGTGACCCATGCCAGATGCGATTCCTGAGGGCGATTTCCAGGTTATTCAAACCAACTATCCCAAAGTTCTCAATTCAAACAACATATCCTCATTCCAATAGCAATAAAAACCCAAATCAAACATCATTGAATCATGCCATTAATAAGTCTTAGACATGAATTCGAAGAACAACATCATATTACATCAATTCATGCTAACACTTAACAATGCAAAGTCTTAGTCATGCAACGGTACAATTTACACTTAAGCATAGCATAATATTCTTAGAGAAGGATCATAAGTACAGATATGCATAATACATTTCACATTCAATATCACATGATCATACAGATTAAGGTATTACAACCCTTAAGTGTCATTTAACTTGACTAGATACTAATCATACAATTACACCTAATTATTTTATTAGTTTGTATTGATCTTAATCCTATTCACATTTATTTTCCAAGTGATAACTATTCTTATACTCATTTAATAGTCCTAAACATGCATCGAATGGATCCTAGGAAGTTCCGGTGCAAAACGGGTTCAATTCGGGAAGAAAAACACATAAAATGGTCAAGACAGAAGGGGTCACGGTGGTAATGAATTTGGTTACCACCGTGAGGTCCCAAACTAAGCATTTTGTCCAGGATTTACATATGTCACGGTGGTAATGAATTTGGTTACCACCGTGACCTACAAAAAACTTACAAACCAGAAGCTACGATTCAGGACTGCTTCAGAACTCATTTTTGTTCAGCCTAAACGGACATCTAAATAACATTTTTAGGCAAACATTCCTTCTTAACAAACCTTCCCTAGGATGTTAAAATTCAAATGAAACAAATTTCAGATTAAAAGAACATCTATAACTCCAGATATGAGATAAAACATCAAAACTGGTCCAGTAACCCGACCCAACCAGAAGCACTTCAGATTTTAGCTTATTCAAGGGTCTTAGAGCCAGAACTGGCTCCTGGTCCTTCAGAGATAATTTTATATCTATATATAATCTTTCAAACGGAACTAGAATTACTCAATTTGGAGGTCTATAACTCTACTTATGACAAAAGCAATACACAAAGGTCTGGCAAAAACAAAATAGAATTTCCCCAAAATCATACTTTACACTCCAAAAGCTATATGAACAGTCTAACACATCCAAGAAATCATGAAAAATTATCCAATAAATAATCATGCATGATTTATACATCAAAATCATATAACACATAGCTCCCAAACCTGGAAATCAAAGCTTTAAACCGATCACTTCAAAATCCAACCTTCTCTTCCCTTCTCCTCCAATTCTTGCAACCAAATCAAATCAAAACCTCATTAACCCAAGAACATAACCTTTAAAACCCACTCAAATCTGAAAAAGGAGGAGAAGAAGAAGTATACTAAAAGCAAAACAGCCACTTACCTCCTATAGAACCTTCAAAGCTCAAACCCTAGACCAAAGGTGGAAGAAAACCCACATGAAAGGAAGAGAGAGCAGAAATGTAGATGGGAAAGGGAGAGAGAGGCATGGGAAAGGAAAGGCAAAACTTCCTTTGGCATCCACGGGAAGCTACTCCCTCAATCCCTCTCTCTTCTCTTTTCAAATCCCAATCAATGCTCCCACCAACCTTACACATGTCACCCCACTATTGGTCCCTAATGATCTCATCTTGACTAACAACCCAAGGCACCAAACTCCACTCACACTATATAACTTCCCATGAAACACTTTTACATCCTAGTTACCATGCACTAATACCACTAGATCATGCCAAAACCAAAGTACCCTACATCCATACACACATGCACACCTTATAATTTTCCCCTCTTAACATAATTAATTATTTACTTTGCAATTAAATCCTAATTATCCAAAATATTTCATACACAAATTACCGAAATACCCTTCACTTATCCGACTTAGCTTGTAAAATCCAACTAGGCCCGATTTAGGGTGTGACAACATGCCTTCACACACATAATTCACACATGCACAAATGGCTCCAACTTCTAGGGGGCAAACGGGGTGTTACACTGAAAACCCGCTTTTAGGGAGTTCGAGAGAGGTTCATAGAACTTGTAAGGATTACAAAGGCATCTATTTTTGGCAACAAGAGGTATTTTAGAGTCACCACACAATAAAACATTGGGAAAGTACATCTAGCCTCACTGAGCCTAAGACAAAGCATATCAGTCTATTTCTGGCAATGAGAGATATTTTGGAATTCCCATTGTAACAAAACATTGGAAATGGTTCATCTAATCTCATGAAGCCTAAGACAATACGTATTAGTCTATTTTGGGCAACACGAGATATTTTGGAATTCCCTTCCTAATAGAACATTGGAAAGGTTCATCTAACCTCATATTATTCATACCTCGATTAAAGTTATAAGTGAGTCTTGAAATTAAAATTTCATTCCCTTTCTCATGCAGTTTAACGCAGTTATTGAAGCGCATTCTAAACATGTAATGAAAGTGGTAAATAAGATAATTTAGAACAAATAGATAAAGGTACATTAATTTTTAATAAAACTAGGGGCGGAATACAACCCCCAATGTAAATGAACAGAAACAAAAAAAAAAAACATACATAAAATGGGATATTCAATTTGAGAACACTGGTTCCTGCATGCACGCTTAAAATAATAATATTGAAGGTGGCCGTTTTATTTGGATGGAAAACTAGGACATTGGTCCTATTTTAATAAAAAAATTCTCCTTTTATTTGTAAAAACCTTTGGGTGCCTTTCATTAAAGAGCAAAAGAAATGACATTTATAATAATGAATAAAAATTAAGAAAAAATAAATGAGAGAAATAGGGTAGAAGAAATGAACAGAATCTATGTCCTCGAATCATCCTAATTAGTTCCCTTTTTCGGCAAACAATATTCAACCAAATAAATAAACTCACAAAGAAAACAAAATCACATGTTAGCAAGATAAAATTTCAGAAGCAAAATAAATACTTGAAATGGTAGGAAAAATCGAGATGACTTACCTAAGATGTATTGAAGCAAGAAATAAAAGAAAGGAATGAAAATAACCAAAGGAAAGGAAAGAAAGAGGGCCAGGGATAGCCAAGGGGGGCGAGCAATGGCCGTCCCCGGGGCGACTGATGGGAGGAAAGAGTTCCTCGCGACGGCCTGTTGCTCACTTGAGCAACAGCCGTCGGTGAGGCCTTCAGCCCGTCGGTCATCTCCGGACCTCAAAAATGGGAAAAACCAACTTAAATCCAAGATTTTCACTTTTTAAGCCATTTTTCATGCAATATATCATCAATAAAGCAAACAAAAGCGATAAAATGAGATAATTAAAAGGAATTAAATCATATCTTAAAATGGTTAATCCTGAATATTGACTCTCGGAATGTTAATTTTCAGAAGGTGAAAGTCGTGCAGATCTCCCCTTGACTACTACAAGGATTGGTTGACCAAAGAAAATGATTGAAAACAATTTCCCTTTAAAATTATTCTTTTCAAAATGAAATGGAATTTTTGAGAAGGAAAATCAAGAGAAAAGAGTTGATTTCTCTTTCTTGATTTGACTTTTATGATAGTTTTGTATCTTTAGAAAGATAGATCGAGTGAAGAAAATTGATTTTTCTTTCTCTAGTTCTTCCTTATTCTTTTCGAAAAATTTTGAAAAGAGAAAATTCGATATAGAAGGAAAACTTTTGCTTATGAAAATCTCGAATCTCAAAATCTCCAACCCCTTGCCTAGATCCTCAGCCTGCTATTTATAAGCTAATTGAAGATAACGATAAAAAATTCAAATTTTTTCAAAATTCAAGTTATCCTTAGAGATGGATATCAATTTTTTTTTCGAATTCAAAAAGATTTTAGAAGATAAAATCAAATCTTTTTTTAATTCAAATTATATTTGGAGATAGAATCAAATCTTTTTGAATTCAAACTAGATTTGAGAAGATAAAATCAAATCTTTTTGAATTCAAATAAGATTTCACTACAAGAAATTTGACTTTTTGTGACGAATTTTTTAATGACACATAAAATTTTGTCACTAATTGTAACTTACAACGATGAATTTTTTAAAACGTCACCATACTATTTATTATTGTGACGAAATTATCTTGCGTCATTTTATGTTTTAATTATCGTCACTAAAAGATTAATTTGGTGACGAAAAAATATATTTCGTCATGGTTTATTTAAGAGAGATAATTTTCCACCATTTTTTTGGAGGGAAAAAATTTAATGACAAAATAATAACTTATTGCAACATATATAATCATCACAAAATATTTATTTTTCGTGACGAATTATTTTTGTCATAATTAAATAAATTAGTGACGAATTATTTTTATCATAATTAAATAAATTAGTGATAATAAAATCATTTTGTCACAAATAACATATCGATATAAATAAATATTATATTTATGACAAATAAATGTATCACAAAAAATTAATATACTGTGATGAGTTACAATTTCGTCACCTTTGATATGAAAGAAAAATTTCTAATCTTTTTTCTTTAGGAGGAAAAAAATATAACAGAAAAATTTACTATTTGCAACATATAAATTTGTCATGAAATAATTATTTTTTTGTGAGATTAATTATTTTTGTCATAGTTTAATGAATTAGTGACGATAAAATTATTTCGTCACAATAATGTTATCTATGTTAAATAAATATGTTACAAAATTAGTTTGTTTTTCATATTTTGTCAAAAATAACTAAATTATATATAAAAGTTAATTAATTAATAATACAATAATAATTTAGAATAAAATAAATTATTTATTAATAATCTAGAATAAAATAAATTATTTATTAAAACAACATTTTAATGTGAATTTGGACAGGAAACGCCGTCGTTTCTTGCTGCTTCCTCATATCAATGCAGAACTGAAGAATGGAAACAGAGTTGAGGAACGAAACCGGGATTTTTTGTGACGAAAAACATCCGAAAATCATGAAAAAATTTGGTGGGAAAGGGTTATTTTTTGCCGCAATTTTTTGGTTTCCTTCTATTACTCAATTTCTCTGTAATGCTCCAAAAATTTCAATATTTTTATTTAATAAATTGACAGGCTAAAAATTCGTCAAATATTGATTTTGACGCATAAGAGTGGAATTTTTCATTAAAGTTATGTAATTTAATTATTCAAACAATTTATGATGTATATATATATATATATATATATATATATATATATATATATATATATATATATATATATATATATATATATATATATATGAGTATGTTTACATGCAAATAAATAAGAAAATAATAATAAAGAAATAAAGAGTAAATAGACAAAATAAATAATTTTTTCATGTGACAATTTTTATTGGTCTTAAGAGTGTCCAAATATTAGAGGGAATTATGGACTAGAATAAGTGGGAATTGTATGATATAGAAAATAAAACATGAGAAGAAAACTAAAATAGAAAGGGGAAACACGGTGAGCAGATCGGGAAAGAAAGAAGAAACCGAAGAGAGAAAGAGAGGGAGAGGGGGCAGAGCACGGTGGAAGGGGACGGAGCAGCTGGCTGTGGTCGACGGCGAGCAGCAGCTCCTCGCAACGCCGATCTCGGCGTCCTTTCCCCCTCCATCGCGACGTCGCCGTCCTAGGAGAGCAGGAGGAAATCGAAACTTCCTCTGCGTTTTCCGGCGAGCTCCGACGGCGAGAGGTGACACGAACACCACGAAGGGACTCACGGCGGAGAGGCGAAGCTTTCGGTGGCCGTGGATCCTCCTCACTCGACAGGGATGAGCAAATCAGAGGAGAAGAGGACCGTAGCTTCAGACGGCGATTCAGGCTAAACAGCGCCACGGTTGGGCGCGTGATCACCGGAAAAGGAACCCCGAGGCGTCGAGCTTCCTTCTGATGGTCTTGGTGCCTCCGGTGGAGCTCCGGCGAACCTCCGGTGACCATGAATACACAAAAATAAGCAGAAAATTGGTATGTGGCCACCAAATTTACTTTTCTATGTGATTTTTCCATAAGTTAAAAATTTATCAAGAGTGATTTTACTAAATGCATTATGTGAATAAATGTATTTGTGGGATTCCATTGATTTGCTGGGTGAATTGTTATGAGTTTTGGCATAGTTGATTAGAGTAAATTAAGACTTACAGATTTCGGTTGAATAACAAGAATTGGAAAGTTGTCCGTAACTGGTAAACTAGAACAGTATTTTGTAAATTGAAGAATTATAGGTTAAATGGTAAGTCTTGATTAAAATGATGGTGCTTTATAATTCGTTAATGTGGTTACATTAATAAGAAAGGAAATTTTTAAGTAAAGGCTGAAAATACAAGGAAATTTAATGATATGTAATTATGAGTATGTTTAGATCAAATGAGCAGTTATTGCTGGAGCGCTTTGAGTTAGTAAACTATGCCAAGTTATTTTAATTAATTTGTCTACTTAGGCTTACGAAAAGGGATGAAAATCGTGGCATGCGTTTGAGCCGGATTAGGTCAATAGAATTGGGTAGTATAATGTGTAACTTAACTGAGAAACTTGGAACTTAGCTCTATATTTTGAGTGACTAATAAAGCATGAAAGTAAAACATAAAAAGGAAGAAATTGGTTTAGTTTTAGTAATCTAAAAGAGATTCAATTTAAGTGAAGGGTTAGTTGAAATTCATGAAATGAGGAACATGGATATTTGTTTGATTATTTTGATGTATTATATTGTGTTTAAACATTAAAATGGCATTAAATTAGAAATAAATGTATGTATTTTTATCGGATGAATTTCTATTAATTTATGATGTATGCGCTAATTTAAGGCATAATTATTGTGAAAAAGAAATTGGCTAGTGATAAGTTGAGGACTTATAATATGTATCATTTTAATAAAATGAAATTTAGCGTAAATCTATAAAGATAGGATGGAATCTAACATGAAGAAAATTGGTTAAGTAATTAATATACAAGTTTTGCAATATAATTAGTTTGTTTTGAGACTTGCATAAATTCTATTTTCTTTTAATTTCTTGTGATTTCGATTGACTTCTCCAATGTAAGTTTTATATACTTGTGCATTTTTTTTTTTGCAATGTTCAATGACATGAAAATAGTTGAAAATAGTTGCAGATTTTTACATTGGTTTTTATATTTTCTTGTTTTATTCCGAGGGACAAATTTAAATGATAAAGATTATGTATGTTTTACTTGTATTTTATTTTGAAACTTTTTGACTTGCTTGGTATCTCATGTTTTAGTGGTTTTTAATTTTGCAGTTCTTTAATTTAGGTTCATTCCAAACTGTTCAATTGATAGCGATGTTTATGAATTTTCAGGTAACAAGTGTAACTTCTCTTTTATTTACGTCAATGTGATACTTGTGCATTTATTTTTAGCCGATAGTTTTGATGTATTAATATTATACCTTTGTATTTTGTATAATTGAATTGAGTACTGAAATTGGATGATATAAGTATATTATAAGGTATGGTGTGTGAGATTTGATCTAAATTGGAGGATGCGCAAACTTGTGTTGGAGTTTGAATTGAAGTGGGGTGAATAAATATATGATTATTTGAAGTGTAAAGATTTCATTGATTGCAGGGGGATAGGCAATATTATAGAGGGAATTCTGCCGAAATTTCGATAGAATTAAGTGACATTTGTATTTTGATTGAATGAATAGTAAAATTAAATAGCTATAGGGCATATGGGTATAGTGAAAGGATAAAAAAATAAATAATTAGCTGAATTTCGCAATATTTGAAGAGTAGTTTAAGAAAATCAAGTAATTGTGCAGTATCGTTGGAATCATAATGTGTATAAATGAAGGGTGTTGCATGATTGAGTTTTTTTATCTAATATAAGATTTCTTTTTTTGCAGGAACATGATGCAAATTTTGAAGTTTCAACAGATTTTATTTATTGATTAGGATGCAAATTTAATTTTTTATATTAGACAATATGTTTTTTTTAATTAACCTTTTATTTGAATAAATACATTATATTAGATTTTCTTTAGAAATTTAATTGATTGTATGATATTAAATTTAAAATGTGTCATTTTTAATACAATGCATATATGATAAGTATATTTGTCATAATTTGTTGACTTGTTAATTCATAAATAACGATAGAATGTTTATAATTACGATATTAATATTGTAATAAAAAAAATAATTTAATGACAATAAAAAATTGTCACTAAAACTATATTTTGTGACAATTATTTTTATTCTTATTTGTCACTAAAATGTAACGTAATATGATGATTTACATTCATCGTTAATACACATTAATTTAATGATGAAATTATTTTTTGTCACTTAAAGTATTAGATTTAGTGACGAAATTAAATATTTTATGACGAAAATTATATTTATTTGTGACGATAATTACGTAACCAATGTTTAATGGTTTTAATCAGAAGCAGAGTTTCGTCATTAAAAATATTTAATTTTGTGACGAATTTTAAATTTGTCATAAAAAGTACCAATCTTTAGTGACGATAAACAATATAATGTGACGAAATATAATTTTATTTATGACATAATTTTTGTCATGAAAAGTAAGAATTAAAGATGACGATAATCATTTTCGTCACAAAAAGTGATACTTACGGTGACAAAAAAGTAAATCGTCACGTAAACTTTTATGTTACGCGTCTACCGTTACGTTCTCTGTGACGATAAAAAATCATCACCATTACTTTTCAGCGACGAAAAATGAATTTTTCGTGACAATTTTTTGCGTCATAAAAAGTGTAATTTCTTGTAGTGTTTGGAGATAGAATAAAATCATTTTGAATTCAAACTAGATTTAAGAATATAAAATCAAATCCTTTTTAATTCAAATTATCTTTTAGAATTTAAAATGAAATCTTTTTGAATTCAAATTATCTTTTAGAAGATAAAATCAAATCTTTGATATTCATCCTAAGTATAAATATTAAGAAAATTGCAATTTATATACCAAAATGCCGCTAGACACCGATCGACAGCCGTGCCTCGGTCCACCGATGGGCATCGATCAAAGGGCCAGCCTGGTCCTTTGAGCGGCGAGCACCCGCTCACGTGAGGGATAGGTGTCCCTCACTTACGCAAGTGACGGGCACCCCCTCGCGCTAACGACGGGCGTCCCTCGCTTATACGAGCGATAAGCACCCACTCGCGCTAAGCGACGAGCATCCCTTGCTTATAAGGGCAACGGGAACCCACTTGCGAGAGATAGGTATCGCTCGAGCATGAGCAACGGGATCCCTGCTGACCAACGGGCATCGGTTACCCCGATAAAACAATCTTCCAAACGAAATGGCTCCTTTCGATGAAAAAAAAGTGGTTTTGGTCACCAATATCCCTAAAATTTGTGAATTTTAAGGGTGATGGCCTACAACCTCACTCCTTTACCTGTGGAACAGGTACTGGTATCTTCATTGGGTAACTATGATTTGGGCTACCTCGGGACCCGGTGTCTATAGTTGCCCCTAATTTTTGAGAAACTAGTGCACTAGTATCTAAATGAGCCAAAATTCAGAGAAGGGAAGAAGCACGTACTTGAGGCAGTCCTTACCTTTTGCTTTGTCGAAGATCATGGATGGTGGCTTATGATTGTCGCCACCGCGATATCAGTATATGATTATCGCCACTAAGTCATAAGCATATTCCGCCACAGCTCATTTGATATACTGCAATTGGTCCGTCTGGCATATGATTATCGCCTTTGAGACATCGGCATATGATTGTCACCGTTGAGCTATAAGCATATTCCACTACAACTCATTTGATATACTACAGCTGGTCCATTTGGCATATGATTATCACCTTCGGGATGTCAGTATATGATTGTCGCCTCTGAGCAGTAGGCATATGATTGTCGCCACCACTCATTTTCTAGACGATCGTTGATATGCATGGCATATGATTGTTGCCATTTAGATGTCAGCAAATGATTGTCTTCGTCGAACCACTAGCATATGATTGTCGCCATTGACCTTTTTTGTTAACCACCATCGGGTCTGTATGGCATATGACTGTCACCATTTAAAGTGCTGGCATATGATTGTCACCAGTGAGCTAGTTTGCTAACCACCATCAGGTCTGTATGGCATATGACTATTGCCATTCGAAGTGCTGGCATATGATTGTCGCCAGTGAGCTATTTTGTTAACCACCATCAGGTTTGCATGGCATATGACTATTGACATTCAAAGTGCTAGCATATGATTGTCGCCAGTGAGCTGTAGGCATATGATTGTTGGCATTCAAAGTGCTGGCATATGATTGTTGCCAGTGAGCTATTTTGCTAACCACCATTGTGTTGGGTTTCATCGCAATAATTCAAATTAAAAGCAACGAAATATAAATCAAAACCCAAACAGGATCCATGTATTTTCAATTGATTCAAAATGAGGGATTAAGATTTACCGACCTTTTAATGAAGAAAAATCAAAATTAACTCCTTAATTTGGACTACAGGCGCAGCTTCAATCACGAACGCCCTCTACTGGTATCCACATACACGAAGCGAAGAACAGATTATCGCAGGGGTTCTAGCTCCCTTCACGTGCGACCGGATTTTTCTGTGTTTTTCTTTCTAAAATAAAATTGCTGCTAGGGTTTTTCAAGTGGTGGCTAGGGTTTCTCAAAATAGCCTCTCTTAGAAAACGTAATTAGGAGAAAACGTGAATTCTTTTCCTTAAACATATATCTATTTATATATGTAAACCCTAGAGAGATAAATTAGGGATATTATCTCTTATTCAAAATAAGAGAGATACATACATACATACATATATATATATATATATATATATATATATATATATATATATATATATATATATTTATTTATTTATTTATTTATTTCTTTCTTTCTTTCTTTCTGTCTTTCTTTCTTATTCAAAATAAGAAATATCATATGTAAATATATATTTATATATTATTACGAAATTTAAATATAAATACCCATATTTATATAATTTCATAATACCCTAATTAAAATCCAATCCATTCATTGTGGTCTTGGTGTGTGACCCAATAGGTTTATATTAAATTGGCAGTGGGGCCAATACCATAATAGGCCCACAAGTCATAATTGGTCTCTAGCAAGACATTATGACTACCCAAATAATATAAATATCGTTAGTCTGATTTTAACCTGACAATAGAACACATTATTATCCTTTTGTCACATGATATCTTGTTTGAACATAAGTCATAGTCCATGTCAAACTTATATTGTTCAAACATATAATTTCCCGATCACTAAGTAGACTGATAAATTCAAATGACATTGATCACATTATCAATTCATTCGAGCACGGCCATGCATTTTTACAGTCCTACTTATCAAGGGGCCCAATAGATATCTCTCTCATAAGAGAGGGACAAATTCCATCTTCATTATTCACTTTCCTCTGCATAATTCTCATCATGTTCGATGATAAACTTTATAATTATCTGATTAAAGATAATGTTTTATTATGTCAAAACATAATGTTCCTTATCTAGGAAACCGTGATAACCTCAGGTCAATGGATTCAATAATATTTCCATCATAAGATCAGTTATGACACTATCCCATGTAGTGATCTCACAGTGGGTCTATCCAGTACTTTGTTCTCTAACAAGTACCTATCGATTTGATTTATATCATCATATATAATCATCCCATATAGCTCAGTGTTCCTGCCGCTCACCCAGTGGGCGCTCCGCACGTCCACCAACGCCTGTCGGTTGCGAAATCCGCCCAAAATTGCCGAAAACCTAATTTTTGGCCTTTTTACGGGATTTTTTTCCCCAAAATTGATTTTTTAAGGATTTTCATGATTTTTTCAGTTTTTAAAATTAAGATAATAAATATTCTGATTTAAATTTATTTTCTTTTCTTAATTAGTTAGGTTTTTTTTTATTTAGGCATATAAATAGAAAAAGATGAAAATAAAAAGAGGAGAATTCATTTTAGGCTAATTTCTTCATTTTCTCTTCTTCTCTTTTTCAAAAAAAAAAAAATTCTCTACCTTTCTTTGGGTTTTCTCCTCCAAATAAAAATTTCTAAAGGCAAAAATTTCATTTGAATAATTTTTCTTGAGACAAAGAAAAATTCATTTTTTGTTCTTGAGATTTTTATTTATTTTTTTGATCAATTATTTTTTCTTAAGAAAGAGAAAATCATTCTTTGTTTTTGAAAATTTTCATTTTTCTTTCATTATTTTTTGTTTTTTCTTCAAAAAAATCAATTTTTTTAATTAATAATTATTATTTAGACAAAAAAATTCATTTTTTGTTCTTGAGAATTTCTATTTTCTTTAATCATTTTTTTAAGCAATTTATTTCTTGGAATAAATTTTCAATTTTTATTATCTTCAATTCTAATTTTTCAAAACAAAGCAAGAAAATCAATCGCATTTTTCACTCCATCGAATTCAAGTGCTGAGGGTAAACATTCTAGGTTCGATTCCTCATTTTTATTTTCTTTCATTTATTTTTTTTTTTGTTCATATTTAATTAATAATCATGTAAATCATTATATTTATTGTTTGTTTATTTATTTTATGTTATCTTAGATATAAATTTAACATTTTAACATTTTTCTTTTTTATTTATTTATTTAATTATTCATCATTCTTTTATTTATCATTATTATTTTTATCATTATTTTTCATTATTATTGTTATTTATTTATTGTTTATTCATTTATTTATTTGTTTACTTACTTACTTACTTATTATTATTATTATTATTATTATTATTATTATTATTATTATTATTATTATTATTATTATTATTATTATTATTATTATTTTATTAATGTGTTGTTTTATTTATTTCATTATTTCATGTAATTTTATTTGTTATTTATGATGTATTTTATTCCATTTCATTTTATTCATTTTTTATATGTATTTAATTGATTTTCTTGATTTAATTACTAACATTGATCTCATTTGTGTTTGTTTATCATCTTTATTATTATCATTTCATGTTTTATGTATTAATATATTAATTTGTGAATTTATTTATTTCAATCATGTCATTTAATTTAGTTGGCTTACATAATGCATTTTTTAATTATTTTAATTTATTATTGATTATTTCCTGTGTTTAATTGATTTTTCTTGATTAAATCACTAATATTAATTTATTTGTGTTTGTTTTTTATTCCAACCCTTATTTTCGTTGCTTGGGCATTCTCGCGAGCAAATGGGGAGATCCAGGAGGCTCGTTTTGTTTGATTTTTCATTTTTATTGCTCGTATTATTTTCCTTATTTAGCTTTTTCATTAATTTTGCCATGTAATTTCTAACAAAATTATTTATTTTATGCTTGTTTAAAAGAAAATGACAAAAATATTTATATTAATTAATTTGAAATTTTTCTAATAAAAATGGGACCAATGTCCTAGTTTATCATCCAAATAAACCGTCATATTTAACACTTTTTCTCTTAAAGTATTCATGCGAGGACCAATGTCCTCATCCTTAATGAATACCCCATTTTATATATGATTTCCATTTCATTTACAATGGGGGTTGTATTTCGCCCCTAGTTTTATTGTATCTTATTGTGCGTTTATCTACTTTATGTTTAATTTACTTTTATTTGCCATTTTCACAAGCTGATTGATTTGCGCTTTAATTAATGCATTAAATTGTATGAGAAAAGGAATGAAATCTTAAATTCAAAACTCAATCATAACTTTAATCAAGGTATGAATAAATGGGAAGTCCCGAACCATCTCTGGTCTTAGGCTCAATGAGGTTAGATGAACCTTTCCAATGTTCTATTGGAAAGAGAATTCCAAAATATCTCTTGTTGCCTAAAATACGCCCAAGTTGCATTATCTTAGGCTCCATGAGATTAGACGAACCATCCCAATGTTCTATTAGGGTGGGGACTCCAAAATATCTCTAGCTTACCTAAAATAGACATATATGCATCGTCTTAGGTTTCACGAGATTAGATGAATCTTTCTAATGTTCTATTGGAAGGAGGATCCCAAAATGTCTCTGATTGCCCAAAATAAACACACATGCGTTGTCTTGGGCTCAGTGAGGCTAGACGACCTTTCCCAATATTTTATTGGGTGGCGACTGTAATGACCCGAATGGTACCCTAGAAGAATTGTAGTGTTAATTGTATAGCAAAGGGTACAAAAGCATTCATACAAGTGTAATACTGTGAGTTAGTAGGGATGTAATTAAAAAGAAAATAAGTTATTTAAAAGATAGATTTTGAAAGCGGGAGTAAATTATATTTTACCAAGGACTAGAAATATTAGACCAATAGGGAGCTGACACCTAATTGGCATAAGATATGCATGCATTTAAGTGAGTTGAAGTTCGACTCTTTGGGAGAACAGCTGGCCGGCCCCCTTAGGCCACATAAGTCCAAATTAATTGATGTGAATTTCATTTTGTTAAGTCCCATTTCTGGTCTTGGTGGAAGTGTTGACGTGAGAGACAGCTTGGCAAGGTAAGTGTGGTTGGTTTTGTAGTGTTATCTCCTTTGTTCTTCATTTTCGTTGATTTAAAGTATATGATGTGGATTAAGTGTTTATCTTTGGATGATTTTGTGCAAGAAGCTATTGATAAGAGGACAAGATTTGAGTTGAAAAAGAGAAGGGATCCAAGCTACTTTTGAGGTCGGGATCATGTGTGGTTTTGTTAGTTGCATGTTTGAGCTGTTGTTATACTTGATTATTTGATTGATACATGATTGTATAATTGAGAAATTATATGTGATTAAGTTTAAATTAATAGATGTTATAGTTTAATGTGTATATATGTGTGTTGATGATGTTAGATGAATTGCCATATAGTTTATGACTATAAAGTAGAAACCCTAAATTTTTGGGAAAACTCTGTTCAAGTTTTACCAGACCTCCGTGTGATGTTTTGGTCATAAATGGAGTTTGAAAACTCCAAATTGAGTGATTGTTGAGCCGTTAGAACCATAACTTCCATATACATAAAAGGCCTAGAAATTCCCTTGAGAAAATTATTGCTCTAAGACCCTTAAAAGTGGAAAAAATAGAGGTGTCTCTGCCTTGTTGGTTCATTAGAGCGGTTCAAATTGTTTAGATCATATATGATATTTTAAATGTCCAAATCATCTTAAATTTGTTCCATTGGAAACTTAAAATCCTAGGGCATAATTTTGATGAGAGATTTTTGTCAAATATTGAGGTTTATTTGCCAGTTTGGGCTAAGAAAAATAGCGTAGTGAAGCAGTCCTGAGTTTTTGCTTCTATTTTGCTAATTAATGTATGTCACGGTCACAACCAAGTTGTTGTCACCGTGACTAATGCCAAGACAAGGCAGAATTGAATATTTTTTCACCTCATGGTCACAACCAAGTTGTTGCCACCGTGACCATCCCCTGCTTTGCATATTTTAAGTGTTTTTCTTCTCGAAATGCACCCGAACTTCATTGCAAGTTCCTATAGCTTATCTAACTCATATCTAACCTTATGAAATGAGTATATGAATGTTTGTCAATTGAAATTATATGTAAATGATGCTATGGCATAAGAGTTTAATAATAGAATTAATGTATACATGCTTTTTTAATTGTTGAACATGCTAGACTACCCACATGTACTTTAGTTGGAGGCAATCAGATGCAAAAGCGGGCCGAGGTATAATTTTAGCTCAATATCAGCGCTCATCCATGCTAGACAATCAGATCAAGATGAAGTCCTCATGAAAAAGGAATCCCATGGACCCGCGCTAAAGAGGACATTTAAAAGAGCAAGCCTACTCATGCACACCATGCCGGGGGCAATCAGGTAAGTTTCTCTATCATAAGATGTATGCTTACACACACCACACAATAAGTGTACAAAAATCCAAATTCAAATGTACAAAGAATACAAATTCTTAAACAAAAAAACAAATAGAAATGAAAACAAAACAAAAAGAAGAAGACATTTTCAAGGCCTTGAAAATCCGACATATTGTAAAAATTCAAACACATTCAAAATGTGAAAATCCCAAAAATTTACAAAAAAAATCAAATCAAAACAAATACAAAGACCCCCTCGAGAGGAAGAAAAAAATCATTTTAAGAGACAGCAGAGACATTGAGATCTAGTTGCCTAGAGGCCATCATTTAATTCTCATTTCCTCTTAGGAGGCTCAAATCTCATTTCCTCTTAGGAGGCTCAAAATCAAAGTATCTCAGTGAGTAATCAAAGCCTCTCAGTGAGCATAAGTTTTCAAAGTCTCCCTGCGAGCACAGAACCCTCTTAAGAGGCATTCAGGTTTTTTTTCAACAAGGAGGACATTTCTCGCATTCTGTAAGTCTGGAGGAGACTCAGCGCATCACCATCTGAGGATGGCCCCATGCACTTTGAAAATCTTGAGCAGACTTGGTGCAGCCCAAGAGAGCACTTCCTGCATTTTGTAAGTCTAGAGCAGACTTGGCGTATCATCATCTGAGGATGGCCCCCCGCACTCTGTAAGCTTGAGCAGACTTGGTGTAGGTCAAGAGAGCACTTCCTACATTTTGTAAGTCTGGAGCAGACTCGGCGCATCACCATCTAAGGATGGCCCCCACACTTTGTAAGTCTGGAGTAGACTCGGTACAGCTCAAGCGAGCACTTCCTATATTTTGTAAATATGGAGCAGACTTGACATATCACCATCTGAGGATGGCCCCCTGCACTTTGCAAGTCTGGAGCAGACTCGGTGCAGCTTAAGAGAGCACTTCCTATGTTTTGTAAGTCTGGAGCAGACTCGGCGCATAACCATCTGAGGAGGATCCCCGCACTTTGTAGCCTAGATAATGGCTCGGTTAGTTTTAATGATTCCTGCCCTTTGTAGCCTAGATAACGGCTCCGTGAGTTTCAAGGATCCCTGCACTTTGTAGCCTAGACAATGGCTCGGTGAGTTTTAAAGATCCCCGCACTTTGTAGCCTAGTTAATGGCTCGGTGAGTTTCAAGGATCCCCGCAATTTGTAGCTTAGATAACGGTTCGGTGAGTTTTAAGGACTTCTGCACTTGGTAGTCTAGATAATGACTTGGTGAGTTTCAAGAATGGTGTCCCGCACTATGGAAGTCTAGAAAAGACTCGGAAAAATTGATAGGAGATTAATTGAAGTATAATTTAGTATATGTTTTGTATGAGTTTATAAAATTACTTAGGCAATTGTGTGTATATTTGATGTCATATGTGTTAGTTTATGTTTATTTGTATTAGTTTGTGTGTTTTTGTGTTTGCTGGTGTATTTAGGTGAAAAAGGAAGAAAAGAAGCATATATGGTGGAGAGGAGCACGAGATCAGAAAAGACAGGATGCTTGAGTACGACTAGGATGGGAAAGCGCGAGTCGTGCTAGCGCAGAGACAAAAGAGAAAAGGAAAGTCAAAGAGAAAGAAGAGAAGAAGAGAAGACTGAATGCTAGAGAGCACGACTAGGACAAGGGTGCAGATGTACATGGTAGAGGGAGTAGAAGAAGAAGCAAGAAAGAAAGAAGAGAAAAAGGAGAGCACGAATGGGACAAGAGAGCACGACTAGGATGGATGAGCACGACTAGGAGAGGAGAGCACGAGTCGTGCTACTACAGAGAGGAACCGAAGGAGAAAGAGAGGAAAAAGGAAAGAGGCAAAACATTAGCGTGTTCTATCGTGAGTGCGACATCCTCGCGATCGAGACAGAGGCGACTGTTGGAGCAGTTTTCAGCCAAAAATCACTTGAAAAGTCATTTCTTTTCACCAACAATTGCAACCATCTTCAAGGGACATCTCCATGGGACACCAACTTTAAATTATCATCTATAAATATTAGTTTAACTGTAATTTTTAGGGAGTTGAATTTTTATTAAGTAATTTATGTAGTTTTGAAGAACAGTTTTCTTTTCCTTAGTTAAATTTTTTAAGTTAGAATTTATGTTTTGAGAAGAAGACTTTTGCAAGGAAGAAGACTACATTTGGTGAAGTGAAAAAGGATTGAGAGATCTCTTTCTTCTACTTCTTATCTTTCTCTTCTTCTTTGTAATTATTATATAATGTATTTAAGAACTTGAATATTTTAATACTAAGTTTCATTATTCAATATCATTTGGTACTTTTGTATGTAGAATTTCTATTGGTAATTTATGCATTGATCTTTATAAGTTTGAGTTTAGTCGAGAGATAAATTCATTCTTAAATCTAATAGTTATTTATCATTTAATCATTAATTGAGAGATCATAATGTTTAATTGGTTGCTATAGGTTATTTTCTATTCTTGAAATATGCATGTATAACACTCTAAGTCTTAGATGAGAATTGGGATTTAGAATTATGTGTGCATGTTTTAGGCACTCTAATTTATGTCGAGAGAGTAAATTAGAATATTATGCAACTTGGCTTACATGACAACAATACTTCAATAATCAAAAATAATCATTTCAAGTTAATTTGTCAAAACTTATCATCATTTTTCCATTTGTCTTCTTTGATAAAAATAAAATAGGTTTAATTAGTTTATTTAATAGTGTAGTTTAGATTTAACCAACACTACAAGAAAAACGAATTTCCCGACGGAAATTCCCGACGAAAAATAAGAAATTTCCGTCGGGAAACTAAATTGCCGACGAAAATTAATTCCGTCGGCATATCAGTCGTAGGCAAAAATCCCGACGAAATTTTTTCCGTCGGCAAATTTGCCGACAGAAATTCCTTTTCCGTCGGTTTGCCGACGGAAAATTAATTTCCGTCGGGAATTTTTACAAATAAAAAAAAATAATACTAATAATAATACCTAGCATACCCAATTAACAATTGTTGAGAATAATCGCTATAAAACACAGGAATATGAACAAACAATTAGAAATTAAAGAACACAATATTTAACAAGGTTCGGCAATGTGCCTATGTCCTCGGGAGCAGAGCGGCGGCTACATTTTATTATATCTGAAGAAACATAACCTAGGTTACAAAACAATGTATTTTATAACTCGTTGCGCTCCGCTCCACTCGCTCACTCCGCTCTGCTCGCTCACTCCGCTCTGCTCGCTCACTCCGCTCTGCTCCAGCATCTGTCCCTTTGTATATATATGAGCCATACACAACCACAACAATAATAATAATAATAAATAAAATTAACACAACTTCTTAATAAAAATAATAATAATAATAATAATTAAGATAATTATTTAATAAAATTATTAATAATACTAATTAACCTATCCATTACATAATAATAATAATTAACACAACATTACAATAATCATAATAATAATTAAGATAAATATTTAATAACAGTAGTAATAATATCACAATAAAAAACAAAAAAGTGATTGGATCCCATGAAATGTTAGAAAAGGAAGGGCAAGCCAAGAGTATGACGATGACGGTTGGTAGGAGGAGAAATATAATTGGATATTTAATCGCATCAAGATTGTCCTTCTAAATATTTTTTGACATTTAATTAATCCTAACAACCAAAAGATGACAAGTCAGAAACCTCGAACACTGCAACTACCATAAAAAAATATGAGTAAATAACTAAACGGACAATAAGTAATTAAACTGACAATAAGAAACAACCTAGAGTTGGCATTTGTAACAAAACATGAGATGGGAAAGCTTTTCTGGTAATTTTATTCAGTATAATGAAAGGTATTTATACATGAGTGAAAAGCTAACTATGGAAATAAAATCAAAAAGCTAATTATGGAAACAAAACCAGTCAACCTGTAATTCTGATCCTATGAATATGCTAACTATACAAGATAACTAAATCATGCCAACTATACAATTTCTGTTACACTCTCCTTCAAGCTGAAGCACAGAGCATGTTACAAATATATTCTATTCAAGGCCCATTTAACTGGGGGTAACTAGGATGCCAAAACCGCTGGTTTCGGTTTTATAAATAAAGTTCAATAAAAACACACTAGAATCATATGCAAGAAAGCTTAAAACACAAATAGCTGGCTTCAATTATAAAACTAATATGATTTTATTGAATTATTTGCCAGAGCTAATCTGATTCCCTATTTATTTATTTATTATTTGAAAGGGAAATGGATATTGGTTCAAAAGATCAGCCAGTCCAGTAAAGGTATGATAAAAAGAGACACAGAGAGAGAGAGATACTAATTTCCTTTGAACAAGGTATGTTCAAGAATTCGCTCAACACCACTAGGAGCTTGGATAACATCAGCATGTGACTCAGTAATAAGCATGCCAAGTCCTCCAATTTCTCTTGGTGTATAAAAAATAGGAGGAAATATGAACAATACTAAATTCAGATTAGATATCAATCAAATCCTCAGCAAAGGAATGCCAACTACATGAATAAAAGATTAACCTACTTGGCATTTTGGAGTTCAAACCCAAAGCAAACTCTAACCAAAAAAAAAAATAATTCTTAATAAAAGCAAAAACCCAAAACCTAATTTATAGCTTGTACACAAGAAACAGCAAACATCTAACACAGCCATCCATATTTGAAGCATATGGCATCAATTTTGAACAAAGCTATAGCTCAAAGACATTTCTTTGATAAAAAAAGAAAACAGCAATCAAATATCTCAATTACAAGGTGCTCTGATACTACATCTTTTATAATGCAAGCAGCTTCAAAAAGGATATTACAATCTTGAAGGGCAGCATGGTTACTGCGTACAATTACAACAACTGTACAATCTTTAGCCCAACCAACTCCCCCATTGATGCAAATTAATTAACAAGACTCACCCACCAACTAGTTCCACCAAAATAAGATCCTTCAAGATAACAAAACCAAACAACACAAAGAAAACTAATCCATTGAAGCAAATTTAAATCAGCAACACATAGAAAATACGAAGTGAATGGAAACTTACTTTACATCAAACAACTATAAAACAGATCATCTTAGTTGCTCCTAGACAAGACCTCTGCACCCAGAAACAGAACAAAGAGATCAAAAATTATGCCAGTGGCTAGTGACAACATGAAAGCTAGATATTTGCCCTCTTATTTAGAAATTGATTAAACTTATACCAACTTTACAGTTTCCACAACAGCTATTGATTGTGCTTTTTCTACAATGACGATTATTAAACCAGAGCTGGTGACTCACTTTTTTCAATTTAATTTTCAGAAAAGGGGATTGCATTTTGCATTCTTCTCAATCTCAAACATTAAAAAAAAGTATGAATCCTACCAATTCCTAACGTCACAATAACACATTCATTTCAATCCACAAACTAAACCTGAATTTAAAGTAATTTATATACATATAAAATCAGCAAACAGCATCACCATTTCTGTAAAAACTAAAAGTTTTTGAACTCAAAATGCTTCAAAGACAAGTCAAACTCCAACAGACCAAACAAAAGCACGAATCATGGAAATCTAGATTTCTGAAATTACAAATAGTAAAATAAAAAAATAAATTAAAAAAACAAAAAAAGAAAAAGAAACTGACTTGTAGATCCAGCGGAGGAGGAGGGGCAGCGCGCACAGAAGGAGCCAGGTGAGCAGATTGAGCGGGGGAAAGGGGCGGCGCGCGCGGAGGAGGAGGGGGATGCGAGCGGAGGGGCTGGCTTGCGAGGGGAGATGAGGGCGGCTGGGGAGAGGGGGCGAGGGAGAGGGCGGCTGGGGAGAGGAGCCGACAGCAGCTAGTGGGAAAGAGGGAGGAGGGGGAGGGGAGGGAGGCCGGCCGGATCGGAGCCGGAGGGGAGAGGCGGGGCAAGATCGGCGGGGAGGGAGTGCGGCCGGAGGAGAGCGGCGGGTGGGGAGGGCAGAAACTAGGGGAAATCGGGGAGAGAGAGGGGAGAGGGGAGAGAGAGAGGAGAGAGAGAGTAGGTGTTTTAATAAAGTTAAAACTTTTAGCGACGGAATTTTATTTCCGTCGCTAATAAAAGGAATTAATTTTTTTTATAATTATAGCGATGGATATGCAAATTCCGTCACTAATTTTAGCGACGGATTTTGCATATCCGTCGCTAATAAAAGAAATTTATTTTTTTTATAATTTTAGCGACGGATATTAAATTCCGTCGCTAATTTTAGCGACGGATTTAATTTCCGTCGCTAATAAAAAAATTAATTTTTTTTTATTTTAGCGACGGAAAATTCAAATTTCGTCGCTAAAATTAGCGACGGAATTTAAATTTCCGTCGTAATTTCGGTCGTTAAAAATGGAGGGAAATTATTCCCGCCATTTTTAGCGACGGAATTTTTTACCGTCGCTAATTAGCGACGGAATTGGTCATCCGTCGCTAATTAGCGACGGAATGTCATTTCCGTCGCTAATTAGCGACGGAAATTGTTCCGTCGCAAAATCTGTTATTTCTTGTAGTGCAACAAATTAATGATAATTGTAAACAAGATTAAAATCAAGTAGTAATAGTGAGTAAAAATAATATTCCTCATGGGATCGACAACCTTTTGTACTATTTCGGTACACCGTATACTTGCGAAAAATTAGCACCTATAAAATATGCTAACAAGTTTTTGGCGCCGTTGCCGAGGAATAATGATTTTTGCCATTATGAAACTTGATTTATGATTTTGGATTATTATATTTTCTTTTGTTTTAATTTTTTTATGTATTTTAGTTTGACTTTGAGTTTTGGTTTTGGTTTTTATAGGATTTGAAAGTACATGCCTAGTACAAGAAGTTCACAAGAAGAACTTGAATTGAATCCTGAAATTGAAAGATTTTTGTCAAGTAACCGGAAATCTAACAGAAAAATGAACAAGAATAAGAGACCAATTTTTATGGCTGAAGAAGGAAATCCACCTAGACTAATGGACTTTGCCACTCCAGCATTGAGTGGTGCTCAACAAGGAGTGGTAAGACCAATGGTAAATGCAAATCAATTTGAGATTAAACCTTCACTTTTACAAATGATTCAAAATAGTATTCAGTTTTATGGTTTGGCAAATGAGGATCCCAATGCTCTTTTGGCAAATTTCCTTGAAATTTGTGATACTTTTAAAATCAATGGTATTTCGGCTGATGCAATTAAGCTTATGCTCTTTCCTTTCACTTTGAAAGATAAGGCCAAAACTTGGTTGAATTCACTCACAATGGGATCAATCACTACTTGGGACCAATTGGCTCAAGCTTTTCTATCAAAATATTTTCCCTTAGCCAAAACAGCCAAGATTATAAAAGATATCACAACCTTTGTTCAAAATGACAATGAATCTTTGTATGAGGCTTGGGAATGGTTTAAAGAGTTGCAAAGGATGTGTCCACACCACAACATTCCGAGGGAGCTTTTGATGCAAACTTTTTACAATGGTGTAAATCCAACTACAAGAGGTACAATAGATGCTGCAGCTGGTGGATCCTTCATGAGAAAAACAACTGAAGCTGCTTTTGAGCTTTTGGAAGAGATGGCAATGAATAATTGCATGTGGCCAACCGATAGAGTAAAGGTATCTAATTCTAATCCTGGGGGACTGCATTCAGTTGATTCCATGGTAGCATTGAAAGCTCAAATTGAGGCATTGACTCAAAAAGTTAATAGTCTAAGTATGGGAGGTAATGTATCACTTGCATGTAATATTTGTGGTCAACAAGGGCATGTTAGTGGCAATTTCAATTTAGGAATGGTTAGTAAGGAAGAACAAGTTAATTTTATCCAAGGCCAAGGACGTGGGAATCCTTACTCTAATACTTATAATCCTAGTTGGAGAAACCATCCAAATTTGTCATGGGGTAATAATAATAATAATAACCAAAATAGGGGAGTAGGATACCAACAACCACAAGATAGGTTTGGTGCTTTTGAAGGCAAAATTGATAAGTTCATTGAAGAAATAAATTATAAGATGAATTCTCAAGATGAAAGTCAAAAGAAACTTGAGGCAAAAATTGATCAAATTATTAAAAATCATGCTGCCTCTATTTATAATCTTGAAGTTCAATTAGGCCAACTTGCTAGTTCCTTACCTTCTAGAAATCTAGGATGTCTTCCAAGTCATACTGAGGAAAATCCCAAAGATCATATAAAGTCATAATATGTCTAGTCTCTTATTTAGGTTACTTAATTATATTTTCTTTCTACATATTTTTTTAAGTTGTTTTAGATTAGATTATGTAAATTTATTAATTACTTTTTGTCTTTTGAATTTACATGTTATTAACATAATGGTTTTTTTATTTTTACAGGTAATTTAGTAAGAATAAGAGTTTGTTTAATTTAGTGTATTAATTGAGAAAGAAAAAAAGAAAAAAAAATTCAAGATCGCATCTTTGTCGCGCGCGTGGAATCCTCGCGATCGCGACAAAGAGCAAATGCAGGTGTACGTGAGCTAAGCATCCGAGATGTGCTAGCATGCACAAGTCACAACAGGTGAGAACAACCAGCACGAGTCGTGCTATGTTCTCCGACTCGTGCTAGGTGCCCATAACTCCTTTTAGTTGCGTTTTGGATCTGTAAAAATCGTGTAACTTTTCTTTTCATCTATTTGTTTAATTTCTTTTTATTTTCTTCTAATCTAGTTTTCTTTTCTTAATCGCGAGTCACACCAGTTAGATTACCCTAAGTTTAATTACCCTAATCCCTAAAATTACCAATATAGAAATCAAAACAGGGCAGTTTTATTTTAAAACCCTAACTCAGTAAAATTGCAACTTTTCGTTTTCATTTAACATTTCAATTTTCCCTCTTCTTTTTATTCTTTCCTTTAGTCTTTGCCCTCATCGTGTTCTACTCCATGAGTCACGTCCCTTCATCTTCCTTTTTCATTCTTCTTTCTTTGTTCTTTATTCATTCTTTCTTTTCTTTTCTTTCACGCAAGCACTCTGTTTTTCTTTCACTGTTCATTTCTTACAATAGCAACCATCTGTTCTTCTTTTTTTTTCTCTTATTATCATCGGTTTCCTCCTGTTCTTCTCATTATTTTCAAATTTTCATTGTCTATTTTTCTTCTGCTTTCAACAGTTTTTCTTCTCGATTATGCAGTCCAGTTTACATTTCCTTGTGCCTTTATCATCATTATAGCATTATGTTCTTCTTCCATCTTTTATATTTTCTTCAGCTATTATGTTGTTCCATTACCTTCCCTATCTGTCTTAAGCAAACAACCATGGTTAGGACCAAAAATCCCTCAACCTCACACACTGAACCAGTTCAGGAGGCTGTTGAGGGGGACATTTCTTCTACATTTGGAGCTGGATTTCCCATCTTCTCCATGGACAAGGTGGGCAGATTCACTGCTTTACGTGGTAGGCCAATTTTGCAATGTAAGTTTTTTCCAACTGATCTTCTAGAATAGGTAGGCATATTGAACACTATTAATGCAATATTAGCCAACTGTGGTTTATTTAGATTTGTTAACATGCAAGATTTCATTTATCTTAACTTAATGTTAGAGTTTTACACTACGTTGAATAGAAATGAGGAGAATGAAAACTTATTGGATTTCAGACATGATGGCAAACCTCATATTTTGACATACTTCATGATGTATAAAATTTTTGGCTTTTCTCAAAATGGACTCACTGAACCACCTAGGTCTTTTAAGCCAAATGAGTTTTGGACTTATTTAACTGATTTGCAAACACCATTTAAGACTAGAGATGCTAAGTCTATGTATATCAAGGATTTAAAATATTGGATTTTGCACAAAATTTTAGCTTCATTAGTTTTTAACAGGACTGAATTTAATAGAGTTTCTTTGCATGAATTATTCCTAATGTGGTGTGTGCACAAGGGCAAAGCTATATGTTGGTCATATTGGCTATTTAATCAATTGTTGCAATGTGCCAGAAAAAAAGATTCACCTCTCACACATGGGCACATTATAACTGCTATTGCAAAAAGTTTAGATATTAATTTTCATTTATATGCTCATGATCATCCTTGTGTATATTTTACTAAACAATTATTTGTGCATGGAGGAGTTATCAATAATGAATTTCAGGAAATTCCACCTCGCCTAAGGTCGTGTTGGAGGGAACTTGTAGGCCCTTCTACCCAACAAGAAGAAGAAAGTGATGAGGAGCCTAATGGTGATGCTACTTTGCATGAGGTACCTGCTGCTCCTGAGGTTGGATCCTCTAGCCATAATGTGCTAGCAATGTTTCAGCAGATTCTTCACAATCTTCATCACATACAAGATCAGCAATCAATTTTGGCTAGATGCCAACGGTGGTTGGAGTACAAGTTTGACAACTTCATCACGCAAGTTGGTTTTGTGGTTCCATCACCTCCACCTTCACCATGAGCAGTGAGTTTTTCTTTTCTTTTCTTTATTTTATTTCTTTCTTTTAATTGTTTGTTTTGTTTCATTTCTTCACATTGGGGACAATGTTGGATTTCAGTGTGGGGGAGTGAGTGTGTTGTGTTGTTTGTGTTTACTTATGCTTTATGAGTTTTGGTATGCATTTTGTATGTTAATTGCATGATTATTTGTGTGTCTTAGTTTTTCAATTAGGTTCTTAGTAAGCTTTATTATAAAGTATTGTTCTTTTGGTATATTATATAGGTTGTTAAGTCAATTATTTCTTATGCTCATTTTTATCAGTTATTTAAAATTTTTGGTATGTGTTTTAAATTTTTCCAGTTATTTTCTTTTACTTTTTTCAACATTATAGATTATTTAGTCTTTTTACTAACCATATTTTTAAAGTTAGAATTTGCTCATTTAGTAGAAAATTTTAAGTTTTTAGTTGCCTAAGGAAACTATAGCCATAATATTTACCCTTTTTTCTTTTCAATAATGCATGAGGACTTAGAAAAATAAAAGAAAATCACAAGTGTGATGGAGCATGAAATGCACCCATAATTTTCAAAAATCATTAGCAACATGTATATCCAAAATTGCAAAAAAATATGGGATGGAGCGTAAAACGCACCCATATTACCTTCTCTTGCTATGCATGGGATCAAATAAAAAATATACCCACGTAAAAAAGAAAAAAAAAATGAAAGAAAAGAAAGAAAAGTCTAAAAATGCCATGAGATTGGAGTAAGGGTACGTGAGCTCAATAATTGTCCTAAAAGGTGACTAGCAATCTTAGAATTTTTAACTTTATGATCAATTTTCTCTCTTTGATTCATGTTTAGTTTTTTTGAAACTTTATATTCTTTATGTTAGAAGTAGTAAAGTTAGATGACTTGTTGAATTTCCAATACATACTTTGAATTTTGATTTACTGATATTTGAGAGTGTTTGAGATGGTTGATCTTTGCAATTTTAGTATATATGCTGGATGGACAGTGCTATATAATTATGTTTACTAGCTGTTAAATTTTCTCTTGTCTTTTCTCTTGCTTGAGGACAAGCAAGGTTTAAGTGTGGGGGAATTTGATAGGAGCTTAATTGAAGTATAATTTAGTATATGTTGTGTATGAGTTTATAAAATTAATTATGCAATTGTGTGTATATTTGATGTCATATGTGTTAGTTTATGTTTATTTGTATTAGTTTGTGTGTTTTTGTGTTTACTTGTGTATTTAGGTGAAAAAGGAAGAAAAGAAGCATATATGGTGGAGAGGAGCACGGGATCAGAGAAGACAGGATGCTTGAGCACGACTAGGATGGGAAAGCATGATTCGTGCTGGCGCAGAGATAAAAGAGAAAAGGAAAGGCAAAGAGATAGAAGAGAAGAAGAGAAGACTGGATGCTAGAGAGCACGACTAGGACAAGAGAGCACGACTAGGACAAGGGTGCAGATGTACATGGTAGAGGGAGTAGAAGAAGAAGCAAGAAAGAAAGAAGAGAAAAAGGAGAGCACGAATGGGACAAGAGAGCACGACTAGGATGGATGAGCACGACTAGGAGAGGAGAGCACGAGTCATGCTACTACAGAGAGGAGCCGAAGGAGAAAGAGAGGAAAAAAGGAAAGAGGCAAAATGTTAGCGTGTTCTGTCGCGAGCGCGACATCCTCACGATGATGTCGCGCTCATGATAGAGGCGACCGTTGGAGCAGTTTTCAGCCAAAAGTCACTTGAAAAGTCATTTCTTTTCACCAACAATTGCAACCATCTTCAAGGGACATCTCCAAGGGACACCAACTTTAAATTATCATCTATAAATATTAGTTTAACTGTAATTTTTAAGGAGTTGAATTTTTATTAAGTAATTTCTATAGTTTTGAAGAACAGTTTTCTTTTCCTTAGTTAAATTTCTTAAGTTAGAATTTATGTTTTGAGAATAAGACTTTTGCAAGGAAGAAGACTACATTTGGTGAAGTGAAAAAGGGTTGAGAGATCTCTTTCTTCTATTTCTTATCTTTCTCTTCTTCTTTGTAATTATTATATGATGTATTTAAGAACTTGAATATTTTAATACTAAGTTTCATTATTCAATATCATTTGGTACTTTTGTATGTAGAATTTCTATTGGTAATTTATGCATTGATCTTTATAAGTTTGAGTTTAGTCGAGAGATAAATTCATTCTTAAATCTAATAGTTATTCATCATTTAATCATTAATTGAGAGATCATAATGTTTAATTGGTTGCTATAGGTCATTTTCTATTCTTGAAATATGCATTTATAACACTTTAAGTCTTAGATGAGAATTGGGATTTAGAATTATGTGTGCATGTTTTAGCCACTCTAAGTTATGTCGAGAGAGTAAATTAGAATATTATGCAACTTGGCTTACATGACAACAGTACTTCAATAATCAAGAATAATCATTTCAAGTTAATTTGTCAAAACTTATCATCATTTATCCATTTGTCTTCTTTGATTAACATAAAATAGGTTTAATTAGTTTATTTAATAGAGTAGTTTAGATTTAACCAAAAAATTAATGATAATTGTAAACAAGATTAAAATCAAGTAGTAATAGTGAGTAAAAATAATATTCCTCGTGGGATTGACAACCTTTAGTACTATTTCGGTACACCGTATACTTGCGAAAAATTAGCACCTATAAAATATGCTAACAAAATTCCAAGAGGATGGTATTCCGCAAACTATTCTCCAAGGAACAACCAACCACCCTTTCGGGGACACTCGTCTGACATCGACCCTAGTAGGTATATACTGCCGCAAGTATGCATTTCTCTCCTATACCCTGCATATATGTTTTGCCTTTCTTTATAGGAAAAGAGGTTTGGGATGAGCACTAACAATTTAACAACACCGATCAAATGCCTTACAGTCCGAATGGGAGTTAGCAAGGACATACTGTGTAGGCCGAATGTTGGCTAGCGAAATGATTGCAAAGGAGTCGCGGTAGAATACACTACTACTCAGCAGCAACAAGCCACAAGCTTTGACAACAGCAAAAAAGTAAGGACTGCCTCAGGCACGCATTTCTTTCCTTCTTCTCTAAATTTTGGCTCATCTAGGTAACACCCCATTTTCCACCCTAGTAGTTTGAGCCATATTATATGTAAGTGTGTATGTGTATTTTTGGCATGCGTTATTTAATTTGAGTTTTATGCTTGTTTATTGGGTTTGTTAGAGTGTGAGTGTATGTATGGAGTTAGTGTGTGAGTTAGTAGAGTTAGACTTGGGTGTAGTGTAGAGGATGGTTGTAGGATGTGAGATGTTAGGTTCGACCAATGAGTTGATGCCATATGGCATGTGAGGGTGGCTGTAAAAGCCAAGGAGAGAGAAAGAGAGGCAGCTGTCCCTTGCCCCTCTCCCATTCCCTCTTCCTCCTCACGCCATTTCTTCTTCTTTTCTTCTTCTTCCTCTTGTTTCATCTTGATCCATCTTCCGTTGTCTAAAATTATTGGTGGGATTTAGTAACTTTTGGATTATTTAGTAAATTCTAGTTGGGTTTTCTTCTTCTTCCTCCTCTTTTCCTTTGATTTTTGTTAGTATGTGTTCTTGGGTTAGGGTTTTGAGTTTTATGTGTTTTGGGTTTTGATTGCTCAGAAGTTCCTCCTAGAGAACCTAAGGGTAAGGAGAAGCCAAGTGGAAGTAGAGCCCTATGATTTGGAGCAAAGGAGATTAAGATTTGGGAAATTTATAATTTTGGGTGTATTATGTGATTATTTTTTTTTTTATTTTCTGGAAATTTATGAGGTTAAAGTTGTTTAAGTTTGTGTAAATATTATGGGTTTTGATTAATTTGAATTGGAATGCCTTGATCGTGAGTTATTGAACCAAAGTGTGAATTGAATGGTTTTTTGGTGCAAAACTGATGGTTTAGTTATTTATGGATTTTGTTTATGTTAATTACATATTTTAATTGTAATAATTAATGTAAAACATGGGTTTTAAGTTATTCAAGGTGTTTTGGTAGTTTTATTTGAATTGTGATGAAGTTTTGAGTCAATTGGAGATTTGGGTGGATTTTTGGAAGTGTTGTGTAACATCCCAAAAATTGCCTAGTTGATAATTGCATGTTTAATTGGAAATTAAGGGTATTTTGGTATTTTGCAAGTGGATTTGGAAATAAATTGAGGACTAAATTTATGGGATTTAAAGTATTTAATGAAAAAATTGTTGTTAGTGATTCCAAAGTAATTTGCTAAGGATTTATGAGAGATTTGCCAAGGATTAAAAGAGAAAGTCAAAGGAAATAACAAGAAGGTCCAATGAGAGATGGACATGTGGATGAGTAGTTGAGAGCATTTAATGGGATTTAATAGGGAGTAGAGAGAGGGAGAGCAGAAAAGGAGTTTGCTTCCCGTGGAAGTCATCTTCATCTCCTCTTTCTTGCACTCTTACGTTTTCTCACTCCCTCACTTCTCCATTTTCTGCTCTCAAGCCTTTGCATATGTTATCCTTCAAGCTTTGAGTTGGGTATATGAGATTAGAGCTAGTTTTTTAAGAGGTAAGTGGCTGGGTTTGTTTTGGGTTGCTTCTTCTTCATCTTCTTCTCCATTTGAGTTTATATATGGATTATACGATTTCGTTGCATGAGTTATTTGAGTATTCGTTTTCGTTGAATATATGCAAGAATCTAAAGAGAGGATGAAAGATAAAGGAAAAGGAAAAGTGGGAGCTTGAAGATAGTGGATTTGTTGAGCTCCATTTTAGGTCTGGGAGTTTGCTTTTGGTTGTGTTTAGTTTGGGAGTGTTTTTGTCCTTCCCGTTCGGATCAATTATCGAGTTTTTATTTTATTGTTAATTGTGTTTTTTTGATACATGTAAACGCATGTGTTTAGTAGATTTGTGTAATGATTTGAGATGATAGAGTTATAATTGTTTACATGCCAATTTTGAGTGAACGTACATGAATATGAGATGAATTTTTGGGTTTTTAATGAATTATTTAAACCTCTGTATATATTATTTGAATGGGTATCCCACTCGGCATGAGAGTCCGATCAGCATGGGAGCTCGCTCGGCAAGAGAGAGCCCGATCGGCTTGAGAGTCCACTCGGCAGGTTGTGCACGACTCAGCAGGAAGTGCACGACTTGACAGGTTGTGCACGGCTCGGCGGGATGTGCACGACTCGGATGTGAAGAGATTCCCTGTCATGAGTCCTGCACAGTGACACAACTCATGACATCGAGTGCTTGGCCTGAGTATGAGTCATGATGTGATGCACGACTCGTGCTGGCCCTCTCTTCTGCAGTTTTTCCTCGGCTACTGTCGCAAGCGCGACAGTGAGCCCCTTCCAGCTCTGTTTTGAAAATGAATTTCACATCTCTTTTTACATGGGTTTTTATTGTTACATGGTATATGATTTGTTTTAGGCTTGTCTTATATTATGATGCCTCTAATTATAAGTTATATGTTTATGATTTATATGTATATGGGTAATTTAATTATGAGTTATATGTCCATAATAAAGCCAATATATGATTTATGTGTCTCCGAAATTGGTCAATATACATGTATACATGAAATGATGTGATTATACTTGAATTATTCTCTATTATATGATAGTAATACTAGAGCATAGCTGAGTTGTTAGTTGAGCCTGATAGTCATAGTAGAGGATTGATAAGCACTTATTAAGGGTAGAGTGTGAGTGCAGCTGCTATATGTTATACGTTACATGTTGATCCCCTATGGGTCTATATGATAAGAGACTTCGGTCTCCAGTATACATGATTTGAGATTTCGGTCTCCGGTATACCTTCGGGTATACATGTTTACACATGATCCGAGACTCATGTCTATATATGCTTGGATATTGTGTCCTATTAGTATCATTAGTACCCATATCCACTAGTTAGGAGTAATCAGGCTACTACATGAGACTTATATATGCGGCTATTATATATGACTATGATATGTGTTCCCAATGATATGGAAATGGATATATGGTATATGTATATGTATTTGAGATATGACAAGATATGATGCGATATTTATAGTTGGACACGAATGATTATTTGCTCTATATTGCGTGTATGCATATGATGAATAAGTAATGTTTATATGTTTATAATTATTTGTTCGATGGTTGATATAAGCATGAGTATGATATTACTTATATGTTTGTTTATATGTTAAGTTAATAAGTTGTTGTAGTTATTTGTATATGCATATCTATGTCTGTTTTGTTCCTCCCCACTAAGCATTATCGCTTAGCACGGGTTGTTTTCCCGTGTAGGTGGTAGGTTCAGTTTAGAGTCGGACATCTGCAGGTCAGCCACTAGAAATCTTTAGTTGGAGTTCTTTTTGTCTTTCGCTATATTTTGTATTGATATAAGTTTTGAATATGGAATATAATTTTGGAAATGTAATTTTGTAAAGGAACGACTTTTTATATGTTAAAGAGTTGCAAATCCCCTTTGTAAAACAATAAGATTATTTATATATGGTTTTGGCATCTTTTTGATTAAATGTATTTGCTTTTAGATCAGCATTTGAGTTGTTTATGTATTTGTTTACGTAGCGCTCTGGTATCCTTCCAAAGGGGGCATCGGGGTGTTACATGTTGGATTTCTGCAGATTTGCTGGAGAACTGGAAAATGCAACTCTTTTGCGAGCGTGACGTCTGCCCGAGCGTGACAGAGCTGGGTGATTCCAGCTCTCACGGTAGGCTGAGCTATGTTCTGTCGAGTTTCAGCATCGGACGTGCTGTCTCGAGCGCGACATCTGTGTTGAGTGCGATATAGTGCGTAATGTCGAGCTGAAGTTGGGCAGCGTGATCGTGAGCGCGCACGAGGGTGCTTGACCACGACAGTATTTTCGAGAGCATTCTGTCGCAAGGGCGATGTATGTCGCGAGTGCGATAGAAGCTGGTTCGTCCCTTTGCGCGCGATCGTGAGCCTTGTCGCGAGAGTGGCGCTCATAAATCTCTACTCCTATCGCGAGCGCGACACCTCCTATTTTCAAAACTGGATTTCTTTTGTGCTTTCGATATTTATTTTTTCGAACTTGTGATGTTATTAGAATTATGCATGGATGATTTTATGAACAATATGAATATGATCGGTTGAATTATGCATGGCCTGTAAGAGTCAAATTAGTGGATAGTTAGGCATGCCTAATAGAGTTCAGTAGCTGTAGCCCCAATGTGTTTTGGACCCTAATCAGGTCCCCATTTGGATCCTCGCGATCCTCAGTTTGTTCGGATCTTGTTTAAGATCCTCCAATGTGAAAATATTTTGAATGAGAAAATTAAAGATGTTGCTTTTCGATTGTACCCTCAGGTAGCCCAATGTGTTCACTCGTTATCCACTATCGTGAGTGAGCGGGCATTTTGTTGTGTTTATGAGCTTTTGGTTATATTGGATAATGGTCAAGCTATGATTTACTATATGTGATTATAAGCATGTGCCATTTGTATGTGTTCTGCTTTAATGACCATTGTGAATAGCCGTTCATATTATTGTGTGTTTTCCCTACTAAGCGTTATCGCTTAACATGGGTGTTTCATCCATGTAGGTGCGAAAGGAATCGAGTTTTTGGGAGAGTCTCCGCAGGTCAAACCAACACAAAAGGAATGAAATGTTATAGCCTAGTTTGTACCTAAGTTCTTTTTGTAATATTTTTGACTTTGTTATTGTATTTATTCTTTTGTAATGCTTCCGCTATGTATTTTGGAAGTTGGAATTTTTGTAATATCAGCTATGTATAGTATATTTTTGTATTGAACCTTTGATATCAATGTATGATCTTTGAGCTTTAAAAGTTTTAATTTCCGCTATAATCTATATTGTATGTATATTGTATTGCCTTGTCTGGTGGCACCCTTGCTTGTACAGGTTCTCACTCCCTTCGTGGATGAGTTCTCCTATGTATGGGTAAGGGGTGTTACAATTTTTGGTATCAAAGCCTAAGTTTAGGCATTTTTGGGTATTTGTAGAGTATATATATATATTTAGGATTGTGTTGGCTTAATGCGGATGTCTTTATGTTTGTTATAGATGGAGTCTACGTGTAGATCACTCGAGGGGTCAGCTGTGAGTGCTAATCCCCAAGAGCAAGATCCATCAGTGTCTGGTCCGGCTTAGCCAGCTAGAGTGCAGCTTGAGGCTGTAGCCATGCATTTTGAGGCTATGCTGAAGATATCTCAGCACATGGCTCGGGTCTTAGAAAGGGTTACTGCTCCGGGAGCCCCGATGGAGAGCATGAGGAAAGCTAGGGCAGAAGATTTCTATGGAACGAGCTTAGATGAGTCTGAGTTGGCTGAGAAGTGGATTGAGAAGGTGGAAAGAGTTCTTCAGGAGATTCATTGCCCTCCTAAGAGGCAAGTTGAGTGTGTTGTTGCCTTGCTTCAAGGATCTGCCTATGACTGGTGGAAATTGGTTCGTAGGCATCCCTAGTTACCAAAGTCGGTCACATGGGAGTTATTTGAACGAGAATTCACAAGTAAGTATGTGACCAAGGCTTATAAAGAGGCTAAGTGGGCTCAATTCTTAAGTCTGAAGCAGAGGGCAATATCGATTGCAGTGTATGAGAAGGAGTTCAATCGACTCGGGAAGTATGCTCCTTCGGGTATTTTTATAGAAGAGTTTCGGTGTCAGCATTTTGAGGCTGGATTGAATGAGTCATTAAAAGCCATGCTCATATCTCTGATGAGTACTCCTGCTATCAGTTATTATCAGATTGTTCAAGCAGCTGTAAGGGCAGAGAGGTCTGAGTCAGTTTTGAGCGAGAGAGCTCAGGGGAGGAATCCCCCTAGTGGAGGTTCATCCTTGGGTAAGAGATCAAGGAACCCACAGGATGAGTCCTCTTCTGGCCCTTCTTCGAGGGGTAGGAGGCAGGGATCTACAGTTGGTTCGAGTGCTGGTAGGAGTAGTTTTGGTGGAAGATGTGAAGTGGTGCCCGAGTGTTCTCACTATAGTAAGAGTCACAAAGGTGAGTGTAGATGGCTTACTGGAGGATGTTTCCGTTGTGGAAGCACCGAGCATTTTCTGGCTAACTGTCCAAAGTTGAGTGAGAATACTAGGGATCAGCAAGAAGCTAGTCGGTCGGGGTCTAATGCTCCTCAAGCTAGTCGAGGTAGAGGTAGACGTAGAGGTCGAGGTGGTCGGCCTAGAGAGGGTGCTCCATCGGAGTCAGTAGATCGTCCTAAGATTGTGCCAGCAAGGGCCTATGCGATGAGAGCTCGGGATAAGCAAGATGCACCGGATGTGATTGTAGGTAAGTTTCTATTCTGTGACACTGAGATGAATGCTCTAATAGATCCTGATTGCACGTACTCATACTTGTGCTCTGATATGTTATTTGATAAGTTGCTTAAAGTTGATCAGTTAGATTATGAGATCTGTGTGACCAGTCCTTTAGGGCATTGTGTCAATGTGAGTAGCGTGTTTATGAACTATCCTTTGTTGGTTCAAGGTATAGAGTTCCCCGCAAATTTGATTGATTTGCCTTTTTGGGAATTTTATTTGATTTTGGGAATGGATTGGTTAAGTAAGCACCGAGCAGTGGTAGATTGTCATAGGAAAACTGTTGTGTTGTGGGATAGAGATCAGTCCCCGGTTGTGGTTAAAGGTTCAGGCTCGGGTTCTTTGGGGAATGTGATTTTTGCCATACAAGCTATGAGGTTTACGAGGAAAGGCTTTGAGGCATTTTTAGCTGTGGTGTTGGACTCTAAGCATAGTCAAGTCAAGATTAAGGATATCCCAGTGGTTAGGGAATTTGAGAATGTGTTTCCTAGTGAGTTGCCTGGGTTACCTCCAGAGAGAGAATTGGAGTTGTCCATAGAGATATTGCCGGGTACTGCCCCCATTTCTAAAACACCTTATCGAATGGCTCCTTTAGAATTGAGAGAACTTACAACTCAATTACAAGAGCTATTGGATAAAGCTTTATTAGACCCAGCATATCTCCTTGGGGAACTCCGGTTTTGTTTGCAAAGAAGAAGGATGGGACATTGAGAATGTGCATTGATTACCGTCAGATTAATATGGTTACTGTGAAGAATAAGTACCCGTTACCTAGGATTGAGGATTTATTTGATCAGCTTAGAGGTGTGGGAATATTTTTTAAGATTGATCTTCGGTCTGGGTATTATCATCTTCGAGTTAAGGATGTAGATGTGGTTAAGGTTGCATTTCGGACGCGTTATGGCCACTATGAGTTTCTTGTGATGCTGTTTGGATTGACCAAAGCACCTGTGGCTTTTATGGATTTGATGAACATAGTGTTTAGGCCATATCTCAACCGATTTGTTGTAGTATTCATTCACGACATTCTGGTTTACTCGAAGGATGAGAGTGAGCATGAAGAGCATCTTCAGATAGTGCTCAGGTTTTGAAATACCACCATCTTTATGCGAAGCTTAGTAAGTGTGATTTTTGGCTTAAAGAGGTATCCTTTTTGGGCCATATTGTTTCAGCTAAAGGTATTCAAGTTGATCCATCCAAGATTGAAGTGATTGTGAATTGGAAGGCGCCTAGGAATGTCCCTAAGGTGAGAAGTTTTCCTGGTTTGGCTGGGTATTATTGGCGGTTTGTTAAGGGATTTTCAGTTATTATTGCTCCTATGACTAGACTTTTGAGGAAAGGGGTCAAGTTTGAGTGGTCTGATAAGTGTCAATCATATTTCGAGAAATTGAAGAGGTTATTGATCGAAGCTCCTGTGCTTACTCAACCCACTTCGGGTAAGGAATTTGTAATGTACAGTGATGCTTCATGAGTTGGGCCTGGTTGTGTTTTGATGCAAGAGGGGAAGGTTGTGGCTTATGCATCTCATCAATTGAAGCCTCGTGAGAAAAATTATCCAATGCAAGATCTAGAGTTAGCGGCTGTGATCTTTGCTCTTAAGATTTGGCGGCATTATCTGTATGGGGAGAGGTGCAGGATTTTTATGAATCATAAAAGTCTGAAGTATCTCCTCACGCAGAAAGAGTTGAATATGAGGCAACGCCATTGGTTGGAACTGTTTAAGGATTATGATTGCATTCTGGAATATCATCTGGGTAAAGCAAATGTGGTCGTCAATGCTTTGAGTTGGAAATCAATGTCAGCTTCGGTATTGAAGCATTATAAGTGGAGATTGGATTTGGAAGGGGCTTTGGTTGCCTAATGGAAAGCTAAGCCATCTTTGAGGCAGTTGATTGTCGATGCTCAGAAAGACGATGAGAAGTTACAACGAGTATTGCAAGAGGTTCAGAATGGTAAGCAATCTGAGTTTTCGATTTTGGATGGGGTATTTATGTATAGGAATCATTTGTGTGTACCTGAAAATGATGAGATAAAGAAGAAATTTATGATGGAAGCACACACTATGGTCTTTACTATGCATCCTGGTAGTGAGAAAATGGATAGAGATTTGAAGAAGTTTTATTGGTGGCCTGGGATGAAGAGAAATATTGTGGAGTTTGTGGCTAAGTGTTTGACTTGTCAGCAGGTAAAGGCCGAGCATCAAGTTCCTTCGAGATTGCTCAACCCTTACCAATCCCTCAAAGGAAATGGGATGACATCACGATGGATTTTGTATCAGGCTTGCCTATGACTCAGAGGAAGCATGACATCACGATGGATTTTATGAACAATATGAATATGGTCGGTTGAATTATGCATGGCCTGCAAGAGTCAAATTAGTGGATAGTTAGGCATGCCTAATAGAGTTCAGTAGTTGTAGCCCCAATGTGTTTCGGACCCAAATCAGGTCCCCATTTAGATCCTCGCGATCCTCAATGTGTTCGGATCTTATTTAAGATCCTCCAATGTGAAAATATTTTGAATGAGAAAATTAAAGATGTAGCTTTTCGATTGTATCCTTTGGTACCCCAATGTGTTCACTCGTTATCCGCTATTGTGAATCAGCGGGCGTTTTGTTGTGTTTATGAGCTTTTGGTTATATTGGATAATGGTCAAGCTATGATTTACTATATGTGATTATAAGCATGTGCCATTTGTATGTGTTCTGCTTTAATGACCATTGTGAATAGCCGTTCATATTCTTGTGTGTTTTCCTTACTAAGCGTTATCGGTTAGCATGGGTGTTTCATCCATGTAGGTACGAAAGGAATCGAGTTTTTGGGAGTCTCCACAGGTCAAACCAACACAGAAGGAATGAAGTGTTATAGCCTAGTTTGTACCTAAGTTCTTTTTGTAATATTTTTGGCTCTCTTATTGTATTTATTCTTTTGTAATGCTTCCGCTATGTATTTTGTAAGTTGGAATTTTTGTAATATCAGCTATGTATAGTATATTTTTGTAATGAAACTTTGAAATCAATGTATGATCTTTGAGCTTTAAAAGTTTTAATTTCCGCTATAATCTATATTGTATGTATATTGTATTGCCTTGTCTGGTGGCACCCTTGCTTGTACGGTTCTCACTCCCTTCGTGGATGAGTTCTCCTATGTATGGGTAAGGGGTGTTACAATTTTTGGCATCAAAGCCTAAGTTTAAGCGTTTCTGGGTATTTGTAGAGTATAGATATATATTTAGGATTGTGTTGGCTTAATGCGAATGTCTTTGTGTTTGTTATAGATGGAGTCTACGTGTAGATTGTAATGGCCGCATTACACCCTAGTTGTTTCGGTATGACATGTGAAGTATGTATGTGTATGTGTTAAGGGGTAATTTCTTGTTTAAGTGGTGTTTAAGCAATTAATTATGAATGTGGATTAATCTGAAATTTACAAAAGGACCTAATTGCTAAAATAACAAGTATGTAAGTGATTAAAATGACATTATGCATGGGTAAATCAATGGAGGGTTAATTAAGTTAATTAACAAGAGATTAAGGTAGAAAATAATGGATAAATAAGAGTAGTGGGAGCAGATTTTTTTTTAGTGGGAATTGCTGGAAAATTTGAGGAAATATTATAAGGGTAGTGGAAGCTAATGGGGGATAGCTTTTCTTAGTGACATTTGTAGTGGGTTGTGATGAGTGGACTCATCATCATTTAGCAATAGTTGAGTGGGAAATTTCAGTGGATTTGAGGTCTTTATTTTCTGCATCTTTGTACAACATTTGAGTCTTCTTCTTTAGTCTTCATTTTGTGAGAAAGAAAGAGAGAGGGAGAGCTAAAATTCGTATGTCTTAGAAAGTCACTCTTTTGTACTTGTTTTTCAGCAAATTAAGCTCTCTTCTTCCTTCAAAATTCTGCCTTGAGTGAGTGTTAGTTGGAAGGGTTGTATACATGTAAATTAAAAGCAAAGATCAAGGATTTGTAAGGTAAAATGATGGTATAATCATGCATGTAAAATTCTATTTCATCTACCTATTCTTAGTGTGATTTTATGAGGTTATTATGAGGAATATTAATGCTGAAAATACATGCTTAATAGCTAAAGAAAAGAGGAAGCTTAAAGGCAAAGCAAAGGTTGGGGAATCAAGTGAACAACAACCCCATTAGGAGCTTAGGAGTGTGAGGTTTGGGAACTAAATTAAAATGTGTTGCATGTGTGACTTGTATGTTTGAAATTGATGAATAAATGAATATGTGATGCATGTTGGTTTGTGTTTATAAAAGACCAAGTTAAGGTAAGAAGAAGGTAAGTTTTGGTGTTTATTTTACCCTTAAAATGTGTATTTTGGATGTGTGAAAGATTCTGGTTATATGTGTCACATGACCTCTGTGTAGTAATTTAATCATATATAAAGTTTGGTAAATCCTAATTCAGTGATTCTTGCGCCATTAGAACCATGATTTCCGTACCTACAAAAGTCTAAGAGGGACCAGGAACCAGTTCGGTCTCTAAGAGCCTTAAAAACGATAAAATCCGACATGAACCTACCTAGTCAGGCTCACTGGAACAGTCTGTATTGTTTAATTTATATCTGATGATTTAGAAGTCCAATTGACCTGAAACTTGTTCCATTTGAAAGATAAGACGTAGGGAAACAATTGTTAAGAAGATAACTTTGCCTCGAAATGACGTCTAGAGGTCGGTTTGCGCGATGCAATATGAGTGTAAACCCAGTCTCGTAGGGCTCCCAAGGTGAGCTACTGTCGCGATCGCGACAGCGTCGCGACCTTGCGACAGAAAAATGCTTAAAATGACTTATATTTATGTTTTAAAGCATATGGTTGGCATGGGTCAAGCCCATAACTTTCCCCTCAACTTATTATGCATGTTTACGGTTATTAAATGATCACAAAAGTAGTTATCATGGGGAGAACTTATGAGCATGATTAAGATTTGTAATTTACTTAATAAATTAACAATATACATATGTGTGAAAGTGATGTTATGCTCAAATGATGTGTATATGCTTATGACATGATGATTCTTGAACTTAACTAAGTGATGTAAAGAGTTGATGGGTTAAAGTGCATTTGTAAAAGAGAATGTGGTCATAAATGATATATGTGCTATGAAGATTGATCAATGTGAAATGAATGACATAATTAAACAACTTAAGCCTGTCAGTCAAGTATTGGATAGGTAGGCGTGCCTATAGGGTCCCTGTGCTGCAGCTTAAGTAAGTAAGTTGATTCCGATGGAATCATTATGAATTAATCCTTGCGGGATTCCCTGATTTACAAGAATAAATGTACCCGAGGGGTACTAAGATGACTGAAAATTCTATTTACAAGAAGTACCTTTGAGGTACCTATTTCTGTTTACAAGAAGTACCTTTGAGGTACCTATATTTCTGTCTGAAATTTACCCGTTATCCATGACTTTGAACTGCAGGCAAAATAATCTAGATAAAGGAAAAAAAGGAAAATAAATGTGTGTGGTAATAATGGGATGAAAAATTAACTTATGTGATAAATGGTAATATGACCGCATAGTTTAATTGGCATGAATATATGTTATGAATTGAGATGCTAAATATGCTTATCTTATCTGTTGCTGATGCGTATGTTAATATACCATATTGCTTGTTATGTGTGAGTTCCCCACTAAGCGTAAAACGCTTAGCACGGGTTTTCTTCAATCCGTGCAGGTACGGAAGTAGGTATTCGAAGGAAGACTCCGTAGGTCAAAGGTCAACACTAGGATTAGTATAGGTTGGGTTATCCTTTGGGATATGCGTGTTGTATGTACAAAGCATGTTTTGGCTTGTAAGCATAAGATAATAACATAGTATATGCAAAATGAAAAGTAAGCAAAGCTGTATGCTCATGTGATATATAAGTTTATGTGTAACGTACAAGTATGTTGGCATGTAACTATAAGGATAACAACCTAGCATGTTTATGGTGAAATATATGTTTATGTGTGCTGCATGTGGATGGCATGAATAAGTATAGATAAAAATTTATTTGTACCGGTTTTTATGATCACCTTAAGTTCAGCATATGTAAGTAATTTTGCGTGCGCGGTCACTTCCTATCGTTATAGCCTCATCAGCTTTAGCGAGTGGAACTGGGCGTGACAAGTTGTGGTATCAGAGCAAAGGTTTAGTCTTTTCTGGGAATAATGGGTAGATAGGATGTGTATAGTTATGTTGACCTAATGCGGAAGTCCTTGGTTAAGTTTTTATAGATTTTACGATGAATCCTGATCGTCAAGAGGAAACAGCTGAAAGTGTTAACCCTCGTGAAGCTGAGAGGACGGGCACTAGACAATCTGGGCCAGCTAGACATGGAGATGAGATGTTAGCAGGACCCATGGAAGTAGTGATAAAAATGACACAGGATATGGCAAGGTTTATGGAGCGTATGATGGCACCTAGAATACCAACAGAGTCCTTAAGAAAGCATGGAGCCGAAGAGTTCTTTGGGACAAAGTTAGATGAATCTGAAAAAGCGGAATACTGGATTGAGAAGGTAGAGAGAATTCTCAAGGAGATACGGTGTCCTCAAGATCAGTGGCTTGAGTGTGTTGTGTCTTTGCTTCAGGGCGCTGCTTATGACTGGTGGAAGTTGGTATTACAGAATCCTGAGCTTCCTGATCCGGTGGATTGGAATTTCTTTGGAAGTGAATTCAGGCAAAAGTTTCTCACCAAGGCATATCAAGAGGCAAATTGGAAGAAATTCTTAAGTCTGAGACAGAGAACCATGTCTGTTTCTGAGTACGAAGCAGAATTTTGTCGATTGAGTAAGTATGCTCCAAAAGATGTCCTGACTGTGGGATTGAGGTGTCAGCAATTTGAGGAAGGACTAAATGAGGAAATAAAGGCATTGCTGATTTCATTAACTACAGATCAGAATGTGAGTTATTACAGGATAGTACAGGCAGCTTTAAGAGCTGAAAAGAATCTTGAGGCTCAGAGGGAATGGAGACAGAAAAGAAGTGCCAATAGAGGAGGATACAATGCGGGAAAAAGGCCACGAGATTCTATCATGGCACCACCAGAGGAATCTAGATATGGTTCTGCAGTAAGAGGAAAGAAGTGGGGAAAACCCCCAGTAGCTCATCAGAGTCGAAGAACAGCCAATAGTCGAATTGATATACCTGAATGCCCTCACTGTGGGAGGAGACATTGGGGTGAGTGTCGGAAGGTCATAGGTGCTTGTTTTAGATGTGGAAGCACGGAACATTTTATTGCCAATTGCCCTCAACCACATGTAGCAGTGAGTAATCAGCAGGAGCAAAGTAGAGGTGGTTCAAATATGCCTTCAGTTAACAGAGAACGAGGTAGAGGACGTGATAGAGGAAATCAGTCAAGGTGGGCAGTTGATTCTGAAAATGTAGACAGGTCAGGTGCGGGATCTATCCGTGCTTATGCCCTGAAGGCTCGTGAAGAGCAAGATGCACCAGAAGTGATAGCAGGTACTTTTATACTTTATGATATGGATATGTTTGCTCTTATAGATCCTGGATCTACTCATTCATATGTATGTTCTAATAAGATAAGTGAAAGAATGTCTAAAGCTGAATGTTTAGCATATGATATATGTGTAACAAGTCCTCTTGGGAGTTCTGTGTATGTGAATCGGGTACATAGGAATTGCGCATTACGAGTGCAAGGTTATGAATTTCCTGCAGATTTGATTGAGTTACCCTTTGATGAGTTTGACTTGATTTTGGGTATGGATTGGTTAACTAAGTATGACGCTGATGTGAAGTGTAAAAGAAAGATTGTGATGCTTAGTGATGACAAAGGGAATAGAGTGGCAATAAAAGGGGTTTGTACTAATCCTCTAGTGAATGTGATAACTGCGATGCGAGCCAGTCGATGTTTAAGAAAAGGATGTGAAGCTTATCTTGCTTTGGTTTTGGATAATAAGAGAGAGAATGTGAAGCTGCAAGATATACCGATTGTAAGGGAGTTTCCTGATGTGTTTCCAGAAGAATTGGGTGGTATACCACCACTAAGGGAAGTAGAGTTATCTATTGATGTGTTACCGGGAACGACACCAGTGTCTAAGGCACCATACAGAATGGCTCCAACAGAATTGAAGGAACTGAAGGTTCAATTGCAAGAATTGTTAGATAGGGGTTTTATAAGACCCAGTGTGTCACCATGGGGAGCACCTGTTTTGTTTGTTAAGAAGAAAGATGGCACGATGAGAATGTGTATTGATTACCGACAGCTGAATAAGGTGACAGTGAAGAATCGGTATCCCTTGCCACGGATTGAAGATTTGTTTGATCAGTTAAGAGGAGCAGGTGTGTTCTCTAAGATTGATTTGCGTTCTGGGTATTATCAGTTACAAGTAAAGAAAGAAGATATACCTAAAACAACATTCAGAACTCGGTATGGACATTATGAATTTTTAGTAATGCCATTCGGGTTGACAAATGCGCCTGCTGCATTTATGGACTTGATGAATCGAGTATTCAGGCCTTATCTTGATCAGTTTGTAGTGGTGTTCATTGACGATATTCTGGTTTATTCCAAGGATGAGAAAGAACATGAGCAACATCTAAGAATGGTACTTCAGACGCTACGGGAACATCAGTTGTATGCCAAGTTGAGTAAATGTGAATTTTGGTTGCGGGAAGTATCTTTTCTGGGTCATATAATATCTTCTGAGGGGATTAAAGTGGATCCAGCTAAGATAGAAGCTGTTGTGAACTGGAAGCCACCTAGGAATGTGCTTGAAGTTCGTAGTTTCTTGGGTTTGGCAGGATATTACAGAAGGTTTGTGAAAGGATTTTCAGTGATAGCTTCACCTATGACCAGGTTGCTACGAAAAGGAGTGAAGTATGTGTGGTCTGAAAAATGTCAGCAGAGTTTTGATCAGTTGAAAAAGATGTTAGTAGAGGCCCCGGTTCTTACGCAACCTATGTCTGGTAAAGAGTATGTGTTGTACACAGATGCCTCTGGAGTGGGATTAGGATGTGTGCTTATGCAAGATGGAAAGGTGGTAGCTTATGCATCCAGGCAACTAAAGCCGCATGAGCAGAATTATCCAACTCATGATTTAGAATTGGCTGCAATAGTGTTTGCCTTAAAGATATGGCGACATTATCTGTATGGTGAGAAGTGTAAAATCTACACCGATCACAAAAGTTTGAAATATCTGCTTACTCAGAAGGAGTTGAACTTGAGGCAAAGAAGATGGCTAGAGCTGTTTAAAGACTATGATTGCATAGTAGATTATCATCCGGGTAAAGCCAATGTGGTGGCTGATGCGCTAAATAGGAAGATAGTTTCAGCGATGCAGTTGAAGCATGTGAGATGGAGATTTACATCTGATGGAGCTTTGCTTGTTCATTTAAAAGCAAGACCTGTGTTGATAGATGATTTGTTAACAGCTCAAAAGAATGACCCTAAGTTACAACAAGTTTGGCAGTCAGTGGGCAAAGATAGTAAGTCTGAGTATATAGTGGATAAGAATGGAGTACTGCGGTACAAGAACAGGATATGTGTGGCTGATGATAAAGAATTGAAGAAAAGATTGCTTCATGAAGCACATAATACGGTTTTCACTATGCATCCGGGTGGAAACAAAATGTATCAAGATCTGAAACCACTGTATTGGTGGCCAGGTATGAAGAAGGATATAATTGAGTATGTATCTAAATGTCTTACCTGTCAGCAAGTTAAAGCAGAGCATCAAGTACCTCAAGGGATGTTGAATCCACTTCCTATTCCACAGTGGAAATGGGATAATGTCACAATGGATTTTGTCACAGGATTGCCTTTAACTTCAAAACAGCAAGATGCAGTATGGGTGATTGTGGACAGATTTTCAAAGTCAGCACATTTCATTCCAGTTCGGATGGACTATTCTCTTGATAAGTTGGCTGATCTGTATGTTAAAGAGATAGTCCGTCTTCATGGAGTACCTTTGACAATTGTGTCTGATAGGGATCCCCGGTTTACTTCCAAGTTTTGGAAGAGGTTACAAGCTGCTTTGGGAACAAGGTTGAATTTCAGTACAGCTTTCCATCCACAGACAGACGGGCAATCGGAAAGAATTATTCAGATTTTGGAGGATTTGATGCGGGCATGTGTTCTGGATTTCTCCAAGAGTTGGGACAAATACCTTCCACTCATGGAGTTTGCTTATAATAATAGTTATCAAACCAGCATTGGCATGGCGCCATATGAGGTGCTGTATGGAAGAAGATGTCGTACACCAGTATGTTGGACAGAGTTGAATGAAAATAGAATTATTGGGCCGGATCTTGTGAGAGATACTGAGGAAAAAGCCAAGATGATTCAGCAAAGGCTAAAAGCAGCAAGTGATAGACAAAAATCTTATGCTGACTTGAAGCGAAGAGACATTGAGTACCAAGTAGGTGATAAAGTATTTCTGAAGGTGTCGCCTTGGAGGAAAGTATTGAGGTTTGGTAATAAAGGGAAATTAAGTCCAAGGTTTATTGGACCTTATGAGATTTTGGAAAGAATAGGTTCTGTGGCATATCGTTTAGCTTTGCCTCCAGCATTAAGCAAGTTACATGATGTGTTCCACGTATCTATGCTGAGACGATATAGATCAGATAAATCTCATGTGTTGTCTGTACAAGAAGTAGAAGTGCAACCGGATTTCTCCTATGATGAAAAACCAAAGACAATTCTAGCACGAGAAGTAAGGCAACTTCGAAATAAGCAGATACCACTTGTTAAAGTACTCTGGCAACATCACAGAGTAGAAGAAGCAACTTGGGAACCAGAAGCTGCTATGCGTGAACAACATCCTCATTTGTTTGACGCAGGTATGAATTTCGAGGACGCAATTCTTTAAGGAGGGGAGAGTTGTAATGGCCGCATTACACCCTAGTTGTTTCGGTATGACATGTGAAGTATGTATGTGTATGTGTTAAGGGGTAATTTCTTATTTAAGTGGTGTTTAAGCAATTAATTATGAATGTGGATTAATCTGAAATTTACAAAAGGACCTAATTGCTAAAATAACAAGTATGTGAGTGATTAAAATGACATTATGCATGGGTAAATCAATGGAGGGTTAATTAAGTTAATTAACAAGAGATTAAGGTAGAAAATAATGGATAAATAAGAGTAGTGGGAGCAGATTTGTTTTAGTGGGAATTGCTGGAAAATTTGAGGAAATATTATAAGGGTAGTGGAAGCTAATGGGGGATAGCTTTTCTTAGTGACATTTGTAGTGGGTTGTGATGAGTGGACTCATCATCATTTAGCATTAGTTGAGTGGGAAATTTCAGTGGATTTGAGGTCTTTATTTTCTGCATCTTTGTACAACATTTGAGTCTTCTTCTTTAGTCTTCATTTTGTGAGAAAGAAAGAGAGAGGGAGAGCTAAAATTCGTATGTCTTAGAAAGTCACTCTTTTGTACTTGTTTTTCAGCAAATTAAGCTCTCTTCTTCCTTCAAAATTCTGCCTTGAGTGAGTGTTAGTTGGAAGGGTTGTATACATGTAAATTAAGAGCAAAGATCAAGGATTTGTAAGGTAAAATGATGGTATAATCATGCATGTAAAATTCTATTTCATCTACCTATTCTTAGTGTGATTTTATGAGGTTATTATGAGGAATATTAATGCTGAAAATACATGCTTAATAGCTAAAGAAAAGAGGAAGCTTAAAGGCAAAGCAAAGGTTGGGGAATCAAGTGAACAACAACCCCATTAGGAGCTTAGGAGTGTGAGGTTTGGGAACTAAATTAAAATGTGTTGCATGTGTGACTTGTATGTTTGAAATTGATGAATAAATGAATATGTGATGCATGTTGGTTTGTGTTTATAAAAGACCAAGTTAAGGTAAGAAGAAGGTAAGTTTTGGTGTTTATTTTACCCTTAAAATGTGTATTTTGGATGTGTGAAAGATTCTGGTTATATGTGTCACATGACCTCTGTGTAGTAATTTAATCATATATAAAGTTTGGTAAATCCAAATTCAGTGATTCTTGCGCTATTAGAACCATGATTTCCGTACCTACAAAAGTCTAAGAGGGACCAGGAACCAGTTCGGTCTCTAAGACCCTTAAAAAAGATAAAATCCGACATGAACCTACCTAGTCAGGCTCACTGGAACAGTCTGTATTGTTTAATTTATATCTGATGATTTAGAAGTCCAATTGACCTGAAACTTGTTCCATTTGAAAGATAGGACGTAGGGAAACAATTGTTAAGAAGACAACTTTGCCTAAAAATGAAGTCTATGGGTCGGTTTTCGCGATGCAATATGAGTGTAAAACCCAGTCTCGTAGGGCTCCCAAGGTGAGCTACTGTCGCGACCTCGCGACAGAAAAATGCTTAAAATGACTTATATTTATGTTTTAAAGCATATGGTTGGCATGGGTCAAGCCCATAACTTTCCCCTCAACTTATTATGCATGTTTAGGGTTATTAAATGATCACAAAAGTAGTTATCATGGGGAGAACTTATGAGCATGATTAAGATTTGTAATTTACTTAATAAATTAACAATATACATATGTGTGAAAGCGATGTTATGCTCAAATGATGTGTATATGCTTATGACATGATGATTCTTGAACTTAACTAAGTGATGTAAAGAGTTGATGGGTTAAAGTGCATTTGTAAAAGAGAATGTGGTCATAAATGATATATGTGCTATGAAGATTGATCAATGTGAAATGAATGACATAATTAAACAACTTAAGCCTGTCAGTCAAGTATTGGATAGGTAGGCATGCCTATAGGGTCCCTGTGCTGCAGCTTAAGTAAGTAAGTTGATTCCGATGGAATCATTATGAATTAATCCTTGCGGGATTCCCTGATTTACAAGAATAAATGTACCCGAGGGGTACTAAGATGACTGAAAATTCTGTTTACAAGAAGTACCTTTGAGGTACCTATTTCTGTTTACAAGAAGTACCTTTGAGGTACCTATATTTCTGTCTGAAATTTACCCGTTATCCATGACTTTGAACTGCAGGCAAAATAATCTAGATAAAGGAAAAAAAGGAAAATAAATGTGTGTGGTAATAATGGGATGAAAAATTAACTTATGTGATAAATGGTAATATGACCGCATAGTTTAATTGGCATGAATATATGTTATGAATTGAGATGCTAAATATGCTTATCTTATCTGTTGCTAATGCGTATGTTAATATACCATATTGCTTGTTATGTGTGAGTTCCCCACTAAGCGTAAAACGCTTAGCACGGGTTTTCTTTAATCCGTGCAGGTACGGAAGTAGGTATTCGAAGGAAGACTCCGCAGGTCAAAGGTCAACACTAGGATTAGTATAGGTTGGGTTATCCTTTGGGATATGCGTGTTGTATGTACAAAGCATGTTTTGGCTTGTAAGCATAAGATAATAACATAGTATATGCAAAATGAAAAGTAAGCAAAGCTGTATGCTCATGTGATATATAAGTTTATGTGTAACGTACAAGTATGTTGGCATGTAACTATAAGGATAACAACCTAGCATGTTTATGGTGAAATATATTTTTATGTGTGCTGCATGTGGATGGCATGAATAAGTATAGATAAAAATTTATTTGTACCGGTTTTTATGATCACCTTAAGTTCAGCATATGTAAGTAATTTTGCGTGCGCGGTCACTTCCTATCGTTATAGCCTCATCAGCTTTAGCGAGTGGAACTGGGCGTGACATAGATCACTCGAGGGGTCAGTTGAGAGTGCTAATCCCCAAGAGCAAGATCCGTTAGTGTCTGGTTCGGCTCAGCCAGTTAGAGTGCAGCTTGAGGCTGTAGCCATGCCTTTTGAGTCTATGCTGAAGATATCTCAAGACATGGCTCGGGTCTTAGAAAGGGTTACTGCTCCGGGAGCACCGATAGAGAGCATGAGGAAAGCTGGGGCAGAAGATTTCTATGGAACGAGCTTAGATGAGTCTGAGTTGGCTGAGAAGTGGATTGAGAAGGTGGAAAGAGTTCTTCAGGAGATTCATTGCCCTCCTAAGAGGCAAGTTGAGTGTGTTGTTGCCTTGCTTCAAGGATCTGCCTATGACTGGTGGAAATTGGTTCGTAGGCATCCCTAGTTACCAAAGTCGGTCACATGGGAGTTATTTGAACGAGAATTCACAAGTAAGTATGTGACCAAGGCTTATAAAGAGGCTAAGTGGGCTCAATTCTTAAGTCTGAAGCAGAGGGCAATATCGATTGCAGTGTATGAGAAGGAGTTCAATCGACTCGGGAAGTATGCTCCTTCGGGTATTTTTATAGAAGAGTTTCGGTGTCAGCATTTTGAGGCTGGATTGAATGAGTCATTAAAAGCCATGCTCATATCTCTGATGAGTACTCCTGCTATCAGTTATTATCAGATTGTTCAAGCAGCTGTAAGGGCAGAGAGGTCTGAGTCAGTTTTGAGCGAGAGAGCTCAGGGGAGGAATCCCCCTAGTGGAGGTTCATCCTTGGGTAAGAGATCAAGGAACCCACAGGATGAGTCCTCTTCTGGCCCTTCTTCGAGGGGTAGGAGGCAGGGATCTACAGTTGGTTCGAGTGCTGGTAGGAGTAGTTTTGGTGGAAGATGTGAAGTGGTGCCCGAGTGTTCTCACTATAGTAAGAGTCACAAAGGTGAGTGTAGATGGCTTACTGGAGGATGTTTCCGTTGTGGAAGCACCGAGCATTTTCTGGCTAACTGTCCAAAGTTGAGTGAGAATACTAGGGATCAGCAAGAAGCTAGTCGGTCGGGGTCTAATGCTCCTCAAGCTAGTCGAGGTAGAGGTAGACGTAGAGGTCGAGGTGGTCGGCCTAGAGAGGGTGCTCCATCGGAGTCAGTAGATCGTCCTAAGATTGTGCCAGCAAGGGCCTATGCAATGAGAGCTCGGGATAAGCAAGATGCACCGGATGTGATTGTAGGTAAGTTTCTATTCTGTGACACTGAGATGTATGCTCTAATAGATCCTGATTGCACGTACTCATACTTGTGCTCTGATATGTTATTTGATAAGTTGCTTAAAGTTGATCAGTTAGATTATGAGATCTGTGTGACCAGTCCTTTAGGGCATTGTGTCAATGTGAGTAGCGTGTTTATGAACTATCCTTTGTTGGTTCAAGGTATAGAGTTCCCCGCAAATTTGATTGATTTGCCTTTTTGGGAATTTTATTTGATTTTGGGAATGGATTGGTTAAGTAAGCACCGAGCAGTGGTAGATTGTCATAGGAAAACTGTTGTGTTGTGGGATAGAGATCAGTCCCCGGTTGTGGTTAAAGGTTCAGGCTCGGGTTCTTTGGGGAATGTGATTTTTGCCATACAAGCTATGAGGTTTATGAGGAAAGGCTTTGAGGCATTTTTAGCTGTGGTGTTGGACTCTAAGCATAGTCAAGTCAAGATTAAGGATATCCCAGTGGTTAGGGAATTTGAGAATGTGTTTCCTAGTGAGTTGCCTGGGTTACCTCCAAAGAGAGAAGTGGAGTTATCCATAGAGATATTGCCGGGTACTACCCCCATTTCTAAAGCACCTTATCGAATGGCTCCTGTAGAATTGAGAGAACTTAAAACTCAATTACAATAGCTATTGGATAAAGCTTTATTAGACCCAGCATATCTCCTTGGGGAACTCCGGTTTTGTTTGTAAAGAAGAAGGATGGGACGTTGAGAATGTGCATTGATTACCGTCAGATTAATAAGGTTACTGTGAAGAATAAGTAACCGTTACCTAGGATTAAGGATTTATTTGATCAGCTTAGTGGTGCGGGAATCTTTTTTAAGATTGATCTTCGGTCTGGGTATTATCATCTTCGGGTTAAGAATGCAGATGTGGTTAAGGCTACATTTCGGACGTGTTATGGCCACTATGAGTTTCTTGTGATGCTGTTTGGTTTGACCAATGCACCTGTGGCTTTTATGGATTTGATAAACAGAGTGTTTAGGCCATATCTCGACCAATTTGTTGTAGTATTCATTCATGACATTCTGGTTTACTCGAAGGATGAGTGTAACGACCGGGCCCGTACAGAACAGACTCGACTCCCCGGAACACATCCCGTCGGGAGGAGGACAGACAGAATTGGGTCCCAGCCATTACTCATAGAACTTCACACTCCCCTTGTGCATTTTTGCCTTCCGTGGGATTCGAACCTAGGACCTGGGGATAAGTCCTTTAATTCTTAGAATCCCACTACCATTAGGCTAGTAGCCTAATGGTAGTGGGATTCTAAGAATTAAAGGACTTATCCCCAGGTCCTAGGTTCGAATCCCACGGAAGGCAAAAATGCACAAGGGGAGTGTGAAGTTTTGTGAGTAATGGCTGGGACCCAATTATGTCTGTCCTCCTCCCGACGGGATGTGTTCCGGGGAGTCGAGTCTGTTCTGTACGGGCCCGGTCGTTACAATAAAAAGGCAGTAACACCCCCATCGCCGTCCCCGTTGGAAGGATGCCGACGGACGTGCTACACGACGCTCACATATACCAATATACACATGCACAATGCGGAAGCATACATTCATACATAACATGCATACAGAAATACGGGTTAATTAAAAACTTACATTGACTTACCTTGCGGTACAGACTGAATATGCAATAACTCACGCACCCGCAGGCACTAAGTTGAAGCATACACGGAAGCATACATATGACCATTCAACAAAAGCATAAGCAAATTAGTAAAACAAAGGAATAACTAAACATAAGGACATACTAACTATTACATTCCCAAAAGAAAACTCAAGATTAAAACATAATTAAATACATAAACAATACTACAGAATTACAAAAGCTGAATTACAGAAGCTGAACCAAATACAGGACTTCTAACTCCTACGTGGCCGACCTTGCAGAAGCGCGACTCGAACAGAACCAAACCTGCCACCTGCACGGAAAGGGAATCCGTGCTAAGCGATATACGCTTAGTGGGGAGAACACACCAGAATATGGACGGCCATTCACAATGGTCGCCAAGGCATAACACATTCAAATGACAAATGTGGATATTCATAACATATAAATAATCAGACTTGCATATTATAGGCATTCATTTCAATACTCACATTCGAACCATAACTTCATGTTCAGGATAGACTAAAACAGACATAATACAATACACATTACAAGCATCATCATGCTGAACCACATACTATATTTCATGCATAAACCTACATGGGTAGCAAAAATCAACATCTTACTGTGCAGAGTCACAAGAGCTTTACTCATGCAATTGACATAACTAAATACCCATGCATGAACTGACAACCAAACCATCATGTTAAGAATTCTAGCCATTTAACATACTTAGACATGCCAAACACATACTCTAGTCAAATATCCAAACGATAACATTTAGAGCTTCACAATACCGCTGCGCAACTCTAATATATATTAAGCATCATGCAAAGACACTCTGATAGCGGAGACTGAAGACATAACCACTTAGTATTACATTCATATCTTCATAATGTAGAAAGTACAATAATCATCACATACTTACCATCACAGCTGCTTCGGTTCACATGCTAATATATATATATAACAAAACTATGCTGAAGTCATATACTTAAATACATCGATCAAATCATTTCAAAGCAATCAGAAACTTATAACAATTCACATGACAAGTACGGATAATCATGTTAAATGTAAAGTCATGCTTACTCAATACAGACATACATTCTGAAGCCCACAGTCACATTCATAGACATATAAACTGATTTTCGAAATCCTTATCATAATCAATCGGATATCGCATTCTGATAGTCATTTCAAAGTAACAGGGACAATATGCGAAGGCTAAAACACAATCCATATAAATATGCTCATATAATAAAGCCATACAATCAGTATTTCATAATCACATTCATTCAGAAATAATCCGATATACATTATATCGATATACTCATTCAGATAATCCATTTATAGCCAAATCAGATCAGAGCAGTTCAGATAAACATTCAAAGAACACCTGCTGACTCTAGATAGTGGATAACGAGTGTACAGACAGTACTTTACGGGTACGAGCCGATTACAGACAGTACGTTACGGGTACGAACCGATTAAACCATTATACTTTAACTTTCACAGATATTTTCACAAGGGACCTTAAACAAGATCCAATACAGAAAAGGGTTCGCGAGGAACCAAACGGGGACCTGATCAGGGTCCAAATCATTCAAAGGGCGCTGCAGCTACAGAAGACTCTATTAGGCATGCCTAACTATCCACTTACTTGACTCTAGCAGGTTATGTCACACCCCATAAGTGGCCTAATCGGAATTTGGCAATTTTAAGTGGATATTTAAGGACAATTGGGTTATTTGCTTATGAAAGAGGATTATTTTGCAAAGAAATAAAAGATGTAAATTGAAGATTTTTATTAGTGAGTTAAAAGTAATTTGTTAAGGACCTATTATAAGTTTTGTGAGGAGCTGTTGGTAAAAGAGAATAAGTGGATTTGTGTTTGGTGCATGTGTGCCATGTGGAAGGACAGTGTGTGCACGTGGTGAGGAAAAGAAAAGATTGAGAAATTTAGTTGACTGGAAAACAAAAGACACTGAAAGTTCTCTCTTTTCTGGCTCTCCCTCACGTTAGCCATCTCTTCCTCTCCACTCGCTGCCCTTTTCTCATTTGCATGTTAGCTCTGTTATTGTGGAACTAGGGTTTGAAATTGGGAAAGAAGTTCCAGAGGTAAGTGGCTTTTGGTTTTCAGGTGGTTTTTCTTCTCCTTTGGGTTTTATTTTAGAGATTCTGTATTGGATTTTTATTGTGGTTCTACTTGTTTGCAAGCTTCTGTGGATAAAAGAAAGAGAAGGGAAAAGATAAAGGGGTTGATTGAAGAAGGATACAGTGGGCATTTTGGTACTTCAGTAACAGGTTTGGGAGTGTGTCAGTCCTTCCTCATTTTTTTGATCCTAGTTACTGTTCGATTATGAATATCAGTTGTGTGTGTATGTTTATCATGGTATATGAGAAATGTAATGTGTGTAAATGAATCCTGTAGAAAAGCATGCAAATGAGATGTTTATGCATGAGTATGGATGTGAAACTCTCGGATGATGACTACCTGGTTTTTGCCTCTGTTTGAATTATGATAATACGTGACTTGTATTATGAGTCTTATAATTGTGCACTGATGAAGTAAAGGTACATGTGTGAACGATTTTTGCATGAAAAATGGTTTTAGACAAATGGAGTTTTGAATTTGGGGAATGCTCTGTTTTATGAACTTTCTGGTTTTTCACGATGTTCTGGGTTTTACGTTTTCTGAAAACTTTGAAGTGTTGAGAAGGAGAAGCAGATGTGAAGGAAGGGATCACGTGACGTGAAGGAGCATCACGCCGTGACCTCTTCTTTGAAGAAGGTCACGAGACGTGATGCTGCATCACGCCGTGACCTGCTTCCTCTTCCTGTGTGTCACGAGATTTCATCTCGTGACCTCTCTCTTCCTCTCCTCACAGGCGTCACGAGACGTGACTGATGGTCACGCCGTGACCGCCTGTTCTTGCCTTGCGTTTTGCCTGGCGCTCGCGTGAAGCCTGCGTCACGCGACGTGATGAATGGTCACGGCGTGACCGGCCTTCCCTGCTGCCCTGTTTTATAAAAACTAAAGTTTTAACTACAGTTTTAAGGATTTTTTACACTACATGACAAATATTTGATTTAAAATCTATATTGTGTTTTAATAATTGCTTAATATTGGGTTTTGTATACATGATTAATAATTAATATACATGATTTACATGTTTATAGTTTATTTAACAGGGACTTTTTCAATATGAGCTATTTGTTCTTATTACCTCCTGTAGTTATTATTTATATGTTTAAATGTTTCTGAATTTGATCTAGACACATGTATACATGAAATATGTATTTGCATTTAGTTGTTTTAATATTTATAGTTACTTGTTTTAAAAGTGATCTGTATACCTGTATACATGGACCATAAATTAGTATTATCTTCAATATTCATATTGATATTAGTGCTTGAATTGTTGAGTTGAGTTTTAAGCCTGAATAGTCATAGTAGTGGATAAGTAAGCGCTTACTTAGGTCAGAGTGTGTGTGCAGCTGCTATATGATAAAACGATATATGCAGGTCCATTTGGATCCTTGTTTCGACCATGTTTGGTCTATATGAAAATAAAGCGAGACTCCGGTCTCTATATGGAAAATACATGTTTGAGACTCATGTCTCTATATGCTTGGGATACTGTTTTCAATCAGTATCCAAATGACCGTATCCACTTCTAGAGAGTATTTCGGATTAATCAGGCTACATGTTTATATGTGATATATATATGTTGAGATGTTTATTGACAAGATTAAAGGTATATGTTGTATATGAAATATAGTATAACTTTGTGTTTATATACCTTGAGTATATATATATGTATTTGGAACGGTGAGAAATATGTAGATTTAATTTATATTTTAATAGTTAATTACTTGTAATATATGTTTATGGTTGGGATGAGATCGTAGTGTTGTTGTAAATATTGTATATGCATTATTTTAGGCTAGTCAGGCTATGAGTTTAATTGTGTTGCGTAAGATGAGATGAATTGTTAACATAATTACAAGTATATAGTGCACATGAATTCTTACATAGCTTTAAATCGCACTTTGAATCTGTATACTTAGAATGATGAGAATTATGAATTGAATACTTGATTGCTGGTATTGTATATATATATTTATGCATGTCAAGTAAGGAATTTGGAGATATGTTTATAGATGATTTGATGCCTTTGATTTTGAACCATTGGATTATTGTATTGTTATATCTATACTGTATATACACTTTGTTAGTTTGTTTGGTTCCTCCCCACTAAGCATTATCGCTTAGCACGGGCTCTTTTCCCGTGCAGGTGGCGAGTCTGGATTTGGAGTCGGATATCTGCGGGTCGGCCACTAGGAGTCTTTTTGGATGAAGTTGTTTTTATTTTTGAAGTCTTCCGCTGTAATTTTTGTGTATATGGCTTGTGTATAGCAAAGTAATCTTTTGTAAAGGAACATATATTGTTTTTGTATATGTATTCGATTACAAGCCTCATTTTGTAAACAGTACGGATATATGTTATATGTAAAAAGGATTTATTATTACATGATTAAAAGTTTCTTTATTTTTACATTTGGTTTTTGTTTATACATGGAATATGGATTCGTTATATGTGTTTGCCCGCGTGGCACTCCGGTACCCTTCCAACGGGGATGGTGGGGTGTTACAGGTTATGCGTAACCCAATTTACATTTCGAATCGCACAATGCATATATAATCAGCATGCATAAATAGAGAACGACAGACATTTAAATATTCTCATAAAGTTGGTCACAAATCATACAATTCGCATTGCAAAACATATTACAGTCCATACCTTTTAACATTAAACAATGTTCTAAAGCATGCTAAGAATCAGGTTAAGAAACACTACCATGCCAATGGTTATCAATACAAAATCCTAATCATGCATTAGGTGAAGATACTAAGCATAAACCATGCACAGTCCAAATTGCATTTAACATAACACAATGAGCTCCAAGGCTAAAGCATAACAATGTATTCCGACATCAGCCATAATATTCAAAAAAGTCTGGCATAGCAGGATGCCAATCATACTTCATACAAGTCAAGTACTGGAGCATGCAATAACTCAATTGATAACATCAGCACTATTCATCTTTTTAAAGCATAACAGGAACACATGTTGAATCATATTATGCTAAAGACCAAGGACGCATCATCATAATCGAGGAAAGTTACAGCATAAACTTAAGCATAGCAAATTATCCTTAAAGAAGAAACAGACTAAAATATGCATAACATAATTCACATTAAGACAGAGTATGTTTGGGACTTAAACAATCGGAAAGTCAGTATTCATAATTCCTTCGCATTCAGAATATGACGTGAAATACATATCACAATAATAAGCATATTAAAGTCCAAAACATACTGTTAAAATCCCACAATCATACAACAGGATTACTATAATCCAAAACTGATTCCAAAATACTACATATAACTTATCTTAGATAACATATTATTAATACCAAATAAATTGGAATAATCAGTCATGTCATCAAGATAATATAAAACACAGTAGAGGAAAATACCCTGAAAAGCTTTTGAAAACCATTTTATAAAAATTGGTCGCTTGGGGAAAGAAAAACAGAAGCAAAACAGAAGAACCGGAAGACCTCACATCACGTGAGGGCTGCTCACGTCGCGTGAGCATAGCTCACGCCTCGTGAGCATGGCTCACGTCGTGAGCATTGCTCACGTAACGTGAGCGTTGCTCACGTAGCGTGAGCAATTTGCTCACGTCGTGAGCATTGCTCACGTCGCGTGAGCAATTTGCTCACGTCGTGAGCGTTGCTCACGTCGCGTGAGCGATTTCTCTTGCCCTCTTCTTCTTCCCCGAAATCGCAAACCTGCATATTCTCATCGTTTTCCAGAAATCCATTCTAAAACCCTTCAGAATTCATTCCATCATGCATAAACTCATTCTTTATCACATAAATACATAACACAACATACTCAAGATCAATTTAAACTCAACATTCCAGAATTTAATCAAAACAATCAAAAGCAAGCGTAATCATATTCCAAATTCTTTCAAGAACAGAAACCCTAAAATCACAGCAAGTTAAACTCAGCACTTTTTATTCAATCTTACGCATGCCTTATTAACACATCTAATCACTTAGATCATGCATAAACACATGCCAAACATGCCAAATTCCAGAAATGCAACCACATATACATCCTAAGTGAGAAGTAGGGCAAAAACACTAAGAACTTCAAATACGGTAAACAGAGCTTCCAAACATTGCATGCAATCCAAAATGCTCCCAAACCTGGAATCGAAGATCCAAAATCAGCTTCAAAATCAGTCCTCAATCCTATCCTTGCCTTTACTTTGCTCTTCCTTACAATCCAATGCTTGCACAAATAAGAAACCACACAATTCTAAGCCAAACCCTAACTTAACCAAAATAGGAGAAAGAAGAAGAAGAACAGGAGCACGTACAAAATCTTAAACCAACTCACCTCTTCAAGCAAAGCACAATCCAAGCCAAACACAACTCCAAGCCAAACGTGAGAGAAAGGAGAAGCAAAGAAATGAGAAGAGAAGAAGAGGAGTAGGAGTGAGAGGGGAGATCGGGTTGCAATCTGTGTTTTCCTCTCTCACTCTCTTACTTTTCTTCTTTTCTTCTTTCAATGCCTACCTAACAATTCACTTGGCAACATCCAATTGGACCCCAAACTCCACTTAACATTTCAAACCATGGCACAATACTTGAGTCATACCCAAACATTGCCTTAATAAATATCTTGTCTTAATGCTCTATAGTCCTTAGACAAATTACACTTCACTCACTTACACAATTCTTTCCTTACAACTTAGTTATCTTTTCAATTAGGTCCTTAACACTCTAAATTTCTCAAACCCAAATTACCGAAATACCCTTCCGGTCCCGACCTAACATGTACAATCCGACCAGGGCTATTTTGGGGTGTGACAATGAGAGTAAGCACGAAGAGCATCTTCAGATAGTGCTCAGGTTTTGAAAGACCACCATCTTTATGCGAAGCTTAGTAAGTGTGATTTTTAGCTTAAAGAGGTATCCTTTTTGGGCCATATTGTTTCAGCTAAAGGTATTCGAGTTGATCCAGCCAAGATTGAAGCGATTGTGAATTGGAAGGCGCCTAGGAATGTCCTTAAGGTGAGAAGTTTTCCTGGTTTGGCTGGGTATTATTGGCGGTTTGTTAAGGGATTTTCAGTTATTATTGCTCCTATGACTAGACTTTTGAGGAAAGGGGTCAAGTTTGAGTGGTCTGATAAGTGTCAATCATATTCCGAGAAATTGAAGAGCTTATTGATCGAAGCTCCTGTGCTTACTCAGCCCACTTCGGGTAAGGAATTTATAATGTACAGTGATGCATCATGAGTTGGGCCTGGTTGTGTTTTGATGCAAGAGGGGAAGGTTGTGGCTTATACATCTCATCAATTGAAGCCTCATGAGAAAAATTATCCAATGCATGATCTAGAGTTAGCGGCTATGATCTTTGCTCTTAAGATTTGGTGGCATTATCTGTATGGGGAGAGGTGCAGGATTTTTATGAATCATAAAAGTCTGAAGTATCTCCTCACGTAGAAAGAGTTGAATATGAGGCAATGCCATTGGTTGGAACAGTTTAAGGATTATGACTGCATTCTGGAATATCATCTGGGTAAAGCAAATGTGGTCGTCGATGCTTTGAGTCGAAAATCAATGTCAACTTTGGTATTGAAGCGTTATAAGTGGAGATTGGATTTGGAAGGGGCTTTGGTTGCCTAATGGAAAGCTAAGCCGTCTTTGAGGCAGTTGATTGTCGATGCTTAGAAAGATGATGGGAAGTTACAACGAGTATTGCAAGAGGTTCAGAATGGTAAGCAATCTGAGTTTTCGATTTTGGATGGGGTACTTATGTATCGGAATCATTTGTGTGTACCTGAATATGATGAGATAAAGAAGAAATTTATGATGGAAGCACACACTACGGTCTTTACTATGCATCCTGGTAGTGAGAAAATTTATAGAGATTTGAAGAAGTTTTATTGGTGGCCTGGGATGAAGAGAAATATTGTGGAGTTTGTGGCTAAGTGTTTGACTTGTCAGCAGGTAAAGGCCGAGCATCAAGTTCCTTCGAGATTGCTCAACCCTGTACCCATCCCTTAAAGGAAATGGGATGACATCACGATGGATTTTGTATCAGGCTTGCCTATGACTCAGAGGAAGCATGACATCACGATGGATTTTATGAACAATATGAATATGGTCGGTTGAATTATGCATGGCCTGCAAGAGTCAAATTAGTGGATAGTTAGGCATGCCTAATAGATTTGGGTAGCTGTAGCCCCAAGGTTCATCCTCAGTCGATAGTGTCAGATCGGGATCCAAGGTTCATCCTCAGTCGATAGTGTATGATCGGGATCCAAGGTTGACATCGAAGTTTTGGAAAGAGTTGCAAGCAGCTTTGGGTACTCGGTTGAATTTTTGTACGGCTTTCATCCTCAGTCAGACAGGCAATCAGAAAGGGTTATACAGATTCTAAAGGATATGCTTCGGGGTTGTGCTTTGGAAATTTCATGCAGTTGGGATAAGTATGTATCGCTCATGGAATTTGCCTACGACAATAATTATCAATCAAGTATTGGAATGTCACCGTTTGAAGCTCTTTATGGACGACTGTGTAGGACTCCGGTTTGTTGGACAGAGTTGACTGAGCGTGCTTTCGTTGGGCCAGAGATGCTAAGAGATACAGAAGAGAAGATTCGAGTGGTTCAACAGAATCTAAAGATAGCCAAGGATAGACAGAGGTCTTATGCTAATTTGAAGAGGAAGGACGTTTAGTTTGAGGTTGGGGACAAGGTGTTCCTTAAGGTATCGCCTTGGAGGAAAGTGCTGCGTTTTGGCAAGAAGGATAAACTTAGTCCTAGATTTATCGGTCCCTACGAAGTGTTAGCAAAGGTTGGTCCTGTTGCCTATAAGTTGGCTCTACCGATGGAATTGGCTAAGAAGCATGATGTTCTTCATGTGTCTATACTCCGCTATTACAGATTAGATCCATTGCATGTGTTATCGGTTCTGGATATAAGGATTCAACCTGATTATTCTTTTGATGAGGAGCCGAAAGCCATTCTAGCTCAAGAAGTGCGACAGTTGAGAAGTAAGCATGTTCCTCTAGTTAAGGTGTTATGGCAGCATCATGGAATTAAAGAGGCTACTTGGGAGCCAGAGTTAGTGATGAGGTCTCAGTACCCTCAGTTGTTCAGTTCAGGCAAGAATTTCGAGGACGAAATTCCTGTTAGTAAGGGAGAGTTATAACACCCCATTTCCCACCCTAGTAGTTTGAGCCATATTGTATGTAAGTGTGTATGTGTATTTTTGGCATGCATTATTTAATTTGAGTTTTATGCATGTTTATTGGGTTTGTTAGAGTGTGAGTGTATGTATTGAGTTAGTACGTGAGTTAGTGGAGTTAGACTTGGGTGTAGTGTAGAGGATGGTTGTAGGGTGTGAGTTGTTAGGTTCCACCAATGAGTTGATGCTACGTGGCATGTTAGGGTGGCTATAAAAGCCAAGGAGAGAGAAAGAGAGGCAGCTATCCCTTGCCCCTCTCCCGTTCCCTTTTCCTCCTCACGCCATTTCTTCTTCTTTTCTTCTTCTTCCTCTTCTTTCATCTTGATCCATCTTCCGTTGGCTGAAATTATTGGTGGGATTTAGCAATTCTTGGATTATATGGTAAGTTCTAGTTGGGTTTTCTTCTTCTTCTTCATCTTTTCCTTCGATTTTCGTTAGTGTGTGTTCTTGGGTTAGGGTTTTGAGTTTTATGTGTTTTGGGTTTCGAATGCTCAGAAGTTCCTCCTAGAGAACCTAAGGGTAAGAAGGCAACTGGAAGTAGAGCCCTTTGATTTGGAGCAAAGGAGATCAAGGTTTGGGAAATTTATGATTTTGGGTGTATTATGTGATTATTTGTTTTGATTTCATTTTTTGGAAATTTGTGAAGTTAAAGTTGTTTAAGTTTATGCAAATGTTATGGATTTTGATTAATTTGAGTTAGAATGCCTTAATTGTGAGTTATTGAACTAAAGTGTGAATTGAATGAGTTTTTGGAGCAAAAATGTTGGTTTAGTTATTCATGGATTTTATTTGTGTTAATTGCATGTTTTAATCTTAATAATTGATGTACAATATGGGTTTTAAGTTATTCAAGGTGTTTTGGCAGTTTGATTTGAATTGTGATGAAGTTTTGAGTCAATTGGAGGTTTGGGTGGATTTTTGGAAGTGTTGGATTTCTGTAGATTTGCTAGAGAACTGGAAAATGCGACTCTGTCGCGAGCACGATAGAGCTGGATGATTCCAGCTCTCACGGTAGTCCGAGCTCTATTCTGCCGAGCTTTAACATTGCACGTTCTGTCACGAGCGCAACAGAGTGCATAATGCTGAGCTGAAGTTGGGCAGCGTGATAATGAGCGCGCGCAAGAGTGCGTGACCGTGACAGTGTTTCCTGGCGTGTTTTGTCGCGACCGCGATAGAAACCGGGCCTATAAGAGCCCAATTAGTGGATAGTTAGGCATGCCTAATAGAGTTCAATAGCTGCAGCCCTAATGTGTTTCGGACCCTGATCAGGTCCCCGTTTGGATCCTTGAGATCCTCAATGTGTTCGGATCTTGTTTAAGATCCTTCAATGTGAAAATGTTTTAAATGAGAAAATTAAAGATATTACTTTTCGATTGTACACTCGGGTACCCCAATGTGTTCACTCGTTATCCGCTATTGTGAGTCAGCAGACGTTTTGTTGTGTTTATGAGCTTTTGGTTATAATGGATAATGGTCAAGCTATGATTTTGTATATGTGATTATAAGCATGTGCCATTTGTATGTGTTATGCCTTAACGACCATTGTGAATGGCCATTCATATTATTGTGTTTTTTTCCCACTAAGCGTTATCGCTTAGCACGGGTGTTTCATCCGTGCATGTGTGGAAGGAATTGAGTCTTTGGGAGAGTCTCCGCAGGTCCAACCAATATAGAAGGATTGAAGCGTTATAGCCTAATTTGTACCTAAGTTCTTTTTGTAATATTTTGGGCTCTCTTATTGTATTTACTCTTTTGTAATGCTTCCGCTGTGTATTTTGGAAGTTGGAATTTTTGTAATGTCAACTATGTACAGTATATTTTTGCAATGAACCTTTCATATCAATGTATGATCTTTGAGTTTTGAAAGTTTTAATTTCCGCTGTAATCTATATTGTATGTATATTTTATTGCCTTGTCTGGTGGCACCCTTGCTTGTACGGGTTCTCACTCCCTTCGTGGATGAGTTCTCCTACGTATGGGTAAGGGGTGTTACATCTAGGCACTAGTGCACTAGTGCACTGGTTTCCCCAAAATTGGGGGCAACTGTAAATACCAGGTCCTGAGGCAGCCCAGATCAGAGTTACCCAATGATAATTAGACGCCTGTTCACGGGCAAAAAGGATGGAAGTGATGATTTCTTTGTCAAAATTACTTTTTACAACAAAAAAATAAAAATTATTTTAAAAAATAAAAATAAAAATAAAAAAAGGAGGTTGAAAATTATAGTGTTTTAGTCAAATTTGAAATTAAAAAAAAAAAATTCGGACGTCGGCCGCGGCAGCACGCAAGCTCGCATCGCCTGTGCTAGCACACGGGCGCAGCGCGCAGTGCCCACCGGCTCGCAGCGAGCGCATGGTGCGTGCCTGTGCAGAGCGCTAGCGCGCAGATCTTGCGTATAGCCCCTGCGTTCAGCATGCCTGGCACTCCGCGCACCCACCGACGCCTGTCGGTCACCGAATTTGCCCAAAATCGCCGAAAACCTAATTTTTGGCTTTTCTTCGGGATTTTTTCTCCAAATTTGATTTTTATCCCATTTTTTAAAGATTTTCATGATTTTTTCAATCTTTAAAATTAAGATAATAAATATTCTGATTTAAATTTATTTTCTTTTCTTAATTAGTTAGGGTTTTTTTTATTAAGGCATATAAATAGAAAAAAGATGAAAATAAAAAGGGGACAATTCATTTTAGGTTAATTTTTTCATTTTCTCTTCTTCTTTTCTTCCAAAAACAAATTCTCGCTACCTATCTTTGGGTTTTCTCCTCCAAATAAAAATTTCTGAAGGCAAAAAATTCAAGTGAATAATTTTTCTTGATATAAGGAAAAATTCATCTTTGTTCTTCAGATTTTTATTTATTTTTTTGATCAATTATTTTCCTTGAGACAAAAAAAAAATCATTCTTTGTTCTTGAGAATTTTCATTTTTCTTTCATTATTTTTTGTTTCTTCTTCAAATAAAAATCAATTTTTTTAATCAATAATCATTTTTTATACAAAAAAATTCATTGTTTGTTCTTGAGAATTTTTATTTTCTTTAATCATTTTTTAAGCATTTTATTTCTTTGAATAAATTTCCAATTTTTATTATCTTCAATTCTAATTTTTCAGAATAAAGTAAGGAAATCATTCGCATTTTTCCCTCCATCGAATCCGAATTCTGAGGGTAAACATTTTAAACTCGATTTCTCATTTTTATTTTCTTTTGTGTATTTTTTTTTCATTTTTAATTAATAATCATGTAAATCTTTATATTTATTGTTTGTTTATTTATTTTATGTTATCTTAGATATAAATTTAACATTTTTACATTTTTCTTTGTTCTTTTTTTTTATTTAATTATTCATCATTCTTTTATTTATCATTATTATTATTATTTCATTAATGTGTTGTTTTATTCATTTAATTATTTCATTTAATTTTATTTGTTATTTATGATGAATTTTTTTATTTTATTTTATTCATTTTTTATATGTATTTAATTAATTTTTCTTGATTTAATTACTAACAATGATCTCATTTGTGTTTGTTTATCATCATCATTATTATTTCATGCCTTTATGTATTAATCTATTAATTTGTCGGTTTATTTGTTTCAATCATGTCATTTAATTTATTTGGCTTCCATAATGATTTTTTTAATTATTTTTATTTATTATTGATTATTTCATGTGTTTAATTGATTTTTCTTGATTAAATCACTAATATTAATTTATTTGTGTTTGTTTTTTTTTCCAACCCTTATTTTCTTTGCTTGGGCATTCTCGCGAGTAAATGGGGAGATCCTAGAGGCTTGTTTGGTTTGACCTTTCATTTTTATTGCTTGTATTTTTTTCCTTATTTAGCTTTTTCATTAATTTTGTCATGTAATTTCTAACAAAATTATTTAGTTTTTGCTTGTTTAAAAGAAAATCACAAAAATATTTATATTAATTAATTTGGAATTTTTCTAATAAAAATAGGACTAATGTCCTAGTTTATCATATAAATAAACTGTCACATTTAACACTTTTTCTTTTAAAGTATGCATGCGAGGACCAATGTCTTCATCCTTAATAATTACCCCGTTTTATGTATGATTTCTATTTCATTTACAATGGGGGTTGTATTCTGCCCCTTGTTTTGTTATATCTTATTGTGCATTTATTTACTTTTTCTTTAATTTACTTTTATTTACCATTTTCACAAGCTAATTGATTTGCACTTTAATTAATGCATTAAATTGTATGAGAAAAGGAATGAAATCTTAAATTCAAATCTCAATCATAACTTTAATCAAGGTATGAATAAATGAGAAGTCCTGAACCATCTCTAGTCTTAGGCTCAATGAGGTTAGATGAACCTTTCCAATGTTCTATTGGAAAGGGAATTCCAAAATATCTCTTATTACCCAAAATAGGCCCAAATTGCATTGTCTTAGGCTCCATAAGATTAGACGAACCATCCCAATGTTCTATTGGGGTGGGGACTCCAAAATATCTATGCCTTGCCCAAAATAGACATATATGCATCGTCTTAGGTTTCACGAGATTAGATGAATCTTTTCAATGTTCTATTAGAAGGAGGATTCCAAAATGTCTCTGATTGCCAAAAATAGACACACATGCGGTGTCTTAGACTCAGTGAGGTTAGACGATATTTTCTAATGTTTTATTGGGTGGCGATTCTAAAACACCTCCTTGTTGCCCAAAATAGACTCCCTTATAATCTTTTACAAGTCTTATAAACCTCTCTTAAATACCCTAAAAGCGGGTCATTCGGGGCCACCCGGGGTTCGGCACGCGTCACAACATGTCTTGAAGAAACCCAAGACCTCATTGATCACCTTGGCCAGCTCTGTAAAAACCTGATCACCTTAGCGTTTGAAGGCATCCCTAATCCTAGTCAGCCTGGTCTCCATCTGCTCTCTCAGATCCCTGATGGACCCAAATATAGCAGGCACTGAAGCCTCTAATACCTCCAACCGAAATCTAAGAGAAGTCACCGACTCGTCAACCATTTGGATGGCCTCATTGATCCTCTGAGCCACCACTGCCTGTGAAGCACTGAGCTCCTCTATCAGCCTCTCTTAGTAATCTAGGTGCTCACCCAGTGCCCTATCTCCCTCCTCCATCCGTCACTCCATGGTGGTGAGGGCAGTAGTCATCACTGAAATGATCTCCTAATGTGCTAGTGGCGATGGTGCCCCAGGCTGCACTGACTCTGTATAAGGCTCTGGTGGTGGAGGGGCAGTGGATGTAGATGCCCCCGGGTGCCCAGGCCTATCATAAGGATATAACCTCCTAGCCTTACGAGCGTCAGAGTGCTGGACCCGTAGTGGTGGTGGTGTAAGGCTCTGAGCTCGCTGCGACACTCGAGTGCACAGCAGGTCATCTAGTTCAATATCAAACTCCACATCCTGAGGAGTGTGTGTCACACCCCAACCTATACCATGGAGACTTCTACCCCGGTAGAGGGAGAAGAGTCCCGATAGATAGGAGTGTCACATTACACATACCAAAACATTCGATCACAGCAAGTAAATAGAGAAAACAGAGATAATATAAAGCTTATAAAAGAGAAGCACAGCGGTACTTAACAAGAAAAATTCTTTCTTTTTTGTTATATATTCATAAACAAAGTCTGTACATATTACAAAAGATTTCATGTACAAAGGCCCAAAGAATACCATTCCAAAGGGGCACACAAAATATTACATCTTGTACAAAAAGACAGGAAAGCCTATACTATAAAACTCCGATCCCTAGTTGTGATGGCCTTCCCGATGCGGCACACCTCAATCATGAATACCAAAATCTTCCACACCTGCACGGATAAAACACCCGTGCTAAGCGCAATCGCTTAGTGGGGAAAAACACAAAATGCAGTACCGCCACTCACAGTGGCGTTAACAAACAATCACAAGCGAATGGCACAGTTACTTGATAAGATGTCATAAATCAAGCTAACGCGTAATAGTACTGTAATCATATTATTCTCAATAAGCAATAATTCAGAACTTATGCATAACATCCAATAACACTTTTGCACCTGCTATATCAAGATAGTGGATAACGAGTACACATAGATACCCGGAGGTACCAGAAATATTCTCATAACACATGGACACCCGAGGGTATCAAAATAATCTTTTTATTCTTGTTCAAAAGTATTTTCACATAGAATCTTAGGTAAGATTCAACAGAAAGATCACGAAGATCCATTCTGGGGACCTGATCAGGGTCCAAATCGTACACATGGCTGCAGCTACACATAACTCTATTAGGCATGCCTAACTATCCACTTATTCGACTCTAGTAGGTCATGCATAATCCAATGCAGATCTCATTTCATAACATATGTTTACATCAAGTTTTATGCATGATATAAAAACATATAACGCATTCACACATATACATAATATCCATAATTCTAGAAAGGATACAAATTGGAAGGTTAAATACTGAAACCATACGAATAAAAGAAATCAAAAGAAAACCCAGAGGGTGTCGCGCTCGCGACAGAGATGAAGTTAGCCTCCTGTCGCGCTCACGGCGGACCTCGCGCTCGCGCGGAGACAATCAGATCTCACTATCATGCTCGCGACAGTTAATACCCTCCAGCGCTGTCGTGAGCTCGTGACCAGACACGTGCTTGCGACAGAAGCTTGGCCCAACACGAAGCTCTCTGTCGCGATCGCGACATCATCGCGCTCGTGACAGGGAGTTTCTGCTGCTCCCGCCCGGCCGCTCACAGCTCGGCGTGCGCGGTGGAATGGAAGTCACCGAGCTCTGTCACGACCTCGCGACATCATTGGGCTCGCGACAGAGTCGGGATTTTCACTCCCAACGTCAAAAACTGCAGAATTTCACTCTCCAATTTCACCCACTCAGTCATATGGTTTCAAAACTCAATTCTAAGTAAAATCATTCAATCAAACCATTAAACACAACTCAAAACATGTCCTTTAAACTCATTAATGTCATCAAAACAAGCAAAACTAAACATAAAATCCAAAAGTTCTCAACTAGCAATTTTGGTTAAGAAACATATAAAATTTCCACATTTAACTCCATTCTTCACAACCCATGCATCTCAACTCAAATTAAACAATACCCATAACTCTTAGGAGCCAAAACACCCAATTCATATCATCAATTCCTATCATAAAGCATAAATCATCAAAATACCCAAAATACACAAATGTTCCCAAACCTGATTTCCTTCGCTCCTAGTCGTGAGCTCTGTTCCCACTCGCTTTCTCTTTCCCCTTAGATGTTCTAGAAAGCTCCTCTGAACCATAAATCAAACACAACCAGGTTTAATTCTAACAATTAACACATAAATGAAAATTAAACCTAGAGAGAAGGAAGAAAAGAATCTAAGATATTACTAACTTAAACTCACCCTTTGAACTTATGAGACACAACCTAGCTAAACAGTCACCCAAGGAAGAAGAAAAGAGTAGAAATATGTAAGGAAGGAGAAGGAAAGATGAAGAAAAGGAAAAGAGGATGAAAATGGCGTGAGGGAGAGGAAGGCAATGGGAAAAGGAAAAAGAAAACAAAGTGGTTTCCAGCTGTCCCCTCTTTCACCATCCACTAAATTCAACCCTATCTACTTGCCATGTGTCAATTTCCCATAGGAAAGGATCTTACATGCATACCCTACTCCCATACTCTCACTCACACATAAATATTATCACTTATTCACACCCTACTTCCCTATCCTTTGCACACACATTAACAAACTCCTCTCCTCACACAACACTTACATAAACACATACACTTAGATAAATTGATATGCATGCAACATCAAAATGCATACAAGTACGCACACACATAGATATAGACAGGCACATTCAGACTCAGACAGGCTCAGACTACCAGGGTGGTTTTGGGGTGTTACAATACTCCCCCACTTAACAGAATTTCGTCCTCGAAATTCTCACCTGCTCCAAATAACTGAGGATACTGTAATCTCATAGCTTCTTTCGGTTCCCACGTAGCTTACTCAACCCCGTGATACTGCCATAGGACTTTAACCAATAATATCTGATTATTCCGAAGCTTTCTGATTTCTCTATCCACGATCCTTTTTGGCTCTTCATCATACGAAAGATCTGACTGAACCCGGATATCTTGCACTGATAATACATGAGAAGGGTCTGATCGGTATCGACGAAGCATTGACACATGGAAGACATTATGCAGTCTGGCTAACTCAATTGGCAAAGCTAATCGATACGCTACTGGACCCACTTTTCCTAAAATCTCATATGGCCCAATAAAGCGCGGGCTTAGCTTGCCTTTCTTACCAAAACGAAGAACTTTTCGCCACGGTGACACTTTCAAGAAGACCTTATCACCTGCCTCATACTGAATATCTCTACGCTTCAGATTAGCATAGGAACGCTGTCTATCTTTAGCTGCTTTTAGATTCTACCGTACAACCCTTACCTTCTCTTCCGTGTCTCTTACTATATCCGGACCGATGAAAGCCTTTTCTGACAGTTCAGTCCAACAAACTGGTGTTCGGCACTTCCGCCCATACAATACTTCGTAAGAAGCCATACCAATACTCACCTGGTAACTATTATTATATGTAAACTCCATCAAAGACACATATCGATCCCAGCTTCCCGAGAACTCTAAAGCATAACCTCGAAGCATATCTTCTAACACCTGGATAACTCTTTCTGACTGCCCATTGATCTATGGATGGAATGCAGTACTGAAGTTTAATCGAGTCCCTAAAGCTGCCTGGAGTTCCTTCCAAAACTTGGACGTAAAACGGGGATCTCGATCAGATACAATGGATAGCGGAATCCCATGAAGTCTAACTATTTCATTCACATAAAGTTCCGCCAACTTGTCCATGGAGTAGTCCAACCGAACTGGCAAAAAGTGCGCTGACTTTGATAACCGATCCACTATAACCCACACAGAATCATGCTTACGCTGTGTCATGGGCAAACCAGACACAAAATCCATCGTGATATCATCCCACTTCCACTGAGGAATGGGTAAAGGATGAAGTAATCCCGATGGTACTTGATGCTTCGTTTTCACTTGCTGACACGTAAGACACTTTGAAACAAACTCCGTTATACTTCTTTTCATGCCTGGCCTCCAATAAAACTGTTTCAGATCCCTGTACATCTTGTCACCTCCCGGACGCATGGTGAAGACCGATGAGTGAGCCTCTTGCAATAGCTTTTTCCTTAACTCGCCCACATCGGGTACACACAAACGGTCTCCATGCCTAAGCACTCCATCACTATCAACCCGGTACTCGGACTGCTTACCATCATTCACTGCTTGACATACCCGCTGTAGCACATGATCATTTAACTGTGCTTTCACAATCTCCTGCCTCAGACTTGGTTTAGCTTTAAGCCGAGCAACTAAAGCACCTTCAGAATCAAACCTCCATCTACCTCGATTAAAGAGCAATGCAGACATAGATTTCCTACTGAGGGCATCTACCACCACATTAGCCTTGCCCGGATGGTAATCAATAATGCAATGATAGTCTTTAAACAGCTCTAACCATCTTCGTTGCCTCAAATTCAGCTCTTTTTGTGTCAACAAATACTTGAGACTCTTGTGGTCGGTAAAAATCTGGCATGTTTCCCCATACAAATAATGCAGCCACACCTTAAGCGCAAACACTACTGCAGCTAATTCCAAATCGTGGGTCGGGTAGTTCTGCTCATGAGGCTTCAATTGTCTCGACGCATAGGCCACAACTTTACCCTCTTGCATCAAAACACAACCCAAACCAATCCCAGAAGCATCACTGTACATGATATATTCCTTTCCCGAAACCGGCTGTGTAAGCACAGGAGCTTTAACTAACATCTCTTTCAACTGATCAAAACTGGCTTGACACTTTTCAGACCATACAAACTTAACTTCCTTCCGAAGTAGCCTAGTCAAAGGAGAGGCTAACACTGAAAATCCCTTAACAAAACGTCGATAATAACCTGCCAAACCCAAAAAACTTCTTACCTCTGGCACACTCTTTGGAGGCATCCAATTAACAATTGCTTCAATCTTACTCGGATCCACTTGTATACCATCTTCTGAAACTACATGTCCAAGAAAAGCTACTTCCTTTAACCAAAACTCACACTTGCTAAGTTTCGGATAAAGCCAATGATCCCTTAACATTTGCAATACTAACCGAAGATGCTCTTCATGTTCCTTCCTATCTCTTGAGTACACTAAAATATCATCGATGAACACCACAATAAACTTATCCAAATACGGTCGAAAAACTCTGTTCATCAAATCCATAAAGGCTGCAGGCGCGTTGGTCAATCCAAAAGGCATCACTAGGAATTCATAATGACCATAACGTGTCCGGAAAGCCGTCTTTGCCACGTCTACCTCTTTTACCCTCAACTGATAATAACCCGATCTCAGGTCTATCTTGGAGAACACACCAGCTCCTCGCAACTGATCAAAGAGATCCTCAATTCTCGGTAGGGGATACTTATTCTTTACAGTCACCTTATTAATCTGTCTATAATTAATACACATTCGTAACGTTCCATCTTTTTTCTTGACAAACAACACTGGAGCACCCCATGGTGATACACTAGGTCGAATAAACCCTTTATCCAACAATTCCTGCAACTGACTTTTCAACTCTTTTAATTCCACCGGAGCCATCCGGTAAGGAGCCTTAGAAACTGGAGCTGTCCCTGGCAGAATCTCTACTGACAGTTCAACCTCTCTTTCAGGAGGTAATCCAGGTAATTCTTCCGGAAAAAACATCCACAAAATCTCTGACCACTAGGATGTCCTGGATTTTCACTTGTCCTCTGCGAGAATCTAACACCAATGCCAAAAACACTTCACACCCTTTTCTAATAAACCTTCTCGCTTTCATTGCCGAAATCACATTATGTAAAGAACTGCTCCCACCCTTCACAATCACAGGCAACTGATCCCTACTATTCAGTACCATCACCTTTCTATGGCAATCCACTACAGCCCGGTGCTTATCTAACCAATCCATACCCAGAATGACATCAAACTCATGGTACGGCAGACAAATCAAATCCATAGCAAACTCTATACCCTGAATCTTTAAAGGACACGCCCTACACACCCGATCTACTATAACACTTTTTCCCAACGGGCTAGATACACAAATCTCATATCCCAACTTCTCCTCATTTCCCAAACTATCCCATATCTTACCAGAGCATACATAAGAATGGGACGAACCCGGGTCAATCAAAACATAAACTTCAGAGTCAAGCAAAGAGAACTTACCGGCAATCACTTCTGGGGCATTCTGTTCCTCTCTGGCCTTCATAGCATAAGCCCTACCAGTCGTCGGCACAGGACGGTCCACTGTTTCGGAGGATTCTCTCTCACGAGGCCGTCCACCACGACCCCTTCCTCTACCTCTATTACGACTGCCTTGGGGTATATTGGACCCAGCTCGACTAACTTCTTGTTGCCCCAAAGGACTCTCATACCGACTTGGACAATTCACAAGGAAGTGGTCCGTGGAGCCACATCTAAAACAACCTCCCGTTAACCACCGACACTCACCCCAATGTAGCTTATTACAATGGGCACATCGGGGAGTTCCATCACCTCTACCTGCGCCCGATCCCCTAAAAGAGCCCTGTCTTCTCCCTCTAGAGGCCGGACTAGCAACAGACTCATCAATAGGGTTTCCTTGCGACTCTCTTGGTCTTTTTCAAGAAGAAGATCCACCCCTAGAAGACTTCCTTCTCTGAGCTTTCTCTCTCAAGATTTTCTCCGAGCGTTCCGCCCTCAAGGCTGCTTGAACCAGCTGATAGTGCCTAATATTCGGGGCCGACATCAGAGAAACTAGCATCACTTTCAAAGATTCATTCAAACCTAACTCAAAGTGTTGACACCTGAACTCATCGGTAAGAACCCTTGGCGGTGCATATTTACTAAGCTTAGTGAACTCATTCTCATACTCAGCCACTGACATCGTCCTTTGCTTCAGACTTAGAAACTGCGCCCACTTGGCGTCTTTATAAGCCTTAGTCACAAACCGATCCTGAAACTCATTCTCAAAGAACTCCCAGGTCCTAGGTTCAGGGATCTGAGGTTGACTAATCACTAACCTCCACCAATCATAAGCAGAGCCTTGCAACAAAGACTCAGCACATTCCACTTCTTGGTCAGGTGGGCACTTTATCTCCCTTAACACCGTTTTTACCTTTTCAATCCACATCTCCGCTTTATCGGACTCATCCAAACCCGTACCAAAGAAATCCTCGGTTCCATGCTTTCTCAGTTTCTCGATAGGTGCTACCGGCCCCGTTACTCTTTCAAACATTCTAGCCATATCCTGTGAGACCTTAAGCATCGCCTCCAACGGAACCATAGGCACTTCAGGTTGCCCCCTAGGAGGCTGACCCGGACCCCCAATCGATGGATCTCTCTCAGGAGGATTCACACTCCCAGCTGAACCCTCCGGCGTCTCATGCAAGGACTCCATCAAACTACAAAGCATAGACGCAATGCGCATCAGGCCAACACAACTTTAACAAACTCACTAACATACTTAGACCCAGAAACATCCAAACCATGCTCTGACACCACCAAATGTCACACCCCAACCTATACCATGGAGACTTCTACCCCGGTAGAGGGGAAAGAGTCCCGATAGATAGGAGTGTCACATTACACATACCAAAACATTCGATTACAGTAAGTAAATAGAGATAACATAGATAATATAAAGCTTATAAAATAGAAGCACAGCGGTACTTAATAGGAAAAATTCTTTCTTTTCTGTTATATATTCATAAACAAAGTCTGTACATATCACAAAAGATTTCATGTACAAAGGCCCAAAGAATACCATTCGAAAGGGGCACACAAAATATTACATCTTGTACAAAAACACAGGAAAGCCTACACTATAAAACTCCGATCCCTAGTTGTGATGGCCTTCCCGATGCGGCACGCCTCGACCGTGAATACCAAAATCTTCCACACCTGCACGGATAACACACCCATGCTAAGCGAAATCGCTTAGTGGGGAAAAACACAAAATGCAGTACCGCTACTCACAGTGGCGTTAACAAACAATCACAAGCGAATGGCACAGTTACTTGATAAGATGTCATAAATCAAGCTAACGCGTAATAGCACTGTAATCATATTATTCTCAACAAGCAATAATTCAGAACTTATGCATAACATCCAATAACACTTTTGCACCTGTTATATCAAGATAGTGGATAACGAGTACACATAGATACCCGGAGGTACCAGAAATATTATCATAACACATGGACACCCTAGGGTATCAAAATAATCTTTTTATTCTTGTTCCAAAGTATTTTCACATAGAATCTTAGGTAAGATTCAATAGAAAGATCACGAAGATCCATTCGGGGGACCTGATCAGGGTCCAAATCGTACACATGGCTGCAGCTACACATAACTCTATTAGGCATGCCTAACTATCCACTTATTTGACTCTAGCAGGTCATGCATAATCCAAGACACATCTCATTTCATAACATATGTTTACATCAAGTTTTATGCATGATATAAAAACATATAACGCATTCACACATATACATATTATCCATAATTCTATAAACGATACAAATTGGAAGGTTAAATACTGAAACCATACGAATAAAAGAAATCAAAAGAAAACCCAGAGGGTGTCGCGCTCGCAACAGAGACGAAGTTAGCCTCCTGTCGCGCTCACGGCGGACCTCGCGCTCATGCGGAGACAATTAGATCTCACTATCGCGCTCGCGACAGTGAGTACCCTCCAGAGCTGTCGCGAGCTCACGACCAGACACGTGCTCGCGACAGAAGCTTTGCCCAACATGAAGCTCTCTGTCGCGATCGCGATATCGTCGCGCTCGCGACAGGGAGTTTCTGCTGCGCCCGCCCGGCCGCTCGCAGCTCGGCGCGCGCGGTGGAATGGAAGTCACCGAGCTCTGTCGCGACCTCGCGACATCGTTGCGCTCGTGACAGAGTCGGGATTTTCACTCCCAACGCCAAAAACTGTAGAATTTCACTCTCCAATTTCACCCACTCACTCATATTGTTTCAAAACTCAATTCTAAGTAAAATCATTCAATCAAACCATTAAACACAACTCAAAACATGTCCTTTAAACTCATTAATGTCATCAAAACAAGCAAAACTCAACATAAAATCCAAAAGTTCTCAACTAGCAATTTTGGTTAAGAAACATATAAAATTTCCACATTTAACTCCATTCTTCACAACCCATGCATCTCAACTCAAATTAAACAATACCCCATAACTCTTAGGAGCCAAAACACCCAATTCATATCATCAATTCCTATCATAAAGCATAAATCATCAAAATACCCAAAATACACAAACGTTCCCAAACCTGATTTCGTTCGCTCCTAGTTGTGAGCTCCGTTCCCACTCGCTTTCTCTTTCCCCTTAGATGTTCTAGGAAGCTACTCTGAACCATAAATCAAACACAACCAGGTTTAATTTTAACAATTAACACATAAATGAAAATCAAACCTAGAGAGAAGGAAGAAAAGAATCTAAGATATTACTAACTTAAACTCACCCTTTGAACTTATGAGACACAACCTAGCTAAACAGTCACCCAAGGAAGAAGAGAAGAGTAGAAATATGTAAGGAAGGAGAAGGAAAGATGAAGAAAAGGAAAAGAGGATGAAAGTGGCGTGAGGGAGAGGAAGGCAACGGGAAAAGGAAAAAGAAAACAAAGTGGTTTCCAGCTGTCCCCTCTTTCACCATCCACTAAATTCAACCCTATCCACTTGCCATGTGTCAATTTCCCATAGGAAAGGATCCTACATGCATACCCTACTCCCATACTCTCACTCACACACAAATATTATCACTTATTCACACCCTACTTCCCTATCCTTTGCACACACATTAATAAACTCCTCTCCTCACACAACACTTACATAAACACATACACTTAGATAAATTGACATGCATGCAACATCAAAATGCATACAAGTACGCACACACATAGATACAGACATGCACATTCAGACTCAGACAGGCTCAGACTACCAGGGTGGTTTTGGGGTGTTATAGTGTGAGGCTCTTCTCCTCTGGCTGGGGCTACTATGGAGGCTGCTGCTCGCCTTAGGGGTCTCCCAAAACATCCTCGACTAGCTGGAGTGGAGGGAGGTGGAAAAGATGTATGATCTCTGCCACCGTGAGTAATCTGTACTCATCCGGATGATCACGTATCTGGACTACCATTCCCATCATCTGGGCTGCAGCCAAGTCAATATAAATGTCCTCAATGGAGGCCCAAAATGCCCTAGAGGGACCCTCAGGTATACCAGCAGCCTGGTGATGATGCCTCCGGTGCTTGTCCCCCATGCCAACCTCACTAGATTAGCCAATAACTCATGGCTAATGTTGAGGCAGTAGCCTATCACCATCGCCCATAAACTCAAGATCTCTGTACCATTGATCGACCTGGTTGCCTATCGGCACAAATAGGAATTGGAGAGGACCCTGTGGACGTACCTCAGTGCTTGTAATGAAAGCATGGTGCTCTTCGCCATATCATGGTCGTAAGGTGCTCCCGGTATGGTGATAGCCTCCCAATGCTGCCTCTTGATAGCTCTCTATGGTATCACCACGTCTCTCTCATGTGGGAGCCCCATCACCTGGGCAAAAACCCTACGGGTGATGCTGAAATGGTCCCCTCTGATCCTGAATCGTATCACCCCATCCTCCGTATCTGACCTCTAGAATCCTCTATAATGAAAGGTGGCCAGAAACTCTCTCGCAACCTCTAGGTATGTCTAGAACGATGGCTGGAGAAACTCAGTCCACCCCGTAGCCTCTAATAGAGTGATGACCTCATGCAGCATCCCCATGCACTGGAGGAAAGGCTTTGAGATATACCGGCTGGTGCGAAACTATATGTGGGCTAGGGCCTAAAACTGGTCCCTAAGATCAGGGCTCATCCACTCTAGAGCCTCAGGCTCGGGCTGCTCCTGAGGAACGTTACATCTCAAAGGCATCCTGAAAATAAGAGAGTCAGTTTTACGTGATAATTATAACTAAATTAACTATATTTTCAATTTCTAGAAATTTTGGCAGCATTCCAACTAAGATGTGCCTATCCAAAAAAATTTTGGCAGCATCCCGGAAAGGATGTGCCCAACTTCCTACATTAAAAACTCAAAAAGGATAGGCCTCAGGCCCCAATAACAATTTCATAGGTGTTATTATCTCATAAAATAATTAAGCATTTAATGGGGCATTCCTATTCTACTCCCAACTATCAATTGTAGAAAACATATTCCAAAATCCTATTATTATTATTATTATTATTATTATTATTATTATTTGGTATGTATTCCCTAATTTTCATTGTACAAGGTTCAATATGGAAGAAAACTAATGGGCAGGATTTGCCCTACATTTGGAAGCATGCACATCTACCTTGCATTCAGAATATAAATCTAAATAAAATGAAGTAAATAGAAGGAGTAAAATGCGATAAAACTAACATGATAGTCAACGAAATACACTAAAAAAAACTCAAAACAAATGATGAAAACTTAGTCCTAAATGTGCACGATAGTGAGGGGAGCGTTTTGGCGCAAACGACACACAAACGGATGAAAAATAAGGGAGAAAATGCAGAAAAATCGAGGGAGTGCGTCGGTTCACATAGGGACAAGGAAGAAGAGGAAGAAGAAAAGAAAGAGAAGGTGGGCAGGTGCGTAACTGCTCACCATTTACAGTTTTCAATGGCCGACAGGCATGCCGTCGGTGGAGCGAGCGACAGGCACTCGTACAAGCTCGTGGGTCATTTCTGTGACGCACGCCGAACCCCGGAGCGCCCCGAAGATCCGCTTTTAGGGTATTCGAGAGAAGTTCATAAGACTTTTAAAAGATTACAAGGGCGTCTATTTTGGGCAACAAGGAGATTTCTTGGATTCGCCACCCAATAAAATATTGGGAAAGGTCATCTAGCCTCACTGAGCCTAAGGCAATGCATCTATGTCCATTTTGGGCAAGCCAGAGATATTTTGAAGTCCCTATCCTAATAGGACATTGCGATGGTACTCTAACCTCATGGACCCTAAGACAATGCAAATTGGACCTATTTTGGGCAACAAGAGATATTTTAGAGACCCCACCCTAATAAAACATTAATATGGTCCTCTAAGCTCGTTGAGCCTAAGATCAAAGATGGTTCGGGACTTCCCATTTATTCGTACCTTGATTAGAATTATGATTGACTTTTAAATTTAATATTTCACTCATTTTCTCATTCATTTAAATGCAACAATTAGAGCGCATATCGATCACGTAATGAAAGCAATAAATAAAGCAAGATTAAAATAAAGTAAATAAAAACATATTAATTTACAATAAAACTAGGGCCGGAATACAACCCCTAATGTAAATAAAATGTAAATCATACATAAAACGGGCTATTTATTAAGGATGAGGACATTGGTCCTCGCATGCATACTTGCAGAAAATAACATTGAAGGTAAAAATGTATTTGGATGTGAAAACTAGGATATTGGTCCCATTTTTATTAGAAAAATTCCAAATTAATTAATATAAATATTTTTGTGATTCTCTTTTTAATGCGCATAAAATAAATAATTTTATTAAAAATTACATGGCAAAATAACTGAAAAAACCAAATAAAGAAAATGATACAAATAATAAAAATAATAAAAAGGTCAAACCAAATGGACCTCCTGGATCTCCCCATTTGCTCCCGAGAATGCCCAAATAAAGAAAATAAGTGTTGGAATCAAAAACAAAAACAAATAAAATTAATGTTAGTAATTTAATCAAGAAAATCAATTAAACACATGAAATGATAATTAATAAATTAAAATAAAATAAAATAAGATGACATCAAAAATGACAAATGAATTAAAATGTTAATAAATTAAAATAAATGCATTTTGAATGACAAAAGAATTAAATGATATGATTGAAATAAATAAAACAACATGTTAATATATTAATACATAAAAACATGACATAATAATAAATATGATAATAACAATAACAATAAATAATAGAACAAAATAATAATAATTGTAAAAATAACAAAATAATAATAATAATAATAATAATAATAATAATAATAATAATAATAATAATAATAATAATAATAATAAATAGAAAGATGAATAATCAAGTAAAATGATAAAAAATAAAAAATGGTTAGCAAAAATGTTAAATTTATATCTAAAATCAAATAAAATAAATGTATACACAATAGATTTAAAGATCTAAATAATTGTGAATGGAAAATAAAAACAATTGAATAAAATAAATAAATAACTAAACAAAATAAACAATTGAATAAATAAATAAATTGATTGAATAAATCAGATAACACAAATATATACAATTGAATAAATAAATAAATAAATAAAGATGATAAAGAAAATAAAGTAAAAAAAGACAATTAAAAAATCACATCAAACAAATAAATAAATAATAGATCTAAGATATTCGTGTTAATCAATTAATTAAAATCAAGAAATAAAAATAATATAATAAATAAATAAATAATAAACAAATAACCAGTAAAAATATGATATCGGATCCAGAATATTTACTCTCAGAATTCGGATTCTATAGAGGGAAAAATATGATTGATTTCCTTATTTTTGGTCTGCAAAATTAGAGATAAAAATTGGAAAAAAATTGGAATTTTATTCCAAGGAAAAAATATTTGTTAAAAAATAATAATGGAAGAAGATAAAAAATTCTTAAAAAAAAAATTGACTTTTTTTTGTCTCAAGGATATTTATTGATAAAAGAAATAAAAATATTCTAATGAACAAAACAATTATTTTTGCTTGTCTAAAAAACAATTGTTAAAAAAATCTTGTTTTTAAGAAAATCAAATGAAAAAATTGGATTTTAAAAACAAACAATTATTTTGTTTGCCCCAAAATCAATTTTTGCAACACTTCTCTTTTAATAACTAGAACCAAAGTTTCATTTTCATACTCAAACCACCAGTCCAAGTGCACTCTTGCATTTGTTCTCACACATTTACTTTATGATGCACTATTGCATCAATATCATCAGCTCAAATCTTCGTTCGCATTCTCATGTTGCTTATTGATTGTACTCTTACATTTCTCAAAACAACCTATGCGTAATTTAAGGAAAACCTAATGTCCTTATTTAACACTTCTATAACATATTATAGGAAAAAATTTGTACACTCATATATAAATATACATAATTAAAACACATTTCAATCAATAAGCAGGGACAGAACTTCAAAAAAATTTCAAAATATTTTTAAAAATTTTAAAAAGCAGAAAACACATTTTCTACACATTTTTATAATATTTTTGAAATTTTAAAAATAAAATAAAATTTTTGAAAAAACTTAATTGAAAAAATAATTAAAAGAAGAAAGTAAGAAAATTGAATTTTTAAGAGCAAACAATTACTTTATTTGTCTCAAAAATCAATTGTTTATCAACAAAATTCCATCTAAAAATGTTTAGAAGAAATTCTACTGAAATTAGAAGAAGAGGAAGAAGAATCGAAGGAGAAAAGATTTTTTTTTTTTTTTTGGAAGAAGAAGAAATAACAATCTCAATTTTTTGGTTGCCTCCCCCCTATTTCTCTCTCTTTCATTTTCTATTTATATCAATAAAAATGAAAACCTAATTAATTAAGAAAATAAAATAAATTTTAATAGAATTATTTATTATCTAAATTTTAAAACTGAAAAAATCATGAAAATCACAAAAAAATAGGGATAAAAAATCAATTTTGAGTAAAAAATCCCGAAAAAGGCTAAAAATCACGTTTTCGGCGGATTTGGGGTGATAGGGGGACCAACGGGCATCGCTCGCCGTCTGCGGGTGTGTGCTGCGCACGCAGCACCCTACCGATGCATGTTTGCAGGTTGCCGACTGCCGAAATAATTTTTTTTTAATAACATATTTTGACCTAAAAAATATAATTTTCCACCCTCTACTTTTTATTAATTTTATTTTTTTAATTTTTAATTTTTTTTATTTTTTTATATCTTAAAAGCAAATTTGTCAAGCAAATCATCGCTTCCAATCTTTTTGCCCGTGAATAGGCGTCTGACTTTATCATTGGGTAACTCTGATTTAGACTGTCTCAGGACCCGGTGTCTACAGTTGCCTCCAATTTTGGGAAAACTAGTCACTAGTGTCTAGTTGAGCCAAAATTCAGAGAAGAAAGGAAAGAAATGCGTACCTGAGGCAATCCTTACCTTTGTTGTGTTGAAAATTTGTGGCTTGTCACCGCTGAGCTGTAGTGTTATCCAACTGTGGCTCGTTCTCAATCATTCTGCTGACCACATCCAGGCCTGCACGGCACGTGATTGCTGTTGTCGAGCTGTAGTGTCATCCAATCGTGGCTCGTTCACAATCATTTTGTTGACTACCTCCGTGCCTACACGGCATGTGATTGTTGCCGTCGAGCTGTAGTGTTATCCAACTGTGGCTCATTCACAATCATTATGCTTACCACATCCGGGCCTGTATGGCAAGTGTGTGCTGCCGTTGAGCTGTAGTGTTATCCAACTGTGGTTCGTTCACAATCATTCTGTTTACCACCTCCGGGTCTACGTGGCGTATCCCTGCCAACCACTATCCGATCAGCATGGCGGCTCGTTCGTCATCGTCTTTGCTAGCGTTTATCTAGAACCTCTTTTCCTACGAAAAGGGGCAAAACAAATGTGTAGGGTATCTAAAAGAGATACGTACCTATAGCAGTACATACCTGTTGGTGTCGATGTCAGTCGGGTGCCCCTTGAAGGACGGTTGGTTTTTCCTTGGAGAATTGTTTGCAGAATATCATCCTCTTGGATTTTGCTGAGTCTTTTCTAAACTTCCAAAGTACAGTACACCATTCTTGAAACTCACCGAGTCGATATCTAGACTACAAAGTGCGGACACCTCTGAAAATCACCGAGTCGTTATCTAGACTACAAAGTGCGAACTTCCTTGAAACTCACCGAGCCGTTATCTAGGCTACAAAGTGTCGTTGTCTAGGTTACAAAGTGCAGACATCCTTGAAACTCACATAGCCATTATCTAGGCTACAAAGTGCATGGATCCTTGAGTCTTACGGAGCCGTTATCTATGCTACAAAGTGCGAGGATCCTTGAAACTCACTGAGCCGTTATCTAGGCTACAAAGTGTGGGGATCCTTAAAACTCACCGAGCCGTTATCTAGGCTACAAAGTGCGGGAATCCTTGAAACTCACTGAGCCACTATCTAAGCTATAAAGCGCATGAATCCTTGAAACTCACCAAGCCGTTATCTAGGCTACAAAGTACGGGAATCCTTGAAATTCACCGAGCTGTTATCTAGGATACAAAGTACGAGGATCCTTGAAACTCACCGAGCTGTTATCTAGGCTACAAAGTACGGGAATCCTTGAAACTCACCGAGTCGTTATGTAGGCTACAAAGTGCAGGAATCCTTGAGACTCACCGAGCCGTTATCTAGGCTACAAAGTGCGGAGATCCTTGAAACTCACTAAGCCGTTATCTAGGCTACAAAGTGCAGGAATCCTTGAAACTCACCGAGCCGTTATCTAGGTTACAAAGTGCAAGAATGCTTAAAACTCATCGAGCCGTTATCTAGGCTACAAAGTGCAGGAATCCTTGAAACTCACCGAGCCGTTTTCTAGGCTACAGAGTGCAAGAATGCTTAAAACTCACCGAGCCATTATCTAGGCTACAAAGTGCAGGGATCCTTGAAACTCACCAAGCTGTTATCTAGGCTACAAAGTGCAGGAATCCTTGAAACTCACCGAGCCATTATCTACGCTATAAAGTGCGAGGATCCTTCTCAGATGGTGATGCATCGGGTCTGCTACAGATTTATAAAATGCGGGTGTTGTTCTCTTGAACTACACTGAGTCTGCTCTAGACATACAAAGTGCAGGGGGTCATCCTCAAATGGTGATGCGCCGAGTCTGCTCCAGACTTACAAAACGCGGGAACTGTTCTCTTGATCATCTCCAAAAGGAGTCTCCATGTTGAAACGACTTGTGTGCCTCCTAAGAGGGCTTTGTGCTCGCAGGGAGACTTTGAAAACTTATGCTCACTAAGAGGCTTAGATGCTCACTGAGAGACTTAGATGCTCACTGAGAGACTCTGATTTTGAGTCTTTAGAGAGGAAATTAGATTTGAGCCTCCTTGGTGAGGAAATGAGATTTGAGCCTCCTTGGTGAGGAAATGAGATCTGAGCCTCCTTGGTGAGGAAATAAGATCTGAGCCTCCCCAGAGGAAATTGGATCTGAGCCTCCCCAGAGAAAATTGGATTTCAGCCTCCTCAGAGGAAATTGGATTTGATGTTGGCCCGTAGGCGAATGGGTTTCAATGTCTTCGGTGTCTCTTAAAAAGATTTCTTTTATTCTTTGTAAACTTTTGGGATTTTCACATTTTGAATGTATTTGAATTTTTACAGTATGTTGGATTTTCAAGGCCTTGAAAATATCTTTATTATTATTTTTTTATTTTTTTTTGTGTTTTGTTTCTTTAAGAATTTGTTTTCTTTGTACATTTGAATTTTGATTTTTGTGCACTTATTGTGTGGTGTGTGTGAGTGTACATAATGTGATAGAGAGACTTACCTGGTTGCCCCCTGCATGGTGTACATGGATAGACTTGGTCTTTTAAATGTCCTCTTTGGCATGGGTCCACGGGATTCCTTTATCGTGAGGACTTCATCTTGATCTGATTGTCTAACATGGATGAGCGCCGATATTGAGCTGTAATTGTACCTCGGTCCGCTTTTGTGTCTAATTGCCTCCAACTAAAGCACATGTGGGTAGTCCAGCCTCCCAAAGGATCTTCTTTTCTATAGATTTGTGTGATTCTGGATTGCCCTTAGCATAGTATGCCCGGGTAGGCTTGTTCTTCTTAGTGTTCCCCTTTTATACAGACTCACCTAATTTTATGCTGGACACAGTGGTCAACAATGTTGAACTGAACCCATCTCTCGGATTATCTTTGAGCATGAAGTCTATTCGGACCTTTACCTCCGAGTTATGTACACAACAATATATAAAAAATATTATGTGTGCGTATGGAATTATGTGTGTGAAATATATATACAACACATGCCAAGGATTAATGAACAAAAATTATGTATACACAATTATACGTATAAAGGATTAAATTCACGTGATATGCGCTTGTGATATGCATGCTAGACATGTGCAAAGAATTATGCGTTATATGTATAAAGCATTATGTACATGGGATGTGCACGAAGAATTACATATGCAAGATATATACAAAGTTCATGCATGTGTGAATGCATGTTGGGCATCGTGAAAGGCTATGCAAGTGTAAAGTTATGCAAGGAGATATGCAAAATAGTGTACACACGGGATGCACATGATATGCAAAAATGGGTAGACCACATCCTAAGTGGTTAAGGGACTCGTCGAGGGTATTGCTTGTATTATCTGATGCCCCCAGTGATCTTGAAGAGTATCGTCTTGGTTTAGGAATTATGATCCATAATCCTATTAGAGAAAACTGTCCCGTGTGCATCTTTGCCTCCCGGTCAACGAGCATGTACCTTTTGCTATGATCTGTACAGCGTCTTGCCCCCAGGACTCTGACTCATGTCCTGAATTATGCACTATCTGCCTAAAGGGAACTTATTCGGTGTAATGCCGCCTTATCGCTCCAGGCATCGAAAGTCATTCTTTTAATGGTAGTGCATCCCTTGTGGATTTTCACACTAGCTTTTCTTCACGGGAAATGCATCCCTTATAACCCTGTGCCTAATTTTTGCAAGAAATGGACCCAACCCACTCCAGCGGCTTTTATTCATTTATTTTTTGTAGCACAGACTGCCTGTTTTCACATTTTCACCCTGCTCTTTGTCCTAACTTTTGCTTAGAGAGCCAATTACGGTTTTCATCTCTAACGGCCTTTTTTTTTAAGGGTATGATTGTAAGAAAAGTTCAAGCTACTATCAGAGCCCCCTTCTAGAGTAATCAGCAGTTATTTACTGAAGCGCTTCCTTCCTAGACAACGGTTGTATTCCTTTGCCTCTCCTGACGAAAGTGTTGCTAGATTTGGCGAGGTGGCGGATGAGGATCGGGTTCTTTAGGGTGTGTCCGGTTGTGCGGGTTTTGGGAGGCTACCTTTTACATTACCGCCCATTATGCTCAAAAGTTCGGGGAGTCAAGATATAGTGAGGCATCGTCTATCTTTCCAAAATGGCACCTTATGCTCGGCCTTCACCACCAAATGCCATAGCCTCTAAACATAACTTCTTATAAAGAATGTTACACCACAGATTAGAGATCGCACCTTTGCTTCTTATTAGGGCCCACAAGAGGTGGATGCTTAGTCCCGCAGCTGATATCATGACTCATCGACTTAGGCATCTGGCTAGCGAGAGAAGCAGCAAAGCATAGCTATTAGACTTCATGCATTCAATAAAGAACGAAGTTTCTCTTTTTATAAAAGAACTAAAAAATAATGAACACATGAGTTGAATTGCTTCTGTTTTATTCTGCAAAGATTGTATACATTTTGGTATGATTTCTCTATACATGATCATCATCTAACATCGATTCAAAATGCAAAACTACATCTAATCTCAGAGTAGATCTTGAAAGCATCAAACTTCTATCTCCAATCAGCCCTCTCAGGTTTTATTGATTGGACATTTTCTCTCGAGCCTCTAATTTTTGCCTAGGGTGCCTTTTTTCGGTTTTCACCCTAACGAGGCGCTCATTTTTAGTAATGCCACCTTTTTTTCAATTTTTGACCCGCGGGGCTTTTGTTCTCTTTTTTTTTTTATTTTTAGTCTTTATCCATGGAACCTCTTTGCTGTCTATTGTACTCCCTTGGATAACAATCTCTTAAGAACAAAAGGACCTTCCCATGTTGGTTTGAATTTACTCCGTATGTCCATAATACCTAGTCTCATTTGCATGAAGACTGAATCTCCCTCTTTCAGTGGATGCTTTCTGACCTTCTTTCTAAATGATCGAGCAAGTCTTTTCTAATAGATCTATTTGCGATAATAAGCCTATAACCTGTTCTAGTCTGTCGTGTTTAACTGCAGCGATCACTGCTGCGCCCAATTATTTTTTTTGAATTTGGGTTCCCATGACTACCCTTAAAGACTTGAGCTCCACTTTAATAGGCAATACTGTTTCCGTCCTATACACCAAAGAATAAGGCTTGGCTTCTATAGAAGTTTTGATAGTGGTTCTATAGCCCCATAACACGAAAGGCAACTTCTCTGCCCAATCCCCGTAGTTTTGAACCATCTTGGATAGGATCTTCTTGACGTTGTTGCTAGCCACCTCAACGGCCCCATTAGCTTGCGGGCGATATGAAGAGGATTTATGATGCTTGATGCCATACTTCTGAACCCATTGCCTAGTTTTAGCCATAAACTGCACCCCATTATCAGACACGACATGGTGCGAAAGACCTTATCAAATTCATCTCAATGAACTTGGCCATATCCACATATCAATTTTTTTCTACCCCTATTTTTTGGATTTTTTTTTGTTCATCTTGATACTTTTTTGCTCTTCTCAACTATTGGAATGACGTTGACCGACCAAGTCGGGTGTTGAACTTAAGTAAGAAATTTGGCCTCGATTTTTCTTGTGGATCCCTTCTTTAACCTCTTTTGCTCATTCTGACCTGAGTCTTCTGAGCTTCTGCTTGACTGTTCCATGATTGGAGTTTATCGGGATAGTGTGTTTGGCAACTTCACGATCATCTCCTGGCATGTCGTCATAGATCCAGGCAAAGACTTTTTCATATTTTTTAATATTCTCTCAAATTTTACCCTTTCTTCAGGAGTTACATTAGAAGCTATCAAGATTTTCTTTGGGTTTTCCAAAGTTTTGAGATTAAATGGAATGGCATCAATTGAGTCAATGTCAAATATGAATGAATCATGATCATTATTATGCATAGTGAAATCATTAGAAATATAACACAAGTAAGAAAAACCATTCATTTTATTTAATAAAAGCTAGAATTAAAAACATCATTACTAAATAGTTCAAAAATAAAAAGAACATTTAAATAATTATAATCTTTCTTTCCCACTAACACAGATGTTGTAGTCGATGGTCCATTATCATCCTTAGGAACTATCTTATTTTCCCACTTAGGCCCTTAATCTATCATATTCTTTATCTTTCGCTCTTCTAGGTCAGAGATCTGCTTGGAATCAATTAAATCATGAATAGCATGTCTCAAGGCCTTGCAATCGTCTGTGGTATGCCCGGTGTGCTGGTGGAAGGCACAATACTGATCCCCCTTGTGATTGGGTTGTTCCTGATTTCTGGCGGGCCTAGCCGGCAATAGTTGTAATATCCCCTCCTTCATTAGCCTCTTAAGGACCCAAGACAAGGATCTGCCCAGATTAGAGTAATGCCTCTGAGCCGTTTCAGTTGCTGACACTTTCCATGTCCTTGGAGTACCACTATTATTATCACAGTAACCAACTCCTAGACTTACAGGGTCAGTAACAGTCTTGTTAAGAGGTGCCCGGGTAGGTACAAGCTTAGATTTCATAATTTCTTCTTCAAGATCAGCTAGCTTCTTTTCCATGCTAGAGGAAATGGGAAGGTCTATTGACTGTGAAGGCTCTTGTCCTTTTATCTTTCCTACTTGCCTGACTGGTGAAACAAGTGAAGCCTTGCCTCTGGGCTGAGAAGTAAACAGAAGCACTGAGGCTATTGCTGCATGAGCCTTCTTAACCGTGGCCAGTTCGACTTGGTTAAGAGCTATTACCATAAGCTGAGCTTAAAGAACAAGCTCCATGGCATCATTTCTTTCCTTAATCACAGCCAATAGCCTTTTATTAAGCTCCTCGAACCTTCTATCCATCTTTTGGGCAATTAAAGCATGAGTCTTTTCAGTTTGTTACGAAGGGCTAGCCATTTCTAATGCCTGCGAAAGTCTTAGTAATCACGATAGATCTCTGTCCACCAACCCAAACTCTGATTTGCTCTTTAGACAACTATCGGGATCCCTAAACCACCCAAACAAATGGTCTACAGTTGCTAAAAAAGTCAAGGGGTTAGAATGATGCATGAATGACATATAATGCATGATCGTGCTATGCAAATGGTCCTCAATAACTAAAAGATTAAGAGATTACAAAGATACATTTGATGCATGGAAAAAACTTATGCACAAGACGACATATACACACGAAAATTATATGCACAGAAAGAATGTACGCACAAGAAATGAAATGTTGATGTTATTTTATTATTTATGTTTTTCTTTTCTATGTTTTTATGTGCATGAATAACACGTAATGCATGAGTATGCAATGCAACATCCACAACCACATGCAAGCAGATAGATCCTTCCAACCTTATTGCTCCTACATGCAAGGTCACGCAGTCTATTTCCTAGGTGGGCTTAGCCCATGGGTTAGTGGGGAACCCAATGGACGTGTATGGTGCATGGTGGAAAACCGGCAGCATAACCTCTCTTATCTAATGTACATACGTATGGGTTTTGATGATTGTGCATTTAGGCAGTCCGAATAAATCGACATGCGCCTATCGGGGCATGAAAGCCTTGGATTAGGTGACCAGTCAAAGTGTTTGGGTTTATCCAATACATAATGATCCAAACAGCAAGCATTGTATTACGGTTCTTGCCACTTAGGGGCAGTATCTACTTTCATTACATGAGCTTTGGCCAGGATGATGATACTTTTGGGCTACCGAAGCATCATCCCTGCTAACGAGTGTAGCTCATCATAAGCATAGTGACTGATTGGGTCATCATTTGATATACCACAAGGTTCTAGACTTGGGCTGGTGATTATCCTTAACACTTCCCTACATTGAGTGAACATAGGGTCGTGCTTCGAGAACACACCGAGGTTAAAAGAGGGACCAAACTAGCATAGATTTAAGGCTCTAATGATGTGCAATGCAATTTTGAAAAAGAGGTGAAATTTTAAATTAAAACTCAATTATATGTTTTAATAAGGCACTTTCGAAGCGAAGTATCATTTAATTCCCCAGTGGAGTTGCCACTGTGATGCACGCCGAACCACGAAGCGCCTCAAAAACCCGCTTTTAGGGTATTTGAGAGAAGTTCATAAGACTTGTAAAAGATTACAAAGGCGTCTATTTTGGGCAGCAAGGAGGTTTCTTGGAGTCGCCACCCAATAAAACATTAGAAAAGGTCATCTAGCCTCACTGCGCCTAAGGCAGCGCATCTATGTCTATTTTGGGCAAGTTAGAGACATTTTGGAGTCCCCACAAAAATAGGACATTGGGATGGTACACTAACCTCATAGAGCCTAAGACAATGCAAATTGGGCCTATTTTGGGCTACAAGAGATATTTTGGAGACCCCACCCCAATAAGACATTGAGTTGGTCCTCTAACCTCGTTGAGCCTAAGACCAGAGATGGTTCGGGACTTCCCATTTATTCGTACCATGATTAGAATTATGATCGAGTTTTAAATTTAAGTTTTCATTCATTTTCTCATTCATTTAAAGACAACAATTAGAGCGCATATCGATCAAGTAATAAAAATGATAAATAAAGTAAATAAAAACATATTAATTTACAATAAAACTAGGGGCGGAATACAACCCCTAATGTAAATCATACATAAAACGGGGTATTTATTAAGGATGAGGACATTGGTCCTCGCATGCATACTTATAGAAAATAACATTGAAGGTGAAAATTTATTTGGATGTTAAAACTAGGACATTGGTCCCATTTTTATTAGAAAAAATTCAAATTAATTAATATAAATGTTTTTGTGATTTTCTTTTTAATGCGCATCAAATAAATAATTTTATTAAAAATTACATGGCAAAATAAATGAAAAAGCCAAATAAAGAAAACGATACAAATAATAAAAATAATAAAAAGGTCAAACCAAACAGGCCTCCTAGATCTCCCAATTTGCTACTGGGAATGCCCAAAAAAAGAAAATAAGTGTTGGAATAAAAAACAAATACAAATAAAATTAATGTTAGTAATTTAATCAAGAAAATCAATTAAACACATGAAATAATAATTAATAAATTAAAATAAAATAAAAGAAGATGACATCAAAAATAACAAATGAATTAAAATGTTAATAAATTAAAATAAATGCATTTTGAATGACAAAGGAATTAAATGATATGATTGAAATAAATAGAAGAACATGTTAATATATTAATACATGATAGAGTTGGGATATGCCCATGACTCTATAATTAATTGAGTTCCAATCCAGATTGAAATGGGTAATTCAATCTGATTAGAATTACTAAATCCTATCTCAGAAAGGAATCTGAGTTAGACTAGGGATAAGTCTCTAGCCTTTATGATCTCTATAAATAGATAAGAGATCTCATTATTTGGTAACGAGAAAACGTATACGCCGCAAAGCTATTCGTTCCCACTCACAAGTTTTCTATCTTAATCTTTCAGGGGCTTTTAGATTGTGATCTAGTTGCTCTTATCCCGGTGACCAAATAAAAGGGGATCCTTGTGTCGCTTCCGTAATGAGATTTAATTGCTACAAGAGGTAGGTATCAATTCTATTGTTACCTCCATTTATTCTATTATTTCCCTTTCATTGGTATCAGAGTCTTCGTTTTTTGCGTCCTAGCATGTGGCTTAAAAGTGATCTAAAATTTTATGAGTAAAATTGGTAGATCTAGGAAGTATGAAACGCAACAAAAATTTGTTTTTTATGTGAAAAATATATATGCATGTATATTTCAGCTCAATTTCATGTATGTGTACACCATAACTCGAGAGAACGAATTTGGATATTCAAAATGCTAAACTAGAAATTGGGATTTTTTATTTTTGACCGTACCATTGGATTCACAGACCCCGAAAACCCCTGACCGGCCGAAATCTAGAGAGCAAACTCAACTGGGAATGCACCACCACACGTTGGGTGCGTACGCGTGGGCAGTGGCCCACACGCGCGCAAACACGTGTCAATAACATGACACGTGGCCCAATAAAAGAGAGCCATGTGGCAGACCGTGGTCATGCCATGTGGATCTGACGTGTCACAGGTGCCACGCGGGTGCCACGCGGCCCAATCAGGGGTCGACACGTGGAAGACCGAGGTCTGCCATGTGTCGGTGATGATGTGTCACGTGTGACACCTGTACTAATGAGACATCGCCATGTAGATGACAGTGTTATGCCACATGGAAATGACGTGTACCGGCGTGCCACGTGTGCACCAGGTTGACCAGTAGTATGTGGAGACGTGGCACGTTGTGATTGTGACACATGTCCTACAAAGGAGGTCACGCATGAGGCACGTGAGCGCGTCTTCCTCCCCCTCGTCGGTGCATGAGGGTGCGTGCGGCGTGCTCCGGCCTCCAAATCAGCTTCATTTTTTGTCAAATGTGCTTTTCAAAATATTTCTGGTTTATTTGTCAATTTTTTAAAATTTTTTGATGACCATAAAATATATTTTTTTTTCTTTAAAATAAATATTTTAATAATTATGGAAAATGTGTTTTCTGTTTTTTAAAATATTTTGAAAAATTTTTTATGTGTTATTTGTCCTTATTTATTGATTGAAATGTGTTTCAATCATATGTGCTTATACATAAGTGTATTAACCATTTAAATTTCTGTAATGTGTTTCAGAAATGTTGATAAGGACACTTATGATTCCTAAGACCCCGCATGGGATTACTTTAAGAAATGCAAAAGTTCATTTAGTAAGCAACATGAGGATGCGGAGGAATATCCGAGCTGATGATATTGATGCTATAGTGCGTCATATATTGACTATGCAGGAACAAATGTAGGAGTGCATTTGGATAGGAGGTTTAAGCCTAGGAAGGGATGATAGAGACCAAATCAAAATAATGACTAACTCTTTTGAATATCATCCAAAACTTGGGGAGCTATTGGAAACTACTTGGTACATAGGAGATAGAGTTTATAGGAAATCTATCATCCATTTCTTGGCCAGAGTTGCCAAAAGAGGATTGTTGAGGAGCAACATTCCATCTGTGATGAAATTGAGAAGTGGACGTAGAGTGCATCGTCCATGGCTTCATCGGCGAACTTATGAGTTACCTGATAAATTAATGAAGCTGGTTAAAGAATCAGTCCTAGTGTCTGTGAAGATTTTGAGAAGATCTAGTTTTCTATAATAGTTGATATGAGTGTCAATTATAGTTATGATTTGTTATTATAGGATTTATGTTTCCTATTATTATTATATTTGATATGAATATCTTATTTGAGGATTATTGGATTTATTTATTGGTTGAATGAATGAGTTTATTTCTTATGGCATTTAATTATTTTTAATAAATGTGTTTATTTTAAAATGTCTTGCAATATTTTATGAGTAAAATGTTTGCATGTTTATTAAGTAGAGACTTAATAAAATAAAAACCAATAAAATTTCTCTCATAAGTTTAAGAACTTAGTAATCCAATAATTCAGATTTACTATGCATGAAATCTTAACCTATAAAGTTGGACATTAGAACTTAGAAGGTAATTGGTACTTTTAGTAACCTTTTCGAATTTGATGCTAATAGAAAACTTTATTAGGTTATTATTTTAGGTGTATAGTAAATTGCATGTATTGCCTAATCTTCTATAATAACGTGAAACTTTGTTCCATTTGAATCAAAGGATACAAATGGCTTCTGCTTCCAAATCAATTATCGCTAAGTTAAATAAAGACTTAAAATTGAATGGCGACAATTATGAAATCTGGAGCATGAAGATCCAGTATGTGCTTGAGGAGCAAGAGGCTCTTGAAACCTTAAGTTTAGTTATGGCTGAACCTGAGGATGGCAATACGGCCCAGCATAGGCGGGACCAATATGTCTATTTGGAATGGAAGAAAAAGAATTCCACTGCTCATATCATCCTACTGAGTGCTGTAGAGGATGATATAACTAAGCGATTCCCCTTTGCCTTGCCAACTCTCTCTTCTTTCTTTCATTTTTTTTCATCTCTTTTGATTATTCCTTGAGTGGACCACTTGGATTAGTTTGAAGACTAAGAGAAGAGGTAAGTGGTTTGATTTCTTATTAGTATTGGTCTTCTTCTTCTGGGTTCTGTTTTTAATTTAAGCTGTAAACAAGGTTTGATTCTTAGATTGTCTTTGTATGATTTTTTTGAAGCTGGGGATAAAAGACTGGACAAAAGCAAAGAGAAGAGTGGAATCGAGTAAAGAGAGCATCGTTTAAGCTACCTAAGGTCGGGATCGTGTGTGATTTTAATTTCGGTTCATTTTGATTTCTTGCGGTGTTTTGGTGGTATATGTGTATATATGTTTATGATATATGTGTGTATATATGTTTATGAGTATGTGACTTGATCATTTGAGTGTGTGTTGATGATAAAGTTTGGTTTTAGCAAATTCTATTAATTTTACATCTGACCTCTGTGAAGTGTTTTTGTCATAAGTAGAGTTTCATACCTCTAAATTGAATTATTGTTGAGCCATTATAACCATGACTTCAATACCTACAAAATTCTCAGAAATGACCTTGACCAAATTCTTGCTCTAAGATCCTAGAAATTTGAAGAAATAGAAGTGTCTCTACTTTGGTCGGTTCATTTGAGCAGTTCGGATTTTTTAGGTCATATCTTAAATTATAGATGTCCATTTGACCTAAACCTTGTTACATTTGAAAGATAACTTCCTAGGGAACAATTATTAAGAAGAAAGTTTTGCATATAAATGACGTTTATGCTGGGTTTCAACGGATTGAATCAACATTAAACGCAGCGGAAAAATTCGAAACCCGAAACAGGATCCAAGTAGATTCGATTGATTCAAAAAGGAAGAGATTGAATTACTAACCTTTAGAACGAAATAACTCTTTAATCCGGACTGAAGACGCTGCCTTTACGCGAACGTCCTCTATCGGTATCCACACGCACGAACAAATGAGCAGGAGTTGCAGGGGTGCTAGCTCCCTTGAATGCGAATGGATTTCTTTTCTTTCTTTCTCAAAGAATAATGGTGGCTCTGTTTTTCTTTTTCTTTCTTTCACAAAGAAGAACGATGGCTATTTTTTCTTTTCTTTCTTACTTACTGATAATGAAGAATGCAGCCACTCTAATCTTTTCTACGTTAGAATGTGATTAGTGTTTTATTTAGGGTTAAACTCCTTTTTTTTTAACATATATCCCATATATAATTGTATATATATTTCAAATCCTTTTCTTCTTAGGAAAAGATAAATGAGGATATTATCTCTTAATTTAAAATTAAGATATAATATATATATATACATATATATTTATATATATATATATATTTATTTATTATTCAAAATAATAAGAAATAATATATTAATACATATTATTATCTCATATTCAAAATAAGAGATATTTATATGCATAAATATATATATATAAATATGTAATTTCGAAATTAAATATAAATACCTATATTTATATTTTATTCCGAAATAACCCAATAAAATCCATTCTGTTCATTTTGCTCTTGGTGTGTAACCCAATAGGTTTATATTATGTTGGCAGTGGGCCTAATCCCATAAAAGCCCACAAGTCATAATTGGTCTCTAGCAAGACATTATGACTACCCAAATAATATAAGTATCGTTAGTCCGATTTTAACCTTGCAATAGAACATGTTATTATCCTCTTGTCACACGATATCTTGTTCGAACATAAGTCATGGTCCATATCAAACTTAAATTGTTCAAACATATAATTTCTCGATTACCAAGTAGACTGATAAATTCAAATGACATTGATCACACTATCAATTCATTTGAGCACGGCCATGCATTTTACAGTCCTACTTATCGAGGGGCCCAATAGATATCTCTCTCATAAGAGAGGGACAAATTCCATCTTGATTATTCACTTTCCTCCGCATAATTCTCATTATGTCCGATCATAAACTTTATAATTATCCGATTAAAGATAACGTTTGATTATGTCAAAACATAATGATCCTTATGTAGGAAACTATGATAACCTCAGGTCAAAGGATTCAATAATATATCTATTATAAGATCACTTATGACATTAACCCATGAAGTGATCTTATAGTGGGTCTATCCAGTACTTTGTTCTCTAGCAAGTACATATAGATTTGATTTATATCAACATATATAATCATCCCATGATTATCAATGCAAATCTATACTAGTCTTAATTTATCTTTATGCCCTTTATTGATAAATGACTAGGGACAACATGAATAACATTGTTATTCATAAACATTACAATAATGTAACATGCCAATAATATCAATGCGAAGAAAACCATTATATAAATGAAAAAGTAATGATTACATCAAGGTCCAAATGTTTGGCCTAGGGCATAACCACTAACAGTTTAGACATTGTTTTAGGCAATATGAGTTTGAGGTGAGAAGCAGTCTCGTGAAGGTTCCTGATGGACCCTTCTGTCGCGAGCGCGACAGAATAGATCAGCAAAGTGATTTTCCTCTTGATTTAGAGCCCATGGTTGGCATGAATCAATTCCCCACCTTTACCCTCAACTAATTTGTATATTTTTATGTGTTTTTCCTCCCGAAAGAATTCCGGGGTCTATACCATGCATGTTTAGGTTTATCAAATGGTTATAAGATTAGTCATTTGGGTAAATAATGCTACGGCATAAGAGTTAGTGTTGAACACGACATGCCATGTGATCTTAATTGTTTTATAATGCTTGAGTTAGTGTAATGCATTTGGTATAGTATATAGAGTCTTTTTGCAATCTGGCTTCTATCGCCAGCGCGACTTCTTGTTACGATCGCGACAGTGAACCCCTTCTCGCCCTGTTCTATTTTTGAAAAATATTTTCTTCTGTCCTACTTTGCATGATTTATATGTTTATGCAATGAATTGATAACATGTATACTTGAATAAGTGATTATGGATAGTGATATGTTCCGAATGTGTGAGTTAAGCATGAATGGTCAAAGTAGTGGATAGATAAACATGCTTATAAAGGGTTAAAGTGTGGCTGCCACAGTGACCTTAATTTGTTTAACGACGAATACCCAGAGTATTCATTTTGAGTTAGGTCTCTAGAGTTTGATACTGTTTATCAGTATTTAAAATAAAGTACCCATATCCACAATTGTTGAAAGTTCAGGCTAATGTATATTTGGTAGTTTACAAGAGGTGAAGTGGAGATACGTAAATGTATACGAATATAATATAGTATGACATGTTACTGATATCGTTTGCCATATATGGATTTCTGCATTATGAATGAGTTAAAGCATGATGGTATTTGCTTACAAAATTGTGTACATGATTATTTGTATAGGACATGACTATCAATATGCCTGTGTTATATCGAAGTCTATTATGTCTTTTTATCCCCACTAAGCGTTATCGCTTAGCACGGGTGTTTTTCCCATGTAGGTTTTCAGGTTTGGATCAGAGGGTGCACATCTGCAGGTCAAGGCCACTAGGAGCTTTTATAGAAATCTTTTTGTACTAGATAGAGTTTCTTACATTTTGAGTAACATCATTATGTATATAGAGAAGTATAGTATCGATATGTAAATGTTAACTGTATGGTACATGTACCGAAGATGGTTATGTATTAAGTATATAACCTTTTGTGATATTTATATTATTTATTAATAGTATATGTTTGGCCCAAAATATTCTTTTATTTTTATTGTTATTGCTTCCGCTATAGTACATGTATGTGTGTGTGTGTGTGTGTTCGCATAGCGCTCCGATATCCTCCCAAGGGGTATTGGGGTGTTACAATCATCCTATATTCATACAATTCCCATCCGCCGTTCATCACACAACCACAAAATAATCCACACAGATAATATAACATATTATATCATTACATGCCAAGTTCCATAACTAAGTTAGGTATATACATGCCAAAGTAAATTCCATTACATACATCAAAATAAATTTATCTTCAAGTCCTTCAGCTTGCTCCCAAAATAACTGAGGTATGTTGCTCCGGTCCTAAAACGTACCTACACGCAGTCAAAAATAACTACGTGCTGAGCATTAGAATGCCCAGTAGTGGTTACCAATCTATAGATTTCCTAACTAATTCTATATGATTAATATATTATAAATACATATACTTATTATTTCCACTTATTATTATTACTTCCTAATTCACTTAATATTTCACTTAATTAATCACATTACTATTTATTTAATCACTTAATCATACTTTTAATTCACTTAATTACACTATTTATTTATTTATTTCACTTAATTCTTTATTTACCATTAATTACATTTTAATCACTAATCTTTTCACTTAATTCCACTTATGTGTTATCATTTCCATTAATTCCATCTATGTCCCTTTTTTTCCAATAATTATCCTCATGTCCTTACAATTACATTATTACCCATTATATCCCATCTTTTACCTTAGTTACACTTATATCCTTCTTTAACACTTAATTACCAAAATACCCTTATTTATTCAAAATGTCCACTATTAATTTTATTTATGCCCATTTTCCACTTTTATCCTTATTAAACTTATTTAATTACAATTATATCCTTTTTACTTCATTTTTTTCCTCTTTTTAACTTACAATTTAGCAAAATTACAATTTAGTCCCTATTTTATCACTTTTTCACTGTTTCACTATTTAAACACCATATTTTACCAAAATTACCATTTTACCCTTCCACTTACACTTTTAACTTATTTTTACCATCTTTTAGTAAAATTACTGTTTTACCCCTAAACTTTTTTTTTTACTTCATTTCAGTCCTATTTTTTACTCATTTTCACCAATTTTACTATTTTAATCAATTTTATCGCATATTTACCAATATGCCCCTAGTATGGACCCGATAGAAAATCTACTGACCGGATATGCGGGACATGAGCCCCAGAGACGCATTTCACTATAAAATGGTCCTAGTAGGACCAATTTTACTGCACTGCACTACCCTATACACTGAATATCGTTGTACACTGTGATAAGCCCTCATTGGCTTATCAATAGCGAGTCGCCATGTGTGATGTGCCCGAACCCCCCTCGGCATTCGGGTCACTCTCGCTAGTTCGCTTTTAGGACCCGAGACCGAATGGAGGTTCGTTAAAACTCGTGAAAGCTGATCGCTTCGCAATGGACAAGGATTTAACCCTAATCCATTGTTGGCAACCAACTTACGAGAGCGTTTATTGGGTATGATAAGGTAGGTATCACGGAGTCGCCACCCAATAAAACATTAGGAAATAGATTCTAACCTTATGAGGCCAAAACCAGAGAGAGTTCGGGACCTCACTCTTATTCATACCTTTGGTTAACGTTATGTAGATGGGTTTTTAAGTTCAATTATTTTATCTCTTTTCTCACACGATTTATGCAAGCGTATTACAAGCACATAAAGAGCAATAAATAAAATGATAAATAAAATATAATTACAATTATCCAAAAATAAATGCAAAGCCCATAATAGCGTTAAAATAAAAATACATACATAAATCAGGCTATTCATTTAGATGGGAACATTGGTTCCCAGCTACTTATTTTTTTAAAAAAAGGCAAAGAGTTCTAAAATCGAGTTTATGGAAAAGGAGACGAAGTGATCTTGTTTTGATAAAAACGTAAACATTTCGTTTTTAGGATGAAAACGAGGACATTGGCCTAGTTTTGATGACAAATATTCATTTTAGTAGAAAATATTTGTGTGGTGGTTCTTTTAAAGCGTGGTAAAAAATCATTTTTTGTTACAGTCCTCAAGCAAATAAAAGGAAATAAAACAATAATTACATGTTTTAGAATAATAAATAAATCCTAAACTACTCGTCCCGATCATGTTTCGCACAACTCCATGGATAAGCCACATGCCTCTCGCGGCTGCGGGCATGACATAAATTAATATTAGTTAATAATAAATTAAATTAAGTGATAAATAAATTAATAATTAATTAGATAAATTGATTATTAATTTGGTACAGTAAAAGTAAAATAAATTGATACAATTAATGAATATAAAACACAAATGACATTTATAATGATCAAGGACAATAAGAAATAATGATTATAGTTGTAATAGTGATACCAAATAATAATAGTGAAAACAACATTCATTCACACTATAATAATAATAAAATAATATAATAATAGTAATAAAAACAATAATAATAATAATAATAATAATAATAATAATAATAATAATAATAATAACACTAAAGCAAATACGAATAAGGACAATAAATAATAATAATAACGATAATAATATAATATTAACATTCAACAATAATAGCAATAATAATAAGACGAATAATAATAATAATAATAATAAAACAAATAGCAATATTAACAATAATACAATATAATAATAATAATAATAATAATAATAATAATAATAATAATAATAATAATAATAATAATATGAACAACAACAATAATAATGATAATAATTACACAATAATAATAATAATAATAATAATAATAATAATAGTAATAATAATCATGATAAAAACATAAAATAATCATAATGATAATGATAATAATAACAAAGATAATAATCACACAACAATAATAATCGCAACAATAATCATAACAAATAATAATAACACAACAATGATTATGATGATGATGATGATGATAATAATAATATAGTAGTAAAATGAACATAAACTAAATAATACAAACAATAATAATGGCATAAAATAATAATAATACTATTAAATAATATTAATTAATAATAATAATAATAATTAATTAATTAATTAATAATAATAATAATAATAAATATAAAATTAATAATAATAATAAAAAAGGGGGCTCACCGGATTTTCCTCGCCGGAGGCCGTCGGTGGTCGACACCTCCACCACCGCGAGGTAGATCGGAACGCCGGGAGTCCATCTGTAACACCCCCTTCCCATACGTAGGTGAACCCATCCATAAGGGAGTGAGACTTGTATGAGTAAGGGTGTCACCAAATAGAATAGTAAACCATCATCCATTCACATGATATAAACATACATACGAATAGAGAAAATTAAAAATTTGGAAACATCAGAATGATCATGCATCAATATAATTGCATTCATTACAATAATGTTATGATAAAAAACTGATATTACAAAATAATTACAACTGTCAGATACACATAGCGGAAGCTGAACAAAATATAAAAATACAAAGAGAGTTCTAATACAAAAGAATCATGCTACAAAAATAAAGCCCTAACACTAATCCCTCTGTGTTGGCTTGACTGGCAGTGACTCTCCCAAAACCTATACGCCTTCCGCACCTGCACGGGTAGAAACACCATGCTAAGCGATAGCGCTTAGTGGGGAAACAAATAATAGTATATGGACGGCCATTCACAATGGTCGTCAAGGCAAAACACATATGAGGCAAAACACATATGACATTACATACAGAATATCACTAGATATAATCACAATGGAATTCCCTTCATAGCTATTCAAAGGTTCAATAAACACATTTATATGCCAACAGATTCATATACTCATATCAGAGTCATTCAGATTCAAATACTCATAATCATACTCATTCGGATTCGCATACTTATGATCATATCAGAACAAACCATAACACCTGCTGACTCAAAGTAGTGGATAATGAGTAAACGCGTAGAAGTACCTTATGGGTACGAATCGTCACATAGTGGTACGGTACCTTACTGGTACGGTCACATAGCAGTACGGTCACGTAGCGGTACGGTACCTTACTGGTACGAATCGATAAATAGTATCACTTTATATCTTTTCAAAAGATTTTATAGAGGAATCTTAAAAAAGATTCAAACACGTAGAAGTTCGCAAGGAACTAAATAGGGACCTGATCAGGGTCCAGAACAGTACAAAGGCTGTAGCAAAAGGACTCTTTTAGGCATGCCTAACTATCCACTAGATTGACTCTTGCAGGTCATGCATAATACAATTCATGCTCAAAGCGTAACATATAATTTATCATGGAGAAATTATAATAGTACATATATATAAGCATAATCATTCTCATTCAGTAGTAAAAACCCAAAAAGAAGTGATAAAAAATTCATTTTGGAAGGAAAGGCAAAATCGAAAAAACAGGGCATAAAAAGGGTCACTATCGCGATTGCGACGTCCGTCGCGCTCGCGACAGTGAGCGGCCACAAAGGCTGTTGAGACCTCGCGCAGACGCGCGTGCTCTCGACAGGGGAGTGCCCAGTGGCTCGGCAGCTAAGCGCTCTGTCGCACTCGCGACATGCATCGCAATCGCGATAGTGGGCTCTGTTGCGCCGCTCGGCAGCCATATCCGCTCGACAGTCGAGCGCCCTTTCGCGATCGCAACAGTGAGCTCTGCTGCGATCGGCTCGGCTGCCCACTTCCACTCAGTCACGTTGTGACGCGCGCCGAACCCGGAAACCCAGCAAGGGCCCTCTCTTTGAATCCGCTTTAGGATTCGAGGTATGAAGGTTCGCGTCTTTTGATCATGGGCGCCATAAGACATCATCGGTGTATCCCTCCCAATAGAACATTGGGGAGAATAACCTAGCCTATTGACGCCTAAAGGCACCTTTGAGGTATTTGGAGTCGCCACCCAATTTACAAGAAATTGGGAAAAGGTTTCTCACCTCTATTGGTCTAAACCAGAGATATGGTGTCCGGAACTTCCCTCTTATTTATACTTTGGTTAATTATAAATGGGTTTCTAACTTCTTAAAATTATATCTCTCATCTCACACGAGCGATGCATTAAAAGTAAAAGCACATTTCAAGTACATAAAGGAAGTAAATAAAAGCGATAAAGCAATAGATAGGGAAAGCGATAAATGAAAGCGGTAAACACGCATGCACGCAATTACAATAGAAATAGGGGCAGAATACAACCCCAATAAAAGGAGATTAAAGATGTAAGTGGGACGGAATACAATCCCCAAAAGATAAATAAAGTTGCCCCAAAAATTAATTACAAGGGCCCGAATAGAAAAGAACTTGAATTTAAAACACTCACACAAGATCGAAATAAAAAGACATGCATAAATCGGGATATTATTTTAGGAACATTGGTTCCTTCGCACTTGATCGAAATTTAGGAACATTGGTTCCTTCGTATTAATTTGAAGAGGGTTCGAAGAGTCATTTTTGATTGCTTGAATTGAAAAAACCGGGATGAGTGATCCCATTTTTGTAGAAAAGTTGACTCTTCGTTTTAATTGTGACATTTTTATTGTCAGGCTAAAACAAGGGATATTGGTCCCAATTTTATTAGCGAAGAATCCAATTTAATTGTAAAAATATTTTTGTGACTTTTTATCACACGCGTACAAAAATAAAACAAGTACTTACAAGTAAACACGTAACACATAAAGAGAAGGAATTAAGAAAGATCTCACCGAGCAAGGCGATATTCCACGTGTCGCGACCCATCTAGGGAGCTGTGAGAACGCTTACACTACCCGACCCAAATTAAACTCATACAAAGATAATGTCGAAAATAATATCAGTAAATATTTTAAGTAAATCAATCAAGCAAGTGCAAAATATAACAATAATAATAAATGATAAATAATGATAACGACAATAATATTATGATAACAAATAATAATATTATGTGGCACGTAAACATTAGCATGACAGTAAGTAGGTAGTGATAATATTAATAATTATAATAACATTGTGATAATATTAATAATTATAATAACATAATATCAATAAATATAAAATGAATATATAATAATGATAATAATAAAAAACAGAATATTAACAATAGTAAATAAATAGTGATAGTAATAATAATAATAATAATAACTAATTAATGCAATAACTATGAAATGCATAAATGATAGTAATAACAGTAAATACAAAAAGGACAGCAAATGAATAAGTATATAATGAACACTAATAATAATGACAATATTAATAATAATGATAATAATAGTAACAAACAAACACATAGAGGCATGTTAATAATGATGGTAAGGAAATAATAACAAAACAAAGAAAAATAATAGTAATAAAAACAATACTAACCTAGTACATTAAACGAAACCATCAATCACAAAAATATTCATGAAGAAAAAAAGAATGGCATGCCCACAGTGACTAAATCAAAGAGAATAATAGGCAAATGACATAGTATTTAATGGCAAAAAATGAAGAAATATTTTACGATAATAAACAATATACGAACGAGTAAATGAAATTGGCCCAAGAATGTTTACCCTCAGAATTTTTAGATCGGAAATGCGGCGTCCCGATCCGCTCCTCTTGTCAATTTTAGTGATAAGTATTTAGGGAAGATATGAAAATCTGTGTTCTAAACGAATTAATTTGAGAAAAATGTTTCTTTGTGGGATGAGAAAGCCAAGAAAATTGATTTTTCTAGCTCAAATCAACCCAAGATCAAAGGCTTTTTTTAGTAGCAAAAACTAAAATGTGAGACTAAGGCTTGAAGATTTTTTGAAGAATTTTTAAGAAAAAAATAGCTTCCTGGAGAGTAGCCAAGACCAAAGAAAACAAAAGACTTTTTTTTTCAAATATCTCCCGTCCTTCTCAAAAATGAGGGCCAATTCCTCATTTAAGGTTGTCTTGGCCAAAAATGGCAAGGGACAAAAGAGACTTTCATTTTTAGTTAATCAAAAATGTCATAAAATGGTGAAACAAGAAAAAAAGTCAGACTGAAGAAAATCAGACTGAAAACAGCGGAAAAAACGGACAGGCGAAGGCCAGGTCGTGCGGAGAGGGCAAGGGCGCGCGCGGCAGCAGCCTGCTGCGCGCGTGGTGCCCCTGCACCGCGCGCGGCAGGCAGCTGCCTCGCGCGCAGGGGGGGCGCGCGGCGCCCCCTGCCTCGCGCGCTGCCGCAGTCGGCCTTCGCGACTTTTTTTTTTTTTTTAAATTTTAAATTTTGACTCAAAATTAATATATTTTTTTTTACTCCATCTTAATTTTAATTTCCCCAAAAATATATATTTTTAATTATTTTCCGAAAAACACACCTTTGACAAGGGAACGATCGATTCTCACATTTCTTGCCGAAAATCGGTCTTCTATTTCATCATTGGGTAATCCTGATCTTGGACCGCCTCAGGACCCGGTGTCTACACACGCGCAGGAGCTGGCTTTATCGAACTCTATCGCGATTGCGACAGCGTCGAGATTTGCAGTTCTTACGCGATTTCTGCAGAATTTTTCCAAAATCAAAGCACCTAAACCTTCAATCTCAACTACAACTCAATCCAAACATCAACTTACCTAAAATCAACCTTCCATGTGTTACAAGAAACATAAAATACAACCTTTCTAACAATTAACCCAATCAAAAACATACATGAACATAATCAACTTCTCAAGAACACAAACCCAGAATTTTCAACCAAAAACTCATCAAACTTCAAATTTTGCATAAAACTTCAACATTCATGCATCATAACTCAAATCAATTAATTACCGACAACATTAACGCTATAATATAACTTATCAAACATCAATTTTTCAGAAATCACATACAAAAGCATAAATCACCATATGAACATCAAATAAGCAAATTCCAATTAAAATTCCAAACCTGGAACTCCTTAGCTCCAAATCTACTTGGTACCACTTCCACTCGCTTTCTCCTTCCCCTTGGGATTGCGAGGAGGCTCAACTAGAAATGATACCCACAAATCATACAAAACACCAACCCTAGATTAAAAACCCAAACCAGAAATGAAGAAGAAGAAATGCTACAAAACTTACCAATTGAGGTTAAGAGATGATTAATCCCACCACTCTTCCTTGGATCCAAGCTAGGGCACTCTAAGAGAAGAGAAAAGGAAGAAGAAGGGTAGAGAGAAGGGAAAAATGGGAAATGAAGAACAATTTCTGCTTTTTCCCCTTTTCCCTTTCTTCCTCTATTTCTTTTCCTAACCCTAGACACATGTCATTTCCTCATTGGTGGAGATTAAACACTCATACCCAACAAGCATGCACAACGCACACACAAGGCTATCCTCACTAATGCACACCCTACCAACATATGAGCATGCACACACTAATGCCACCCACACACTCACATCCTACAACTCTACATGCACTCACACTATGCTAAAACCCACAAAACATGCATTTTACCCAAATACCCTTATCACATGCCATCACATACCTAATAAACACATGCACAAATGGCTCCAACTTCTAGGGGGCAAACGGGGTGTTACACCATCGCCGCTGGTCAAGCGCTGGAAGGAGTCATCCGATCACCGAAAATCGCATTGAAGCGTCGCAAGGTCACCCTCCGATCTCACTGCTGCCGGTGAGTGGGGGACTCCGATAGCCACCGACTGGTTCGTTTGAGCCTCCCCATTCCTCCGGTGAGGTGCGTACAGCGGTCGGACGCCGTGGCTGGCCGGCGGCGCCCCTGCCTTCTTCCCTCTCTTTCTCTCGTTTTCGGCGCCGCTTCCTTCGGTTTCTACGTTTTCGTTGGCCTTCTCCTCTGTTCCCTTATTTCTTTCTTTTTGGCTTTCATTTGGTTTCCCTGGTCCTTCTTACTCTCTCTTTTCTTTATCTTTTTATCTTTTTTCTTTCTTTTTCCCCATCAGTCGACCCCCTTGATTTGCTCCATCATTTTCCTTTTATACCCCCTGATTAGGGTTTTCTCCATATTTGATTTATTATTTTTTACTTTTTAATTCTATTTTAATTTACTTAAATTATCACACATTTAATTAATTAAACACTCCATTAATTAAATACTCCATATTTTCCTTTTTTTCAATTTTAATTATCCTATAATTTTAACTAATTAATTAACTAATTAATTTTTAATTTTATATACATATGTATATTTTTATTTTTAAGTTTTTATATTTTTTCGGAGAAATTATCAAGGAGCCTGGAGGGCTAAAATTGCCATTTTTTTTAGATGTTACCCTTGACTCAGGACCCGGTGTCTACAGTTGCCTCCAATTTTGGAGAAGCTAGTGTCTAGACACATAGGTGAGCCAAAATTTAAAAAAAAAAGTACAAAATTCATAGAAGAAGAAAAAAGGAGATGCAGAGGCGCGTACTTAAGGAAGCAATGCTCTGAACTGAATGAAGTTATTAGGGTAGCTACCATCTGTTTGTTGGTGTGTTAACCCTTATCGTTTTTGGCATATAACCTGTGCAGTGTCTAGCATTTTGTTTGGTGTTTAACCTCCCACGTTTCAGCATCTAACCTATGCGGTGTCTAGACTCAGTCGGGTCGGTATCTCACCTTTTAGTGTGGTGTCTAACCTTCCTTGTTTTGGCATCTAACTTATGCAGTGTCTAGCCTTAGCCGGATTGTTATCTAACATTTTAGTGTGGTGTCTAACCTTCCTCATTTTGGCATCTAACCTGTGCAGTGTCTAACCTCAGTTGGGTCGGTATCTAACATTTTAGTGTGGTGTCTAACCTTCCTCGTTTTGGCATCTAACCTATGCGGTGTCTAGCCTCAGCCGGGTCGGTATCTAACCTTTTAGTGTGGTGTCTAACCTTCCTCATTTTGGCATCTAACCTGTGCAGTATCTAGCCTCAGCCGGGTCGGTATCTAACCTTTTAGTGTGGTGTCTAACCTTCCTTGTTTCGGCATCTAACCTATGCGGTGTCTAGCCTCAGCCGGGTCGGTGTCTAACTTATTGGAGTGGTGTCTAACCTTCCTCATTTTAGCATTTAACCTGTGCGGTGTCTAGCCTCAGCCGGGTCAGTGTCTAACCTTTTAGTGTGGTGTCTAACCTTCCTCGTTTTGGCATTTAACCTGTGCAGTGTCTAACCTCAGTCGGGTCGGTATCTAACCTTTTAGTGTGGTGTCTAACCTTCCTCGTTTTGGCATCTAACCTATGCGGTGTCTAGCCTCAGCTGGGTCGGTATCTAACCTTTTAGTGTGGTGTCTAACCTTCCTTATTTCGGCATCTAACCTGTGCGGTGTCTAGCCTCAGCCGGGTCGGTGTCTAACTTGTTGGAGTGGTGTCTAACCTTCCTCATTTTGGCATTTAACCTGTGCGGTGTCTACCCTCAGCCAGGTCAGTGTCTAAACTGTTGGTGTGGTGTCTAACCTTCCTCATTTCGGCATCTAACCTGTGCAGTGTCTAGCCTCAGTTGGGTCGGTATCTAAATTGAAGAGTTACCTCTTAAGAGGACTTGGAGAATGACTACCCCTTGAGAGGTCTTTGGTTGATTTGCCCCCTGAGAGGTCTTGGGTTGATTGCCCCCTGAGAGGTCTTTGGTTGATTTTGCCCCCTAAGAGGTCTTGGGTTGACTTTACGCCCTGAGAGGTCTTTGGTTGACTTGCCCCCTGACTTGCCCCCTGAGAGGTCTTGGGTTGATTTGCCCCCTGAGAGGTCTTGGGTTGATCTGCCCCCCGAGAGGTCTTTGGTTGGCTGCCCCCTGAGAGGTCTTGGGTTGGCTGCCCCTTGAGAGGTCTTGGGTTGATTTGCCCCCTGAGAGGTCTTTGGTTGATTGCCCCCTGAGAGGTCTTTGGTTGGCTGCCCCCTGAGAGGTCTTTGAAGGTTTGCCTTTTAAGATGACTTTGAATGGTTTGTCTCTTAAGAGAATTTTGAAGGTTTGGAAGTTTACCTCTTAAGAGGACTTTGAATGGTTTGCCTCTTAAGAGGACATTGAACTTTGAAGTTTGCCTCCTCATAGGACTTAGGAATTTTTCCTCCACCATCTAATAGGCGTTGGGCATCATGTATGCAGGGAATGCCTATGAAAAGCTATGCATGTATAAAATAACATGTGAAGTTATGCATGTGTGAAATTTTGGCACAAAATCATTCATACGAAACATATGCACAAGATTATGCCTGTGGGATGTTTAGAATGCGACATAAGACAACTGTAAGGAGTTGTGTATGTGAAGTGTGTATTATGCGTACTATATATGGACTAAGAAGATAAAATGCATGAAGATGAGATGCATGCAGAGAATTGTGCATATGCCACAGTTATGCGCATGGCTTGTATATATGTAAAAGATTATGGAATGTATCCGAAGAATCGTATTCTACAAAATATTTGCCAATGATCATGAATGAAAAATACATACAAAGGATCAGGCACGAGAAATATATGAAGGGGGATTTATGTATGCGAAATATATGCAAATGCTCATGCATGTGACAGGGGTAAAGAGTCATTCACCGGCATAGATGTAAAGAATCATATGCCAAGATAGATGGAAAGTTATTATGTACATAAAGGTTATGTAAAAAATTGAGTGTGTGTTATGTGTATATTGATAACTTATGCATATGAAACAAATGTAGAAAAAATCATATGTATGTGTGTACAAAATGCATTCGAAGGATGTACATGTGATATACATGCAAAGGATATGCCCACAAAATGCATGAAAATAATTGATTATAAAAATGAAGTTTAGAGAGCTACGTACGCAAAAGTATCTATGAAATATGCTCGCTAAAGATCTTATGCCGAAAGACATGCACCAAGAATTATACATATAAAACTATTTATAAGAATGTTTGATACAGTTACGTGTAAAAACATTTGAAGAAAGCATATGTACAAAAAATATTGATGGGAGTATATACAAGGTATCACTTTAATGAGTAGCAAAAAGAAGTACCCCAAGGTTGTGAAATGATTGCAACCCATTAGGTACCTCAAAGTCGACTTTTTGTCTTTGAATGCACTGAATGAACCACATTCTCAACTGATTCAATCTCAGCCAAAGAATTCGAGAGTCATTCCCAATGTAGTTCAAGAAGGTAATATGTAGACAATAAGGTTTACTAAACCAACATATAAATACAAGGCATACCCTGTAATCTATGTGTGTATGTGCAAAAGGCCAAAACAAAATCTTTCATCATTTGAAAGCAAATTCTAGATGCAACGTTAGGGATAAGACTCAACTCGAATGCATAAATGCACTCATGGCTTTCCGCTTGAAGCTCAAGAAACACAATATGCCTCTTCCTACGTACCAAACCTTATTAAAAGGTCATCTCCGCTAATTAGATAAGGCTGAACTGAGAATCAAGAGGTCTTACTTCAGTTGTAACGTTAGGCTTAAGTAGATTATTACCAAGAAAGGATCAAGTTTTTAGAGAAAAACGGTCGCAATGTTCAATCGACAGATGAAATGACCATTTTCAGCCCGATTGCATATTGTCTAGGTATTTTTTAATTCGAATTTAGTAATACTTTAGCTCAACAAGCTCAGCATAAAAATTAAATTAAAAAGATAACCACTGAAACTCATCAAGGGGTATCATCCTGAGCCCTACTTCTCTTTTTATTCTTTTGTTTTTTTTTCTCTTTCTTTTTTTTTTTTGTTTATTTTTTTGTTTGTTTTTTGTTTTTTTGTTTTTTTTTTGCAATTTTTTTTTTCTTTGCCCTTTTTTTTGCAAGCTTGTCTCTAATTACACAAAGAGTTTATCAATAATCAGACCCCTTTTCTGAAGTGTAGCCCATCCTTATCAGGGCCATTTTTGGTAGCCTAAAAAATTTTTAAAAATTGAAGCTCTTTTTTTGAAGTGTAAACCCATCTTCATCAGGGCAATTTTTGATAGCTCAAAAGAATATTGTAATGCAATCCATCATTACTAGAGCGGCCATTCTTCTAAGGGAAGCCAAAATCATTTTTGGCGAAGGGTAGTTTTAACATGTGTAATAATAAAATTGGTATACCAAAATAAAGGCTCAACAGGCTCGCAAGCGATCGCAAAATAAGGGTAGAAAATAGTCATTTAAAGAGCTATACAAAAAAATGGTTGCCTAAATCATTTTCTAGATTCAGCCTTATCCAGGGGTCGCTTTGACGGGTAATCGGAAAGGTTCTTGCGCTCTTAGTGTGTTTTCATCTAATCCCTTAATTGCAACTAGTTTTTTTAGTTTATTTTCGAAATGGGCCAAAAGTGCTCTGAACTTAAAAATTACACGATATGGTCAAATATTTCCACGTGATCCAGCTCTCAGAGATCAAACATATTTACCCTTTGCTTAAGTAAAACGGAATGAAACGCAGATTTCTAGAGTTTAGATCAAAGCCATTCATAGTTGAGTTAGACAGAGCCAGACTTTAAATCGAAGGTACCCTAATAAGGTGCAAACATGTCAGCGTTTTAGGGTACAACTTAACAAAAAAATTTTACTTTATCAAAATTTATGTACACAAAAATCATGTAAGCATATAAAGAATTATTTGCAAAATACGTGCAAACTATGTGCTAAGAATTATGTATAGGGAAAGACGCATGCAATAGTGTCGTGCATATTAGTAATGTGTGTAAGGAACTATATGTGCAAAACATGTGTAAAAACCTATTGTATAGAAATGCGTGTATGAAATATGTGCGAAGCGTGTGCGTAAAAAACCTACAAAATATTATAAGTGAGTGTGTAAACACTGCATGACAAATGATGTGCATGCATAGATTTGCAGTGTTCATGCAAGCAGCATATAATGAAGGTATAAGTGCAAAATATGGCACAACATGAGAATGAATGTTCATGATACATGGTGCATGTGCACATGGCATGATTTAGACACGATAGGGATACGTGTGTGATATAAGATGAAGATGATTTGGCATGATAATGTGTACTAATGAGTCGTGAGGAATGGCAAAACTCGCATAGATAAAAGTGAAAAATATATACAAATAACGCACATGACATGGGGCACAGTATAAGAAAGATTGTGTACAGTGAGCAGCATATGTGTGCGATATAAGACATGTGATGAAAGTGACTGTAAGAAATGAATGGCATTTACAAGGTACGCATATTTATGTGGCATGCACATGCGAGACATGCATTGGTATATACAATGACTAACATGCATGATGAAGAATTCATATGTGAATGGCTTAACTCATATGTGATAATTCATGTTCATGATATGGCATACAATGCGAAAGATGCAAGGTGTTTGCCGTGCATGATATGTATAATGACTGATCTAATGATGCATGCTAATACAACGGTATGCGTATGCTCTAGCACACGATGTTTATGTACATATGCAATGTGAGCCTACTGATATGTACATAGCATTACACATAATGAATGTATATTCTTTTTATTTGATTTGAATTTTTTTTTCTTTTTTTTTTATGGTGGTAGTATGTCCGCGCGTGCTATGTGTGTTAATACACATGTTCAGTGATGTATGCTGTATGTACAGATTATGGCGCACGATGGATGTCATGGATATCATAAAGAATGTCAATATGTATGTGTTGCGACAAGTATTGTCATATACATGCATGACAAATACATATTATATTTATATTCACAAATTATGATACAAGCAATCTTATATACAAAGTGCAAAGGTTCTATTATTGTACATGAGACAAAATGCATATGCTTTATTTACTATTGTTATTCATGAATAATGCGAGAACACGAATGCACACATACAAGAAAAAAACTCCTCCCAACGGTTTTCCTCACACAGGAGGTTGTACGGTCTCTTTCCTAGGTGGGCTTGACCCATGGGTTAACAGGGAATCCAATGAGCGCGTACATTTAGCTGCGAAAAAACCAACAACACAAACTCACATTAATAAAAAGTGCATGCAGGTGAATTTTTGGCCACCGTGTATTTAAACAATCCGAATAAACCGAAATGCACCCCTTAAGGTATGAAAACCTTTGAGGAGCGAGCATCTAAATTTATTTGGATTTATTCAATACACAATAACCCACTCCACAAGCAACGTATTATAGCGTATGCCCCCTAGGGGAAGTAGCTATTTCCATTACATGAGTTTAGGTCGAAGGTAGAGATATTTTAAGGTTACCCAAACATGATCCCTGCCTACGGGTCTAGCTCGTCACGAGCATAGCGACCGATTGGGTCATCATTTGATATACCATTTGTTAGTACGAGACTTGGGCTGGTGATTATCTCGAACATTTCCCTACAATGAGTGAAAGTAGGATTGTATTTTAGGAATGCACCAGGGTATATAGGGGACCAACCTAGCATAATTCTGAGGCTCTAGCATGATGCAATGCATTTTTTTAAAAAAAGATAAGATTTCTTGATCCTACACCCATTTACATTAGATTAACCAAAAGTACTTTCGGAGCAAAATCTCATGATATCACCAGTAGAGTCACCACTGTGACGTGCCCAAACCCCGCTCGACATCCGGGTCGCCCTCCATAGTCCGCTTTTAGGACCCGAGACCGAATGGAGGTTCATTAAAACTCGTGAAAGCTGATCGCTTCGCAATGAACAAGGATTCACCCGTATTCCATTGTTGGCAATCAACTTTCAGAGCATTTATTGGGTATCATTAGGTAGGTATCACGGAGTCACCACCCAATAAAACATTGGGAAATAGATTCTAACCTTATGAGGCCAAAACCAGAGAGAGTTCGGAACCTCACTCTTATTCATACTTTTGGTTAATGTTATATAGATGGGTTTTTAAGTTCAATTATTTTATCTCTTTTCTCACACGATTTATACAAGCGCATTACAAGCACATAAAGAGCAATAAATAAAATGATAAATAAAATATAATTACAATTATCCAAAAATAAATGCAAAGCCCATAATAGTGTTAAAATAAAAATACATACATAAATCGGGCTATTCATTTAGACGAAAACATTGGTTCCCAGCTACTTATTTTAAAAAAAGGCAAAGAGTTCTCAAACCGATTTTATGAAAAATGAGACAAAGTGATCTTGTTTTGATGAAAACGTAAACATTTCATTTTTAGGATGAAAACGAGGACATTGGCCCAGTTTTGTTGACAAATATTTATTTTAGTAGAAAATATTTGTGTGGTGGTTCTTTTTAAGCGCGGTCGAAAATCCTTTTTTATTACAGTCCTCAAGCAAATAAAAGGAAATAAAATAATAATTACATATTTTAGAATAATAAATAAATCTTAAACTACTTGTCCCCATCATGTTTTGCCCAACTCCATGGATGAGCCACATGCCTCTCGCGGTTGTGGGTATGACAGAAATTAATATTAGTTAATAATGAATTAAATTACATTAAGTGATAAATAAATAATTAATTAATTAGATAACTTGAGAATTAATTTGGTACAGTAAAAGTAAAATAAATTGATACAATTAATGAATATAAAACACAAATGACATTTATAATGATTAATGACAATAAGAAATAATGATTATAGTTGTAATAGTGATACCAAATAATAATAGTGAAAACAACATTCATTCACACCATAATAATAATAACATAATATAATAATAGTAATAAAAACAATAACAATAATAATAATGATAACACTAAAGCAAATACTAATAAGGACAATAAATAATAATAATAACGATAATAATATAATATTAACATTCAATAATAATAATAATAATAATAATAAAACAAACAGCAATATTAACAATAATACAATATAATAATAATAATATTATGAACAACAATAATAATAATAATGATAATAATTACACAATAATAATAATAATAATAATAATAAAAACATAAATAATCATAATGATAATGATAATAATAACAAAGATAATAATCACACAACAATAATAATCACAACAATAATCATAACAAATAATAATAACACAACAATGATGATGATGATGATGATGATGATGATAATAATAATAATAATAATAATAATAATAATAATAATATAGTAGTAAAATCAACATAAACTAAATAATACTAACAAAAATAATAATAATACTAATAAATAATATTAATTAATAATAATAATAATAATAAATATAAAATTAATAATAATAATAAAAAAGGGGGCTCACCGGATTTTCCTCACCGGAGGCCGTCGGTGGTCGACACCTCCACCACCGCGAGGTAGATCGGAACGCCGGGAGTCCATCGCCGCCGGTCACGCACCGGAAGGAGTCGTCCGATCGTCGAAAATCGCGTTGAAGTGTCGCGGAGGTCCCCCTTGGATCTCGCTGCTACCGGCGAGTGGGGGACTCCAGTGGCCACCGGCCGGTGTGTCCGAGCCTCCCCGTTCCTTCGGTGAGGCGCGTGCTGTGGTAGGACGCCGTGGTTGGCCGGCGGCGCCCCCGCCTTCTTCCCTCGCTTTCTTTGTTTTTCGGCGCCGCTTCCTTCGGTTTCTGCATTTCCGTTGGCCTTCTCCTCTATTCCCTTATTTCTTTCTTTTTGGCTTTCATTTGGTTTCCCTGGTCCTTCTTACTCTCTCTTTTCTTTACCTTTTTATCTTTTTTCTTTCTTTTTCCCCATCAGCCGACCCCCTTGATTTGCTCCATCATTTTCCTTTTATACCCCCTAATTAGGGTTTTCTCTATATTTTATTTATTATTTTTTACTTTTTAATTATTTTTTAATTTACTTAAATTATCACACACATTTAATTAATTAAACACTCCATTAATTAAATACTCCATATTTTCCTTTTTTTTTCAATTTTAATTATCCTATAATATTAACTAATTAATTTTTAATTTTATATACATATGTATATTTTTATTTTTAAGTTTTTATATTTTTTTCGGAGAAATTATCAAGGAGCCTGGAGGGCCAAAATTGCCATTTTAAATACAGATGTTACCCTTGACTCAGGACCCAGTGTCTATACCATAACTCATACCGCGGTGTGGAATCTCTATGGCTAGCCAATTATATCCTGAACTAGATTTCACTACCAGACAACTACTAAGGGCAATATTTTTTCAAAATTCATATAATTATTACATTATGTCAATATGCATAATTTATCATACATTTCATTTCCACATGCCACTTTGCATATACACTCATTTATCATTATATAGTCATAATATGCCATTATATTACATATAAAATCAAAACACACATATATATACTCACATGTACCATTCGGCCAAGAGTTCAAATTTCCATATTATGCACTATAATTTCTCTTAGTCACTTAACTACACTTATTTCATGTTATACATCTCAAATATGCTATTATTCCCATCACATATTCCATTTTATTCCACATTATCTCATTCAGCCAAGCACACACCCACTCATTATGGTTTCTTTTAATTCTTTAACTCACTCAATCATGCATTTCACTTATTACCCATATTATAAACATCAATTACAAGCTTAAAAACCCATTAAGACATCATTTTTACTTAAGGTTTCCATTCGGCATCTAAAACATTTTTCATACCACTTTGATTTAATTTCACTTAATCATATTTATACAATAATTTAAGCCCACTAAACACGAATATCAAGTTAGATTTAATTAAACTCATCACTATCACATACCTAACCTTAGACATAACCTAAAAATCAACATAAACATTAGGAAATAGGTAGATTTAGTAACCACAAACCTCTTTTTCAAGCTCTATATCCCTCTAGGATTGCTTTTCCTTCCCTTTTGCTTGAGGTGCTCCCTCTTCCCTTTGAGAATCACAAAACACTCATATCATTAAAACCAAGCCTCAAATGCAAATTCTAACATCATAAACGTGTTCTACAGCCCCAAAAACCCTTGTAGGAACCAATAAAACAATTTAAAAACCATTGAATTTAAAACCCCCAAACTTACCCTAACCTTTGAACACAACAAAATCCTCACTTCCAGTGCACCAATTGGACTCCAAATACTGTCTCCATGTTCAAGAGAGGCTGAAGTTTGATTAGGGAGCTAAGATTTGGTGAGACATGAGAGAAAAAGTGAAGAAAATTGGAGGAAAGAGAGAGAAAGTGGGTTCGATTTTGAAGGAGAAAGAAGATCCCAAATTTTGCTGGATTTCTCTAGATAAATCCAGCCATTTCTCCCTTTATGTAGTCCCCTAATGAGACAAACTGGTCCAACCAAAGTGGTCCGACCAAATTAAGAAAAAATTTTGGTTTTTATTTCCACTTTTCCAAAGAATCTATATGTTCCTCTCATTATTTTCACTTATAACCATTTCCATTGATCTTAGAGCATCAAAAATAGGCTTCCTACAAATTTTCAGCTCAATCGGAGTCAATTGGGCACCGGTTCACTTAAACTGGTCCGATTCGATCAATTTTTCTTTTGCTGTAAAATACAACTCTAAAGCTGTCAAAATTCACAAATAACACTTTCACTGTCTTATTTTACACACTTAATATCTATTAGGCCAATTTACCCACTAATTACCCTTGGGTCAAACCCCGGTTCAATTTGAACCGAACCAGAGGCCAACTTCAGAATGACTTTCGGAGGTCGATTTAACTCCATTTTCAGTTAAATTTCACCAAAAAAACTCTTTATCACCCACAGATCATTTTTGCGAAATTAAAATTTTTCGGGCGCCAGACAGCCGAGTTCGCTGTATAGCCACTTCGGTGTCACCCGACCTGGAACTACTACAATTTTAACACACTTAACACTAAACTTTGACACTGGCAAACTCACTCCCTATACTATTTGACATTGCGATTATCATGGTAACACTGAAATTATGAAATGACACTTCTAGACCGATGTTAGGGCCATTACATTATGTGATGAAAAAGGGATTGAACATCAGTTGTCCATTCCGAGAACTCCACAACAAAACGGTGTTGCGGAAAGGAGAAATAGGACTCTCCTTGATATGGTTAGATCTATGATGGTAGAGGCAAATTTGCCTATCTCCTATTGGGGAGATGCTTTATTGACTGCCACATATGTTTTCAACCAAGTGCCCTCAAAATCTGTCACATCCATACCTTATGAGTTGTGGACTGGTCAACAGACTGACCTAAGCCATTTACGACCTTGGGGTTGTGCTGCTTACGTCCATGATACCTCAAGCAAGTTTGGTAAATTGGGACCGATAGGTAAAAAGAGTATGTTTGTGAGATATTCTGAAGTATCAAAAGGATACGTATTCATGGGTGAGCAAGAGAATGGTTCAGTAACTAAATTTGAATCACGAGATGTCATTTTCTTGGAAAATGAGTTTCCAAAGTTGGGCGAAGTCAATCAAGATTTCACTTTCTATGAAACTCAGGAAGATGAAATATCAGGATCACTCCATCCGAGTGGGAGGGAGATAGAGGAAGAAGGTCAAGACTTTCCTCCTACACATGATCCGGATGTTCGAGACCCTGATTTGAGTGGGAGCATTCCTGACTCTAGTGGGAGTATGGAACATAGTCCCAGTGGGAGCATTCCAAATTACGATGAATATATGAGACATGTTTATCAAAATTCGGAACTGCATAAGTCTAAAAGGATAAGTGTTTCTCGCCAATGATATGAGATCGAAGGCTTGAACGAAGCCCTTTTGGTTACCCCACAAGACGAGGAAGAACCTAAAAACATTAAAAAGGCTTTCTCATGCCCAGCTAAAGAAAAATGGATAAATGCAATGGAAGAAGAAATGGCATCCATGAGATCAAACCGTGTTTGGGAACTGGTTGATCTACCGGAAGGACGCAAACCGATTGGAATAAATGGATTCTCAAGGTGAAGCGAAAAGCTGATGGAAGTATCGAAAGATATAAAGCTCGGCTAGTTGCTAAGGGGTTTACACAACAAGAAGGGATTGACTATGAGGAGACTTTCTCCCCTGTTGTGAGATTTACGTCTATAAAGTTAATTCTTGCCATAGTGGCGAGTTTAGACCTAGAGCTACATCAAATGGATGTGAAGACTGCTTTTCTCAATGGAGAACTAAATGAAGAAATCTACATGGATCAACCTGTAGGTTTCATCAAAAAAGGCAGTGAACGTAAGGTTTGCCGATTAAAAAGATCAATTTATGGCCTTAAACAATCTTCAAGACAATGGTATTTGAGATTCATGATACAATCATGTCGAATGGGTTCAACATGATTGATGAAGACCATTGTGTGTATAATAAAAGCTCTGAAAATAATTTTGTCATTTTAACATTGTATGTAGACGACATACTAATAGCTGAAAATGACAAAGACTATGCAAATCAAATCAAAGATTGGTTATCGTCCAACTTTGAAATGAAAGATATGGGTAATGCAGACTACATTGTTGGAGTTAAGATTTCAAGAGATCGTTCGAGAACGTTGTTATCTCTTTCTCAGCAGACTTTTATCAACAAAGTACTTGAACGATTCAATATGCAAAACTGCAAACCCACAGACTGCCTGTAGCACCCTAAGGCCCGATTTAATTACTGTCGGCTTTAATCTGGTTAACCTAATTGAATTAGTCAGGTTATTAAATAGACAATTAATTAAAACCGGTAATTTTTTTTGAACAGTACCGTATGTATGAATAGTGACGTATGTGCGAATAGTACCGTATGAATAGACAATTTACTTAAGTCTATTAATAATTATTTAATTAATCAATAAACTTAAAAATTACTATTTTAATTCGTTGTCAATTATGCTGATTGACTTATAACTGTCTATGTTACTATTCATTTGGTCAGTTTTCTTTTAAGTTAAAAACCTACATTTTAATTTACTAATAGGATTAACTTAATTTCTACCAATTATTTGGCATGCCAATCACCCATAAACTAATGACAGTTTTAATCATCTATAACAGACCAAAACCCAAAATAATACTATAAGTCATATACATGCCGGTCTTAACATACTTAAATTTTCCAAATAACTTCTTCAATACCTCTACCAAAACGTGAGGTATACACTGCTCCAAAATCCTACAGAATATCTACACGCAGTCAAATAAAACTACGTGCTGAGTATTAAATATGCCCAGTGGTGATTGCAATTCCAGAAATTTTCACTTAAACTAATTTCACATGCATGAATAATATTCAATAAATAATAACATCTAAATATTCATAATTAAATTTATTCAATGTAATTACCAATTATTCATTCAATATTATATTTAATTATCTTTAAATCATATAATTAGGGCAATTACACAATTAACACATAATTGATCTTAATTACCATTTAATCCTTAATTTATGGTACTATTTCAATTATACCCTTAAACTTTTTCAAAATGACGAAAATATCCTTAGTTCATTTATTCTTCACCAACATTACATTTATGCCATTAGTTCAATTTAACTTCACTAATATTACCATTATGCCACTAGTTTATTTAAATTCAATAATATTACAATTTTACCATTAATTTACATGCCAAATTACGGTTTTACCCTCCAATTATCATTTTCATGCGAAATTACATTTTTACCCCTAAAAATTGGCAAATTTTCATATGTAATCATTTATTTACATTTTTACCCTTATTAATCATCCTTAACACACATGTGCACAAAATTACCATTTTGCCCTCAAACTTTTTATATAATTCCATTTATGCCCTTTTTTCCACACAAGTATTATTTTAATCATATTTTAACTATTTTAATCTTATTTTTACAATTATGCCCCTGTAACATACTAGCAGACTCTATATATAGGATAAATAAGATGTGAACTCCAGAAGTTCACAGAAATACCAGAGGAGTCCTATGGGACCACCACTGTCATTAAATACAGTACAGTACAATTTAGATATTCAAATACAAATAGGTAGGACCATCATTAGCCTACTAAAAAATGAGACGCCATGCTTACACCCGCGGTCTTATGTCCCCATGGCATGCCAACATATCCTGAACTAGACTTGACTATCAGATAACTACATAAGACAATATTATTTTATTTTTCACATTATTAATGTGACATACATATATTTTATGGTATATCATCATACTATCCTATTCTTTTTTAAACCATTTCATTATTTCACATGTGATTATCATCATTACATCATCACATGCCATGTAAACTCATTATTTCATCATGGTACACATGCATACATACATACATACATACATAAGGCTCACATACCAATTTATTTACATTAATTCTTTTTATCAATTTTTTCATTTATTTAGGCCAATTTCATGATGTATAACATCACCATACCATCAATTTCCATGAAAACACATCAAATCATGACTTTAAACATGATATACATTCGGCCATACATACATCACATACCTTATGATGTTTTCACATACTCTAACATATACCATTCATTAATTCACATGCCAAATACCATAGATCCATCATAAATAAACATAAAACATCATGAAAACACATGAAATTCACATAATTACCATTTTGCCAATGAAGGAATTTTTCACACAAAATTTATTCTTCATTTTAATCATCCATACCATTAATTTTAACATCCCTAAGCATGAATTTCATGGTATTTTTAATTAAACATGCATAAATCACATACTTTCTTCACAAATATAACCTAAATTCATGCTTTTACCATGGAATTAAATGTAATTTGCAATCACAAACCTCAAATCCTTATAATATACTTCTTTATTTTACTTTTTCTTACCCTTAGCTTGCTTAGAGGTTCCTTCACCTAGTGGACAAAATTATGTCCAAATACAAAAATTAAGATTTCATCAAAACCAAATTTCCTTTCATCAAATAAACTTAATAAACCTCTTATTCACATCCTATATTACCCTTAGGAACCTTAAAATCAAATTTAAAACACTTAATTTTTTACCTCAATTTTACACCCAACTTTCAAGTCTAGATTTCACCCACTTTTACACCTTTAAACGAAATTATAAACCACCAATGGATTCTAGATGAGCTGAATTATGTCATAGAGGTTTGATTTTGAGATGAGATGAAGGAAAAATTGAAGAAAAATGGGAGAGAAGAGAGGAGGAAGAATTCGGCTAAAGAGAGAGGAAGAGGGAGGCTGAAAAAAAAGGGAATCCAAGGAATTTCCAGATTTTTAGGTGCTTTGATATGGGTCCAATTGGACCCAACCAGGTCCAACCAAAGTGGTTGAGCCGATTTGGTCCGATTTTCAGTTTTCGGGTCATTTTTCATTATTTTAGTGTAATTAAAAGTTCCTAAACTCATTTTCACTCCCAAAAAATTCCATCATTCTTATAATATTAAAATTAGTCTCCCTAAAAAATTTCAGCTCAATCGGAGTCCGTTTGGGTCCGGTTCACTTAAACCGATCCAATTTGGTTCAGTCCAATTTTACCGTAAAATACAATTTTAAAGCTGTAAAAAATTTCTAAAAATCATTATAATCCTTTAATGCTCTTACATTAGACCCTTTTATCAACTTTAATCATTTATAAAAATTCGGTCAAAGCTCAGCGAAACTTTGTTTCAATCGAACCGAACCAGAGGAAACTTTAGACTGAATTCAAATAATGTAAAAGTGGAAACGCAAAAGTGGAAATACAAAAGAGGTGCACGACTCGTGCATCCTTGCATGAGTCACACATGGCCTTCACGGCTCGTGCAAAAATGCACGAGTCGTGACGGCCGCTGTGAGGGGCACTAGTCGTGCAGAAAATGCATGACTCAAACGGGCAATCGGACAATCACGACAAGCAAAACAGGAACTCGACCCGAGCACGAAATGTAATTCGCGAAGATAAATAATTTTGAGACAACAAAACAAAATAAATAAAATGCTAATAAAGTAAATTATACAATTAATGAACAAATAAATTAATTGAATAAAATAAATAATTAATAGATCAATCGAATAATAATCAGTTAAACTAATTAAATATAAACAATTAAGCGAGTGGAAATAAATAGACATAAAATAGTTGCATTAAGGAAAATAAAATAAATAAAAAAAAATAAAGCAAATCATATTATATTATATACATTACGCTCAGAAGGTCGGAAAAAACAGGGGAAAAATGAAAGGGCAAAAGATCGGGCATTGCACGACTCGTGCAGTGCATTCACGACTAGTTAATGCACTACACGAGTCGTCCACGATTCGTGCAGTCCGATCGGGGAAAGGTGGCGTGACTGAGCGGGCAAAAATCGAGATGCAGTCCGATCGAGGAACCAGTAATGCAAACTGACTGAGAGATTAGGGTCCGATCGGGAAATAAGGAAAAAGAACTAAAAACGGACCGATCGAAAAGAAAAGGAAGACAAAGCAAGAACACGACTCATGAAGAATAAAGACACAAACAGACAACGTAAAAATAGGGATGAACAGAGTACTAATAACAGGCTATGAAACAACAAGATATCACCAAACATGCATAACAAAACAACAAAACATGCTTATTTAATCATATCAGCAACAAACATGCGATAAACAAGTTAATAAGATCAAATAAAAAATATATATACAATATGTACAATAAATAGAATTAACTAGAATAGCAAAACGAAGAAAAGAAATAAGAAAGAAAGAAAGAAGAAGAAGAAAGAAAGAAAAGAAATAGAGAGATGGCTATTCAGTATTTACCCTCGAATATTGATCTTTGATCTGCAGATGAAAAAGCTCTGGTTCTCCTCTTTGTTTTTGTTAAAAAATGAAAACAAAGAATGATGAAAACTTTAAACGAGATTTTCATTAATGGAAAATGGAAGATGAAAGATGATTGAGTCTCAAACCTCAGAAATTAGTTTCCTGGATTCAAGAGCAATCTCAGAAAGTATCAAGAACAAAAATCACTTTCTTGCTCTCCAAGCTCTTCTCTGTGTTTTCTTTTTGGGTTCTTCCGTGCTTTCAAAAACCATCCCCCCTCTCAGTTTCTTAACTTTTTCTTTTTATATCTCAGAGGAGATTAGGTGGTTTCTCGCCCAATCAACCATAAACCCATGCTTTTAAAACCAAATCCCCTGAAAATAGGGAAAAGAGAGGTTAGGGGATAGTGGGGCTCGTGAGGTTGTTTCTCACCCGAGAGATGGGCCTCACGCAGTGAGGCTCCATCTCACATGGGTGAGATGGGCCTCACCCCACAGTCCCCCAGGAAACGGCCCACTAAAAACCTTTTTTTTTTAAAAAAAAAGCAAAAAACATATTTTCTGAGGAAACCATTACTTCGATCTGTCTTTTGCTCGTGAACCGACATCATTTTCATCATAGGGTAACTTCGATCTGAACTACCTCAGGACCCGATGTCTACAGTTGCCCCCAGTTTTGGGGAACGTAGTGCTTGGGTGCCTAAGTGAGCCAAAACTCAAAGAAAGAGAGAAGAGATGCGTACCTGAGGCAGTCGTCTTCTTTAACTGGGTGATGCGCCGAGTTTGCTCCAGACTTACAAAATGCGAGGATTACTCTTCTCAGTTGCACCAAGCCCGTTCTAGGCTTACAAAGTGTGGGGTTGTTCTTTCGAATTGTACCGAGCCCGTTCTAGGCTTACAATGTGCGGGGGGTTGTTCTTCTGAACTGCATCGAGCCCGTTTTAGGCTTAAAAAGTGCGGGGGGGGGGGGGGGGGGGGGGGGGTTCTTCCGAGCTGCACCGAGCCCGTTCTAGGCTTACAAAGTGCGGGGTTGCTCTCTTGAGCTGCACCGAGCCCGTTATAGGCTTACAAAGTGCGGGGGTTGCTCTCTTGAGCTGCACCGAGCCCGTTCTAGGCTTACAAAGTTTAGGGGTTGCTCTCTTGAGCTGCACCGAGCCCATTCTAGGCTTACAAAGTGCGGGGGTTGCTCTCTTGAGCTGTACCGAGCCCGTTCTAGGCTTACAAAGTGCGGACAATCCCTTGGATTGAAAGGATTTGAAAAAAACTTAATGCTCTATAGAGATCGAGGATGTTTTAGAAGAAGGGCTTATGGGATAATGCTCCGAACAGGCTGAAAATGTCTTTAAATAAGGATTTAAAGATAATGCTCCGAAGAGACTGAGAATGCCTTTAAATAAGGACTTAAAGATTTAAAAAATTTAGAATGCTCGAAAGAGACTTGGAATGCCTTTAAAGAAGGACTTAAATAATGCTTCGAAGAGACTGAGAATGCCTTTAAAGAAGGACTTAAAGATAATGCTTCAAAGAGACTGAAAATGCCTTTAAAGGATGACTTAAAGAAGTTACCACATGATCTCAACTTGTGCATGTTTCTTCTTGACTTCATTGTGCCGAAGCTATCGCTTGGTTTGGCCTTTTCTTGCAAAATTATTAGCACGAAGGCATGCACAAAAGATTGTGTGTGCATCATGTGCGTGAAATGTATACATAAAGCTATATACACGAAACACAAACAAAGGATTAATGTATAAAATTATGTGTACACAACTATACGCATAAAGGATTGACTGCACGTGATATATAGGGGGATATGCAAAAGATCTCTGCATGTGAAATGCAAAAATGGATAGACCACATCCTAGGTGGTCAAGAGATTTGTTGAGGGTACTGCTCAGCTGCTCACATTGTCTGATGCCCCCAAGGATCTAGAAAAGTATCTTCTTGGCTTTAGGGGCTCTGACCTATAATCTTTTTAAAGAGAACTGACCCGTGCAAGTCTTTGGCCCCCGGTCAATGAGCATTTTGCCCTCATAACTTTAACTCGTGTCCTGCACCATATGCCTAAAGGGAAGTTATTCGAAGTAATGTCGCCTTATCGCTCTAGGCTTCAAAAGTCATTATTTTAAAGGTAGTGCATCCCTTGTGGATTTTCACACTAGCTTTTCTTAGCGGGAAATGCGTCCTTTTGGATTTTGACATAACCCTGTGCCTTATTTTTTGCCTGGAATGGACCCAACCCAATCCAGCGGCTTTTATTCATTTTCTTTTTTGTAAGGACAGACTGCCTGTTCCTAGGATTTCACCCTGTCCTTTGGCCTAACTTTTGCTTATAGCGCCAATTACGGTTTTCATCTCTAATGGCCTTTTTTTTTAAATGAAGGCTGAACTTATTGTTAAAAATCTTTCTAGTATAATCAGTATGCACTTACGTCTTAGATCATGGTTGCTTGAACTTGGTTCTTATCCTGAAGATGCTATAGAGTTGGTTTCATAGTTGATAATAGGATGAGTCGACTGAAAAGACCCGAGTGATGAGAGTGGCAGAGAGTAGATAGTAACAATGTGCTAGACAACTTTGGGTATGCAAAATGAATTACTCTGATCATATCAACATATTATGGCGTAAATGTACATGTTTCATTTTGATTTCATTACACGATCATGTTTGGCATTAATTTCAAAAATACAGAACCTCTCCTAATCTTGGGATGGATCTTGAAAGTATCAAACTCCTGTTATCAATCATCCCGATTTTGATTTTCATAATTGAAAATTTTCTCTCAGTTCTTATTTTTTTTCTTCTTTTAATGCAGATTCTAGATGTAACGTTGGGGACGAGACTTAACTTGAATGCATGAACGCACTCGTGGCTCCCCGCTTGAAGCTCAAGAAACACCATATGCCTCTTCTTACGTACCAAACCTTATTAGAAGGTCATCTCCGCTAATTGGATAAGACTAAACTAAGAATCAAGAGGTCTTACTTCGGTTGTAATGTTAGGTTTAGGTAGATGGTTGTCAAAGAAGGATCAGGTCGCTAGAGAAAAAATGGCCGCAATATTTACTTAACTGATGGGTGATCGTTCTTAGCTCAGTTGCATATACAAAAGATATTCTTGAATTTGGGCTCGGTAACATTTTAGCACATTAAGATCAGAATAACAATTAAAAAGGTAATCGTTGAAACTCGTTTAAGTGGTTACTATCTTGATTTTTTTTTAGCTCATGTCGATGTGTAAACTTATCCTTATCAGGACAATTTTTGATAACCCAAAGAATTGTGAATGATGTACATCCGTTTTTACTAGAGCGGCCATTTTTCTAATGGGAGGTAAAAATCATTTTAGGCAAAGGGTAGTTCCAACATATGTAACAACAAAATCGGTACGCATTTAGCATACCAGTATAAAGGCTCAACGGGCTAGCAAGTGATTGCAAAATAAGGGTAAGAAATAGTCATTAAGAGAGCTATACAAAGAAGGGCTACCTAAATCGTTTTCTATGTTCCGTCTTATCCAAGGATTGCTGTGATGGGTAATCAGAAAGGTTCTAGTGCTCTTAGTGAGTTTCCATCCAATCCCCTAATTGTAACTAGTTTTCTTTTCACTTTTTCTTATTTTTATTTTCAGCTCTAAAAATTTTTCTCTCTCCAAGATGCTATTAAGATTTTCTTTGGGTTTTCTAAAGTTTTGAGATTAAATGTAATCGTATTAGTTGAATTAATATAAAAAATGCATGCATCATGATCATGCAAAATGAAATCATTCGAAACACTATACAAATAAGCAAATTTCTTCATCATATTGAAATTGCAAAGATTGCCATAAGAAGTTCTTAGAATAAAAGAACAAAGCATCTAAAATATAGTCATCTTTTCATTTCCACTAGCACAGGTGTTTCAGCCAATGATTCATCATCATCCGTGGAAACCGTCGTCCTTCCCCACTTAGGTACTTAATTTGTCTTCCTCTCTTTTGGGTCAGAGATCTGCTTGCTATCAATGAGGTCTTGTACCCAATCCCTTAAAGTTAGACAATAGTCTGTTAGATTGCCTGTGTATTGGTGGAAGGCACAATACTGATCTGCCCTGTGACTGGGATGTCCCTGGCTTCTGGCAGGCTTAGGAGGCAATGGCTATAATATCCCCTCCTTCATCAGCTTCTTAAAAACCCATGACAAGGATCTTCCTAAATTAGAATAGTGCCTTTGATTCATTTTCGTGGTTGGCACTCCCATCCTCTTAACATTGCCCTTACTGTTGTTGCGGATACCCGGGCTTTCATTTTTTAGAGCACGCATCCTCACTATATCTCCACCCTCTTCAAGCACAATGTCCCATTCTAGATTAGATCCCATATCTCCTCTTTGCTCGACTGGTGAAACAAGTGTAACCTTGTCTCTGGGATTGGAAGTAAAAGGAGACACTGCGGTCATCGCTGTATAAGCCGTCTCGACAGTGGCCGACCCAACTTGGTTAAGGGTAATTGCCATAAGTTGAGCCTGAAGAACTAGCACCATGGCATCTATCCTTTCCTTAATGGTGGCCAACAACCTCTTTTCGAGCTCCTCAAGCCTTCTATCTATCTCTTGGGCAATTAAAGCACGAGTCTCTTTAATCTATTATGAAGAATAAGCCATTCTTGAAAATTTTGAATTCTTATTAGTTGCCTTTGATCCTCATCATGATCCTAACCCTAGACAAAAGGTCCTGTAATGGTGACTGTTGGAACCTCAAAACCACTCGAATAGACGGTCTACAGTTGCTGAAAAATTAAGGAGTTAGAATGATGTATGAATGTCATATAATGCATGATCGTGCTATGCATATGGTCCTTGATGAGTGAAAGATCAATAGATTGCAATGATATGATGCGATGCATGAAAACAATTAAACGTAGGATGATATGTGCATGTGAAAAATAATACGTAGACAAAAAGATATACACACACAAAATGAAATGTATGTTTTTGTTATATTATTTTTATTTTTTATTTTATTAATATGCATGAATGACACGTGATGCATAAGCATGCTATGCAGCATTCACAACCACATGCAAGCAAATAGATCCTTCCAACCGGTCTCTTTCCTAGGTGGGCTTTATCCAAGGGTTAACAGGGAACCCGATGGACACGCATGGTGCACAGTGGAAAACCGGTAGCATAATATCTCTTGCCTAATGTACATACGTATTAGTGTTTGGCCATTATGTATTTAGACAATTCAACTAAATAAAGATGGGCCTACCGGGGCATGAAAGCCTTTAATGAAGACCATTTAATTTAATTGATTTTGTTCAATATATGACGTCCCAAATAGCAAGCGCAGTATTATGGTACATTTCACCTAGTGGGAGTATCTATTGCCATTACATGGGCTTCGATCAAAGGTGATGTTACTTTAGGTCTACCCAAGAATGGTCCCTGCCAATGGATCTAGCTCATCACGAGTATAGCGACCAATCAGGTATCCATTTGATATACCATTTGATGGTACGAGGCTTGGGCTGGTAATTATCCCGAGCACTTCCCTACAATGAGTGAAAGTAGGGTCGTGTTTTAGGAATGCACCGGGGTAGATAGGGGACCAACTAACATAATTCTAAGGCTCTAATGGATGTAATGCAATTTTGATTAGAAATGGAATTTTTTGATTCTTAATAACTTACATTACAAGAAAAATGCTCTTTAACGAAGGGAAATTCGGTCGTTAAAAGTTAAAATTCGGTCGTTAAAAACCTTTAACGATGGTAAAATTCGGTCGGTAAAAGCCCCTTCGTTAAAAGTATAGACGACCGGATATTGTATCCGGTCATTAATGTCTTTAACGACCGGAACGTTTTCGGTCATTGAAAAGTAATTTTTAGGGCCCAATTTTTCCCTCCGCTAATGATATTCACTTTTAACGAAGGGGTTTCCAGTCGTTAAAGATACCTTTTAGCGACCGAATTTTCCCTTCGCTAATTGTATTCAATTTCAACGAAGGGATTTCCGATCGTTAAAGATACCTTTCTGTGACCGAATTTTGCTTTCGCTAATTATATTCACTTTTAACGAAGTTATTTTTGGTCGTGAAAAATACCTTTTAGCGACCAAAATTTCCCTTCGTTAATTATATTCACTTTCAACAAAAAGATTTTCGGTCGTTAAAGATACTTTGTAGCGACCGAATTTTCCTTTCGTTAATTATATTCACTTTTCAACCTTTCCTTTCGTTAAAAATACTGTTTTACCGATCGGATTTTCCCTTTGCTAATGTTATTCGCTTTCAACGAAGAAATTTTTGTTAGTTGAAAATACTTTTTATCGACAAGTTTTTTCTTTCATTGTATTCACTATAAATAAAATATTTTATTTGACTATTACCTGTACACATCATTCACGCACATATACATATCCAAAATTATAATAAATAGTTTTTTCATAGATTGGAAAATATCTGATACAAAATATATAAATATATCGATATTTTGAAATTGGTTGACATTGTATCATATACAAGTATAAAATATAAAAACAGCCCCTATCTATATCATTCTCTATTCACCTAGAAAATTCTAGAAGAATGCATAATGAACCTTATATCTTCATTGTTCATTGTTTTGTAAAACCTGTAGAATTTAAAACATAAATTTATAATTAAAATTCATGCACAAAAGCAATAAATCAAAAGGCTAAATAATTTAATATTTTTAATTTAAAATATAATTTACCTTAAATATTCAAAATCTCCCAACAAGCTAGTGTAATTATATATACACTTCAAAATATCCAAAGTCCATCAAGTGTAATTGTATATACACTTCAAAATATCCAAAAAATGAAAAGGGCTGTAAAGAAAAAGTAAAAAATAATCATAAGTTTAATGCATTATAATGTCATTATAACAATAAAAAAATAGAATAGAACTTACATTAAAATGGGGAGACAACTGTATGAGCAAAGAATTTGACTTTGAATCCAATTAGAGATACTAAATTGAATCAAAATTAATTAATTATAATTTTAACTTAAGTCACTTTCGAATCGAAGTTTTGATCGTCCCTAGTGGAGTCGCCACTATGACGCACGCCGGAACCTAGCAAAGGCCCTCTGGGAATTTGCTTTTAGGACTCGAGGGATTGGTTTGCGCCTTTTTGATCGTGGGCATCATGAGTCATCTTGGATGCCTCCTTCCCAATAGAACATTGAAAAGGATCATCTAGACTCACAATGCCTTTAGGCACCTTTGAGGTATTTTGGAGTCGTTACCCAATTTATAAGAAATTGGGAAAGGTCTCTAATCTCTATTGGTCTAAACCAGAGATGGTGTTCGAAACTTCACTCTTATTAATGACTTAAGTCTATAAATCAGTTTTTTAAGAAATCAAAATTCCATCTCTCATCTCACGTGATTGTGCATTGAATTTAAAGCGCATTTGCAAGCATATTAAAAGCGGTAAATAAAGCAGTAAATAAATAAATAATAAAGCAATAAGTAAATAAATAAATTTCAAATAAGAAATTGAATGGGACAGAACAATCCCCCAAAATAATAAAGCATAAAGAATAAAACTTGCCCCAAAATTAATTACAAAGGCCCAAAAAAAGAATAAAAATAATAAAAAATGTATAAAAGTAAAATGAATCATACATAAATCGGGTCATTTATTACGTTTAGGAACATTGGTTCCTTTTTATTAACTTAAAAATTAGAGAACCATTTTTTTGGCATTAATTGGAAAAACTGGGATGAGTGATCCCATTTTATGAAAATTAGTTCTCCATTTGAAAGTGAGATTTTATTGGTTAAAATAGGACATTGGTCCATTTTATTAATAAAAAATCAAGTTATTAATTGTTATAAAAAATGTGATTTTCTATAATACGGACTGATATAAAATACATTTTTACGTACAACACATAAAAATAAAAATAATAAAAAATACAACAATTAAAATGCAAACCCTCAATTTGAAAGTCTTTACTTTCACGATCTTCCATTCAATGAGAAAACACTCATGTGCATGGATTTATTAAATTGACAAAGTTAAAAAAAATAAAAAGAGAAAAGTAGTTAGTAACAAAATAAATGAATTAAAATAAATAAATAAATAAATAATAACACTATAAATATGAATATGAATGAATAATAAAATAAAATTAGTACACAAGTAGAATATAAAATGTATTAAATGACATGTATTAATAAGAATAAAAATGAAGAATAAAGAAAATAAAGGGAAGACACATGCAGGACAAGATCCTATATATGTACCCAAATAATAACAATAATAATAATAATAATAATAATAATAATAATAATAATAATAATAATGACAATAGGCATATTAATAGTAAATATCCTAATAATATAATAATAATTGTATAATAATAGTGAAAGTAAAAAAAAATTAAGTAAATAAATGACAAACAAATGGCCATAATCAATTAAAATATCATACAAAACAAAATGCAAATCTCGTGAATTCAAATAACCAATTCAAATTACTAAGTGAGAACAAAAGTGGAAACGCAAAAGTGGAAACGCAAAAGTGGAAATGCAAAAGAGGTGCATGACTTGTGCATCCTTGCACGAGTCACACAAGGCCTTCACGACTCGTGACGGCCACTGTGAGGGGCGCGAGTCATGCAGAAAACGCATGACTCGAACAGGCAGTCGGACAATCACAACATGTGAAACAGGAACTCGACCCAAGCACGAAATGTGATTCGCGAAAATAAATAATTTTGAGACAATAAAACAAAATAAATAAAATGCTAATAAAGTAAATTAAATAATTAATGAGCAAATAAATTAATTGAATAAAATAAACAATTAATAGATCAATCGAATAATAATCAGTTAAACTAATTAAATATAAACAATTAAGTGAGTAGAAAAAAATAGACATAAAATAGTTGCATTAAGGAAAATAAAATAAATAAAATAAAATAAAGCAAATAATATCATATTGTATACATTACGCTCAGACAGTAGGACAAAATAGGGGAAAAATGAAAGGGGAAAAGATCGGGTACGGCACGAGTTGTGCACGATTCGTGCAATCCGATCTGGGAAAAGTGATGTGACTGAGCAGGCAAAAACCGAGACACCGTCCGATCGGGGAACCAGTAAGGCAAACTGATCGGGAGATTAGGGTCCGATCGGGAAATAAGGAAAAAGAACTGAAAACGGATCGATCGGAAAGAAAAGGAAGAGAAAGCAAGAACATGACTCATGAAGAATAAAGACACAAACAGACAACGTAAAAATAGGGATGAACAGAGGACTAATAACAGGCTATCAAACAACAAGATATCACTAAAACATGCATAACAAAACAATAAAACATACTTATTTAATCATATCAGCAACAAACATGCGATAAACAAGTTAATAAGATCAAATAAGAAATATATATACAATATGTTCAATAAACAGAATTAACTAGCACAGCAAAACAAATAAAAGAAATAAGAAAGAAAGAAAGAAGAAGAAGAAAGAAAGAAAAGAAATAGAGAGATGGCTATTCAGTATTTACCCTCAGATATTGATCTTTGATCTGCAGATGAAGAAGCTCTGGTTCTCCTCTTTATTTTTGTTAAAAAATGAAAACAGAGATTGATGAAAACTTTAAACGAGATTTTCGTTAAAGGAAAATGGAAGATGAAAGATGATTGAGTCTCAAACCTCAGGAATTAGTTTCTTAGACTCAAGAGCAATCTCAGAATGTTTCAAGAACAAAAATCACTTTCTTGCTCTCTAAGCTCTTCTCTGTGTTTTCTTTTTGGGTTCTTTCGTGCTTTCAAAAACATCCCCCCTCTCAGTTTCTTAACTTTTTCTTTTTATATCTCAGAGGAGATTAGGTGGTTTCTCACCCAATCAACCATAAACCCATGCTTCTTTAAACCAAATCCCCTGAAAATAGGGAAAAGAGATGTTAGGGGACAGTGGGGCACGTGAGGCTGCCTCTCACCCGGGAGATAGGCCTCACTCAGTGAGGCTCTATCTCACATGGGTGAGATGGGCCTCACCCCACAGGCCCCACAGGCCTCACCTCACCTCACCTCACTTTTTTTTTTAAAAAAAAATTTGAAAAACATATTTTCTGAGGAAACCATCACTTCGATCTGTCTTTTGCCCGTGAACAGGCATCATTTTCATCATAGGGTAACTTCGGTCTGAGCTGCATCAGGAGCCGGTGTCTACACCATTTTATGCTTGCATTTTGTCTGTGTCGACCCTTCAGCTGCCTTCAATGGATGCCCCTTATTACTCCAAGTATGTCATTATTTTAAAAGGTAGTGCATCCCTTATGGATTTTCACACAAGCTTTTCTTATTGGGAAATGCGTCCTTTCAAATTTTCACATGACTATGTGCCTTATTTTCACTTGGAGTGGACACTATCCATTCTAGCGGCCTCTTTTTTTTTTTCCTTTTTTTTCAAATTACTCCTGTCTTTCAAGTATGGCTACAAGATAAGCTGAAGCTACTATCAGAGCCTCCCCCAGGCTAATCAATAATTATTCGCTGAGGCACTTTCTTCCCCAACAACGGTTGTATTAATTTGTATCTCTCGATAAAGGTGTTGCTAGATTGGGTAAAGTGACGGATGAGGATATCAGCTTCATATGCCCCTGGCTCCCCCTTTCTGCTGTGACCCTGGATGGTTCTTCAGGGTGCAGTCCTTTGTGTGGATTTCACAAGGCTATCTTTTATATTACTGCCTGCTATGCTCAACAGTTCGGAGGGATTCAAGATGTCGTGAGGCATCCTCTATCTTTCCAAGGTGGCCTTTTATCCTCAGCTTTCACTTCCAAGTATCATAGGCTCTAGACACTTCCAAGGGGGAGGGAGCAAGAATTATTCTCACAACCCCAGACGATGAAAAACTTCAGTTAGCCAAGAAGTTAAGATATAAGGCTACCAATAATAAAGCTGAGTATGAAGCTTGCATCTTTGGGTTGGAAGTATTATTGGCCTTGGAGGCAAAGACTGCAGAGCTTTTTAGGGATTCATCGCTAGTAATCCATCAAATTCAAGGTGAATGGTCAGTTAAAGAAGAACAATTAATGCCATATGTAAAGCATTTGAAGGTGTTAAGCAGCCAATTCGAGACATGCACCTTTCACTTCATTCCTAGAGACGAGAACCAGTTGGCGGATGTGTTCACAACCCTAGTATCTATGTGGGATAACTCGAAATGAGTCATCATGAAGCCGATATTAATCTCAAGTTCAGAATAACCTTGCTTCAAAATCGAGCAGGTGATGAATGTAGAGGTTATTTATGAGAAGCCTTGGTACTATGATATTCAGAATTACATAGAGAGGTAAATAGACCTAGATGAGGCCACTGAAAAGGACCAAACGATAATTTGCAATTTGTCTACTGAATTTATCAGTGTAAATAGTGTGCTATACAAAAAACAAGCTGATAGCATTCAGCTAAGGTGTTTGGATGAAAAGGAAGCTAAGAAAGTTATAGAGGAAGTTCATGCCAGTAGTTGTGGGGCTCACATGAACGGCCTAACTTTAGCAAAGAAGATCATGCGACAAGGATTTTATTGGCTCACAATGGATACAGACTATTCGAAATATATGGAGCAGTGCCAGTTGTGCCAATAGCATGCAGATTTGAGTCATGTGCCAGTTTTAGAGCTGCACAACTTAATGTCGCCATGGCCATTTGCAGCTTGGGGGATAGACATCATGGGGGAAATACACCCTATAGCTTCTAATGGACACAAATTCATCATAGTCACCATTGATTACTTCACCAAATGGGTTGAGGTTGAATCTTTCAAGAAGATCGAGGCCCGGGACATGGCCAAGTTCATTGAATGGAATTTGAAATGCAGGTATAGCTTTCATACCACATTGTGTCTGATAATAAGGTATAATTCTTGGCTGGAACTAAGCAAATTCTTCATAAATACGGGGCACCACGGGTCTTCCCCTTACTGACCTCAGATTAATGGAGCGGATGAGGTAGCTAATAGTAACATCAAAAGAATATTGGCCAAAATGGTTCAAAGCTACAAGGACTAGGCAAAAATGTAACACCCATTCCTGCCTGCCCACATAGCTACGCTGTTATGACTCACTTGACAAGCAAATTCTCATCATACAAATTTTCGAACTAATAAATTTCATTCGCATGTAGCGGAAGTCATTCATTACCCTTACATATACGCATACTTCATTTCAAAATACATATGCTTCCATATTAGTTTACATCTCATGACCCAAAGTTATGTTGTAATTCTTATATGCCCAAAAGCTATTAATTACATTTGCATAATGCAAAATAACAAAACCTACGCTAAGAAATGAATCCTAGTGTGTTGACCAACCGAGATGCGAGACTGTCCTTCGAGTCACTTCGCTTTTGAACCTACATAGATTGAAAACCCGTGCTAAGCGATAACGCTTAGTGGGTAAATAACAATATACACATATATAATAGCATAGCATTCATTGAATAGTATCAAGCACATGATTTGTATTCATACTTTACTTAGAACATGCCTCATAGTCATAAGATTAACTCATCTTGGTATTTATGTAGCATGCTAGGAAGTCATATTCAACATTACACATCATCAATCACTAGTAAAGCATATCCCATTAACATTCATCTGTCATATAGTAATCCCAATACACATCATTATATACTCATTCATTAATTTACCTTGCCTGCAACTCAAAGATGCGGATAACAGGTATCTCATCAGTACTCAAGAGTACAACAATCACTTTTGTATCAGAAGATACACACTATCACATCAGTACCCATAGGTATAGGAATAATCAATGAGATATAATATAAATTCACTTAAAGAATCCAAGGAGGATTCATTACGCATAGGGATTCCAGAGGAATCAAACACTTTGGTTACAACACTAAGACCCTATAGGCATGCCTATCTATCCACTACTCGACTTGCTGGCTAAATTATTATTCTGATTAATATTTGTGTTTCATAGAGCACATCACCTTAGCATAGTCACATAACGTATTTACACTTAAGGCTTACTTCACAATTCTCACATCATTGCATATATATATATATATATATATATAAATAGATAAATTCACATGTTATATTACAATAATAGCTTTCATATGCATATTCATTCATCAATCAAACATATTGGTTCAATTAAAATAGGTCAATCAGAAAGTCTTTATAACATGCAAAGCTGTCGCGCTCGCATTGGACTCAAACCTTCGCCTCTGTCGCGCTCATGACTAAGCTGATAGATTTTACCCTAATGGAGCATTCTATCATGCTTGCGACCCCTGTCATGCTTGCAACAGAACATGAAATTTGTGTTCAAGCTCTGCTCCACTAACCTCTTGCCCAAGCACTATGCCTAAATCACACTTGTGACCACCAAGACCCATCCTAACATAGTTATCTGCCACATGACCTTCTAACCACTTACTTATTTATATGTTATATTAACATAATTCTCATAATTTTTAATCTTAAATTTTGAGGAGTTACGGCCAAAGGAACATTACATGCTCAAGAAACCCTCCTACATAAATTAACTAACTTATATGTGCAATTGGAGGTCCATAAAGTCCCTAAACCAAAATGACTATTTCTACTCATTTATAGACTCAACTCTTAGAAATCTAATTCCTCTATTCTTATTCAATATAGAATTATTCAATTGAAGTTACAACTCCCACAAACCCATTAAGATAATTATCCTACAAATTCAGTTTTACCCTCTCAAGCTAGTCAAGCTTGATTTGACTCAATTGGTATTTTCCCTAACTCCAAACTTATACAATTCTTCCCTACGTGCATTCCCACAACTAAGAATGCTTAATATCACATTACACAATAATCAATCATTTTGCACAATAATGTCACAAGTCACTTAAAACATAACATCATTCTTAGATTCACATCGTATGGCCATTTGCCACATAACAACTCATATTTTCAATCCAATTCAACAACACATAAATACACATTTTCTATTCAATTCCAGCACATAATTTAATCACGCATTATAGAGTTCAAGCTAGTAAAAAACACACATAAAGTAGTGTTTCCCAAACCTCATTATCCTTTGCTTCTTTAGTTCACTTTGTACTTGGTTCACCAACCTTCTCTTTCCCTTTATCTTTTCTTGGATCAACAAATACATGCAATATCAAATTTCTAGAATTGGATACAAATGATCAATACTCAACTCATACAATATTCGAAAAAAAGAAGGAGTAGAAGAGGATGAAAAACCAATTAAATTACTGCACTTACCTTAATAATTTGAATACTCTACACATGCAACACCACTCGACTAACTCAATAGAAATTAAAAGGATTCTAACTAAAGAAGAAGAACAAGAAAAATTAAAGAAGAGAGTGGTCAGAGAACACAAATGCAGAAAATGGAGATTTTCTCTTTCCTCTAAACCTTTTATTGCATGGCCAAGGGTGAGGTGGCAATACCTTAAAGTGACACCCGGATTCCACTATATTCACACACCCAAATCTGATTTTTGCTTAGTTTAATCAATTCCCATTATACCTTAATTAATCCACTTCTTATCTTAATCATGCACTTTACAATATTGCCACTAAAGCTTATTTTGTTTATGCAATGAAGTCTTTAATTCAATTATACTTAAGTCTAGAATTTAACAATCTCCAAATTGAACTTACCCATTTACTCCTATTAAGCCAATTTGCTACTAAGGTACAAATCGGGTCATTACAACTCTCCCCTCCTGAAAAGAATTTCATCCGCGAAATTCATCCCTGAAATAAATAACTGAGGATACTGCTCTCGCATAGCTGCTTTCGGTTCCCACAATGCTTCCTCAATCCCGTGATGCTGCCAAAGCACTTTAACCAATGGAACTTGTTTATTTTGATGTTATTTTACTTCCTGAGCCAATATTGCTTTGGGCTTCTCGTCATAAGAAAAGTTCGATTGTACTTGCACATCCTGCACTAGAATAATATTATATTTTACCAATTACTTCTGTACCAAAGGGTACTAATGTGAGAGTGCATATCTTCAGATTGGAAGTGATTGTTGTACCCCCAAGTACTAATGTAATACCCAGTATCCGTGTCTATGAATTGCAGGCAAGGCTTATGATTAATGTTTGAAAAATCAATAATGAGCAATGTGAACCTTATCTGATATGTGAATGAGAATGTGATGTCTATATTATTGTTATGCAATATTGTGATGAAGGAATGTAACTATCTGATGATGCCATGTTAAAAAAGCATGTTATGTATGCGTGTAAATTGTATATTGTATGTTGTTTCCCCACTAAGCGTTATCGCTTAGCACAGGTGTCACACCCCATAAGTGGCCTAATCGGAAATTGGCAATTTTAAATGGATATTTAAGGACAATTGAGTAATTTTACTTGTGATTGAGGATTAAATTGCAAAGAAATAAAAGTAATTGCAGATTATTGGTTTGGTGAGTGAAAGGTAATTGACAAGGACTTATTAGTAATATGGTTTGGATCAAAGTGTAAAAGAGGATTAGGTGGGTCTGTGATCTGTGCATGTGTGCCAAGTGGAGAGTGAGTGTGTGCACGTGGTTGAGGGAAGAGAGAGGTCTGGATGTGTTAGTGCTGGAAAAGCTAAAGACTGAAAGTTCTTCTCTCTTTTGCTTTCTCTCACGTTAGCCATACCGTTTCTCTCCATTTGCTGTTCTTTTCTCTTTTGCATGCGTGTTCATTTATTGTGAGCTCGGGTTTTAAGCTTTGAAGCTTGAGAAGGTGAGTTTGGTTCTCCATCTTCTCTGTTAAAGGATTGTTCATTGTTGTTTATCTTTGGATTGATATTGGGTTTATTTGTTGGTTCGTGTGATCTATTGAAGAGAGGAAGAAAAGAGAAAGGAAAAAGGGAAGATTGAGGATTGAAAGTTCAGTGGACGTTTTTGAGCTTCGATACAGGTTTGGGAGTGTGTCAGTCCTTCCTCATCTTTGGATCCTAGTTACTGTTCTGTTATGAATATCAGTTGTGTGTGTATGTTTATCATAATATATGAGAAATGTAATGTGTATAAATGATTCCTTTAGAAAAGCATGCAAATGAGATGTTTATGTATGAATTTGGATGTGAAGTTCTAGGATGATGACTTCCTGGTTTTTGCCTCTGTTTGAATTATGATAATACGTGACTTGTATTATGAGTCTTATAATTGTGCTCTGATGACTTAAAGGTACATGTGTGAATGATTTTTGCATGAAAGATGGTTTTAGACAAATGGGGTTTTGAATTTGGAGAATGCTCTGTTTTATGGACTTTCTGGTTTTTCACGATGTTTCTGGGTTTTACGTTTTCTGAAAACTCTAAAGTGTTGAGAAGGAGAAGCAGATGTGAGGGAAGGGATCACGTGACGTGAAGGAGCATCACGCCGTGACCTCTTCTCTGAAGAAGGTCACGAGACGTGATGCTGCATCACGCCGTGACCTGCTTCCTCTTCCTGTGTGTCACGAGATTTCATCTCGTGACCTCTCTCTCCCTCTCCTCGCAGGCATCACGGGATGTGACGAGTGGTCACGCCGTGACTGCCTTGCCTTGCCTTGCCTTGCTTTGTCTGGCGCTCGCGTGAAGCCGGCGTCACGGGACGTGACTGGTGGTCACGACGTGACCGGCCTCTACCTGCTGCCTGTTTTTCTAAATTGAGGTTTTAACTTCTGTTTTAAGGGTTTTTGCACTACATGACAAATGTTTGAGTTAAAATTGCATTGTATTTTGGATAATTGCATAATATTGGGTTTTGTATATATGATTAATGATTAATCTACATGATATACATGTTTATAATTTATTTAACATGGACTTGTTCAATATGAACTATTTGTTCTTATTACTTCCTGTAATTAATATTTATACATTTAAATGTTCTGAATTGGATCAATATATGTATATATATATGAAATATAAGTTAGTATTTAATGAAATTCACATGACATGATACGTGAATTATTGAGTGGTATACTTGATTAAATAATTAATGTACATAACTTACTAGTTTATATTTTACATGAACATAAATGGTCTTGAATGTGAATTATTTGTACTTCGGCCTCCAATAATTGATACTGGATGTATTTAAATGTTTATGAATTTGATCTAGACACATGTATACGTGAAATATGTATTTGTATTTAGTTGTATTTAAATAATTAGAGTTACATGTTTCCAAAATGTGAACAGTATATATGTATACATGGATTATTTCTAGATGAATTATAAGTTTATATTACATTCAGTAGTTAATATTTGAATATATGTATATGTTTCTGATTTTGATCAATGTACATGAATACATGAATTATTGAGTTGTATTCTTTGAGCCTGAATAAGTCATAGTAGTGGATAAGTAAGCGCTTACTTAGGTCAGAGTGTGTGTGCAGCTGCTATATGATAAAACGATATATGCGGGTCCATTTGGATCCTTGTTTCGACCATGTTTGGTCTATATGAAAATAAAGCGAGACTTCGGTCTCTATATGGAAAATACATGTTTGAGACTCATGTCTCTATATGCTTGGGATACTGTGTTCAATCAGTATCCAAATGACCGTATCCACTTCTATAGAGTATTTCAGACTAATCAGGCTACATGTTTATATGTGATATATATATATATATATATATATATATATATATATATATATATATATATATCTATATGTTGAGATGTTTATTGACAAGATTAAAGGTATATGTTGTATATGAAATATAGTATAACTTTGTGTTTATACACCTTGAGTGTATATGTATTTGCAATGGTGAGAAATATGTAGATTTTAATTATGTTTTAATAGTTAATTACTTATAATGTATGTATATGGTTGGGATGAGATTATAGTATTGTGGTAAATATTGTATATGCATATTGTTAGTTTGTTTTGTTCCTCCCCACTAAGCGTTATCGCTTAGCACAGGCTCTTTTCCCGTGCAGGTGGCGAGTTTGGATTTGGAGTCAGATATCTGCGGGTCGGCCACTAGGAGTCTTTTGATGAAGTTATTTGAAGTCTTCCACTGTAACTTTTATATATGGCTTGTGTATAGAAAAGTAAATCTTTTGTAAAGGAACAAATATTATTTTTGTATATGTATTTGATTACAAGCCTCAATTTGTAAAACAATATGGATATATGTTATATGTAAAAAGGATTTACTCTTACATGATTAAAAGTTTCTTTAAATCTCATTTGGTTTTTGTTTATACATATGTATATGGTTTCGTTTTTATGTGTTTGCTCGCGTGGCACTCCGGTATCCTTCCAACGGGGATGGCGGGGTGTTACAGCTTGGTATCAGAGCCCAGGTTTGGTGGTTCTGGGTTATGTTGTGATTGTTTGAGTATAGAGTCGAGTCTATGCATGAGAGTCAGTTTTGTATAGTGGCCTAATGCAGATGTCGTTTGTGTAAAGTATAGATGGAGTCCGACTCGCGTGAGAGCATAGACGAGGCAATGGCATATGTGAATTGATAAGAGTTCGAGGTAACACTCTGTATTCCTGTTAGCTATCTTCTTGAAATCATGTGCACATAAGCATAGTGAAACATGGGGATGGGAAAAGTGCATTATAGTAGCTTATATTGCATTTTCGCATCATCTCGCATATATAAATCATTACATGACCATTTCATCCGCATCCCTCATTTGTATGTAAACAGCATCATTGTATGCACTTCACTGAGAGAAGCTGACAGGATATACATCGAGTACTTGATGATTAGAAGAGGTATATGGATTAGAGTGTAGTGTGTTAAGGAAAGTGTCGAGTGTACATGATTTGATAGTTATATGGTATAAGTGATAGCGATTCAGAGATTTGTTTAAAGATTTATCTACAAGTGATTAGCGAGGAAATTTCGAGGACGAAATTTTCTTAAGGGGGAGAGAGTTGTCACACCCCATAAGTGGCCTAATCGGAAATTGGCAATTTTAAATGGATATTTAAGGACAATTGAGTAATTTTACTTGTGATTGAGGATTAAATTGCAAAGAAATAAAAGTAATTGCAGATTATTGGTTTGGTGAGTGAAAGGTAATTGACAAGGACTTATTAGTAATATGGTTTGGATCAAAGTGTAAAAGAGGATTAGGTGGGTCTGTGATCTGTGCATGTGTGCCAAGTGGAGAGTGAGTGTGTGCACGTGGTTGAGGGAAGAGAGAGGTCTGGATGTGTTAGTGCTGGAAAAGCTAAAGACTGAAAGTTCTTCTCTCTTTTGCTTTCTCTCACGTTAGCCATACCGTTTCTCTCCATTTGCTGTTCTTTTCTCTTTTGCATGCGTGTTCATTTATTGTGAGCTCGGGTTTTAAGCTTTGAAGCTTGAGAAGGTGAGTTTGGTTCTCCATCTTCTCTGTTAAAGGATTGTTCATTGTTGTTTTTCTTTGGATTGATATTGGGTTTATTTGTTGGTTCATGTGATCTATTGAAGAGAGGAAGAAAAGAGAAAGGAAAAAGGGAAGATTGAGGATTGAAAGTTCAGTGGACGTTTTTGAGCTTTGATACAGGTTTGGGAGTGTGTCAGTCCTTCCTCATCTTTGGATCCTAGTTACTGTTCTATTATGAATATCAGTTGTGTGTGTATGTTTATCATAATATATGAGAAATGTAATGTGTATAAATGATTCCTTTAGAAAAGCATGCAAATGAGATGTTTATGTATGAATTTGGATGTGAAGTTCTAGGATGATGACTTCCTGGTTTTTGCCTCTGTTTGAATTATGATAATACGTGACTTGTATTATGAGTCTTATAATTGTGCTCTGATGACTTAAAGGTACATGTGTGAATGATTTTTGCATGAAAGATGGTTTTAGACAAATGGGGTTTTGAATTTGGAGAATGCTCTGTTTTATGGACTTTCTGGTTTTTCACGATGTTTCTGGGTTTTACGTTTTCTGAAAACTCTGAAGTGTTGAGAAGGAGAAGCAGATGTGAGGGAAGGGATCACGTGACGTGAAGGAGCATCACGCCGTGACCTCTTCTCTGAAGAAGGTCACGAGACGTGATGCTGCATCACGCCGTGACCTGCTTCCTCTTCCTGTGTGTCACGAGATTTCATCTCGTGACCTCTCTCTCCCTCTCCTCGCAGGCGTCATGGGACGTGATGAGTGGTCACGCCGTGACTGCCTTGCCTTGCTTTGTCTGGCGCTCGCGTGAAGCCGGCGTCACGGGACGTGACTGGTGGTCACGACGTGACCGGCCTCTACCTGCTGCCTGTTTTTCTAAATTGAGGTTTTAACTTCTGTTTTAAGGGTTTTTGCACTACATGACAAATGTTTGAGTTAAAATTGCATTGTATTTTGGATAATTGCATAATATTGGGTTTTGTATATATGATTAATGATTAATCTACATGATATACATGTTTATAATTTATTTAACATGGACTTGTTCAATATGAACTATTTGTTCTTATTACTTCCTGTAATTAATATTTATACATTTAAATGTTCTGAATTGGATCAATATATGTATATATATATGAAATATAAGTTAGTATTTAATGAAATTCACATGACATGATACGTGAATTATTGAGTCGTATACTTGATTAAATAATTAATGTACATAACTTACTAGTTTATATTTTACATGAACATAAATGGTCTTGAATGTGAATTATTTGTACTTCGGCCTCCAATAATTGATACTGGATGTATTTAAATGTTTCTGAATTTGATCTAGACACATGTATACGTGAAATATGTATTTGTATTTAGTTGTATTTAAATAATTAGAGTTACATGTTTCCAAAATGTGAACAATATATATGTATACATGGATTATTTCTAGATGAATTATAAGTTTATATTACATTCAGTAGTTAATATTTGAATATATGTATATGTTTCTGATTTTGATCAATGTACATGAATACATGAATTATTGAGTTGTATTCTTTGAGCCTGAATAAGTCATAGTAGTGGATAAGTAAGGGCTTACTTAGGTCAGAGTGTGTGTGCAGCTGCTATATGATAAAACGATATATGCGGGTCCATTTGGATCCTTGTTTCGACCATGTTTGGTCTATATGAAAATAAAGCGAGACTTCGGTCTCTATATGGAAAATACATGTTTGAGACTCATGTCTCTATATGCTTGGGATACTGTGTTCAATCAGTATCCAAATGACCGTATCCACTTCTAGAGAGTATTTCAGACTAATCAGGCTACATGTTTATATGTGATATATATATCTATATATATCTATATGTTGAGATGTTTATTGACAAGATTAAAGGTATATGTTGTATATGAAATATAGTATAACTTTGTGTCTATACACCTTGAGTGTATATGTATTTGCAATGGTGAGAAATATGTAGATTTTAATTATGTTTTAATAGTTAATTACTTATAATGTATGTATATGGTTGGGATGAGATTATAGTATTGTGGTAAATATTGTATATGCATATTGTTAGTTTGTTTTGTTCCTCCCCACTAAGCGTTATCGCTTAGCACGGGCTCTTTTCCCGTGCAGGTGGCGAGTTTGGATTTGGAGTCAGATATCTGCGGGTCGGCCACTAGGAGTCTTTTGATGAAGTTATTTGAAGTCTTCCACTGTAACTTTTATATATGGCTTGTGTATAGAAAAGTAAATCTTTTGTAAAGGAACAAATATTATTTTTGTATATGTATTTGATTACAAGCCTCAATTTGTAAAACAGTATGGATATATGTTATATGTAAAAAGGATTTACTCTTACATGATTAAAAGTTTCTTTAAATCTCATTTGGTTTTTGTTTATACATATGTATATGGTTTCGTTTTTATGTGTTTGCTCGCGTGGCACTCCGGTATCCTTCCAACGGGGATGGCGGGGTGTTACAACAGGTTTCTAATTTGTGTAGGTTCTAAAGCAAAGCGAACGTGAAGGATGGTCTCGCATTCCAATTGGTCAACACACTAGGACTCTTTGCTTAGTGTAGGTTTTGTAAATTTTGTATTATGTAATAAGTACTTGGTTATTTTGGCATGTAAAGTATATAATGTGTTAACTGCACAAAATATGTAATCTAAAGTTCAAGTATGTATAGAAGAGTGAGATTTGAATGTGTTCTGCTGCATATGTGAATGAAATTTATTTATTTAGGAATTTTTATGTGTTGATGTCATGTGATATGCTTGTGTAATGCATGTTGTGACGACTGTTCTTGACTGACTTAACGAAGCTATTGGGCGGTCGGGAATGGGCATTACACTTTAGCCATGGAAGGTCTTGAGTCCGTCGATATTGACCGATTCTTTGAACTCATTTTCGTCGCTGTCCGTTAGAATCGCTGCTTCCTTGGATAACAACCTCTTAATAACAAATGGACCTTCCCATGTTGGTCTGAATTTACCCCGTATGTCTAGAGTCCTAGTCTCATTTGCTTGAAGACTAAATCTCCCTCCTTCAGCGGATGCTTTCTGACTTTTTTTATCGAATGACTGGGCAAGTCTTTTCTGATAGATTTGTTTATGATAATAAGCCCATAACCTGTTCTCATCTAACATATTCAACTGCTGCAATCGTTGATGAGCCCAATCAACTTTCGGGATCTGGGCTTACATAACTACCCTTAAAGACTTGAGCTCTACTTCAACTGGCAACACTGCTTTCGTCTCATACACCAAAGAATAAGGCGAGGCTCCTGTAGAGGTTCTGACGGTGGTTCTCTAGCCGCAGAGTGCAAAAGGCAACTTCTCTGCCCAATCTTTATAGTTCTGAACTATTTTGGACAAAATCTTCTTGACATTCTCGTTAGCCTCTTCAACTGCCCCATTGGCCTGCGGGCGATATGGAGAAGACTTATGATGCTCAATGCCATACTTCTGGGGCAACTTCTTTGTTTTAGCCATAAATTGCACCCCGTTATTAGACACAATGTGGTGTGGGAGACCATATCTGCATATCAGATTCTTTTCAATGAATTTGGCCATATCTCGGGCATCGATCTTTTTAAAGGATTCAGCTTCCACCCACTTAGTGAAGTAATTGATGGCAACTATGATGAATCTATGTCCATTGGAGGCCGTAGGGTGTATTTTTCCTATGATATCTATGCCTAAAGCTGCAAACGACCAAGGTGAAGTTCAGCTGTGCAATTCTGAAACTGGCAAATGTCTCAAATCTATATACTGTTGGCACAATTGACACAACTTAATGTACTTTGAGAAATTTGTATCCATTGTGAGCTAGTTAAACCCTTATCGCATAATCTTCTTTGCTAGCATTAAACCGTTCGTGTGAGCTCCATAAACTCCGGCATGAGTTTCTTCCATTACCTTCTCAACTTCTTTCTCGTCCAAAGATCTTAGCTGAATGCCATCAACTTGCCGTTTGTATAGCACACCATCTATACAGATAAACTGAGTAGACAGCTTGTGGGTCAATCTTTGAGCCTTTTTAGTAGCTTCTTTTGGGAATACTATCTTTTCTAAGTAATTCTTAATGTCGTAATACCACGCTTTCTCATCAACTACTTCGATTTCCATGATTGGATCAAACTCAAAACTAGGCTTCTTGGAACTTGAGATTAAGATGGGCTTCATGACTACCACTTCCGGATTATCCCATATCGATACCAAAGTTGTGAGGGCATCTACTAACTGATTCACATCTCTCAGAATGAAATGAAAGGTGCAAACTTCAAACTGACTGCTCAACATTTTCAAGTGTTTCATGTATGGCATCAATCGTTCTTCTTTCATGGCCCATTCACCCCGAACCTGGTAGATTACTAATGACGAATCCCCAAAAACCTCTGCGTTCTTTGCCCCCAAGGCTAACAATGCTTTTAATCCAAAGGTGCAAACTTCATACTCGGCTTCATTATTGGTAGCCTTGTACCTTAGTTTCTTAGCTAATGGAAGCTTTTCACTGTCTAGTGTTGTGAAAATGATTCCTACTCCTGCCCCCTTGCTATTAACTGCTCCATCAAAATGCAACTGCCAACCCTGCACTGCAATGGCGGTAACATCCACGTCTGGGAAGTTAAACTCAATTCGATCCCCTTCGATGGGGTGCGCTGCCAAGAATTCCGTACCACATGCCCCTTGATGGTTTTTCGGGTGACGTATTCAACATCAAATTCTTGTAGGATCAGTAGCCATCTTCCCATCTTTCCCAACAAAGAGAGAGCTTCATGCAGGTACCTGAGAGGGTTCTGCTTAGCGAAAGCTTGTACCCTATAAGAATAGAAGTAGTGTCTTAGTTTCTTAGAGGCCCAAATCACTGCTAGGCAAATGTTTTCGACTTCAGTGTATTTGATCTCATAAGAGAGAAACTTCTTACTAAGGTAATTACCCACAAACTCTACTCTGAACTCATCCTCCTGAGCCATCATGGTACCTACCGAACTATCCTCTATTGCTAGGTGTAGGATTAAAGGCTTGATTGGCTGAGGTGGTCTCAAAATCAGGGGTTTCAACAAGTATTCCTTAATTGTGTCAAAGGCCTTCTGACAGCCATCATTCCATATCATCGGCTGGTCTTTCCTAAACAGCTTAAAGATCGGCTCGCAAATCTAAGTGAGTTCGGCGATAAACGTGCTAATATATTGCAACTTTCTCAAGAAGCTTCTGACATCCTTTTCTTTGTGAGGTACTAGCATTTCCCTAATGGCTTTCACTTTATCTAGATCGATCGTAGTTCCTCTCTGACTAACAACATGCCCCAAAATCTTTCTCGAGGTAACTCCAAAGATGCACTTCTTAGGGTTCAACCGCAAATTGTACTTGTCGATCCTTCGAAAGAATTTCTCTAAGGCCTCGAAGTGACCTTCTCTAGTGGCTGACTTGATCATCATGTCATCAACATACACTTCCACCTCTTTATGGATCAGGTCATCAAGGGTCCTAGTATCCATCCTTTGATAAGTTGCATTCGCATTCTTCAAGCCAAAAGGCATTACCCTATAAGCAAATTTACCCCATTCGGTTTTGAAGGTTGTCTTAATCTGATCAACTATCTTGTTGAGGATCAGATTGTACCTGGCATACCCATCCACGAAGCTGTACATCATGCAACTAGCTACACTATTTACTAAAATGTCGATGTGGGGCAAAGGAAAGTCATCTTTCGAAATAGCTTTGTTCAAATCCTAATAGTCAACACATACGCGTACTCTCCTATTCTTCTTAGCTACGGGGATGATGTTAGCCAACCAAGTCATGTATTTAACTTCAATAAGGAATTTGGGCTCGATTTGTTTGTGAACTTCTTCTTTAACCTTATCTTGCCAGAGTCTCCTGAGTTTTTGTTAGACCGATTTATGATCAGGATATGTTGGAATGGCATGTTTAGCGACTTCACAATTGACTCCTAGCATGTCTTCATAGGTCCAAGCAAATACTTTTTCAAATGTTTTTAAAATTCTCTCAAATTTTTACCTCTTTTCAGGAGTTACATTAGATGCTATCAAGATTTCCTTTGGGTTTTCCAAAGTTCCGAGATTAAATGGAGTGGCATCAGTTGAATCAATGTCAAATATAAATGAGTAATGATCATGATTTTGCATAGTAAAATCATCAGTAACATCGCACAAGTGAGCAAAATTGTTCATATTATTAATAGAATTGGAAACATCATAGACATCATCGAAGAGTTCTAGAACAAAAAGGAACTCTAGATTGCTACGGTCTTTTTTCTCTGTCGATGCAGATATTATAGCCAACAGTTGAATATCATCTTGGCTTTTCGGAGGCTCTGTAGCAACCCCTTGTGAAACTTCCTCTTGCTTCTTCAATTCTGCAGCTTCATCTCAAACCTTCTCCTTACCCTTCCCTCAAGTAGCCATTAACTTCTAAGTGATAATCTCCTTGAGTGCATCTCGGTTCCAAACAGTCCCCTGGGTCATGATTTCTTCATCCCAAAAGCCCTCTATTAGCATGATAAATCTAATGTCCCAATTAAAGATGTCGTTGAAAACCTCAAATCCTGGCACGACCATCCCGTGTATCCACTGAGGCTCAGCTTCTGCAGCATAAGCACATAATGAGGTGGCTGGCATAAAGCTCTCTTTAATGTGAGGGATCCCACAAATTGCCCTCTTACTCATCATCGTTGTGCCCTTATACCCGAGGCCCCTTCGATCCTTCTGACCTCTCATTGTGATGGCTGCTTGCGGCCCTTGGGAGTTCTTACCCAAACCAGCTCCGGGAAGGAAGGACATCCTCTTCATCATATTTACCACCTGAGGGCTCCCCGCCATATCATCTTTTCTATTTATCACAGCTACATGAAACCTATTGAAGGATTGCCTTGCAATCTCCAATATAGATACCTGATTTTCCCGGGCGGCCTTAATCTTCACTACCTGCCCCTTATGTGGGATTTTTATCATCTGGTGCAAGGTAGATGGCACCCCTCCCAACTTGTGGAACCATGGTCTGCCTAACAGTGCTGAAAAATTTGCTAGAATAGGAAGGACTACAAACTCGACCTCCGTCTCTATCGACCCAGTCTTGACTATTGCTTTGAAGGTCCCCTATGCTTACGTTCGGGAGTTATAAGTGGTGATCGTAAGATCTAACTTGCTTAACATGTCCTCATTTACTCTAAAAGCTGACATTAGCACCAAAGGGCATACATTTATAGAGGACCCGTCATCTACCATAACACAGGCGGTGTGCTTTTTATTAATTTGTGCCCTTATATACAAGGGACGGTTATGGTTATGACCTTTTGCTGGCAAATCAGCATTCAAATACACCACACTCTCTCTAACACCCCCTTTCACAATGTCTAACAGCTCTGTTGGGGAAATGGCGGTCGCCACCGTAGACTCACATAAGGCCTCTACCAACTTTTGCCTATGCGATGGGAATTGTCTCAACAAATCCCATATCGATATTTGAGCTGGCATCCTTTTCAACTGCTTCATCACTTGATCCTCCTCCGGCTCCTTCTCTGTGCATACCTCCACGGGATCTTGCGGTTTCTCTACTTCTAGAACCACCCTTCCACTTTGGGTCACTGCTCCGATCTCCTTTTTTTCTTCTTCCGAACCCCACGGGTCAGTAGATTCTTCGTCCTCATCATCATTTTCATCTTCATTTCCACTATCACTAATGGGCCAACAATCAATTGTTGCCACGGGAATCCCTTTTTCACTTGCCTCCTCAAGGCAGGTGATAGTAATGTTTTTGTCTCTAAATAGCTCTCTCAACATGCACCACTTGGGTAACCTTGACTCAATCATGAAAATTGGTGGGGGAATATTATTGTACCCAGGCTTTTTCTGGTTGCCTCTCTTTTTTCTGGATCAATGATCTATTTAAAGTCAATCAGATCCTGAATGGCATGCCTCAACGTCTTGCAACTGTCAATAGTATGCCCGATATGCTGATGGTAAGCGCAATACTCATCCTCCTTATGTCCCGATTGTCCTTGGCTTTAGGCAAGCCTAGGCACTAAAGGCTATAACTTTCCTTCCTTCATCAGCCTTTTTAACACGCAGGAGAGAGACCTCCCTAAGTTTGAAAAGTGCCTCGACCGACTACAGTTCCTGAGACCTTAGCTTTTGGCCTATCCTACTACCATTACTAGAGCTTGTTGGTCTGCTCACTCCCTGGCTACTATTTCACCTTTTACCATAGGCCTCATTACTCATTCTCCTCACCAAGTACTCACTCTCAACTTCTATAGCTATTTCCTTTAAAGACTCCCAGTCCTTTAATCCCTTCATCTTCAATCCATCTTTCAGATATGGGCTAGCATTTTTTATAAAAAGCCTAATCTGATATGGAGTATCCAGTTTTCTCTTTATCTCTATCACACGGTTCCTCCATCGAGTCAAATACTCATGAAATGACTCCCCTGAATTTTGCTGTAATAGTGCTAAATCTTTTAGAGTTACCTCTATCCTCGTACTGCAGTCGTACTGCCTGAGAAAATCTTCTGTAAGCAAGTCCCAGTCTTCTTTAGCTCTTCTATCTAGCCCATGATACTAGTTAACTATGGGCCCCATCAAACTTAGGCAAAAATAGTCTACCTTTTGCCTTTTAGTCAAGGTTGTTCCCTTCATCACTAGGGAGTATTGCTTCACGTGTGCTATAGGGTCTGAAGTGCCGTCAAATTTTGGGACATCAGGAATTTTGAAATTCTGAGGGATCAGATCCTCTCTCTCTAGCTCCTTATCTTCAGGGTTTATCCCCTTTGCCAGTGTCAGCATTCCAGACATCACTCAAACTTCTCTTCCATCTTCTTCCATATAACCTCTTCTATCTGAGGTGCCTTTCCTCTAACCCCTACGGGTTTCGCATACTCATCCTCAACATGATCATCTTCCAGTCTATGGGCCCCTCCTCTTCTCTAGCCTGAGGATGTAGTAGTTCTAAGATCTACTGGTGGTGGACGTATTTCCTCATGAGGGTCTTCCCTAATTGCCTCCCATTCATTCTGTATTACCGGCAGGGCAACTAGGTTTGGCCTGACGGGCGGTGCCATTGCCGCTGTTAGGTTCCCCATCATGGCCATCATTTGATTTTGAAATTCCTCTAGCCTCCTACCTACTTCCTCGGCAATTATGGCGCGAGTGGCATCTGCTTGTCTTGGTAGGTTTGCTATATCACTTTCTATTGAAAATTAGGAGGAGGTACCCTTTCTGGCTTCAAAGATCGGGTTTCTAGCCAGTCGTCCACCGAGACCTCTAGACCACCTGGATGGATCTATGATGGCTATAAAACATAGTCTGTTAGGAAGATGCATGAATGACATGGTCAGCATCCACAACCACATGCAAGCAAGTAGATCCTTCCAACCTTGTTACTCCCACACATGAGGTTTCATTATCTCTTTCCTAGGTGGGCTTAATCCATGGATTAACGGGGAACCCAATGGATGAGTATGGTACGCGGTAGAAAATCGACAGCATAACATCTCTTAATTTAAAGCGCATACATATGGCTCTTAATTATTGTGTATTTATGCAATCCAAAGAAACCAGCATAGGCCTATCGGGGCATGAAAGCATTTGATTAGGTGACCATCCAATTTATTTGGGTTTGTCTAATACATAATGATCCATACAGCAAGCATGGTATTATGGTTCATACCACCTAGGGGATGTATCTACTTTCATTACATGAGCTTTAGTCAAGGTAATGATACTTTTAGGCTATCCAAGCATGATCCTTGCCAACGGGTCTAGCTCATCGTGAGCATAACAACCGATTGGGTCATCATTTGATATACCAAATGGTACTAGACTTGGGCTGGTGATTTTTTTTAACATTTCCCCACATTGAGTGAATGTAGGGGTGTGCTTTGGAAACGCATTGAGGTTAAAAGAGGGACCAAACTAGCATAGATCTAAGGCTCTAATGAAATGCTATCCAGTTTCAAAGAGGGATGAAATTTTTAAATTAAAACTCAATTATATATTTTAACTAAGGTATTTTTGAAGCGAAGTCTCTACTGTTTTTTCCCAGTGGAGTCACCATTGTGAAGCGCGCCGAATCTCGGAGGCTCCGAAAACTCGCTTTTAGGGAGTTCGAGAGAGATTCATAGAACTTGTAAGGATTACAAGGGCGTCTATTTTGGGCAATAAGAGGTGTTTTGGAGTCGCCACCAAATAAAATATTGGGAAAGTTCATCTAGCCTCACTGAGCCTAAGACAAAGCGTATGAGTCCATTTTGGGCAACAAGAGATATTTGGAATTTCCATTACACCAAAACATTGGAAATAGTTGATCTGATCTCATGAAGTCTAAGACGATGCGTATTAGTCTATTTTGGGCAACAGGAGATATTTTTAAATTTCCTTCCTAATAGGACATTAAAAAGGTTCATCTAACCTCATGAAGCCTAAGACTAGAGAGAGTTCGGGACTTCACTCTTATTCATACCTCGATTAAAGTTATAAGTGAGTCTTGAAATTAAAATTTCATTCCCTTTCTCAAACAATTTAACGTAGTTTTTAAAGCGCATTCCAAGCATGCAATGAAAGCGGTAAATAAGATAAATTTAGAACAAAATAGATAAAGATACATTAATTTACAATAAAACTAGGGGTGGAATACAACCCCCAATGCAAATGAAAAGAAATAAAAAAAAAAACATGCATAAAACGGAATATTCGATTTGAGAACATTGGTTCTCGCATGCACACTTAAAAGAATAATATTCAAGGTGACAATTTTATTTGGGTGGAAAACTAGGACATTGGTCCTATTTTAATAAAGAAATTCTCCTTTTTTTTGTAAAAACCTTTGGGTGCCTTTTATTAACGAGCAAAAGAAATGACATTTATAATAATGAATAAAAATTAAGAAAAAATAAATGCGAGAAATAAGGTAGAAGAAATAAACCGAATAGATGTTTCTCAATCATCCTAATTAGTTCCCTTTTCCGACATCCAATATTCAACAAAATAAATAAACTCACAAAGAAAACAAAATCACATGTTAGCAAGATAAAATTTCAGAAGCAAAATAAATAGTTAGAATGGTAGGGAAAATCGAGATAAATTACCTAAGATGAATATAAGTAAGAAATAAAATAAAGGAATGAAAATAACCAAAGGAAAGGAAAGAAAGAGGACCAGGGACGGCCAAGGGGGGCAACCGATAGGAGGAAGGAGTTCCTTGCGACGGCCATCGGTGAGGCCTTTAGCCCGTCGGTCATCTCCATACCTCAAAAATGGGGAAAACAAACTTAATCCAAGATTTTCACATTTTGAAGCCGTTTTTCATAGAATATATCATCAATAAAGCAAACAAAAGCGATAAAATGAGTTAATTAGATGGAATTAATTCATATCTTGAAATGGCTAATCCAAAATGTTTACCCTCGAAATGTTAATTTTCAGAAGGTGAAAGTCGTGCAGATCTCCCTTTAACTTCTACAACGATTGGTTGACCAAAGAAAATGATTAAAGACAATTTCCCTTTAAAATTGTTCTTTTCAGAATGAAATGGAATTTTTGAGAAGGAAAATCAAGAGAAAAGAATTGATTTCTCCTTTTTGATTTCACTTTTACAATAGTTTCGTATCTTTAGAAAGATAGATCGAGTGAAGAAAATTGATTTTTCTTTCTCGAGTTCTTCCTTATTCTTTTCGAAAAATTTTGAAAGGAGAAAATTCGATATAGAAGGAAAACTTTTGCATATGAAAAGTAAGCAAAGTTATTCATCTTATTGATATAATTAGAATCATAAACATTGTCATTATTAAAAAGTTCCGAAATAAAAAGAAGATCTAAATAACTACTATCTTCATTCTCAGTCGACACAAATATCACAACCGACTGTTTATTGACTTCTTGGCTTTATGGAGGTTTTTTCATCTACCTCTAATGAAATCCTCAAGCCTTGGATCTTCAAATCTGGCTCTGGTGCTTCAACCCCTATTTTCTCTTTCCCTTTCAACCTAGTGGCTTGCAATTTGTCAGTAACAATCTTTTCCGGCCCATCCTTGTCCTTGACACTACATTAGGTCATGATCTCTTCATCCCAGAAATCCTCTACGGATTTGATAACTCCAATGTCCAAGTTGAATGATATAATCTTTCCACCTACCTACTAAGGCTCGGCTTCTCTAGTGTAAGCACAGAATGAGGATATGGGTACAAAACTCTCTGTAATGTGAGGGATCTTATTTGACATCTTCTTATTCTTGCCACTCTTACCTTTATAGCCCAAACCCTTTCGATCCTTTTGACCTTTTGTAGTGATAGCAGACTGTAACCCTTACAAGTTCTTGCCTAAACCAACTTTTGGAAGGAAGTGCATCTTTTTCATCATATTCACTACTTGAGGGCTATGGCCTAAACCCCCTTCCTCTTTAATTACTGATATATGGAAGCCATTGAATGGCTAGTTAGAGATCCCCAAAGCAAACACTTGGTTTTCTCTTACAGCTTTAACAGTTACCACCTCCCCTTCATGTGGTATCTTAATCATTTGGTGCAGGGTAGATGGCACTCTGCCCAACTTGTGGAACCATGGCCTTGCAAGTAGAGCTGAAAAGTTCGCTGGGATGGGCAAGACCACAAATTCCACCTCCATTTCAATAGGCCCAGTCCTAACTAATGCTCTAAAAGTTACTGATGCTTATCTCTGAGAGTTATCATAGGCTGTAATGGTCAGATCAAACTTGCTTAGCATACTTTCATCTAACCCAAAAGCCTGAAGTTCCACTAAAGGGCATATGTTTATGGGCGAGACATCATCAACCACGACACAAGCAGTATGCTTGTCATTAATCTGTGCCTTGATATACAATGCCAGATTGTGATGGCGGCCTTCAGCCGGCAAGTCAGCATCAGAGTATACCAAACTCTCTCTTAAACTCCACTTAACAAGGTCTAGCAACTCGGATGGCAAAATCATGGTGGCAACAGCATATTCACACAAGGCCTCAACTAACTTCTGCCTGTGTGGAGAGGACTGTCTAAAAAAGTGCCAAATAGATATCTGAGCCAAGGTCTTTTTCAACTGCTTCATTATGGGATTCTCTTCTAGTACTTTTTCTACTGGTGCTTGCACTGGATCCTACGGTTTCTCCACTTCTGGAGCCACCCCTTTGCTTCGAGTTACAGCTCCGACTCTTTTCTCCTCTTCCTCCCATAGATCCATAAATTCTTTGCCTTTCTTTTATTATTCATCTTCTCCTCCACTCTCACTAGTGGACCAACAATCTATCGTTGCCACGAGGACCCCTTCTTTACTTGCCTTAGGGCGAGTGATAGCAATGTATTCTTTTCCATATAAGTCTTGTAAGACATACTGTAATGCATGCGAACGCCACTCGACATTTGGGTAGCTCTCAAAAGTCCGCTTGTAGGACTCAAGACCAGATGAAGGTTCATTAAGAGTCGTGAAAACTGGTCACTTTGCAATGGACAGGGATTCATCCCCATTCCATTGTTGGCAATCAACCTACTAGGGCATCTATTGGGTATCATAAGGTAGGTATCATGGAGTCGCCACCCAATAAAACATTAGGAAATGAATTCTAACCTTATGAGGCTAAAACCAGAGAGAGTTCGGGACCTCACTCTTATTTATACCTTTGGTTAGTGTTATATGACTGAGTTTTTAGAGTTAATTTTTTTTTCTTTTTAAATTATGAGAAAGGCTGAAGCTGTTATTGGAGATCCTTTAAGGGCAGCCAATATGCACTTATGCCCTAGACCATAGTTGTAAGAACTAGATTCTTCTCATGATGGTGTTATAGAATTATCTTCAGAGTTGATAGCAGGATGAATCGGCTGAAACACTTAAGTGCCGAGGATAACAGAGGGTAGATAGTAACAATGTGCTAGTTTTATACTAGAACTAGACAACTTTGAGTATGAACTGCTATGGTCACATCAATATGTCATTGCATAAATGCATATGTTTCAATTTGATTTCATAACACATGATCATTATTTGGCATTAACTTGAAAAATACAAGACCTCATTTAGTCTCGGAATGGATCCTGTGAGCATCAAACTCCTGTTATCAATCAGCCCTCTTGGGTTTTCATGATTGAAGATTTTCTCTCAGCCCTTAATTTTTGCCCAGGATGCCTCCCCCTTTTTTTTTTACCCTGGTAGGGCATCGAATTTTAGCAAGGTCGCCTTTTTTTCGATTTTTAACCCGCAGGGAATTTTATTATTTACCTTACTCATTTTTTTTTTGTTTTTTTTAGCCTTTGTCATGGAGCCTGCCTCAATCTATCAATATTGATTAAATTTGCTTTCATCCTTGATAGCCGAGAAGGCTGCTTCTTCTAACAATACTTTTTTTTAGCATCAAAGGCTTTTTATTGATGAGTTCTTTGCCTGAAACTTGAATATGGAATCCTACATCTTATTTTTGTTGGCTTTGGTAGCCCAATTTCTGAAGTATCCTTTGATGGTGGAGATTGTGTTGCTAGTTAGCCTCAAGTGGTTTAGGGCAAAACTGTGGTTTCTTTTTTTCTTTTCTTTTTTTTGTGAGGTACAAAGTTTCACTTTTCTTGAATTTGATATGGCCCCTTAATGATCAGAATTTAATTTTGTTGGATTGCCACGTGTGCGTCCTAGATGTTGAGGGGGCGAACGAATGGCTTTTGAAATTTTGCTCAACATCAGGTTGACATATTGAAGCACTAGTGTCCTAGCAATGCCCTTGTCAATTTTTAGCATTCCAGGTCCATACAAAGGCTGTTTCTTTTTCCCTTTCTTTTTATTATTATTATTATCTCTTAGAATTTTCCTCTCTTTAGGAGTGATATCAGATGCCAATGGGATCTCGAGATTGAATAAGGCAGTATTCATTAAATTAATATCAAATGTAAATGACTTGTGGTTGCGATCATGCATAGTGAAATCATGAGAGACATAAGCAAAAAGTCATCAATATGATTAATGTAAACAGCACTGCATATATAAAGATTGAAAAGTTCAACAATAAAATGAAAAGCACATCTAATAGAAAGTCTTCTCTCCTGCTTTTTACTGTGCGGTGGCCACCTTTTGGGATTCTTTATTAGTGTCTTGAAATCCCTTTACGCCTTCTTCTTCTTCTTCTCTCTCTTCTTAGGGTCAGTGATCTCCTTGGAATCAATAAGATCTTGAATCTTGTTCCTCAAAGTTCGGTAATAATCTGTCAGGTGCCCAGTGTCCTGATGGTAGGCGCAATACTGATCATCTCTGTGCCCTGGCTGTCCCTGAGTCATGGCTGGTCTGGGTGGTAATGGTGTCAGCATACCCTCCTTTGTTAATCTCTCCAATACCCAAGATAAAGAGCAGCCTAAATTATAAGAGCACCTCTGACCTTGTCCATCTTCGGTGGCTAAAACCTCAGCCGTCTTTCCATCCTTATTAGTACTGCTTCCAGCACCACCTGACTTATATCTTGATTGGTTCCCGTAACCTTTCCCAGCAAAGTTACTTTGGCTTGCTTTCTTTGCTATCCTTCAGAAACTCCCAAACTTTGAGCCCCTTCATCTTTAGCCCTTCCTTGAGATATGGACTCGCATTTCGGATCAATAACCGAATCTGGTCTGGAGTATCCGGCTTCCTCTTCATCTCTATTACCTGATTTCTCCACCGAGTAAGATACTTGTGGAATGACTCATTAGATTTCTGGTGAAGCAGCTCCAAATCCTTCAAAGTAACTATGACGCCCTTTTCCAACGTCAGACGAGCTTAGCTAATCTTAGTTAGATAAGGCCGTACACACACAACAGAACACATGCATAACCTTATGAAAACCTGTACAAAAAGATTTCATCACCTACGATCATACATCATGCATCTCATGCCAACTACTTACAGTTCATTCTCCATAACCACAATACTCGTCATGCATACTTATGCAACTCTTGGGTTAACATTCTTAGTTATGTCATTATTACATGCCTTTACATATCTGATACACATATTAATTATACAAAGAGCTTAAATAAAACTCCCAAGATAACATATTCCAAAACCTACACTAACTACTTCCTATTGTTGACCGTTGATATGCGGGTGCGTCCTTCTGGCACCTCTTGTCCGTACCTGCACGGATTAGAGTAAACCCGTGCTAAGCGATAACGCTTAGTGTGGAACACATATATAACAAGTAATTTAACACACAAACAAGGATACCATACACTGCATGCTAGTAATCATGCTTAATTAAATATTACTTCATCCAATACCGTTCCAAGCATAACATTGTTCGTTACTATATTCAATCATAAAGCACCAATCACTTATTCACATATTCACATCACATAGTATATTGTATCACAATCATTTCCACTTATTAATTAGTTGGTTAGCCTACAATTCAAAGACGCAGATAACGGGTATCGCATTGGTACCACTCAGGTACTAGAATCGCATTGAGATCTCATTTACGCATTGGTACCCTCAGGTACATAATATCAATCCACTTGTAATAAAATCCAGCAAGGATTATTCGCATTGTGATTCCCATGGAATCAGACACATTTAAAGCATGGGGCTGCAGCACTTGACCCTATAGGCATGCCTAACTATCCACTACTTGACTCGCAGGCTTAAGTTGTTAAACATTTTATCCATTTCACATTGATCACATATACCGTTGACCAACATCACGTTCACTTTACACATTCGCATTAGCACATAGCTATTCACTTTACTTGCATACTCAATGTGTTTCCAAACTCATTCTTTCATAGTTAATAATCACATATTTGATTGCATTCAAGAATCATCATGTAGTATGCAAATGTACATTACTTAATACACACATAATACTTACTCATAATGTTCTTCATTTCAGCTTAAAACCTTGCCATTTGGAAGTCCAAACACATTAGGGTTATATTGCCAAACAGGGTAGGTCACGGTCACAACCAATTTGGTTGCCACCGTGAGATGTTGAAGTCAAAAACTGAATGCAAATTGAGGGCAGGTCACGGTCACAACCAATTTGGTTTCCATCGTGACATGTTCCCAATTCTCGGCAGAATGCAACTTGAGGGTATGTCACGGTCACAACCAATTTGGTTGCCACCGTGACATATCATGCTTTGCAAACCGGAATGCTTCCTTGGGTACCTCACAGTCACAACCATTTTGGTTGCCACCGTGACATACCCAATTTCATCTAGGCAGAATTGAACTCAAGCATACCTCACGGTCACACCAATTTTGTTGTCACCGTGACCCATGCAAGATTTCTCCAATTCCACATTCAATTCTCATTTCCCTTCAAGGACTTCCAACCCATTTTCCTTTTTAGCAAATAAACCAATTCATCAACCACATACCCAGTTGGCACATACCTGATTTCCCATCTTGACATTGGCATTCATTTATAGCACAAATCACAATCATTCCCATTATACACATGGCATACATATTCTCAAACAACATTTTCACAAAGCATATCTCCACAACCATTATTAAACCTAGCCATACAATTTCATGCTCAAGGACATTACTTCTCATACACACATAATTCATACCGAATTCCTACTCAAGCAACACAATTTTCACAGTTATACAACTAGGGTTTGTTCCCAAACCTTGTCGCCTTAGCTCCTAATCTCGACAAACGCTCGGCTCTCTGATTACGGCTTTTCCTTTATCCTTCTTCACTTCTTCAGCTAACAAAACCAGTTCAATTCCAGAATTGAACATAATCCATCAATTATCATTCCAATACCAATTCAAAACTAAGAAGAAGAGTAGAAGATGAGAATAAGCATTCATAATCACTTACCTCTAAAGTTCAATAACTTAATTCTTAAGCAACTTAACAACTTGACCTTCTTACAAGTATGCAATATGATTAAGAAACCTAAAGACTACTTTCACAACAATAGGAAGTAGAAACACAGAAAATAACTCCATCCTCACAAATGGGTCATTTCTCTTCCTCAAAGGGACACTTGCATGCAAAAGGTGGAGGTGGCATACTCACAAGGAGCCACACGGATTCCACACACCAAAACCTGCCTCCACTAACTGATTTCTTGCCTTATTTTATTCTTAATTAATCCATCGTTAGATAACCTAATCAGCCCTTAGACCATTACTAACTGAATCTCATATATATATACCAATTGGCCACTAAACTATCCACTCAACTTTTAATCTAGTCCTGCCTTCATTCCAATTTAGTCTAAATCACACATTCAATTCACACATATGCCAATTCAGATTAATTCTTTTAGGGTACATGTCCGGCCATGACAACTCTCCCCTCCTTTAAGAATTTCGTCCTCGAAATTCATACCTGTGATAAACAACTGCGGGTAATGCTCTCGCATAGCAGCTTCTGGTTCCCAGGTTGCCTCTTCTATACCATGATCCTGCCATAGCACTTTCACAAGCGGTATCTTCTTATTCCGAAGCTGTCTCACTTCCCTTGCTAGTATCGCTTTTGGCTTCTCATCATAAGTGAAGTCCGACTGAACTTCCACCTCTTGCACAGGTAACACATGAGATTCATCTGACTTGTATCTTCTCAACATGGACACATGAAACACATCATGAAGCTTGGTTAACGCCGGAGGCAATGCCAATTGATATGCTATGGAGCCCACTCTTTTCAGAACTTCATATGGTCCAATAAATCTCTAACTCAATTTTCCTTTCTTGCCAAATCTCAGTACCTTCTACCAAGGAGATACTTTCAGAAACACTTTGTCACCCACTTCAAATTCAATATCTCTTCGCTTTAAATCAGCATAGGACTTCTGTTTATCACTGGCTGCCTTTAATCTTTGTTGAATAAGTCTTGCCTTCTCTTCTGTATCGCGAACCAAATCTGGCCCAATGACTCTGCGTTCATTCAATTCCATCCAGCAAATCGGTGTGCGACATTTCCTTCCGTACAAGACTTCATACGGTGCCATGCCAATACTAGTCTGATAACTGTTGTTATAAGCAAATTCCATAAGTGGAAGATACTTATCCCAATTCTTAGAAAAATCCAATGCACACGCTCGCATCAAATCTTCCAGAACCTGGATAATTCTTTTCGATTTTCTGTCGATTTGCGGGTGGAAAGCAGTATTGAAGTTCAATTTCATACCCAAGGCAACTTGCAGACTCTTCCAAAACTTAGAAGTAAATCTGGGATCCCTATCAGAGACAATAGATAAGGGTACTCCGTGTAACCGAACAATCTCTCTCACATACAATTCTGCCAACCTTTCCATAGGGTAATTCATCCGAACTGGTATAAAATGAGCCGATTTTGAGAACCTGTCCACAATAACCCATACTGCATCTTGCTGTCTTGAGGTCAGAGGCAATCCAGAAACAAAATCCATTGTGATGTTATCCCATTTCCATTGTGGAATAGGGAGTGGATTCAATATTCCTTGTGGGATTTGATGTTCCACCTTAACTTGCTGGCATACCAAGCACTTGGATACATATTCCACTATATATTTCTTCATACCAGGCCACCAATACAATTGTTTCAGATCCTGGTACATCTTGTTTCCACCTGGATGCATAGTGAAAACTGTATTATGGGCTTCATGCATCAATCGTTTCTTCAATTCTTTATCATCTGCCACACATATCCAGTTCTTATGTAACAACACTCCATGCTCATTCACTGAATAATTAGTCTTGTCATCAATATCGACGGACTGCAAAATCTGCTGTAACCTTGCATCATTCCTCTGTACAGCTAATAATTCATCTCTCAAGATCTGTATCGCTTTCAACTGTGCTAGCAAAGCTCCATCTGTAGAGATTCTCCACTTAATCTGCTTTAACTGTAATGCCGAAACAGACTTCCTTCTCAATGCATCCGCCACTACATTAGCTTTTCCCGGGTGATAATCCACAATACAATCATAATCTTTAAACAGCTCGAGCCATCTTCGCTGTCTCAGATTCAATTCTTTCTGAGTAAGCAGATATTTCAAACTCTTGTGATCGGTGTAAATTCTACACTTCTCACCATACAAGTAATGTCGCAAGCGAACACTACTGCCGCCAATTCCAAGTCATGAGTTGGATAATTCTGTTCATGCGGTTTCAATTGCCTTGATGCATACGCTACCACCTTTCCATCTTGCATCAATACACAACCCAACCCTATACCTGAAGCATCAGTGTATAGAACATACTCTTTACCAGTCATAGGCTGTGTAAGAATCGGTGCTTCGACTAGCATCCTCTTTAACTGGTCAAAACTCTGCTGACACTTTTCTGACCATTCATACTTAACTCCCTTTCGCAGTAACCTTGTTAGTGGAGAAGCTATCACCGAGAACCCTTTCACAAACCTCCTATAGTATCCAGCCAACCCCAAGAAACTACGAATTTCAAGCACATTCTTAGGTGGCTTCCAATTCACAATCGCTTCTATTTTAGCCGGATCCACCTTAATAGCTTCAGAAGATATCACATAACCCAGAAAAGATACCTCTCACAACCAAAACTCGCATTTACTCAGTTTGGCATACAGCTGATGTTCCTGCAACATCTGAAGCACAATTCTCAAATACTGCTCATGCTTCATCTCATTCCTTGAGTAAACCAGAATATCATCTACAAACACTACCACAAATTGATCCAAATATGGTCTAAACACCCGATTCATCAAATCCATAAATGCAGCAGGCGCATTAGTCAACCCAAAAGGCATCACCAGAAACTCATAATGCCCATATCGGGTTCTGAATGCAGTTTTGGGTATATCTTCTTTCTTTACTTGTAATTGATAGTACCCAGAACACAAATCAATCCTTGAGAACACACCTGCTCCTCTTAACTGATCAAACAAGTCCTCAATTCGCGGTAGAGGATACCGGTTCTTTACTGTCACTTTGTTCAATTGCCGATAGTCTATACACATTCGCATGGTACTATCCTTCTTCTTTACAAATAAGACCGGTGCTCCCCAAGGAGAGACACTAGGCCTAATGAACCCTTTGTCTAATAATTCTTGCAACTGTGACTTTAACTCCTTCAATTCAGTCAGAGCCATCCTGTAGGGTGCTTTAGACACCGGCACTGATCCAGATACAACCTCAATGGACAGTTCCACCTCTCTTACTGGTGGTACACCACTCATTTATTCAGGAAACACATCAGGAAACTCTCTTACCACAGGTATATCCTGTATTTTCACATGTTCCCTCCTGCTGTCCAACACCAAAGCCAGGTATACTTCACACCCCTTCCTCATGCATCGATACACTTACATTGCTGAAACCACATCCACGAGAGGATTCGCACAGACTCCCCTTACTATTACTTTATTAGCCTTACCTTTACTGAGTACCACAATCTTTCTTTTACACTTAACCACTGCATTATACTTAGTCAGCCAATCCATTCCTAGTATTACATCAAATTCATCAAAAGGCAACTCAATTAAATCCACTGGGAACACACTACCTGTGACGCACGCCGAACCTCGTGTCCTCCCGAGGGCCCGCTTTAGGGCAATCAGGAGAGGTTCATAAAATTTGTAAGGTACTTACAAGTGCGTCTATTTTGGGCAATAATGAGGTTTCTTAGAGTCGCCACCCAATAGAACATTGGGAAGGGTCGTCTAGCCTCAGCGAGCCTAAGACGGCGCATACATATCCATCTTGGGCTAGCCAGAGAGATCTTGGAGGCCTCATAATCTACCCCCTAGAGCCTAGGATTGTAAATTTAAGTCTTTTGGTGAGACTCAAGAGGTGTCTTGGAAGTCCTAGACCTCTCGCCTCATTGAGCCCCGAAGACCAGAGTGAGTTCAGGACATCTCATTTATTTGTACCTTGATCAATATTATGATTAAGTTTTGAATTTATTGTTTCATCAACTTGCCACACGATGCATGTCACACCCCGTTTGCCCCCTAGTAGAATGAGCCTATCTATATGTGTAAGCATTCGCATGTGTTCGGCATATCATAAGGGTATTTTAGTAACATGCATGTTTTTGGGGTTTATTAGCATATGGTTATATGTATGACATTAGTGTGTGAATTAATTGGGAAATGATTGTGTGCATTTGAGCATACCATTATAGGGTATGCATTAGTTCGGAGTGCATTGGGTGTGTGTAGTGCATGGTTGTGTGGTGTGAGTGATTGGTTTCCACCAACAGGAAAGTGACAAATGTAGGGATAGGAAAAAGAGGAGTTAATAGAGAAAGGAAAATGGGAAAGGCAGAAATTCATTTCTTCTTCCCGATTCTTCTTTCTCTTTGACTCATCTTCTTCCTTTGCTTTTATTTGGGAACCCTAGCTTGGATTAATCTACTGTTAGTGGAAATCAATCATCTCCTTGGCATTCTTTTGGTAAGTCATTGCATTCCTCATCTCTGTTTTCTAATTGTTTTCATCTTCTTCTTCTTCTTCTTCCTTGAGTTTAGATTTAACTTAGGGTTTTATTTTGGTTGTTCTTCGATGTGTTGTTGCTTAGTAGAGGCTCCTCGCGATCCCAAGGGCAAGGAGATTGCTGGGAGTAGTGGAGCTCAGTGAAGTGAAGCTTAGAATTCAGGTTTGGGATCTGTTTGATACGATTGTTTGATTTTGAGTTATTATAATTTTTAGGGTTTGTGTTCTTGAAGAAATTGAATGAAATTATGCTTGATTTGGTTGTTTTAATTTCCGAATTAGGTTGCAATTATCTTGTTTTTGCTATATGAGATGTCTTCTGGGAACTAGGAACAGGTTTGTATAGTTTTGAATCAAATTTGGGATTGATTTCTGAGTTCTGGGAATTCTGGAAATGGGAAAATCGCGTTACTGTTGAATTTCCCCATTTCCAGAAGTTTGTCGCGTGACTAGCCAAGAAGAGAGGCCAGTCACGAGACGTGACTCCCAGTCACGACTCGTGACCAGCCAGAGAAGCCAGTCACGAGTGGTGACTGCAAGTCACAACTCGTGACCAGCCAAGAGAGGCCAGTCACGACTCGTGACCGGCCAGTGTAGGCAGTCACGGGTAGTGACTCCCAGTCACGACCCGTGACCAGCCAAAAGAAGGAAGCCAGTCACGAGACGTGACACCCAGTCACGACTCGTGACCAGCAAGAGAAAAGGGACAAGTCACGTTGTGTGACCAGCAAAAGAAGAAGCCAGTCACGAGGCGTGACTCTCAGTCATGACTCGTGACCAGCTTGTGAAGGAGGCCAGTCACGAGTTGTGATGCCAGTCACGAGTTGTGATGCCAGTCACGACCCATGACCAGCCCACCTTGTTGGTCACCCCCGTTTGGCCTATTTTCTGAAATTTCCCGGTTTTAACTCAAAAATTAACTTCTGTACTCCTTCTGAATGGACTTATACTGCTGTATGATGCATGTCATACTTTTATATGCTTTGATATGAGTGATACCATGATTTTGATATGGGTGATACCATGATTCTTCAGATGAATTCTATTCTGTACTCTGAAATATGATTTGAATGACGCATAACCTGCTAGAGTCAAGTAAGTGGATAGTTAGGCATGCCTAATAGAGTCTTTTAGCTGCAGCCCTCAGTTCAATTTGGACCCCGATCAGGTCCCCCGTTAGGTTCCTCGCGAACCCCTCAGTATTAGGATCTTGTTTAAGGTCCCCTCAGTAAAAATATTGTGTTTTGATAAAAATGAAATGACTTTTGATTTGTACCTATGAGGTACCCTCAGTATTCGATTCGTACCCGTAAGGTACCTTCAGTGCACTCGTTATCCACTACCTCGAGTCAGCAGGGGTTCTTCAGGTGTTCGATTGAATTGTTCCGTTCTGAATTGACTATATAAATGTGATATCTGAATGAGTATAATGATGAGATATATGTTTGATTATTTTGGAATGAATATGAATCTGAAATGTGGAATGTATGCCTTTAAGTTGTGAGCATGCTTATATGGTTTATGTTAAAGCTATTGCATTTTGTCCTTGTGAATGTGTTATGCCTTGACGACCATTGTGAATGGCCGTCCATATTTTATGTGTGTTTCCCCACTAAGCGTTTATCACTTAGCACGGTGTTTTTACCCGTACAGGTGCGGAAGGAGTTTTGCTTTGAGAGAGTCACCGCCATCAAGCCAACACAGAAGGTCTTAAGGTAGGGCTCAATTTTTGTAACCTGTAATGACTCTTTTTGTATAGAACTCTCCTGTATCTGTTTTGTTATAGCTTCCGCTTTTGTACTTATATTTTGGTTATGTAATATCTTTTGTACCAGCTGGTTTGATCAGAACATTATTGTAATGGTTTATTATATTAATGCATGATCAGCTATGGCTTTATTTTCCTTTAAAGTTTTTAATTATCCTTTATTTCAGTATGTATGTTATGTATGAATGTATGTTTTGCTTTGTATCTGTTTGGTTGCACCTTTGCTCATACAGCATCTCACTCCTTATCGGATGGGATCGCCTACGTATGGGTAGGGGGTGTTACAATGCATTTAATTAAGGTGCAATCATTCACGTCAAAAGCAATAAATAAAGCATTATTAAAATAAACATCCTCAAAATAAATTACAATAAAACTAGGGGCGGAATACAACCCCCATTATAAAAACAATATACAAATCATACAGAAAATGGGATATTCATTGGAGTGAGGACATTAGTCCTGCCATGCATATTCGTTACAAACTGATTTTAAGAAACGTCAAATTTTGTTGGTTAAAAATAGGACATTGGTCCACAGCTTTCGAGAAAATCCAAAATTAATTACTATAAAATATTTTGCCCTTTTCACTTTAACGACATTGAAATAATCTTAATAATAACATGAATAAAAAGCAAGGGTGAAGAAAGAACCCGTATGGAGATCCTCAGATTGGCTCGACCATCATCATTTACAACTCCAATTCCAAATGGTCAGAAAATAACTTTTAGGAATAAACATATCAGTGTCAAAATTGATGAATAAAGTAAAGAAAGGAAAATAATAGGAAGTTTGAAAAGAAATGAGTTACAAGATAAAAAAAAGGTAAAAAATGAAAATAATTAATATAAATTAATTAAATCACACAAGTATTAAACTAGAATGTTTACCCTTGAATTTTACCTTTTTGGGTGAATATCAAATGGTTTCGGTCCTCACACGCTCCACAAGGATCAAATAAAAAGATCAAAGTAAGAAAATTTGTATTCTCCCTTTTTGAAAATTTAATAGCGATCGAGTGTTTGAATTAGCTGTATTGATGGAAACGAATGAATTTCGTTACCTTAAATTGGCTTAATTCGCAAGAAAGATTTGAGGAAATCAATTAATTGGAAGAATTTTTATCAAACCAAATCCTAAAAATAAACAGAGATTTTATAGATTTTTGGTAGATTGCTCACAAATAAAACTTTTCTAAAAAATTCCAATCTCTCAAAAAGTGGTTAATTTTCTCCACCAAAATTTGTCAAATTTTCTAACCCCTAAAAATGAATTTCTTCCTCCCAATTTATAGAATTTTTGGAGATAAATTAAGATAAGCATCAGTTTTAAAGTTTGAATTCTAAAAGGAGTTTTAAAATTCAATTTTTAACCAATATCTATCCCCATTTCAAAGATTAGAGATTAAATTTTATCAAATCCGGCGTTATCTGATCAGATCCACTACCGACGGGCATCCCTACAAATACTGACGGGCGTCCCTACTAAGGGTATGCGTGGAAATCTGGCTACAGACGGGCCATAACGCGGGACTAGGGACAGGCGTCCCTACTCAGGCACGTGTCCGTCCCTAGCTACAGATGGGCCGTAATGCGGGACTAGGGACGGGTGTCCCTACTCAGACACGTGTTTGTCCCTAGCTACAGACGGGCCGTAACGCGAGACTAGGGACGGGCGTCCCTACTCAGACACGTGTCCGTCCCTAGCTACAGACGGGTCGTAATGCGGGACTAGGGACGGACGTCCCTACTCAGGCACGTGTCCGTCCCTAGCTACAGACGGGCCGTAACGCGGGACTAGGGACAGGCATCCCTACTCAAAGACGTGTTTGTCCGTAGCTACAGACGGGCCGTCCCTACTATGCTTAGAGACAGGGATCACCCCAAATAGTGATGGGCGTCCCTACTTCAGAAGGTCATCCCGTCTGTGTAGCAAAACTTCCAATTTCAAGCAAAATTTCCCAAACTCTTTCAAAACCTCACGCTATAGCGAAAAAGATTTTCATCCTTACGAAACAGAAAGACGAAAACCTCCGAATTCCATCCATTTATCCGGAAACCAACATGGATCTCTTCATCGGGTAACTCTGACCTGGATTGCCTCAAGACCTGGTGTCTACAGTTGCCCCCAATTTTGGGGAAACTAGTGCACTAGTGTCTAAATGAGCCAAAATTAAGAGGAGAAAGGAAAGAAACGCATACCTGAGGCAGTCCCTACCTTTTAGTCGTGGAAGTGACGACGCGTGGAGTCTGCTCCAGATTTACAAAACGCGAGGATTGCTCTCCTGAGCTACACCGATTTTGCTCCAACTTACAAAGTGAGGATGATGATGCGCCGAGTCTGCTCCAGACTTACAATATGCGAGGATTGCTCTCCTGAGCTGCACCGAGTTTGCTCTAACTTATAAAGTACGGATGGTGATGCGCTGAGTCTATTTTGAACTTACAAAACGCGAGGATTGCTCTCCTGAGCTGCATCGAGTTTGCTCCAACTTACAAAGTGCAGATGGTGATGTGCCGAGTCTGCTCCAGACTTACAAAATGGGAGGATTGCTCTCCTGAGCTGCACCGAGTCTGCTCCCGACTTACAAAGTGCGGATGGTGATGCGCCAAGTCTGCTCCAGACTTACAAAACGCGAGGATTGCCCTCCTGATCTGCACCGAGTCTGCTCCCGACTTACAAAGTGCAGATGGTGATGCGCCGAGTTTGCTCCAGACTTACAAAACACGAGGATTGCTCTCCTGAGCTGCACCGAGTTTGCTCCCGACTTACAAAGTGCGGATGGTGATGCACCGAGTCTGCTCCAGACTTATAAAACACGAGGATTGCTCTCCTGAGCTGCACCGAGTCTGCTCCCGACTTACAAAGTGCGGATGGTGATGCACCGAGTCTGCTCCAGACTTACAAAATGCAAGGATTGCCCTCCTGAGCTGCACCGAGTCCGCTCCCGACTTACAAAGTGCGGATCCGTTCTATCATGTGCACCCCGCTGTCCTCGTCTCGGTATGCGTGGTGACTAAACTGTCCCGCTAGCCTCATATCAGCCTGCGTGGTGTCTGATTTATATCGCTAGTCCCGTTTTAAGTTTGCAAACTTTCCTTGCTAACCTCCATTCAATCGGCAAGGTACGATTCTGATCTGTTGATTCTCATCTAATATTGAATGCGATCTTAAAAAACATAATGTTTGATCTGTTTATCCTTCCTTTTGACTGCTGGTCATTTTCAAATTGGTGTGAAACTATGTTCCTGTATTGTAAGAGACTCTTGTTAATTCTCGTGAAAATTAAGTTGATTGGTAGATTTATGAACATTTTTATGTTGCCCTTTATTATTTATCATCCTGTTTACTATATGATCAATTGTCTTTTTCCTTCTATTCTCCCTTTTTTTAACTTATTTAAGAAATTTAAATCATGAAGAAATAACATGCGAACTTAACAGGTTAAACCATAGATGTTTTTCCACTAAAAGGTTAAATTTTAAACAATATACAGATGTGATTACAACAAAAAGTATAAATACAAAGCTAGAAGAACTCCCTGAACAATCTATAAAGGCGTATAATCTGAGAGCTCCTCTGGATCATCATCATCATCTGATATGTGAACCGGCTTTCCTCGTGATGAAGAAGCAGATGGTCCCGCATCTGCAGCAGATGGCTGCCTGGGAGGGGCTGATGGTCTGGCCTACTGAGCAGCCAAGGCTCTGGCCTGCCGCTGGTATCTGGGAGGTACAACCACTAGTACTGATAACGGTTGCTCTCTCGCTGGGTCCTGCCGCTGGAACTAGACCTGAGCATACCAGTCAAGAAAAGGCTGTGCGCATACTGTCATGAACTGCAGCGTATCAGTGACGACCCCCCTAACTCTCTGAAAGAGCTGGCAAGGCGGAGGGTCTGATCTGTAGAGGTAGTCCCCATACTCTTCAGCCTATCCTCTGCATGCTCTCCAAACTCTCGCATGGACTGGGCGATGGGAGGTATGACACACTCTAGGACCTGGATCCTGAATCTGAGAGCCTCAACTGACTCATCCACCATCTGTACCGATGCATCTACCCTCTGGGTCTCCTCATCCTGGGAGGCCCTCATCTCCTACCTCAGCTGACCCACTAGTCTCTCCTGCTCCTGTCTCAAATGGTCAATAAGCCTCCCCTGCTCCTGGATAATACCCCGCTGCTGATCTAGCCGCTCTAAGATAACTCTATCTCGCTCCCTGAGCTGCCCGAGAAAGGCCCTGTCTCTCTCCTCCTGTTTGTGCTCAAAGGATGCGAACATAGAGGTCAAAATTGCAGAAAAATCTGGCTGTGCCGGGTGAGGCGATGGTGTGAATGGAGGGGGAGCTGACTCTGGTGCCCGCTCTGGAAGTGGAGCTGTAGAAGTAGATGCCCCCGGGTCCCCTGCTCTAGCATATGGACTGAACCTCTTAGGTGCACGGGGAGCTGTCCGATGTACTCTCGATGGCGGAGGTGGAGTAGGACTCTGTACTCTCTGCCCTGGAGGAGTAGCAAATAGCTCATCCATGGTGAACTCAATCCCCATGTCAGAGGGTGTACCCGGATGCTCCTCCTAGTGCTGCTAGGGCTCGAGAGGCTAGTGCTCCATCTGAGGCTGCTCCATCTGAGGGTGCTCCTGAGGCTGGTCCTGAGGCTGCTCCATCTGGGGCTGCTCCTCTACTGGCTCTAGTGAGGGCAGGCTAAATGCACGTCTGGTCTCATGAATGGTGCGGAGTCTGTACGCCTCGGCCTGACCCGGTATCGGCAATATCATAGCCATCGTAATAGCTGCCGGAGCATCCACATAAATGCTCTCATCCAAGGCCTGCCCTAGGATGTCTGGATGAATACCCAAACTCAAAAGTAATCTAGTGATGACTCCACCAACATATACTACTGGGGCTGCCCCCCTAGATACTCTCACCATGTTAACAAAAATCTCATGGCTGATGTTGAGCCGCTGGCCTGCCACCATGGCCCATAAACTCCAAATCTCAATGGCATTGAGAGACCCTGGGTTACCAGCTCGTCCCAAATAGGAGCTGGATAAAACCCTGCGAACATATCGAAGGGCCTGTGACGAGAGTACCGTGCTCTTTGCCGTATCATGATCATACGGCACTCCCGGCAATGCAATAACCGCCCAATGGTGGCGTCTAACTGCTCTATAGGGCACTATAACATCCTGTCCAAATGGAAGTCCCATAACCTCTATAAATCGCTGATGGGTAATGCTGTAATGGTGCCGCTCAATCCAAAACTGGATAACACCCTCCTCTGTGTCGGATCTCTGGTACCCCCCGTACTGTAGCGTAGCAAGAAACTGTCGAACTATCTCTGGGTGAGTCTGGAAAGCAGGCGTCAGAAACTCAGTCCATCCCGCACCTGCCATTAGAATATCAACCTCGTCGGCCATCCTGAGAGCCTTAATGAATGGCCTGGAAATGAAACGGCTAGCTCGGAACTGCGCTTGAGCCAGCGCTGCATACCTTTGTCTGGCCTCGGCACTCATCCAATCCGGGGCCTGAGGCTCAGGCTGATCACGTAGAGCATATCGTCGCGGTGGCATCCTGAAAATAAAGTAAACAATTAGTTTGGTATCATAGTCATAAACGGACTTTACTCAGTAAATAACAAAAATTTAGGCAGCATTTCGACGGGGTCGTGTCTAAACCGAAAAAATAAAAAAAAAATGGCCAGCACCCTGGCAAGGGTGTACCCAACCTCCTGCATGAGAAAACAAAAAAAAAAAGACAGGCCTCAGGCCCCAAGCAACTGTGTAACATATACAGTGCCACATATTCACATTTGCTAAAAATGTGGACAGCACCCCGACAAGGGTGTGCCCAACCTCCTGCATAAGAAAACAGAAAGAAGAAGGGACAGGCCTCAGGCCCCAAGCAACAGTGCAACATACTTACATTTGCTTTACTTTCTAATTCTTAGTATTGGTTTCAAAGTGCATGTATTCCTAAGGCTATGCCTGAATATCTAACAATTCAATAACTAAAAATAAATATTCATCTATTATTAATTGTTCTCAACATAGCATTTATCCACGCCTTTTATCTCAACTGAAGAACAGTATATCATTTATTCTATGTGTTAACTTATTTCTTAAAGCATAAAAAAAAAACAAATGGCATTTTCAAATTGAACTACAGCAATTAGCCTAATCATACTAATCCAAAAACAAAATTAAATTAAATTACTCACCATAAAATAAAATAAATAATAATAAAAAACTAGAAGAATTTTACTAACCTGGAAGTTGAGACTCAATGAAGAAGAAAGGACTAAACACTGGTGCAAAGGAAACCAATCGAAAAAGCAAAAACGATAAAATGTAACTGAAGTAGAAGGGAAGAGCGTCAGTGTGAAGAAGAAAAGAGAAGAAAGCGATTGTCCGTCGGTACCTGTATCCTTATATAGAATTTAAGTACCGACGGGCTTTACGTCTATACAACTACCGACGGGAATGTCATCTGTCTTTCCAGATTCTGCTTTTAACCCTCATTAATTACCTAATTAATGCGTGTGATATGCACAATGCAAAGACTGTCAGGTGGACAATTACAGACGGGATCACCGTCTAAGTTAAGGACGGGCTAGCCGTCGATAGGTCAATCCTATAAAACTCATCATTTTCTTGGATTCCGTGCCTTTTCTCTCATTTTAGCTTCATAGCAGGTTCCTTTCCTTAGTTTTTTCCTTTCCCCCTTCTTCATTTCCCTTAGCGACCTCGACCTTAGTCACAAAGAAATGAATTCTCCTTCTCTTTCCAAAATGCACCGTATCTTAGACGATGCTCAAACTTGGGAAAACATCACTCTTGCCCCCCTTTCTGGACTGAAATTTTTATGCAGAATCAGAATAGACTACAACCTCCTTTTGGTTACGACCCACTTCTGGGACCCTCGATTTCACGTTTTTAGGTTCACCTACCAGGAAATGTTCCCCCTGCCTGAGGAACTTGCTGCTATTGTCGGAGGCTGGTATCCTCCTAGTGCTTTACCCTGCGTTCCTCGCTGTGGTTTTGTTCAAACTCGGGATATTGCCCTGTCCTTAAGTATAGCTCCTTCTGACGCTGCTCGTCTAGTTCCTCAGGGCCCTATATTTGCCTTAGAACCTCTAATTGAAGCACTGGATGAATTCTCTAACCTTCCTTCATACAGAGTAAGTGTCATCTTTCTTTTCTGTCTGATGAAGTACTTGGTCGTGACTTCAGAGGAGCTGTTTGGAGACCCTCGTCTATTTTGGATTTTGGACGATTTTCACCACGGGCTGACCCCTTTTCCACTTATTCTGGTTGAGACTATCTTGGGTTTGGACTCTGTCTGTGCCGGGCCTACCACTTCATTCTCTGGGAGCCCCTTATTACTCCAGGTACGTCATTGTTTTAAAGGTAGTGCGTCCCTTGTGGATTTTTGCACTAGCTTTTCTTAGCGGGAAGTGCGTCCTTTTGGATTTTCACACAACCCTATGCCTAATTTTTGCCTGAAGTAAATCCTACTTACTCCAGCGGCTTTTCTCTGCCTTTTATTTTCTTTTCTTTGGCTTTCATTTTTCTTATTTCAGATTTGGTTGCAAGGGAAATTGAAGCTGCTGTCAGAGCCACCTCCTAGAATTATTAGTCAGTACTCAGCGAAGCATTTTCTTCCTCGCCAGCGTCTGTACCTACTCGAGACCCCTGACGAAGGCATTAACAGATTCAGTGTGATATCAGATGAGGATATTAGCTTCATGCATGCTTGGCTTCCATTATCTAGTGCAGTTATTGATGGGTCTTCAGGATGCGTTCCCCTATGCGGGCTTCGTGAGGCAACCTTTTACATCACGGCCCGCTGCTCTCGTCAAATTGGAATGACTCAGGATGTGGTGAGACTCCCTCTATCCTTTCGAGGTGGAGTCCTTTCTACGGCTTTTGCCTCCCGCTATCATGAGCTCTAGAGCCAACTTCCCCTGAAGACTATCATACCTCCCTTCGGGAACCACTCTGTCACCTCTACTAGTGCGTACAAGAGGTGGATACTTAGCCCGTCATCTGATAACCGAACACGGCGACTGAGGCATTTGGCTAGCGAGAGTAGTAGTAGGGCATAGTGTAGCTTTATATGCACTTTGAGCAATATGTTTTCTTTTTAAAGCAGAATTGGACGATGATATAAATGAATAAGTCAAGTCTTATTTTATTTCACAAAATTGTGTACATTTCAGTACGATTTCAGAATACATGGTCGTTTTTTGACACTAATTCAATTATGCAAGACTACATTCATTCATGGAACCCAATTCTGACAGCATCAAACTCCTGTCCCCAATCAGCCCTCTCGGGTTTTCATGATTGGGTATTTTCTCTCAAGCCTCCAAATTTTGCCCAGGACGCCTTTTTTCGGTTTTCACCCTGACGAGGCGCCCAATTTTAGCAAGGCCGCCTTCTTTCGGTTTTCGACCCACGGGGCTTTCATTCTCTTCTTTTAATTTTGTAACTTTAGCCATGGAACCTTTTGAGTCTATCAATATTGATCGATTCTTTGAATTTATTGCCATTGCTATCCGACAGAATTGCAGCTCCTTTTGACAGCAACTTCTTGAGGATAAACAGACCTTCGCACGTAGGTCTGAACTTCCCTCTAATATCCGGTGCTCCTGGTCTCATCTGTTTGAATACCAAATGCCCTTCCTTCAACGGATGTTTCTTGACTTTCTTTCCAAAAGACCTAGCGAGCCTCTTTTGGTAGATCTGGTTGTGATAGTAGGCTTTTAACCTATTCTCATCCAACATGTTCAAGCGTTGCAACCGCTGCTGCGCCCATTCGGCCTATGGAATCTTTGCTTCCATTATCACCCTTAGTGACTTAAGTTCGACCTCAACTGGCAATACTGCCTCTGTCCCATATACCAAGGAATATGGAGTGGCTCCCGTTGAAGTCCTGATGGTTGTTCTGTAACCCCATAGTGCAAAAGGCAACTTTTCTGCCCAATCTTTATAATTCTAGACCATCTTAGCTAGGATCCTCTTAACATTCTTGTTGGCGGCTTTAACTGCCCCGTTAGATTGAGGACGATACGGAGAAGACTTGTGGTGCTCCATACCATACTTCTGGAGTAACTTCTTCGTCTTGGCCATGAACTGGACCCCGTTGTCAGATACCACATGATGTGGAAGGCCATACCTACATATCAAGTTCTTCTCTATGAATTTTGCCATATCCCGAGCATCCACTTTCTTGTAGGACTCAGCTTCTACCCACTTGGTGAAGTAGTCAATGGCGACGATGATGTATCTATGCCCATTGGAGGCCGTGGGGCATATCTCTCCAATAATATCAATCCCCCAAGCTGCGAATGGCCAAGGTGACATCAAATTATGTAATTCTGAAATGGGCAGATGCCTTAAATCTACATACTGCTGGCATAACTGGCACTGCTTTACATACTTCGAGCAATCATTATCCATGGTGAGCCAGAAGAATCCTTGCCTCATAATCTTTTTGGCTAATGTCAACCCATTCATATGGGCCCCACATACTCCGGCGTGTGTTTCTTCAATCAACCTCTTAGCCTCTTTCTCATCCAAACACCTCAACTGGATACCATCCGCCTATCGTTTGTACAATGCTCCATTTATGCAGATAAACTGGGTGGATAGCTTGCGAATTATTCTCTGATCTTTCTCAGTAGCTTCCTCTGGAAGCGTCACATTCTCTAGATAGTTCTTGATATCATAATACCACGGCTTCCCATCCGCTACTTCTATCACCATGACTAATTTAGATTTGAAGCTAGGTCTCTCAGAGCTAGAAATCAAAACTAGCCTCATAACCACCCCTTCGGGATTATCCCACATTGAGACTAAAGTAGCAAGCGCGTCGGCTAATTGGTTTTCATCCCTCGGAACAAAACGGAATGTACATACTTCAAATTGACTACTCAGGTCTCTCAACTGCTCGATGTATGGCATTAACCTCTCTTCTTTAACGGCCCATTCACCTCGTATTTGATTGATCACCAGGGAGGAATCACCAAACACTTCCATGTTTTTCGCTCCGAAGGCTACCAACGCCTCTAACCCAAAGGCACACACTTCATACTCAGCTTCATTATTGGTAGCCTTGAACCTTAATTTCTTGGCCAAAGGGAGCTTCTCATCATCCGGGGTTGTTAAAATGATCCCTACTCCTGCCCCCTTGTTGTTCACGGCTCCGTCAAAGTGCAATTGCCAACCTTGAACTCCGATGGCTGCCACATCCTCATCTGGAAAGTTAAACTCGTACGAGTCTCCTTGAATTGGGTGTTTTGCCAGGAATTCAGCCACTGCACGCCCTTTGATAGTTTTTCGAGTAATGTACTCCACATCGAATTCTTGTAGTAACAATAACCACCTTCCCATTTTCCCAAGTAAAGATGGAGCTTCCTGTAAGTGCCTCAAAGGATTCTGCTTCGCTACTGCCTGTACTCTATAGGCATGAAAGTAATGCCTTAATTTCTTAGAAGCCCAGATTACTGCAAGGTAAATCTTTTCTACTTCCGTATACTTAACCTCATAGGCCAGGAACTTCTTGCTAAGGTAGTAAAAAGCAAATTCCACTCCAAATTCGTCCTCCTGGGCCATCATGGCGCCTACAGAACTGTCTTCTATAGCTAAGTATAAAATCAATGGCCTGACTGGCTGCGGCGGTCTCAACACCGGTGGATTTAGCAGATACTCTCTGACAGTATCAAAAGCCTTCTGACAGCTTTCGTTCCATACTACTGGTTGGTCTTTTCTGAGTAGTTTGAAGATTGGTTCACAGATTGAAGTAAGCTTGGCAATAAACCTACTGATATATTGCAACTTACCCAAAAAACTTCTCATAACCTTTTCCTTCTGCGGTATTGGCATTTCTCTGATGGCTTTAACCTTGTCCGGGTCAATCTCAATACCCCTCTGGCTAACCACGTGTCCTAGGAGCTTCCCTGAGGTAACACCAAAGATAAATTTCTTAGGATTTAGCCGCTGATCATACTTATTTATCCTCAGGAAGAACTTTTCCAGGGCTTCAAAATGACCTTCTCTAGTGGCTGACTTGATCATCATGTCGTCCACGTATACCTCCACTTCTTTATGAATCAAGTTATTCAAGATTTTTGTCGCCATCCTCTGATAAGTGGCTCCTGCATTTTTCAGGCCAAAAGGCATTACTCGATAAGCATAGGTCCTCCACTCCGTGATGAACGTTGTCTTAATTCGATCAATTATTTTATTGAGAATTTGATTGTAGCCCGCATAACCATCTCCAAAGCTATACATCTCGCAAGTAGCGGTGCTGTCTATCAGCACATCTATATGGGGCAATGGAAAGTCATCTTTTGGACAGGCCTTATTTAAGTCCCGATAATCTACGCATACCCTTACCTTGCCATTCTTTTTGGCTACGGGGACAACATTGGCCAGCCAAGTTGGATATTGCACCTCAACCAAAAATTTGGCTTTGATTTGCTGGTGAATTTCCTCCTTCACTTTATCCGCCCATTCTAGCCTAAGCCTTCTCAGCTTCTGTTTAACGGGTTTGTGGTCCGGATATGTAGGGATAGCGTGCTCTGCAACTTCCTGATCGATTCCTGGCATATCTTTGTAGGTCCAGGCAAAGACTTTTTCATATTTTTTTAAGATTCTCTCAAATTTTTCTCGCTCCTCAGGAGTTATACTTGATGCTATCAAAATTTCTTTTGGATTTTCTATGGTTCCAAGATTAAATGGAGTAGCATCAGTTGAATCAATATCAAAAATGGATGGATGATCGTGATCATGCATAGTGAAATCATCAGAAACATCACACAAGTAAGCAAAATCATTCAATTTATTAATAAGATTGAAATTGTCATTAACATCATTGAAAAGTTCTAGAGCAAAAAGAAAGTCTAAACTATTCTCCTCTTCCTCCTCTGCTGGCGTATCTGCCGCGGTCGATGGTCCTGCATCACTTCGGCTCTTTGGAGGCTCCCCAATTAACTCCTACATGGCTTCCTCTACCTTCGCTTTCCCCTTCAGCTGGGTGGCTACCATCTTCTCAGTCATTACTTCTTCAGGCATCTCACGATCCCAAATTGTCCTACTCGTCATGATTTCTTCATCCCAAAAGCCCTCTGCTGGCTTGATCGATCCAATGTCCCAGTCATAGACATCATTGAAAACCTCAAACCCTGGTACAAATCTTCCATCCAGCCACAACGGTTCATCCTCCCCTGTATAGGCACATGCTGCGGTTGCTGGCACAAAAGTCTTTCGGATATGAGGAATGTCCATTTTTTACTTTTCACCCCTTTCTACCACACCTGTGTATCCTAGACCCCTTCTGTCTTTTTAGCCCTTGGTAGCAATAGCTGTTTGCATCCCCTGAGAATTCTTGCCCAGTCCTGCGCCAGGGAGGAACGACATCTTTTTCATTATATTCAGTACCTGGGGGCTTTCTTCTTTCTGCTCTTCCTCGCCTATCATGGCAACATGAAACCCACTAAATGGTTGCCTAGCAATCTCCAGTACTGAAACTTGATTCTCCCGTGTAGCCCTTATAGTCACAATCTAGCCTTCATGAGGTATCTTTACCATCTGGTGAAGTGTAGAGGGGACTCCACCCAACTTATGAAACCATGGTCTACCTAGAAGAGCTGAGAAATTGGCGGGTATAGGTAGTACCACAAACTCCACTTCTGACTCTATGGGCCCCGTCTTCACTATTGCTGTGAATGTCCCCGAAGCATGTCTGCGCCAGTTATCATATGCTGTGATGGTGAGATCAAATTTGGCTAACATATCCTCTGTTACCCCAAAAGCCGCCATCGCCACCTGTGGGCACACATTTATCGAAGAGCCATTATTTACCATTACGCAAGCAGTGTGCTTTTGGTTAATCTGTGCCCTTATGTACAGAGGGCGATTATGGTTGCGGCCTTCTGCCGGCAAATCAACACTGGTAAAAACAACATTTTCCCCTGATCCTCCCTTCACTACATCCAGACGTTCCGTAGGCGAGATAGTTGTTGCCACAGTTGCCTCGCATAAAGCCTCTACCACCTTCTGCCTATGCGACGGCGACGGCGACTGTCTCAAGAGATCCGATATGGAAATCTGAGCCGGCGACTTTTTTAGTTGTTTAACAATCGGATCTTCTTCTGCCTCCTTTCCTTTCTCACCCTCAATCAGCCCTTGGGGCTTCTCAACTTCTGGAGCTACCCTTCCGCTTCGGGTCACAGCTCCTACTTTATTCTTGTTTTCTTCTTCATCCTCCTCCGAATCCCACGGGTCGGAAAATACTTCAAAATCATTATTTTCAGTTCCACTATCATCAGTGGACCAGCAATCTATCATTGCAGCGGGAAGCCCTTCTTCACTCCCCTCATGGTGGTTCATGACAGCAGTGTGGGTATCGTTGCCGTATAATTCATTTAACACAAACTTTTCGGGTAAACTGGACCCGATCATATTTACTGGCAGGGACATACTGTTGTACCCAGCCTTCTTTTGACCTCCTCTCTTCTCTGGGTCTGTTATCTGTTTTGAGTCAATTAGATCTTGGATTGTATGCCTCAACATCTTGCAGTTATCCGTTATGTGCACAGTGTGCTGATGATATGCATAATACTTATCATCCTTATGTCCTGGCGTGCATTGAGTTCTAGCAGGCTTGGGTGGCATAGGCTGTAACTTACCCTCTTTCATCAGTCTTCTCAGCACCCATGATAAAGACCTTCCAAGATTGGAAAAATGCCTTGGGGTAGCATTAGCAGCTGATACCTCAGCAGTCTTCCGTGCGCCACTAGCAAAACCTGTTGGTCTACTTGCCCCCTGGCTACTGCTACCCCTTTTGGGATAGTTCTCATTAGCTGCTCTCTTGACAAGGTACTCTCCCTCAGCCTCAATGGCGATGCCCTTCAGAGACTCCCAGTCCTTTAGTCCTTTCATCTTCAATCCTTCTCTCAAATACTGGCTCGCATTTTTAATGAATAGCCGTATTTGATCCTGAGTATCCGGTTTCCTCTTCATTTCCATCACTCGATTCCTCCACCGAGTTAGATACTCATGGAAGGACTCGCCTCCCTTCTGATGTAACAGCTCTAGGTCCTTCAAGGTCACTTCCATCCTTGTACTGCAGTCGTACTGCCTCAAAAACTCTTCCTTCAATAAATCCCAGTCCTCCTTGGTTCGGCGATCAAGCCCATGGTACCAATCTACTGCCGGGCTAGTCAAACTCAAGCAAAAGTACTCAATTTTCTGCTTTTTTGTCAAAGTGGTGCCCTTCATTACCAGCGAGTACTGCTTTATATGCGCCATGGGGTCGGAAGTGCCGTCAAACTTCCGAACATCTGGCATTTTAAAGTTCATTGGGACTAGATCCTCTCCTTCTAACTCCTTGTCTTTCGGGTTCATTCCTCGACCCTTTGTTAGCATTCTTGTCATTGCTTTAAATTTCTCCTCCATCTTCTTCCAGATGGCTTCTTCAGCTTGAGGGGCTTTCCCCTTCTTAGACATATGCTCCTAATATTCTTCGCCTTCCCAATCATCATCTAGCCTTGGGACTGGTCTTCCCCTTTGTGCCCCAGAGGTAGTAGCTCTTAGGTTTACAGGTGGCATGCGAATTTCCTCTTGGGGGTCTTCTCTTACCTCTCCCCTTTTATTATTTCTCATAGGAGGAGGTGGTGAGTTCTGTGAGGCCGCTTGCTGACCCAAAGTATCCATCATTGCCATCATACGGTCCTCAAATTCTTCAAGCCTTCGACCAACTTCCTTTGCTATCATTGCCCTGGTGGCATCTGCCCCTCTTGGTGAATTTGCCATTTCTTCAGGTAAAGAAAACTGAGCTGAAGTAGCGTAGCTGGTTTCGAAAGAAGTGTCCGGATACTCCACCCTTTCTGGTAACTCGAAGAATGGATTTCTGCGTAGTCGCCCCCGAGACCCTCTTGTCCACCTAGGCGAATCTATGATGGCTGAAAAACACAAAGGGTCAGGATGATGCATGAATGTGCTAAGATGCATGATCGTGCTATGCAACACTCAATAATCACATGCAAGCACATAGGTTCTTCCAACCTTATTACTCCCACACACGAGGTCATAGTCTCTTTCCTAGGTGGGCTTGATCCATGGGTTAACAGGGAACCCTATGGATGCACGCGGTGCACGGTAAAAATTGGCAGTATAACCTCTCTTAACTAATGTTCATATGAATGGGTTTTGACCATCATGTATTTAGGCAGCCCGAATAAGTTGACATAGGCCTATCGGGGCATGAAAGCCTTTGATTAGGTGACCAATCAGATTATTTGGGTCTGTCCAATACAAAATGATCCATATAGCAAGCAAGGTATTACGGTTCATACAATCTAGGGAGAGTATCTATTGCCATTACATGAGCTTTGGTCAAAGGTGGTGTTGCTTTAGCTACCCAAGCATGGTCCCTCCCAACGGGTCTAGCTCATCATGAGCGTAACGACCGATTGGGTCACCAATTAATATACCATGATGGTACGAGGCTTGGGCTGGTGATTATCCTTAACACTTCCCTACATTGAGTGAACGTAGGGTCGCGCTTCGCGAACGCACCGGGGCTGAATAAGGGACAAAACTTGCATAGATCTAAGGCTCTAATGCGATGCAATGCAGCTTTGAAAGAAGGTGAAAGTTTTTAAACTAAAACTCAATTATAATTTTTAATCAAGGTACTTTCGAATTGAAGTCTCGAGTATGTCCTCAGCGGAGTCGCCACTGTGACGCGCGCCGAACCTCGTGTCCTCCCGAGGGCTCACTTTAGGGCGATCAAGAGAGGTTCATAAAACTTGTAAGGTATTTACAAGTGTGTCTATTTTGGGCAACAATGAGGTTTCTTGGAGTCGCCACCCAATAGAACATTTGGAAGGGTCATCTAGCCTCAGCGAGCCTAAGACGGCGCATACATATCCATCTTGGGCTAGCCAGAGAGATCTTGGAGGCCTCATCCTCTACCCCCTGGAGCCTAGGATTGTAAATTTAAGTCTTTTGGTGAGACTCAAGAGGTGTCTTGGAAGTCCTAGACCTCTCGCCTCATTGAGCCCCAAAGACCAGAGTGAGTTCGGGACTTCTCATTTATTTGTACCTTGATCAATATTATGATTAAGTTTTCAATTTATTGTTTCATCAACTTGCCACACGATGCATTTAATTAAGGCGCAATCATTCACGTCAAAAGCAATAAATAAAGCATTATTAAAATAAACATCCTCAAAATAGATTACAATAAAACTAGGGGCGGAATACAACCCCAATTATAAAAACAATATACAAATCATACAGAAAATGGGATATTCATTGGAGTGAGGACATTGGTCCTGCCATGCATATTCGTTACAAACTAATTTTAAAAAACGTCAATTTTGTTGGTTAAAAACAGGACATTGGTCCACAGCTTTCGAGAAAATCCCAAATTAATTATTATAAAATATTTGGCCCTTTTCACTTTAACGACATTGAAATAATCTTAATAATAACATGAGTAAAAAGCAAGGGTGAAGAAAGAACCCGTATGGAGATCCTCAGATTGGCTCGACCATCATCATTTACAACTCCAATTCGAAATGGTCAGAAAATAACTCATAGGAATAAACATGTCAGTGTCAAAATTGATGAATAAAGTAAAGAAAGGAAAATAATAGGAAGCTTTAAAAGAAATGAGTTACAAGATAAAAAAAGGGTAAAAAATGAAAATAATTAATATAAATTAATTAAATCACACAAGTATTAATCCAGAATGTTTACCCTCGGATTTTATCTTTTTAGGTGAATATCAAATGGTTTCAGTCCCCGCACGCTCCACATGGATCAAATAAAAAGATCAAAGTAAGAAAATTTGTATTTTCCCTTTTTGAAAATTTAATAGCGATAGAGTGTTTGAATTAACTGTATTGATGGAAACGAATGAATTTCGTTACCTCAAATTGGCTTAATTCGCAAGAAAGATTTGAGGATATCAATTAATTGGAAGAATTTTTATCAAACCAAATCCTAAAAATAAACAGAGATTTTATAAATTTTTGGTAGATTGCTCACAAAAAAAAACTTTTCTAAAAAATTCCAATCTCTCAAAAAGTGGTTAATTTTCTCCACCAAAATTTGTCAAATTTTCTAACCGCTAAAAATGAATTCTTCCTCCCAATTTATAGAATATTTGGAGATAAAATAAGATAAGCATCAGTTTTAAAGCTTGTATTCTAAAAGGAGTTTTAAAATTCAATTTTTAACCAACATCTATCCCCATTTCAAAGATTAGAGATTAAATTTTATCAAATCCGGCGTTATCTGATCAGATCCACTACCGACGGGCAGCCCTACTAAGGGTACAAGTGGAAATCTGGCTACAGACGGGCCGTAACGCGGGACTAGGGACGGGCGTCCCTACTCAGACACGTGTCAGTCCCTAGCTACAGACGGGCCGTAACGCGGGACTAGGGACAGGCGTCCCTACTCAGACACGTATCGGTCCCTAGATACAGACGAGCCGTAACGCGGGACAGGGGACGGGCGTCCCTACTCAAACAAGTGTCCGTCCCTAGCTATAGACGGGCCGTAATGCTGGACTAGGGACGGGCGTCCCTACTCAGACACGTGTCCGTCCCTAACTACAGATGGGCCGTAACGCGGGACTAGGGACGGGCGTCCCTAATCAGACACGTGTCCGTCCCTAGCTACAGACGGGCCGTCCCTTCTATGCATAGAGATGGGGATCCCAAAAAGAGATGGGCGTTCCTACTTCAGACGGTCATCCCGTCTGTGGAGCAAAACTTCCAATTTCAAGCAAAATTTCACAAACTCTTTCAAAACCTCACACTATAGCGAAAAAGATTTTCATCCTTATGAAACCGAAAGACGAAAACCTCCGAATTCCATCCATTTATCCGGAAACCAACATGGATCTCTTCATCGGGTAACTCTAACCTGGACTGCCTCAAGACCTGGTGTCTACACTACCCTGAACTTCTTGTGCATAATTCCTATACACCTTATTCACATTCACACTATTTCCCAAAGGACTAGATACACATATTTCATATTTTAAACATTCTGCTTTAGGCATCTTTTCACATATCTTTTTAGCACACACATACGAATGAGTTGAGCCAGGGTCTATTAGTGCAAACATTTCAACATCATAAAGTAGAAAAGTACCTGCTATCACCTCAGGCGCATCTTGATCCTCTTGTGTCTTTATTGCATAAGCTCGCAGTGGTGCCGCATTAGGCCTATCCACAATCTCAGAATCTGCTGTACCTCTGGACTGGCTACCTCTGCCACGTCCTCTTCCTCTTCCTCTATTAATAGAAGGCAAATTTGAACCACCCCTACTCTGCTCTTGCTGATTTCCTGTCGTCTCATAAGCATTGGGGCAGTTAGCAAGGAAATGCTCAGTGCTTCCACATCTAAAACAAGCACCCGTCACTATCCAGCATTCTCCTCTATGCCTCTTACCACAGTGAGGACACTCATGTACCTCACTTCTGTTACTAGATGCTCCTCTCCCAGAACAAGATGCTGAAGGAGCACCATGCTTCTTACCTCTCGCTGTAGAACTGAACACCGATTCCGCAGGTGGTGCCATAATAGACTCTTTTGATCTTTTACCCCCATGAGACCCACCTCTATGTGCATTTCTTCTCTGCAGCCTATCTCGTTGAGCTCCCAAGGATCTCTCAACTCTCATTGCCGCCTAAACTATCCGGTAATAACTCACATTCTGCTCAGTAGTCAGTGAAACCAACAATGCCTTGATTTCCTCGTTCAATCCTTCTTCAAACTACTGTCACCGGAACTCCACAGTCAAGACATCTTTCGACGCATACTTGCTCAAACGACAGAATTCCTTCTCATAATTCGCCACTGTCATAGCTCTCTGTCTTAAGTTCAAGAACTGCTTCCAGTTGGCCTCTCTGTGAGCTTTTGTCACAAACTTGTTCCTGAACTCCTTTTCAAAGAACTCCCATGTGATAGGATCAGGAAGCATTGGATTCTGTAGGACTAGCTTCCACCAGTCGTATGCTGCACACTGAAGTAGCATCACCACACATTCCACTTGTTGCCCCAGAGGACACTTGATCTCACCCAAAATCCTCTGTACCTTTTCCAGCCAGTATTCTGCCTTTTCAGACTCATCCAAACCGGTACCATGGAATTCTTCTGCCCCATGTTTCCTCAGAGTTTCCAATGGTGCCTGTGGTGTAGTCTTGCGTTCCAAAACCCTTGCCATATCTTGCGACATTTTCAATAGGGCTTCCATAGGACCCTCTGGAATATCATTCCCAAAACAAGCTGGCTGAGACTGACCAAACCCCGTTACTTCTGCTTCTCAAGGATTCACACTTTCGGCGGTCTCTTCTCTAGTATTGCGATCAGGATCCATCGCTACTACATAGATCAAACAAGGACATCTGCATTAGGTCAACGATACTAAACACAATCTAACTACCCAATCCCAGAAAAGACTGAACCTAGGCTCTGATACCATAACTTGTGACGCCCTTTTCCAACGTCAGACGAGCTTAGCTAATCTTACACACAACAGAACACATGCATAACCTTATGAAAACCTGTACAAAAAGATTTCATCACCTACGATCATACATCATGCATCTCATGCCAACTACTTACAGTTCATTCTCCATAACCACAATACTCGTCATGCATACTTATGTAAATCTGGGGTTAACATTCTTAGTTATCTCATTATTACATGCCTTTACATATCTGATACACATATTAATTATACAAAGAGCTTAAAAAAAACTCCCAAGATAACAGATTCCAAAACCTACACTAACTACTTCCTATTGTTGACCGTTGATATGCGGGTGCGTCCTTCAGTCACCTCTTGTTCGTACCTGCACGGATTAGAGTAAACCCGTGCTAAGCGATAACGCTTAGTGGGGAACACATATATAACAAGTAATTTAACACACAAACAAGGATACCATACACTGCATGCTAGTAATCATGATTAATTAAATATTACTTCATCCAATACCGTTCCAAGCATAACATTGTTCGTTACTATATTCAATCATAAAGCACCAATCACTTATTCACATATTCACATCACATACTACATTGTATCATAATCATTTCCACTTATTAATTAGCTGGTTAGCCTGCAATTCAAAGACGCGGATAACGGGTATCGCATTGGTACCACTCAGGTACTAGAATTGCATTGAGATCTCATTTACGCATTGATACCCTCAGGTACATAATATCAATCCACTTGTAATAAAATCCAGCAAGGATTATTCGCATTGTTTTCGCATTGTGATTCCTATGGAATCAGACACATTTAACGCATGGGGCTGCAGCACTTGACCCTATAGGCATGCCTAACTATCCACTACTTAACTTGCAGGCTTAAGTTGTTAAACATTTTATCCATTTCACATTGATCACATATACCGTTGACCAACATCACATTCACTTTACACATTCGCATTAGCACATAGCTATTCACTTCACTTGCATACTCAATGTGTTTCCAAACTCATTCTTTCATAGTTAATAATCAAATATTTGCTTGCATTCAAGAATCATCATGTAGTATGCAAATGTACATTACTTAATACACACATAATACTTACTCATAATATTTTTCATTTCAGCTTAAAACCTTGCCATTTAGAAGTCCAAACAAATTAGGGTTATATTGCAAAACAGGGTAGCTCACGGTCACAACCAATTTGGTTGCCACCGTGACATGTTGAAGTCCAAAACAGAATGCAAATTGAGGGCAAGTCACGGTCACAACCAATTTGGTTGCCACCGTGACATGTTCCCAATTCTCGGCAGAATGCAACTTGAGGGTATGTCACGGTCACAACCAATTTGGTTGCCACCGTGACATATTATGCTTTGCAAACCAGAATGCTTCCTTGGGTACCTCACGGTCACAACCATTTTGGTTTCCACCGTGACATGCCCAATTTCATCTAGGCATAATTGAACTCAAGCATACCTTACGGTCACACCAATTTGGTTGTCACCGTGACCCATTCAAGATTTCTCCAATTCCACATTCAATTCTCATTTCCCTTCAAGGACTTCCAACCCATTTTCCTTTTTAGCAAATAAACCAATTCATCAACCACATACCCAGTTGGCACATACCTGATTTCCCATCTTGACATTGGCATTCATTTATAGCACAAATCACAATCATTCCCATTATACACATGGCATACATATTCTCAAATAACATTTTCACAAAGCATATCTCCACAACCATTATTAAACCTAGCCATATAATTTCATGCCCAAGGCCATTACTTCTCATACACACATAATTCATACCGAATTCCTACTCAAGCAACACAATTTTCACAGTTATACAACAAGGGTTTGTTCCCAAACCTTGTCGCCTTAGCTTCTAATCTCGACGAACGATCAGCTCTCCGATTATGGCTTTTCCTTTATCCTTCTTCACTTCTTCAGCTAACAAAACCAATTCAATTCCAGAATTGAACATAATCCATCAATTCTCATTCCAATACCAATTCCAAACCAAGAAGAAGAGTAGAAGATGAGAATAAGCATTCATAATCACTTACCTCTAAAGTTCAACAACTTAATTCTTAAGCAACTTAACAACTTGACCTTGTTACAAGTATGCAATATGATTTAGAAACCTAAAGACTGCTCTCACAACAATAGGAGGTAGAAACAAAGAAAATAACTCCATCCTCACAAATGGGTCATTTCTCTTCCTCAAAGGGACACTTGCATGCAAAAGGTGGAGGTGGCATACTCATAAGGAGCCACACGGATTCCACACACCAAAACCTGCCTCCACCAACTGATTTCTTACCTTATTTTATTCTTAATTAATCCATCACTAGATAACCTAATCAGCCCTTAGACCATTCCTAACTTAATCTCATATATATATACCAATTGGCCACTAAACTATCCACTAAACTTTCAATCAAGTCCTGCCTTCATTCCAATTTAGTCCAAACCACACATTCAATTCACACACATGCCAATTCAGATTAATTCTTTTAGGGTACATGTCCGGCCATGACAGTAACCTCCATTCGGGTGCTACAGTCATACTGTTTGAGGAACTCTTCCGTCAACAGGTCTTAATCTTCTCTTGTCCTCCTATCTAAACTGTGGTACCAGTCTATAGGAGGCCTAATCAAGCTGAGGCAGAAATATTCCGCCTTCTGTCTCTTGGTTAGCATAGCCCCCTTCATCATAAGCGTGTACTGCTTAATGTGAGTAGACGGATCTGAAGTGCCGTCAAACTTGGGCAGATCAAGCATTTTAAACTTCCGAGGAAGCATCTCCTCATCATCCAAATCCTTATCCTTGGGGCTTATCCCCTTTCTGGCAGACAGTAGGTGGGCCATCGACTCAACTCTCTCTTCTATCTTCTTCAAGGCGGCATCCTCTTTGGGAGGTTTAGCTCTCACTACCCCAATCATTCTTATCTTCTACAAAATCCTCTTCAGGTCTATGTCCCGCAACTCTTCTAGGCTCAACATGTGCAGGAACTATAGGCACAGCACCAGGGGGTGGTTCTACAACTGCTATCGGGGGTGCCTCCTTGATTGAAATCTGTTCGACTTGTCCCACGAGAGGAGCAGGAGGTTGTTGGTCAGCTGGCAGTGCTAGAGTGGCAACCAAGTTGCCTAACATTTCCTTCATTTTTGTTCAAATTCCTCAAATTTGTTATCCATTTCTTGGGCCCTTCGGTCCATCTCTTCTGTGATAATAGCCCGGGTAGCGTTTGAATCTGGGTTTGCCATGTCTAGTGATAATTCTAAAGGAAAGGATTCGGTGCTATCTGAAAGTGATTCCGAAGCCCAATGCGACACTCACTCTGGTAACTCGAAGAATGGGTTTCTCCTTATTAATCGGTCATCAGGACCCCTAGACCACTGACTCGTACCTATGATGGCTGAAAGACTCAAATTATTAGCATGATGCATGAGTGACAATAAAGATGCATGGTCGTGTTGAGGCAGCATAGACAACCACATACAAGCAGGTAGACCCTTCCAACCTTGTTACTCCCACACAGGAGGTCGTGCAGTCTCTTTCCTAGGTGGGCTTAACCCAGTCAGCGGGGAACCCAATGGGCGTGTATGGTGCATGGTGAGAAACCAGCAGCATAACACTCTTAATTTAAAGCACTTGCATATTGGTTTTGGCCATTATCTATTTGAACCTTTCAAACAGACTAAAAATGGGCCCACCGGGGCATGAGAGCCTTTGATGAGTTTCCAATTAATATGTTTGAATTTGTTCAATATATGAGGGCCCACATAGCAAGCACATTATTAAGGTACGTATCACCTAGTGGAAGTTTCTATTGCCATTACATAAGCTTTGGTCAACGGTGGTGTTACTTTAGGTTTACCCAAGCATGGTCCTGTAAGCACCCTGTCCCGAGGCGGTCTGGATCAGAGATTATCCGATGAGGAATCAACGTCCGAGTCCGTACAAATGGTTGAGATTCGGAGGTTTTGGTCCCCTGCTTCACGAGAAATGTGTTCTTTCAGTCTTCGTAGGAAAGAGGGAGGAAATGGGGAATTTTGGGGTCAAAAAGATGTTTTTTTCTCCACCGGCGGTCTGCCCATCTGTTAATGGCAAGACCGTCGCTTCGGGTCACAGACGGCCTATGGGATCTTCCGATGCCCATCAGAGGGACTGATCTTCCGGGGCACGCAACCTGATTTCCCGGACCATGCAACCTCTCCGACGCCCGTCGGTGAAAATTGTAGGCCCATCGGTTGAATCCTTATGTCAGTAGGATTAAATCGATGCCCGTCTGTGGAACCGACGCCCGTCGGTCACCCCTAGCCTATAAAAGCTTTCATTGCCCACCAAGAAAGGGGTTGGAAAAATTTCTAAAGGGGAGATTCTGTCAAAATTAACACTTGTTTTCTCTCTCTTCCAACAAACACAAATTCTAGAAATCTTTAATAGTTTAAGAATCAAATCATTAAAAGGAGCTAAATCCAATTAGTTTTCCTAAAGTTTTTGATTCCAAAACTCAGTTTTTTGAAGGATCAAGAAGGAAACAATCTATTTTCCTCATTCTTTACCCTTCATTTTATTTCTCGTGGAGCGTGCGAGACTCTGATTGACAGTAAAAATCCAACCAAGATACTATCTGAGGGTAAATATTCTGGACTTCTTCTCCTTATTATTTTATCTTTATTTTTATTATTGTTCTTTTTGACTTCTCGCTTTTATCTTCCTTTATTTTGCCCCCCTTTTCACTTCATTTTGCGGTAAAAATCTATTTTTGCTTTAAAAAATAGTTTCGCTGTCGTTTTTTTTTTAGACGGCAGTGACCGACGGGTTATCTGTTTCATCGACACCCATCGGTCACCCCTCCCACAGACGCCCTCTCTCGAGTGAGCGACGGGACACGTCGGTCACCTTGACTGACGCCCGTCGGTCACTCGGCAGTGGCCGTCCCTGGGCTCTGCCTCCATATTTCAAAACTCACTTTTCTCTTCCTTTTTTTTCTATCTCTCTCAAATCTTAGAGTTTTATTTATATTGCGTTTTTCGTATATTAACACCCATTAACTTTTGTGAGCATATATGTTTTTCTTGGACTGTCATGAGCTCAAGGGGCAATCTACCATGCTCAGAGGATTCCGACCGGTTTAGTTTTCTACCCCTTTTTAGTTATTTCATTCATTTTATTTATTTATTGATTATTTTGTGTACATAGATATACCCCCTTTTTTGTACCTCGCTAAATATAAAAATTGATAAATGTTTTATATTTAATAAAAGGAGATTTTCATAAAATTTAGGACCCAATGTCCTATTTTTCATCCAATGAAAAATTTCCACAATAAAAACATCATTTTTATAATAAATGCATGCGAGGACCAAAGTCCTCAAAATAAATAATCTCCCGTCTTATGTATGTATTGCACATTTATAAATGGGAGTTGTATTCCACTCCTAGTGTTATTGTATTTTTTTTATTTTAATATTCATTTATTTATCTATCGCTTTAATACATGAATAAAATGCGCTTTTAATTAAATTGCATCGTGTGGAGAGAGAGCAAATTAATGAGATCAAAATTTAATCGTAAAATGAACGAGGTAGAAATGGATGAGAAGTCCCGAACCCAGCTCTGGTCTTTGGGCTCAAAGAGGCGAGAGGTCTATCCGATCACTCATTGGAACTAAGACCTCCAAGACACCTCTTGTGTCACGAGACTTAGACGTTAATCCTAGGCTCCTTTGGGAGAGAGGTTTACCCTCCAAGACCCCTTCGGTTGGCCCAAAATGGATAATAAGCACAATCTTAGGCTCTCCGAGGCGAGAGAAACTTTCCCAATGTTCTATTGGGTGGCGACTCCATGAAACCTCCTTGTCGCCCAAAATAGACGCACTCGCAATTCATTGCAAGTTGCCAACGGACCCACAAATGCCCCGATCGCCCTCGAGCGGGCGGTCGCACGGGCGGCACGCGGGGCCCGGCACGCATCACAGTGGCGACTCCACTGGGGATAATGGTTCGAGACTTCGATTTGAAAATACCTCATTTAATATTTATGATTAAACTTTAATTCATAAATTCGCTTTCTTTCAAATTTGCATTTACATCCCATTAGAGCCTTAGAATATGCTAGATTGGTCCCTTCTTAGCCTCGGTGCATTCCCGAAGCATAACCCTACGTTCACTCAATGTGGGGAAGTGTTAAGGATAATCACCAGCCCAAGTTTCGTACCTTTTGGTATATAAAATGATGACCCGATCGGCCATTATGCTTGTGATGAGCTAGACCCATCGGCAGGGATCATGCTTGGGTAGCCTTAAAGTAATATCTCCCTCGACCAAAGCTCATGTAATGGCCGTAGATACTCTCCCTAGGTGATATGAACCGTAATATCATGCTTGCTATATGGGTCATTATGTTTTGGGTGAATCCAGATGTCTTGCTTGGTAACCTAGCCAAAGGCTTCCATGCCCCGGTAGGGCCATGTCGATATATTTGGGATGTCTAAGTATGTGATGACCATTATCCATGCGCTTGTGCATTAGCATAGGAGTGTTATGCTGCCGATTTTTTGCCGCGCACCATCTGTGTCCATTGGGTTCCCCGCTGACCCGTGGATTAATCCCGCCTAAGAAAGAGACCGCACGGCCACGTGTGTGGGAGTAATAAGGGTGGAAGGACCTATCTGCTTGCCTGTGATTTGTGGATGTTGCATATCACGGTCATACACTTCATTTGCATTTCATGCATCATTCTAACACCTTATCTACGCAGCCATCATAGATCTGCCCAGGTGGACGAGAGGACCGACTGGACGACTAGTCAGAGCTTTTGTATTTGAGCCACAAGAAAGAGAGAGTCTTCTGGAAACCCATTCATAAACTAGTGGTACTGTATCTGGGATGGCAAACTCACTAAGGGAAAATGATGTTACTAGGGCTTTGATTACTGAAGAAGTGGGTAGAAGGTTTGAGGAGTTCGGGGGCCGTATTATGAATATGTTAGCTACAATGGCTCAGCAGCCCGCTCCGCAAAATCCTCCTCCTCCTCCCGTGAGATAAAATGAGCGGGAAGAGGAAAGAGTAGAAAGACAGGAGGAACCGATTCGACCACCACCTATAGATCTGATATCAGTGACTTTCGGGGTCCAGAGAAGGAGACAAGCACTGAGGTTAGAAGATGACTGGCAGGATGAAGATGACAGGATAAGCATTGTATCTAAGAGGGGTAAGGCACCCCTGACCGAGGAGTTCATCTGGAAGAAGATGGAAGAGAAGTTTGAGGCTATGGCCCGCATGTTGGGTAGAGGCCAAGGGATGAACCCAAAAGATAAGGAGCTGGAGGGAGATGACCCGATCCCGTACAATTTCAAGATGCCTGATGTCCCCAAGTTTGACGGCACTTCTGACCCGACCGCCCATATAAAGCAGTATTCCTTGATCATGAAAGGGACTACCTTGTCTAAAAGGCAGAAAGTGGAGTACTTTTGCTTGAGCCTAACTGGCCCCGCCATAGATTGGTACCACAGCCTCGATCGCCGAACCAAGGATGATTGGGATATGCTCACAGAGGAGTTTTTAAGGCAGTACGACTTTAACACGAGGTTGGAGGTGACACTCAAGGATTTGGAGCTACTTCAGCAAAAGGCCGAAGAATCCTTCCATGATTACCTAACCCGCTGGCGGAGTAGAGTAATGGAGATGAGGAGAAAACCAGACACTCAAGACTAGATTCGTTTGTTCATCAAGAACGCGAGCTCGTACTTAAAAGAAGGTTTGAAGATGAAGGGTCTAAAAGACTGGGAGTCTTTGAAGGACATAGCCATAGAAGCGGAAGGGGAATACTTAGTTCGAAAGGCGAGCAATGATAGTTATGCCAAGAGAGCAAATACCAGTCAAGGGGCAAGTAGGCCAGCCGGTCCCAATGGTAGCACCAGAAGAACGGTTGAGGTGTCTGCTACTGACGCTACTGCCTCGAGGAAGTTTTTGAACTTAGGAAGACCACTGTCTTGGGTTTTAAGGAGGTTGATGAAAGAAGCAAAGTTGCAGACATTGCCTCCCAGGCCTGTTATGATGCAAGGGGCGCTGGGGCATAAAGATAATGAGTATTGTGCCTTTCATCAGCATACGGGCCATTTAACGGATAATTGTAAGGCGCTGAGGCACTCAATCCAGGATTTGATTGACAGTAAACAAATCACTGACCCCGAGCAGAGAGAGGTAAAGAAGAAGGCTAGCTATAATGTTGTGCCGCCTCCTGTTTTCATGATTGGATCAAGCCTACCAGAATGGTACGTGCTACAGGACTTGTACGGAAATGAGTATGTTGCTGTTGCTCGCCCTAAGGCCAAGGGGGAAAGGATGTCTGTAGCGACAATTGATTGTTGGTCTAGTAGCGAAAGCGGTGGAGAAAATGAGGAGGAGGTTGAAATATCTTTGGATCTATGGAAGTCAGATAAAGAGGAAAAGGAAGTAGGAGCTGTAACGAGAAGTGGAAGAGTAGTCCCAGAGATAGAAAGTCACTAGAACCAGCGAAGGCATCAACAGAGAAAGAGCCGGAAGAGAATCAGATAGTCAAACAGTTGAAGATGACCATGGCTCAAATATCTATATGGGATCTTCTGAGGCAGTCCCCTTCACATAGACAAAAGTTGGTAGAAGCTTTGACTGAGTCTACTGTGGCTACTACAATCTCCCCATCAGAATTGTTAGACCTTGTAAAAGGGGGATAAGGAGAGAGATTAGTGTATTCTGATGCTGACTTGCCAATCGAAGGTCGTAATCATAACCGACCGCTGTACATTAAGGTATAAATCAGTGGCAAGCACACTGCTTGCGTTATGGTAGACGACGGGTCATCTATAAATGTTTGCCCTCTGGTGGCGCTTCAGGCTTTCGGTTTGGATGAGGGTATGCTTAGCGAGTCAGATTTGACTATTACAGCTTATGATAATTCTAGGAGGCAAGCTTCGGGGATGTTCAAGACTTTGGTCAAGGTTGGACCTATTGAGACAGAGATAGAATTTGTAGTTTTGCCCATTCCGGCCAACTTCTCGGCATTGCTTGGGAGGCCTTGGTTTCATAAACTAGGGGGAGTGTCGTCTATGCTACACCAGATGATAAAATTCCCGCATAAAGGCGAGGTGGTAACCATTAAGGCAGCCAGGGATAATTAGGTATCGGCCCTAGAGATTGCTAATCAGCCATTCAGTGGTTTTCATGTATCGGTGATAGGGAAAGAGCATAGGTCAGTGGATAGCCCTCCAGTAGTTAATATGATGAAGAGGATGCACTATCTCCTTGGGGCTGGTCTTGGTAGAAATTCGCAAGGGCCTCAATCCGGAATCACTACTAGAGGTCAGAAAGATCGGAAGGGTTTGGGATACAAAGGCGGGCTTAGCAAGAAGAAGACGACGAAAAAGATCCCTCACATTTTAGAAAGCTTCGTGCCCGCATCCTCAGTATGCGCTTACACTGGTGAAGACGAGCCACAGTGGGTGAATCGAAAGATTGTCCCTGGATTTGAGATCTTCAGTGATGTTTTTGACTGGGATGTGGGAGTTATTAAAATGGCTGAGGACTTCTGGGATGAGGAAGTTATGACCCAATGCATTGCCTGGGGTAGGGATGAGCCCGAAGAGGTTGTCACCGAGAAGATGTTAGCTACCAGGCTAAAAGGGAAAGAAAAAATGATAGAGCCAGAACTGAAGATTGGGGATTTGAAGATTTCCTCAGGGGTAGCTGAAAGGCCTCCGCTAAGCCAGGAAGCCGAGGGACAAGCTGCTGCAGCATCGACCTCTACGGAAGCTGAAGAAGATACTAGCTTAGATTGTCTTTTTATTCCGGAACTTTTTTATGATGTAAATGACAATAATAATATTATTAGTAAGATGAATGATTTTGCGTATTTGTACGATGTTTCTAATATCTCAACATGCATGAACATGATCATATCCCATCTATGTTTGATATTGATTCCACTGATACCACGCCTTTTGATCTTGGAACCTCGAAAAATTAGAAGGAAATTTTAATAGCATTGAATATAACTCCTAATGAGAGAGAAAAATTCGAGAGAATAATAAAAAAATATAAAAAAGTTTTTGCCTGGACCTACAACGACATGCCAGGAATTGATCGGAGCATCGCAGAGCATGCTATTCCGACGTATCCGGATCACAATCCTGTAAAATAGAAATTGAGGAGGCTTAGGCCAGAATGGGCAGACAAGGTTAAAGAGGAGATTCGGCAGCAGATCGAAGCCAAATTCTTGGTCGAAGTGCAGTATCCTACATGGCTAGCAAATGTAGTCCCTATAGCCAAGAAGAACGGAAAGGTAAGGGTATGTGTGGATTATCGAGATCTGAACAAGGCCTGCCCTAAAGACAATTTTTCGCTAACCCACATTGATGTGTTGATAGATAGTGCCGCCAACTGCGCGATGTATAGTTTTGGGGATGCTTACGTAGGCTACAACCAAATCCTTAACAAGATAGTCGACCGGATTAAAATAGCTTTCATCATGGAATGGGGGACCTACGCCTACAGAGTAATGCCTTTCGGCCTAAAGAATGTAGGGGCTACGTACCAGAGAATGGCAATGAAGATCCTAAGTGACTTGATCCACAAGGAAGTGGAGGTATACGTAGATGATATGATGGTCAAGTCAGCCACCAGAGAGGGCCATTTCGAAGCTTTAGAGAAGTTCTTCACTAGGATTGATAAGTACAGCTTGCGACTTAATCCCAAGAAGTGTATCTTCGGAGTAACTTTAGGAAAGCTACTGGGGCATGTCGTCAGCCATAGGGGAATTGAAATTGACCCGGACAAAGTATAGGCCATCAAAGAGATGCCTGTGCCACAGAAAGAGAAGGAGGTGAGAAGCTTCTTGGGCAAGCTACAACATGTCAGCCGATTCATTGCGAAGCTCACTTCGATATGCGATCTAATCTTCAAGTTGCTCAGAAAGGATCAGCCTATAGTTTGGAATGAAGACTGCCAGAGAGCTTTTGATAGCATCAGGGAATATCTGCTGAATCCGCCAGTGCTGAGGCCACCGCAACCGATCAAGTCGCTTATCTTTTATCTGGCAGTAGAGGACGACTCCGTGGTAGCCATGATGGCTCAGGAGGATGAGTTCTGGGTGTAATTCGTGGTTTACTATCTCAGCAAGAAGTTCCTGGCCTATGAGATAAAATATGCTGAAGTAGAGAAGATCTGCCTGGCAGTGATTTGGGCGTCGAAGAAGCGTAGGCACTACTTCCATTCATACAGAGTTCAGGCAGTTGCAAAGCAGAATCCTTTAAGGTATTTGCAAGAAGCGTCGTCTTTGCTTGGTAAGATGGGAAGGTGGTTGCTATTGCTACAAGAGTTCGATGTCGAATACATCACTCGCAAAACTATCAAGGGGCGAGCAGTAGCCGAGTTTCTTGCTGATCATCCCATTCAAGGCGACGCGCCTGAATTCAATTTTCCTGATGAGAGCATAGCCACAATCTCCGTTCAAGGATGGCAGTTATATTTTGATGGGGCCGTAAATAACAAGGGGGTAGGAGTTGGAATCATTTTGACGACCGCAGATGATAAAAAACTCCCGTTGGCCAAGAAGTTGAGGTACAGGGTCACCAACAATGAAGCTGAATATGAAGCGTGCACCTTCGGGTTAGAAGCCTTAGCTGCTTTGGGGGCAAAGAACGTAGAGGTTTTTGGTGACTCATCCTTGGTAATCAGCCAAATCTGGGGTGAGTGGGCTGTAAAGGAAGAGCGGTTGGTACCTTATGTTGAATATCTGAAGGGGCTATGTGGGCAGTTCGAGACTTGTACGCTCCGCTTTGTGCCGAGAGAGGAGAACCGTTTGGCTGATGCATTGGCAACTCTGGTGTCAATATGGGATAATACTAAAGGGATAGCTCTAAAGCCCATCCTGATTTCGAGTTCTGAGAGGCCCAGCTTCGAGATCAAACCAATAATGGAAATAGAAGTAGCAGATGGAAAGCCATGGTACTTTGACCTGATGAACTATTTGGAAAATGTGCGATTTCCAGAGGAAGCTACCGAGAAAGATCAGAGGATGATCCGAAGGCTATCCACTCAGTTCATATCCTTAGACGGGGTGTTATACAAAAGGCAGGTAGATGGTATCCAGCTCAGGTGCTTAGACAAAAAAAAAGCCCGGAGGGTGATGGAAGAAACCCATGCAGGCCTCCGTGGGGCTCATATGAATGGGTTAACCCTGGCAAAGAAAATTATAAGGCAAGGCTTCTATTGGCTTACGATGGACAACGATTGCTCGAAATATGTCAAGTAGTGCCAGCTATACAGCAGTACGTAGATTTAAGGCACTTGCCAGTGTCAGAGCTACACAGCCTAACGTCGCCTTGGCCATTCGCTGCTTGGGGAATAGACATTATTAGAGAGATCCGCCCTACGACATCCAATGGGCAAAGATACATAATAGTCGCAATCGATTATTTTACAAAATGGGTAGAGGCGGAATCCTTCAAGAAAATCGACGCAAGAGACATGGCCAAGTTTATTGAGAGAAATCTGATCTGCAGATACGGCCTCCCACATAACATAGTGTCTGATAACGGGGTGCAGTTCATGGGGGAAACCAGGAAGCTTCTTGAGAAGTATGGAATCGAGCACCATAAATCCTCTCCCTATCGACCACAAGCTAACGGGGCAGTAGAGGCTGCTAATAAGAATGTGAAGAAGATCATAGCCAAGATGGTCCAAACCTACAAAGACTGGGCAGATAAGCTCCCCTTTGCACTGTGGGGTTACAGAACGACGGTGATGACATCTACGGGCGCTACGTCGTATTCTCTGGTTTATGGGATAGAGGTCGTACTGCCAGTCGAAATAGAGCTCAAATTGCTGAGAGTAGTCATGGAAGCTCAGATTCCGGAGGCCGAATGGGCGCAATAGAGGTTACAGCATTTGAACTTATTGGATGAGAGTAGGCTAAAAGCTTACTATCATAATCAGATCTATCAGAAGAGGCTGGCCAGGTCATTTGGGAAGAAGGTGAAAAAGCATCCGCTGAAGGAGGGGGACTTGGTGTTCAAACAGATGAGGCCAGGGATACCAGATATCAGAGGAAAATTTAGACCAACCTGGGAAGGGCCGTTTATCCTCAAGAAGCAATTGTCTAAAGGAGCTACAATTTTATCGGATAGCGATGGTAATGAGTTCAAGGAACCGATCAATGTCGACAGACTCAAAAGGTTCCATGGCTAAAGACTAAAAATAAAAAGAAGAGAATAAAATGCCCCGCGGGTCGAAAACCGAAAAAAGGCGACCTTGCTAAAATTGGGCGCCTCGACAGGGTGAAAACCGAAAAAAGGCATCTTGTGCAAAAATTAGAGGCACGAGAGAAAATTTCCAAGCGTGAAAACCCGAGAGTGCCGGTTGGTAACAGGAGTCGGTGCTGTTAAAATTTGGTTTCATGTATTCATAGGGCATGCGCAGTCGAGTAAATGTCAAAACTGATCATGTATGCTGAAATTCTATGGAAATGTACACAATTTCGTGAAATAAAATAAGAATTATTCTTCTCATTTCCGTCATTTCCTAGTTCTGCATTAAAAAGAAATGTAATACTCAAAAAGTGCACATACGTAAACTAAGCTAGGTACTTCTACTGCTCTCGCCAGTCAGATGCTTGAGTCCTCGCATCCTATTGTTAGATGCCGGGCTAAGGACCCATCTCTTGTACTCGCTAGTAGAAGCCGCAGAATGAGCTCCGAACCTAGGAATGACAGTCTTCACCGGTAGTCGGCTCCACAGTTCATGATACCGAGAAGCAAAGGCAGCAGAAAGAGCTCCTCCCCGAAAAGATAGTGGGACCCTCACCACATCCTGGATCATCCCAAGCTGGCGAGCACACCGAGCTGTGATATGGAAAGTAGCCTGACGGAGCCCACAGATGGGAACACACCCCGATGGTCCATCAATGATCACATGGGACAGAGGTAGCCAGGCAGATATGAAACTGGTGTCGTCATCCGACAGCTCGCTGAATCTGGCAATGACTTTATCAGCAGTGGCGCATGTATACAGCCGTTGATGCGGGAGGAAGTGTCTCGAAGAGTACTGCACAATGACTCGAGGAGGTGGCTCTGACAACATTCTAAGCTTCTCTTGCAGCCAGACCTGAAAAAAATAAAGCCGCTGGAGTAAGTAGGATTTACTTCAGGCAAAAATAAGGCATAGGGTTGTGTGAAAATCCAAAAGGACGCACTTCCCGCCAAGAAAAGCTAGTGCGAAAATCCATAAGGGACGCACTACCTTTAAAATAATGACTTACTTGGAGCAATAAGGGGCTTCCCGTGAACGTGGGGGTGGATTCGGAGCATACAGCATCTAAGCCCAGAATGATCTCAGCCAGAATAAGCGGAAAGGGACATAGCCTGCGGTGGAAATCGTCCAAAACCCCAAATAGACGAAGATCGCTGATTAAACCCCCTAGAGCCACAGTCAAGAAGCTCATCATACAAAATAAGAATACGATGCTTACCTGGTAGGTGGGGATGTCAGATAATCTGTCTAGAGCCTCGACCAGCGGCTCCAAAGAGAAGGTAGAGCCCGGGGGAACCAACTGCGCAGCTTCAGAAGGGGCTATACCTAAAGACAGAGCGATATCTCGAGTCTGGAGTAAACCGCAACATGGGATACAAGGCAGAGCATTAGGGGGATACCAGGCACCGACAATGGCAGCTAGCTCCTCAGGCAGGGGGCATAACTCCTGGTATGTGAATTTGAAGACGTGAAATCGGGGATTCTAGAAATGGGTTGCAGCCAGAAGAAGGTTGTTGTCTACCTTAACCCTACGAAGGTGTTTCATGCCGAAAGAGGAGAAAGAGTGTCATTTTCCCAAGTGCGGTTGTCATCTAAGATGCGGTACATCGTCTGGAGGAGAGGAGTTGACATCTTGTGATCAAAGCTAGAGAAATGTTTAGAAAATGAGAAGACACAATAAATCAGGAAAAATTGACGAAATATATAGGGAAGCGCCACAGACGGCCTGCCCGTGCCTCAAGAGAGACGGCCTGCCCGTCGGTAGTCGTCCACCTGGTAGTTTGCATACGTCAGCATTACATCACGTGCATTAATTTCGCATTTATTGGGGAATAGTGAACGACAATCGCCCAGCCCGTCGGTCACGAAATCTATATAAGGGCTTTGTGATCGATGGACAAACAGTTTTGCCATTTTCTCTTTTCCTCTCCCTCTCGGTTTTTTATCGTTTTCTACACTCTTTCTTCTTCTTTTTTTCATTTTTCTTGCATTTTGGGGCCTTTTCGCTCGACCAGTCATCCAAGGAATTACTTTTCTTCATTTTTTACTATTTTCTGCAAATTACAGGTAAGTAACCAATCCCTTCCCCTTTTAATTTTAAATTATTTTATTTTCTTCTTCTCCTTTTTGCTTTTAGAATCAGTAGATTGTTTTAGTTTGCCTTAGAAATTAAGGGTAAATGCTGCTAGTTTTTATATAATTTTGGCATGCTAATTAGTCGAACCTTTGCATGATTTTGCTTATAAACATGTTCCCTTAGAAATAGGAACTCCTAATACAGGCTAGCAAATGTATATAAGTATGGTATATATGTGCTGTTTGTTGGGGCCTGAGGCCTGTCCCTTTTGTGCAGTAGGTGGGGCACACCCTTGCCGGGGTGCTGCCCAAATTTTTAGTGAATATATATATATATAATTATTTTGTTGGGGCCTAAGGCCCGTTTTGTGTTTTTCCATGCAGGAGGTAGGGCACATCCCTGCCGGGGTGCTGCCCGATTTTTTTTATTTTATTTTATTTTTATTTTCATATTCAATTCTTTATCTTTCTCTCCTCATACCTGGGCCGCTATCGCCAGGATGAGGTCCAATGTGCTTTTTGTTTTGGAAATCGGGCCTATTAACGCCCGCTCCATTAAATTAATTTAATTTATATAATCTTTTCTTTTGCAGGATGCCTCCGAGACGACGAGTTACATTAATTTATATAATCTTTTCCTCATACCTCGGGCCCGTCCCGCGCTGGGTACTGCCGACACCCCCCGATGGCCGAAATTTTTATTTTCTTTTTTTTCGATTTTAATAATTTTGACAAAAACACTATAATTTTCAAATTCATTTTATTCTATTTTTTAAACTTTAAAATAATTTTTAAAATAATTTTATTTATTTTTTAAAAGCAAACTTTGATAAGGAAACTATCACTTCCAATATTTTTGCTTGTGAACAGGTATGTAATCATCATTGGGTAACTCTAATCTGGGCTGACTCAGGACCCGGTGTCTACAGTTGCCTCCAGTTTTGGAGAAACTAGTGCATAGGTGCCTAGGTGAGCCAAAACTCAAAGAAAAAAGGAAAGAGACACATACCTGAGGCAGCTATCTTTTCCAGACTGGATGATGTTATTGGGCTGGTTATTACCAGCTTGTCGACATGTTATTCTTTGCTAAAGCGAGTTACTGTGATCGTGTAAATCCTCATTGAAGTGGTATTTACCGTCAGCGTGTAAATTTTTATTCAAGTGGTAGTGTCGTGGTCGTGCTATCCTTCCGTGGACTGGTAGTGTCGCCATCGTGCTAACCCTTCTAAGATTTGAAGTAGTAGTGCCGTGAACGTGCTAACTCTCAATGGAGTGGTAGTGCTATCATCTTGCTAACCATTTTGAAGTGGTAGTGTCGTGGTCGTGCTAACCTTCTATAGAATGGTGGTGCCGCAATCGTGCTAACCCTTCTGAGATTTGAAGCAGTAGTGTCGTGATCGTGCTAACCCTCCGTGGAGTGGTAGTGCCGCCATCGTGCTAACCCTTCTAAAGTGGTAATGTTGTGGTCGTGCTAACCTTCCATAGAATTGTAGTGCTGCCATCGTGCTAACCCTTCTAAGATTTAAAGCGGTAGTGTCGTGATCGTGCTAACGCTCCGTGGAGTGGTAGTACCGTCATCGTGCTAAGCCTTCTGAAGTGGTAGTGCCGTGATCGTGCTAACCTTCTATAGAATGGTAGTGCCGCCATCGTGTTAACCCTTCTGACATTCGAAGCGGTAGTGTCATGATCGTGCTAACCCCCCGTGGAGTGGTAGTGCCGTCATCGTGCTACCCTTCTGAAGTGGTAGTGCCATGGTCATGCTAACCTTCCGTAGAATGGTAGTGCTGCCATCATGCTAACCCTTCTGAGATTTGAAGTAGTACCCACTGGAAGGTCTTTGGATTTGATGCTTGGATTGATGTTTGGATTGATATTAGGATTGATGTAGCCACTCGCCTTTTGCTGGTGTCCGCATTGAATCTCTCTTACTGCAAAATTGGAAGGCCAAATATGTAAAAAAAATAGTGAGCATGCACGTGAAATGTATGCGTCATGCAGAAATGCATGATAAGAATTCATCTATGTGAGGTTTGGAGGCGATAGCCTGGCTGGGCTCAACTTGTGGTAGCATCGATGCCCCTTGGAATTGCTTTTGAATTTCGTGCCTTTGGGGTTGCGAGGTTCTCATCTAAAACCTGTAGTCATTTTTTTAAGGTAGTGCATCACTCATGGATTTTCACACTAGCTTTTCTTAGAGGGAAATGTGTCCTTTGCGGATTTTTACATAACCCCGTGCCTTATTTTTGCCTGGAAATGACCCAACCAAATCCAATGGCTTTTCTTTTTTTTTCTTCTTTTTTTTGACAAGAGAGGTTAAAGTGATTGCCAAATATCTTTCAAGGGTGATCAGCATGTACTTGCCTTAGACCATAGTCGTATGAGCTTGATTCCTACTCATGAAGGTGCTATAGCATTGGCTTCACGGTTGACAGAAGAATGCATCAACTGAAGGGCCCGAGTTGTGAGAAGAGGGCAGATAGTAACAATGTGCTACCTTTATGTCAGAACTAGAGAATTTTGAGTATGCAAAATGAACTGCTCTGACCACATTAATATTGCATAAATGTATATGTTTCAATTTGATTTTGTAACACATGATCATTATTTGGCGTTAACTCAAAGAATATAAGACCTCATTTAATCTCAGGATAAATCTTGAAATCATCAAACTCCTGTTATCAACCAGCCGTCTCGGGTTTTCATGATTGAAAATTTTCTCTCAACCCTTATTTTTTTTGCCCAGGATGCTCTTTTTTCTTTTTTTTTTCTGAAGCAAATTCTAGATGCAACATTAGGAACGAGACTCAACTCAAATGCATAAATGCACTCGTGGCTCCCCGCTTGAAGCTCAAGAAACACCATATGCCTCTTCCTACGTACCGAGCCTTATTAGAAGGTTATCTCCACTAATTAGATAAGACTGAACCAAGAATCAAAAGGTCTTACTTCGGTTGTAGCGTTAGGCTATCAAAGGAGGATCAGGTTGCTAGAGAAAAATGGCCATAATATTTACTCGACTGATGGCAGGACCATTCTCAGCTCAATTGCGTACTATAAAGCTATTCTTGAATTTGGGTTTGATAATACTTTAGCTCATCGAGCCCAGAATAATAATTAAGTTAAAAAAATAACCACAAAAACTCATCAAGGGGTTACTATCTTGAGCTCTACTTCTTTTTTCCCTTTTTTCTTTTTTTTTTTTTTTGTTTTTTTTTTCCTTTTTTTCATTGCTTTTCTCCTATCTTTTTTCCTTTTTTTTCGTGAGCTCATGTCTTTTGCGCATGACTAAACCCTCTTCCCGAAGTGTAAACTCATCCTTATTAGGGCAATTTTTGATAACCCAAAGAATTGTCAATGATTGAAACTTTTTCCTGAAGTGTAAGCCCATCTTTATCAGGTCAATTTTTAATAGCCCAAAGAAGCATCAAAACGTACATCCATCCTTACTAGAGCAGCCATTCTTTTGAGGGGAGGCAAAAATCATTTTAGGCAAAGGGTAGTTTCAACACGTGTAACAACAAGATCGGCACGCATTTAGTATGCCCACATAAAGGCTTAATGGGCTAGCAAGCGATTGCGAAATAAAGGTAGAAAATAGTCATTTAGAGAGCTGTACAAATAAGGGCTGCCTAAATCATTTTCTAGGTTCTGTCTTATCTAGGGATCGCTTTGACGTGTAATCAGAAAGGTTTTAGTGCTCTTAGTGAGTTTCATCCAATCCCCTAATTGCAACAAGTTTTTTTTATCACTATTTTCTATTTTTATTTTCTCTTTTTATTTTTAGCTCTCAGAATTTTCCTCTCTTCAGGAGTTATATCAGATGCTATCAAGATTTTCTTTGGGTTTTCCAAAGTTTCGAGATTAAATGTAATCATATTAATTGAATTAATATCAAAAAATGAATGCATCATGATCATGAAAAATGAAATCATTAGAGACACTATACAAATATGCAAGATTGTTCATTTTATTGAAATTACCAATATTAAAAATATTGTCATAAAAAGGATTCTTAGAATAAAAAGCAACTAAAAAAACATAATCTTCTCCTCCAATCACATTCATGGTGGGGGGACTGCATTATAGCCTGCCCTCTTTTTCTTGTCTCTCTTCTCAGGGTCAGTGATCTCCTTTGAATCAATAAGATCTTGAATTTTGTTCCTCAAAGTCCGGAAATAATATGTTAAATGCCCAGTGTGCTGATGGTAAGAGCAGTATTGATCATCTCTATGTCCCGGTTTTCCTTGATTCATGGCAGGCCTAGGTGGCAATGGTCTCAGCTTGCCTTCCTTTGTCAATTTCTCTAATACCCAAGACAGAGGGCAACCCAAATTAGAGTAATACCTCTGACCTTGTCCAACCTCGGTGGTTGAAACCTCGGCCGTTTTACCACTTCTATTATTACTGCTTCTAGCACCGCCTGATTTGTACCCTAATTACTTGCCATAACCTTTCCCAGGAAAGTTATTTTGGCTTGATTTTTTTGCTAAGTAAACCCCCTCAGCCTCTACAACAATGTCCTTAAGCGACTCCCAGTCTCTGAGCCCCTTAAAACTGAGCAAGTCCCTCAAGTAAGGGCAAGAGTTCCTAATAAATAGCCTGATTTAGTCAGCAGTGTCAGGCTTTCTCTTCATCTCTATGACCCTATTTCTCCATCTTGTAAGGTATTCATTGAATGACTCATCATTCTTTTGCTGTAAAAGCTCAAGGTCCTTTAAGGTGACCTCCATTCTGGTGCTGCAGTCGTACTGCTTCATAAACTCCTCAGTCAAAAGGTTCCAATCTTCCTTGGACCTCCTGTCTAACGCATGGTACCAGTCCATAGCCGAACCCCCCAGACTAAGGCAGAAATATTCCACCTTCTATTTTTTTGTCAACCATGTGCCTTTCATCACCAGGGTATACTGCTTAATATGTGCAGATGGATCCAAAGTACCATCGAACTTCAGCAGCTTAAGCATCTATAACCATTGGGGCAACAACTATTCATCCCCCAGATCTCTATCTTTAGGGTTGATCCGCTTTTCGGCTGATAGCATACGGGTGATTGCTTCAATCTGTTGCCTCATCCCTCTCATCGGCTCAACCTCTACCTTGGGTGCTCTGGCCCCCGCAACTTGAGGTGCTACTGCCTCTTCATTTTCCTCCTCAATCACAAAATCCTCCTCAGGATTAGGGATTATTTCCCTTCTTTACTCAACAGGCACTGCGGCTCTATGCTCGTTAGCAGGTTGGCGGGCAGCATTAATGATAACGGGGGCTTCTCCACCAGCAGGCGGTTCAACTTGCCCCCCAGTATGGATCATTGGGGGTTGTGGAGCAACGGGTGGTTGTAGAGCAACTGGTGGTTCTGGAGTAGGAGGATGAGCAATCCTATCGGCTATAGCGCCCATCATTTATAACATTCTTCACTCAAAATCCTCTAGTCTCCTAGTAAGGTCTTGAGTGGTTAAAGCTCCGGTCTCCTCTGCCATTGGTGACTCTATGGATGATTCCCTGGTCGTTGAGAGTGGCTCAAAATTCCAATCAGACACTAATTCTGTCAACCCAAGAGGTAGATCTGTCCTCACCAGCCGACTGTCAGAACCTCTAGTCCACTTAGGTGAATCTATGATGGCTGAAAGATTTGAACTGTTAGAATGATGCATGAATGATATATACAATGCATGATTATGTTGATGCAGCATAAACAATCACATACAAGCAGATAAATCCTTCCAACCTTGTTGCTCCTACACAGGGGGTCATACAATCTCTTTTCTTGGTGGGCTTGACCCATGGGTCAGCAGGGAACCCAATGGGTGTGTATGGTGCGTGGTGGGAACCAGCAGCATAACACTCTTAATTTTAAGTACATGCGTATGAGTTTTGACCATTATGTATTTGGACTTTTCAAACAGACTAAAAACGGGCCCACCGGGGCATAAATGCATTTGATGAGTGTCCAGTTAATATGTTTGAATTTGTTCAATATATAAGGGCCCACGTAGCAAGCACATTGTTAGGGTACGTATCACCTAGTGGAGGTTTCTGTTGCCATTACATGAGTTTTGGTCAAGGGTGGTGTTACTTTAGGTCTACCCAAGCATGGTCCCCACCAATGGGCTAGCTCATCATGAGCATAATGACCAATTGGGTCTCCATTTGATATACCATAAGGTATGAGGCTTGGGCCGGTGATTATCCTTAACACTTCCCCACATTGAGTGAACGTAGGGTCGTGCTTGGGGAATGCACCGGAGTTAAGAAAGGGACCAAACTAGCATAATTCTAAGGCTCTAGCATGGATGTAATGTAATTTTTTTTTTGAAAAGAGATAGAATTTTAATTTATAAAAACCCAATTATATTATTAACCAAGAAAGTTTCGGAGTCAAGTTCCAAAGTCCCCAGCGAAGTCGCCACTGTGGCGCGTGGGACCCGACCAGTTCCCGGAATGCCAACTTTTAGGGCCCGAGAGCGGTTTGCGTCTTTTGATCCTGGGTAGCATGAGATATTTTGGATGCCTCCTCCCAATAGAACACTGGAAAGATCATCTAATCCCATGAAGCCTTTTATCACTTTTGAGGTATTTTGGAGTCGCCACCCAATTTACAAGAAATTGGGAAAGTTCATCTAACCTCAGGGTCTAAACCAGAGAAAGATTCGGAACTTTACTCTTATTAATGCCTTGGTTAATTATAAATTGGTTTTTAATTCTAAAATTTTATCTCTCTTCTCACACGGTCATGCATAAAAAAACTAAAGCGCAAATCAAGCACGAGAGAAAGTAATAAAGAAAGCGATAAAATAAAACAAGCCATAAAAAAATAAAGGAAAGATAAAATTAGGACAAAATACAATACCCCAAATAAAAAGGTATTAAAATCTGGGACAAAAGTACAATCCCCAAATAGAATCAAACAAAACGTAAATGAATAACTTGAATAAGGAAATAAACATTGATAAATCGGGATATTATTTAAAATACGAACATTAGTTCCTTCATGTTCACTTTAGAAAATCGAAGAGTTATTTTTTAGTATTTATCGATAAAATCGGGATAAGTGATCCCATTTTGAGAAAATTAACTTTTCTTTTTAAAAGTGAGTTTTTATGGGTTAAAATTAGGACATTGGTCCCATTTTATTAGAAAAAGATCCCAATTTATTAATCTAAAACTTTTTGTGACATTTAATTAATGTGCATAAAAATAAATAAATTTATTACAAATTACATAATAAAAATAAATAAAATCAAAATAATGAGAAATAATAAAAATACTAAAATATGACAAATCCCACTAAAATGGTGTCTTCAAATCTCCATGGGCTCCCATTTACCATTAAAAAAACTCACGCATAAAAATAAGTATTGAAATAAAAAAAAAACACAAATAAAAGTGATGTTAGTAATAAAAATGAATTTAAACATGTAACATATGAATTAAAATAAATAAAATAAAATGCATCATGTATGATAAATCAATTAAATGACATAATAAAAATAAGTAACTTAACATATTAACAATTCAACATGCATTAAAACATAAATAATAATAATAATAATAATAATAATAATAATAATAATAATAATAATAATAATAATAATAATAATAATGATAAAAATAACAAATAATAATAACATTAAACAAGAATAATAATAGCCTTAAACAAGATTAATAAGAAAACAAAAAGGTTTTAAAAATTAAATTCCACAAAAAAAACATGCAGCCTCTCTTGCTCCCCCAGTCGTGCCTGTGCAGTCGCTTTTTACCTGCAAGAAAGTTTGCATGTCATTTGAGTGGCATGTGGCCTCGTTTGTGAAGCGGCCTCATGTGAGGCCGCACCTCACATGAGTGAGGTGTGGCCTCATGCGAGGACACGCGTTTGGTCGCCACTGCGCGCGGCACCCTGGGTGTGCTACCATGGGCTCTGCGCTTCACGCGCATAGTGCTGTCGCGCGACCGCGGGCCAACTAAAGCCCCGAAACTAAAATAAAATAAAAAAAGAACATAAAATAAGATAAAAGTAGGAATAAAATGGAAAACTCTTTTTACATTTTTAATTTTGAAAAAAGGAAATTCTCGACAAGGAAAACATCATTTTCGACACCTTTGCCTGTGAGCAAGTATTATTTTTATCATCAAGTAACCCTGATCTTACACTGCGTCAGGACTCGATGTGTACAGTTTCCCCCAATTTTGGAGAACCTAGAACTTAGGTGCCTGGGTGAACTAAAATTCAGAAAAGAGTGAAAGAGACATGTACCTAAGGCAGTCGCCTTCCTGCTGCGCTGTCATCCCTGATTACTGTGATTAGTTTCTTGCCAGTTTATCGGCATGTGAAACCATCTTTGAGTCATGTGATTGATAAACGTCAGCTTGTCAACGCGTGAAACCACGGTTGAATTGCGTGATTAATAGACACCAATTTGTGGACGTGTGAAATCACAGTTGGGCGACTGATAAACACCGGCTTGTAGGTGTGTAAAACCGTCAGATTTTAAAGAACATGATTGATGAAACACCAGGTTGTCGGTGTGTGAAACCACGGCTAAATGATTGATGAACACTAGCTTATCGGTGTGTAAAATCGTCAGACTTTGAAGAACGTAATTGATAAAACACCAGCTTGTCAGTGTGTGAAACCGTCAGACTTTGAAGAACGTGATTGATGAAACACTAGCTTGTCGGTGTGTGAAATCACGGCTGAGTGACTGATGAACACCAGCTTGTCGGTGCGTGAAGCCATCAGACTTTGAAGAACGTGATCAATAAGACACTAGTTTATCGGTGTGTGAAATCACGGCTAAGCGATTGATGAACACCAGCTCGTCGGTGTGTGAAATAGTCAGACTTTTCCTGCGAAGTCAAGAGAAACCTATATGCAAGGGTAAGTTATGCATGTGAACGTGCATATGCTATGTGAAATGCAAGCGACACCACTCATCCGGGTGGCCTGGGTGTCTAGGCGTGATAATCTCGACTGCAATGATTCAAGGCTCAGTTTGCTCAATCATGCCCCACCAAGGATCAGAAAGAGTCGTCCCCAGTTAGGGGTTTCGACCCACGATCTTCTAAGAGTGAATCGCATGGTGCGCACCTTTGTCCACAAGGGACTATTTGAGGTAATATCGCCTTATCGCTCCAGGTGTCGAAGGTCATTGTCTTAAAGGTAGTGCATCCCTTGTGGATTTTCACACTAGCTTTTCTTTGCGGGAAGGGCGTCCTTTCCAGATTTTCACACAACCCTGTGCCTAATTTTTGCCTGGAATGGACCCAACCCAATCCAGCGGCTTTTATTCATTTTATTTTTTTATAGGGCAGACTGCCTATTCCCAGGTTTTCACCCTGCCCTTTGGCCTAATTTTTGCTTAGAACGTAAGTTACGATTTTCATCTCTAACGGCTTTTACATTTTTTTTAGGTGACACAGATAAAGCTCGTTGCCGGCCACAACAACAATGGATAAATTGTGCTCATTCAATGGGAAACAATGTATTACCTTCTCAGAGGAAACCATTTGTCACACCCCATTTGCCCCCTAGTAGAATGAGCCTGTCTGTCTGTCTATCTGTCTGTCTGTATGTGTAGGCATTCGCATGTGTTCGGCATTTCATAAGGGTATTTTAGTAAAATGTATGTTTTTGGGGTTTTGTTAGTATATGGGTGCATACATGGTATTAAGGTGAGAATTAAATTGAGTTGCATTTGTGTGCACTTACATATACCATTGTAGGGTGCATTTAAATGAGGTTACCTAGGGTGTGTGTGTAATGCATTTTAGATTGGTGTGAGTGGTTAGCTTCACTAATAGGAATTTGACACATAGTTAGGGTAAAGAAAAGAAAAAGAAAAAAAGGAAAGGAAGTAGTGAAGATAACAGATTCACGTTATCTTCTTTCTCTCACGGTTCTTCTCTTCCTTTTTCTCCATTTTCTCTACTTTAAGCATTGTGGTGTGGATTCTAGTTTAATTGGTGAAGATAATCTCTCCTTGCATTCCCTAGCTTGGTAAGTGCATATATTGTCTTTGTTTTACTGTCACTTTACACCTTCATCTTCTTCTTGAGGTTGAGTTTTAATTTAGGGTTGCATGTTGATGGTCATTTACTGTGTTTGTGTTCTAGCTGAGGCTCCACGTGATCCAAAGGGAAAAGAGGTTGCTGGTCCTAGTGGAGCTAAGTGATAGAGGCCTAGAATTCAGGTTTGGGAATATTTGATTGTGATTTGTGCGATTTTGATGTTTACTGTGAATTCTAGGGTTTATATGTTCTTGAAGAGCTTGAATCAATTAGTCTTGATTTGGTTGTTTAAATGCTAAATTGAGTTGCATGTATATTGATTATGTGAATTGAGATGATTTCTGGAAGGTAAAGACAGGTTTGTATGGGTTAAAATCAAATTGGGATTGAAATTGTTATTCTGAGAATTCTGGAAATTCTGGAAAAGTCGAAGTACTGTTGAATTTCTTCATGTCGCGTGACTCCCTACGGAAGAAGGCAAGTCACGAGACGTGACCCTCGGTCACGCCGTGACCTGCCTGCTGAGAAGCCAGTCGCGTGACCAGCTGAAGAACAAGCAAGTCACGCGACGTGATCTTCGGTCACGTCGTGCGACCTGCGAAGAAGAGGCATTGCGTGATCTGTAAGATCACGCGACGTGATCTGAGAAAGGGAGAAGCACGTCACGAGTCGTGACGTCCAGTCACGCCGTGACCTGCGAGAGCATTGCGTGATTTGTGGAGATCACGCAACGGGACCGGCGAGGAACAAGCAAGTCACGTCGCGTGACCTTCGGTCACGCCGTGACCTGCCTGTTGAGAAGGCCAGTCGCGCCCAGTGACCAGCCGATCTCGCCCGTTTCTCCGCTCAGCTCGTTTTTTCGAAATTTCCTGGTTTTTTACTCAGAACTGAATTTGGTATTTCTTCAGAATGGACTTTACTGTTGTATGATGCATGTCTTACTGTTTGATGCTTCGATATGCGTGATAGCATGATTTTATGATGAATTATACTCTATATCCTGAAATGTGATCAGTTTGACGCATAACCTGCTAGAGTCAAGTAAGTGGATAGTTAGACATGCCTAATAGAGTCTTTTAGCTGCAGCCCTCAGTTCAGTTTGGACCCCGATCAGGTCCCCGTTTGGTTCCTCGCGAACCCTTCAGTATAGAATCTTGTTTAAGATTCCCTCAGTATATAAATAACATGTTTTGATAAATGATATAATATTTGACTTGTACCTGTGAGGTACCCTCAGTATTCGATTCGTACCCGTAAGGTACCCTCAGTACACTCGTTATCCACTGTCTAGAGTCAGCAGGTGTTCTTTAAATGTTAATGGAATTGTTCTGATCTGATCTGGCTATGAAATGAATTATCTGAATGAGTTTAATGATGAAATGTATGTTGGATTATTCTGTAATGGTTATGGTTATTGAGATACTGAATGTTTGGTTTTAAAATATGAACATGCTTGTAGCAACTATGTTATAACCTTTGCATAATGCCATTGTGAATGTGATCTGCTTTGACGACCATTGTGAATGGCCGTCCATAATTTATGTGTGTTTCCCCACTAAGCGTATATCGCTTAGCACGGTGTTTTTACCCGTGCAGGTGCGGAAGACGTTTTGCCTTGAGAGAGTCGCCATCATCAAGCCAACACAGAAGAGTTTTTAGTGTAGGGCTATTTTTGTATCAGTGATGATTCTTTTTGTATAGAACTCTCATGTATCAGTTTTGTATCAGCTTCCGCTTTTGTAACTATATTTTGTATATGTAATATTATTTCGTTTCAGCTAGTTGATCAGAACATTATTGTAATAGTTTAATTATAGTAATGCATGATCAGCTTTTGGTTTCTGCATGTAAAGTTTTTAATTATTCTGTATTTTCTGAATGTATGTTATGAATGATTGTATGTTATACTTTGTACTTGCTTGGTGGCACCTTTACTCATACGGCATCTCACTCCTTCTCGGATGGGATCGCCTACGTATGGGAAGGGGGTGTTACAGTTAGTGGTATCAGAGCATAGGTTTAGGCGTTTCTGGGTGTTGTTATGATTGTTCTGAGTTTCTTAGATGTGTATGTGTCTAGATCTGTGTTGGCTGATACGGTTGTTTCTTGTTTGTTTAGATGGCTTCTAATTCTGCTCATGGTGCGCGTGAGGAATCCGCCGAGAGTGTGAATCCTCCAGTTGTAGATCAGTCTGTTTCTGTTACTGTGTCGGCTCAGCATGCTAGGGTTCAGCCTGAGGCCGCAGCCATGCCCTTTGAGGCTATGTTTAGACTGCATCAGGACATGGCTAGGGTTTTGGAGAGAGTGACTGCTCCTAGAGCACCTATGGAGAATCTGAGGAGGGCAGGAGTTGAGGATTTCTATGGTACCGGTTTGAATGAGTCTGAGACTGCAGAGAGATGGTTAGATAAAGTGAAGCGTGCTTTGAGAGAGATTCGGTGTCCTCCCGACCAGCAGGCAGAGTGTGCATTAGCTCTTCTTCAGGGGTCTGCTTTTGAGTGGTGGGAGTTGGTTTGCAGGCATCCTCAGCTACCGGATCCGATTACCTGGGAGTTCTTTGAGGGTGAGTTCATAAAGAAGTACATTACTCAGACTTATAGAGATTCGAGATGGGCGCAGTTCTTGAGTTTGAAGCAGAGGGCTTTGTCTGTAGCAGATTATGAGAAAGAGTTCAATAGATTGTCTCGCTATGCCCCACGAGGAGTTATGACTGATGACTTTAGATGCAAGCATTTCGAGGCAGGGTTAAATGAGTCTCTGAAGATTGCTTTGATTTCCTTGTTGTGTATACCTGGGGTTTGCTATTATCAGATAGTGGAGGCTGCAGTGAGAGCTGAGTTGTCTGAGACTGTGATGAGAGAGAGAGAGAGCTCAGAGGAGGAGTTCTTCTCGTGGAGGATCTTCTTCGAGTAAGAGATTTAGGAACCCACAGGATGAGTCAGCATCTGGTCCGGCTTCTAGAGGTAGACGTCAGGGTTCTACAGCTGTGTCAGGTTCTGGTAGGGGTGGTAGAGCTGAGACTACACCAGTTTGTCCTCACTGTAGTAAGTCACATCGGGGTGAGTGTAGGTGGCTCTCCGGTGCATGCTTCAGATGTGGGAGTTCAGAGCATCAGTTGGCTGGTTGTCCGAGGTTACAGGAGGATTCAGGTTCCCAGAGAGAGAGCAGTAGGGTCGGTTCGAATGCTTCTCAGGCTACCCGTGGTAGAGGCCGAGGTCGAGGTAGAGGTGGTCGGCATAGAGAGGGAGCTGCTTCTAAGACTGTTGAGCATCCTCCTCAGGGTGCCGTTAGAGCTTATGCTATGAGAGCCAGAGATGAGCAGGATGCGCCTGACGTTATTGCTGGTAAGTTCCTACTCCATGACACTGAGTTGTATGCTCTAATTGATCCTGGTTCCACACACTCATATTTGTGCACAGATAGAATTATTGATAAGTTGCATTCAGTTGATCAGTTAGATTATGAGATTTGTGTGACCAGTCCATTAGGGCATAGTGTCAGTGTGAGTAGAGTTTTTAGGAGTTGTCCTCTGATTGTTGAGGGAGTTGTGCTTCCAGCGGATCTGATTGAGTTACCCTTCAGAGAGTTTGACTTGATTCTGGGTATGGACTGGTTGGGAAAGCATCGGGCTGTAGTGGATTGCCATAGGAAGACAGTTGTACTTCGGGATAGAAGTCAGTCTCTTGTGTTTCTGAAAGGTTTGGGTGCTAGTTCGTTGAATAATGTTATTTCTGCGATGCAAGCTAAGAGATTCATCAGGAAAGGTTGTGAGGCTTTTCTTGCAGTTGTGTTAGATTCCAGGAGGGATCAGGTTCGGATTGAGGATATTCCTGTAGTGCGGGAGTTTGGTGATGTGTTCCCGAGCGAGTTGCCTGGTTTACCTCCTGAGAGAGAGGTTGAGTTGTCCATTGAGATCATGCCAGGTACTGCACCTATTTCGAGAGCACCTTATCGGATGGCTCCTGTAGAGTTGAGGGAACTTAAATCTCAGCTACAAGAGTTATTGGATAAGGGGTTTATTAGACCGAGCATATCTCCTTGGGGAGCTCCAGTTCTGTTTGTCAAGAAGAAAGATGGATCCCTGCGGATGTGTATTGACTACCGCCAAATTAATAAAGTTACAGTGAAGAACAAGTATCCTTTGCCTAGGATTGAGGATTTATTTGATCAGCTTCGAGGTGCGGGTGTCTTTTCCAAGATAGATCTTCGATCAGGGTACTACCAGCTTCGGGTTCAGGATGCAGATGTGGTGAAGACTGCATTTCGGACTAGGTATGGCCACTATGAGTTTCTTGTGATGCCGTTTGGTTTGACTAATGCTCCAGCGGCTTTTATGGATCTGATGAACCGTGTGTTTAGACCATACTTAGATCGATTTGTAGTAGTGTTCATTGATGACATCTTGGTGTATTCCAAGAATGTGAGTGAGCATGAGGAGCATCTCAGATTGGTTTTGCAGATGTTGAGAGAGCATCATTTGTTTGCTAAGCTTAGCAAGTGTGATTTCTGGCTTCGAGAAGTGTCATTCTTGGGTCACATTATTTCAGCTAGAGGTATTCAGGTTGATCCAGCCAAGATTGAGGTGATAGTTGATTGGAAAGCGCCTCGAAATGTTCAGGAAGTGAGGAGTTTCCTCGGTTTAGCAGGTTACTACCGTCGGTTCGTTAAGGGATTTTCTGTGATTGCTGCTCCTATGACGAGATTGTTGAGGAAAGGAGTTAGATTTGAGTGGTCAGACAGGTGTCAGTCTTGTTTTGATCGGTTAAAGCAGTTGCTTGTTGAGGCTCCTATCCTTACTCAACCCATCTCGGGTAAGGAGTTTGTTATTTATAGTGATGCTTCTGGAGTTGGTCTTGGATGTGTGCTGATGCAGGAGGGTAAAGTAGTGGCTTATGCTTCTCGTCAGTTGAAGCCACATGAGAAGAACTATCCGACGCATGATTTAGAGTTGGCAGCTGTGATCTTTGCTTTGAAGATTTGGCGTCATTACTTGTATGGGGAAAAGTGTAGGATCTTCTCGGACCACAAGAGTTTGAAGTACTTCCTTTCACAGAAAGAGTTGAACATGAGACAGCGCAGATGGCTTGAGTTGTTTAAGGACTACGACTGCATTGTGGATTACCATCCTGGTAAGGCCAATGTAGTTGCAGATGCTTTGAGTCGTAAGTCAGTTTCAGCTTTGTTCTTGAAGCGATTCAGATGGCGATTTGGTTCAGATGGGGCTTTGCTTGCCCAGTTGCGTGTGAAGCCCACTTTGAGACAGAGGATAGTGGGTGCTCAGAGAGATGACCAGAGGCTTCAGCAGATTGTGCATGAGGTTAGATCGGGTAAGCCATCAGAGTTCACAGTTCAGGATGAGGTACTTATGTTCAGAGATCGTTTGTGTGTGCCAGAGTCTGAGGATTTGAGGAGTCAGCTTATGAGTGAGGCGCATAGTTCAGTCTTTACTATGCATCCGGGCAGTGAGAAGATGTACAGAGACATGAAGTAATTCTATTGGTGGTCCGGTATGAAGCGTGATATTGTGGATTTTGTTTCCAAGTGCTTGACTTGTCAGCAGGTAAAGGCAGAGCATCAGGTTCCTTCCGGTTTGCTTACGCCTTTATCCATTCCTGAGTGGAAATGGAATGACATCGCCATGGACTTTGTTTCTGGTTTGCCTTTGACTCAGAGGAAGCATGATTCAGTTTGGGTTATTGTGGATCGGCTTACGAAATCAGCTCACTTCTTGCCAGTTAGAGTGGACTACTCCATGGACAGATTAGCCAGTATCTATGTGGATGAGATAGTTCGGTTGCATGGTGTGCCTTTGTCCATAGTATCAGATCGGGATCCGAGGTTTACTTCCAAGTTTTGGAAGGAGTTACAGAGAGCTTTGGGCACTAGGTTGAACTTCAGTACAGCGTTTCATCCTCAGACCGATGGTCAGTCAGAGCGAGTTATTCAGATTCTGGAGGATATGATGAGAGCTTGTGCATTAGATTTTCCGGGCAGTTGGGACAGATATGTATCGTTGATGGAGTTTGCCTACAACAACAGTTTCCTGTCGAGTATTGGTATGGCACCATATGAGGCTTTGTATGGTCGTCAGTGTAGGACTCCGATTTGTTGGACTGAGCTATCCGAGAGATCTATGATTGGACCAGACTTGGTTAGGGATACTGAAGAGAAGATCAGAGTAGTGCAGCGGAATTTGAAAGCAGCCAGGGATCGACAGAAGTCTTATGCCAATCTGAAAAGGAAAGATGTGCATTTTGAGATCGGGGACAAAGTTTTCCTTAAAGTTTCTCCTTGGAGGAGAGTGCTTCGATTTGGAAAGAAGGGTAAGCTTAGTCCTCGTTTCATTGGACCTTATGAGATTTTGGCTAAGGTGGGACCTGTAGCCTATAGATTGGCGTTACCGATGGAGTTAGCAAAGTTGCATGATGTGTTCCACGTTTCGATGCTTCGTCGGTACAGATCAGATCCTTCGCATGTTCTGTCAGTTCAGGATATCCAGGTTCAGCCAGACTTCTCTTATGATGAGGAACCGCGAGCTATTCTAGCCCGAGAGGTTAGGCAGTTGAGAAATAAGTAGATTCCTTTGGTTAAAGTGTTGTGGATCCATCATGGAGTCGAGGAAGCGACTTGGGAACCAGAGGAGTCGATGAGAGCTCAGTATCCACAGTTATTCAGTTCAGGTGAGAATTTCGAGGACGAAATTCTTATTAGTAGGGGAGAGTTGTCACACCCCATTTGCCCCCTAGTAGAATGAGCCTGTCTGTCTGTCTGTCTATTTGTCTGTCTGTATGTGTAGGCATTCGCATGTGTTCGGCATTTCATAAGGGTATTTTAGTAAAATGTATGTTTTTGGGGTTTTGTTAGTATATGGGTGCATACATGGTATTAAGGTGAGAATTAAATTGAGTTGCATTTGTGTGCACTTACATATACCATTGTAGGGTGCATTTAAATGAGGTTACCTAGGGTGTGTGTGTAATGCATTTTAGATTGGTGTGAGTGGTTAGCTTCACTAATAGGAATTTGACACATAGTTAGGGTAAAGAAAAGAAAAAGAAAAAAAGGAAAGGAAAGGAAGGAGTGAAGATAACAGATTCACGTTATCTTCTTTCTCTCACGGTTCTTCTCTTCCTTTTTCTCCATTTTCTCTACTTTAAGCATTGTGGTGTGGATTCTAGTTTAATTGGTGAAGATAATCTCTCCTTGCATTCCCTAGCTTGGTAAGTGCATATATTGTCTTTGTTTTACTGTCACTTTACACCTTCATCTTCTTCTTGAGGTTGAGTTTTAATTTAGGGTTGCATGTTGATGGTCATTTACTGTGTTTGTGTTCTAGCTGAGGCTCCACGTGATCCAAAGGGAAAAGAGGTTGCTGGTCCTAGTGGAGCTAAGTGATAGAGGCCTAGAATTCAGGTTTGGGAATATTTGATTGTGATTTGTGCGATTTTGATGTTTACTGTGAATTCTAGGGTTTATATGTTCTTGAAGAGCTTGAATCAATTAGTCTTGATTTGGTTGTTTAAATGCTAAATTGAGTTGCATGTATATTGATTATGTGAATTGAGATGATTTCTGGAAGGTAAAGACAGGTTTGTATGGGTTAAAATCAAATTGGGATTGAAATTGTTATTCTGAGAATTCTGGAAATTCTGGAAAAGTCGAAGTACTGTTGAATTTCTTCATGTCGCGTGACTCGCTACGGAAGAAGGCAAGTCACGAGACGTGACCCTCGGTCACGCCGTGACCTGCCTGCTGAGAAGCCAGTCGCGTGACCAGCTGAAGAACAAGCAAGTCACACGACGTGATCTTCGGTCACGTCGTGCGACCTGCGAAGAAGAGGCGTCGCGTGATCTGTAAGATCACGCGACGTGATCTGAGAAAGGGAGAAGCACGTCACGAGTCGTGACGTCCAGTCACGCCGTGACCTGCGAGAGCATTGCGTGATTTGTGGAGATCACGCAACGGGACCGGCGAGGAACAAGCAAGTCACGTCGCGTGACCTTCGGTCACGCCGTGACCTGCCTGTTGAGAAGGCCAGTCGCGCCCAGTGACCAGCCGATCTCGCCCGTTTCTCCGCTCAGCTCGTTTTTCCGAAATTTCCTGGTTTTTAACTCAGAACTGAATTTGGTATTTCTTCAGAATGGACTTTACTGTTGTATGATGCATGTCTTACTGTTTGATGCTTCGATATGCGTGATAGCATGATTTTATGATGAATTATACTCTATATCCTGAAATGTGATCAGTTTGACGCATAACCTGCTAGAGTCAAGTAAGTGGATAGTTAGGCATGCCTAATAGAGTCTTTTAGCTGCAGCCCTCAGTTCAGTTTGGACCCCGATCAGGTCCCCGTTTGGTTCCTCGCGAACCCTTCAGTATAGAATCTTGTTTAAGATTCCCTCAGTATATAAATAACATGTTTTGATAAATGATATAATATTTGACTTGTACCTGTGAGGTACACTCAGTATTCGATTCGTACCCGTAAGGTACCCTCAGTACACTCGTTATCCACTGTCTAGAGTCAGCAGGTGTTCTTTAAATGTTAATGGAATTGTTCTGATCTGATCTGGCTATGAAATGAATTATCTGAATGAGTTTAATGATGAAATGTATGTTGGATTATTCTGTAATGGTTATGGTTATTGAGATACTGAATGTTTGGTTTTAAAATATGAACATGCTTGTAGCAACTATGTTATAACCTTTGCATAATGCCATTGTGAATGTGATCTGCTTTGACGACCATTGTGAATGGCCGTCCATAATTTATGTGTGTTTCCCCACTAAGCGTATATCGCTTAGCACGGTGTTTTTACCCGTGCAGGTGCGGAAGACGTTTTGCCTTGAGAGAGTCGCCGTCATCAAGCCAACACAGAAGAGTTTTTAGTGTAGGGCTATTTTTGTATCAGTGATGATTCTTTTTGTATAGAACTCTCATGTATCAGTTTTGTATCAGTTTCCGCTTTTGTAACTATATTTTGTATATGTAATATTATTTCGTTTCAGCTAGTTGATCAGAACATTATTGTAATAGTTTAATTATAGTAATGCATGATCAGCTTTTGCTTTCTGCATGTAAAGTTTTTAATTATTCTATATTTTCTGAATGTATGTTATGAATGATTGTATGTTATACTTTGTACTTGCTTGGTGGCACCTTTACTCATACGGCATCTCACTCCTTCTCGGATGGGATCGCCTACGTATGGGAAGGGGGTGTTACACCATTGACCTTTATTGAACGAAAAGAATTACTCTAAGCATACAATTGCATCCATATACTTATCTTTGTGTGTTTTCATTACACATGATCATTATTTACCATTAAGCTTAAAATATCAGACCACATATAATTTTGAGATGGATCTTGAAAGCATCACAACTCCTGTTATCAATCGGTCCTCTCGGGTTTTCTTGATTGAACATTTTCTCTCAAGATTTCTTTTCCTTGCTATTATTATATATTTTCTTAGCCTTTAGCCATGGAACCTTTTCAATCTATGGACATTGATCGGCTCCCTGAATTCATTTCCATCACTATGTGTTAGGATTGCGGCTCCTTTAGACAAAAGCTTCTTCAGAACGAAAGGGCCTTCCCAAGTTGGTCTAAACTTGCCTTGAAGGTCCAGAACCCCTGGCCTCATCTACTTGAAGACCAAATCCCCTTCCTTTAGCGGGTGTTTCCTGACTTTCTTCCCGAATGATCAAGCCAGTCTCTTCTGGTAGATCTGCTTATGGTAGTATGCTCGCATCCTATCTTCGTCTAATAGGTTCAACTATAGCAACCGTTGTTGTGCCCATTCTGCTTCTGGTAACTTGGCTTCCGTTACCACCCTAAGGGACTGGAGTTCAATTTCTACTGGCAGAACTGCTTCCATCACATAGACTAGGTAGAAAGGTGTAGCTCCTGTAAAAGTTCTGGCGGTGGTCCTATAGCCCCACAGGGCAAATGGCAGTTTCTCGACCCAATCTCTATATGTTTACACCATTTTAGCCAGTATCCTCTTGATATTCTTATTGGTTGCCTCGACCGCCCCGTTAGCCTGTGGTCGGTAAGGAGAGGATTTATGATGTTGGATGGCATATTTCTTGAGCATTTGCTTGGTCTCAGCTTGGGATTGTACACCATTATCCGACATGATGTGATGCGGGAGCCTGTACCTACATATCAGATGTCGCTCAATAAATCTAGCCATTTCTCGAGCACGCAGGTTTTTGAAGGATTCAGCTTCTACCCACTTAGTGAAGTAGTGAAGACACCGGGTCTCGAGGCGGTACAAGATCAGGATTACTCGATGATGAAGATGATACTTGCCATAAGTAAAGGTGTCAAAAATGATGTTTTCCTTGTCGAAAATCTCTTTTGTTCCTCCAAAAATTTTAATTTATAATTTTGCATTTTTACTCTTATTTTTTATCCCTTTTATTTTATTTTTATTTTATATTTTATTTTTTATTTTTTTATTTCAAGTTTTATTCTCGGTTTTTTCGCGGTGCCCATTTGCATTGATGTTTGCGCGTCGTGTGTGCAGGTCGTGGTCGCACGCGTGCCAGCTATACCTGCACGAAAAAGGCATGCGCCCGCAGGCGACGTGTGCCTGTAGGCGCGACGTATGCCCGCCTGGCGATGTACGCCCGCATGGGCGCATGCCGCTAGGGGTGACATGCACCCACTGGGGCGCACGTCGCAGAGGGCGATGAACGCCAAGGGCGACGCATGCCCCCCAGGCGCACGTCGCCTGGCGTGACATGCACCCATAAGGGCGCGCGTCGCCTTACTTCACCCACGGGAATTCCCGCGCTTGCTCCCCCGTGCTGTCATTTTCACCTGCATCTTTTTTTTCAGTCAATATTTTTTGAGTCTGTTAAGTTTGCTTCATCTTTTAATGTCATTTTTTGTTAACACAAAATAAAAGATCATTTTGTCTCTTCCCATTTTGGGACAATCCAGAGAAACAAGATAAAGACTTTGATCTTCATTTTGGGGGCGGCATCTTGAAAAGAAAAAAGAGAAAGAGTTTTTCTCTCAAGAACAAAGGCAGACGAGAGATTCTTCAAAAATCTTCAAAATTTTTTCAAGTTCCAATTTATTTCTTCTCAAAAAGAATATTTCATCCTTGGTTTGATTTGAGAAAGAAAAATTAATTTTCTTTACTCAATCATCCCACCAAAAATATTTTCTTTAATCTTATTTACCAAAACTTGGATTTTTCCCAAATATTTTCGTGTTTATTTATCATAAATTTTGACAAGGAGGACGAATCGAGACACCGTTTCTCCGATCTATAATCTCTGTGGGTAAACATTTTTGGACCCGTCACATTTATTTATTTTTTTATTTATCATTCATTCTTGTTAATATTGCCATTTTTCGTTACTATTTTCATATTTATCATCTATCATTGCCATTTTGATGTTATTTTGACCACTGTTGGTAATATTGCTATTGCTATTTTTCTAGTTATCATTGTTGTTGTGTTTACATTTGCCGTTTGAAGTCATTATTATTATTATTATTATTATTATTATTATTATTATGTTTGCTTTCAACTTGGTTACCATGTTATTATTATTATTATTATTATTATTATTATTATTATTATTATTATTATTATTATTATTATTATTATTATTCATCATGATTCTATCATCACCACTATTATTATTGTTACTGGCATCATTTGTTTTATGTTTATATTATACTATTATTATTTATTATGATTATTATTATTATTATTATTATTATTATTATTATTATTATTATTATTATTATTATTATTTTGTTATTGTTTTTATTATTATCCTTATTTTGACATTGCTTATTTTTAATTCCCTTTGCATGTAAATCATTTGTATATTAAATTAACATGTCATATGTTTATTTTTTCTTTATTTAATCAATTTTTAAAATTATTACTAATATTTTTTATGTTATTTTTTGTGTGGGATTTAAATGAGGTTTGCCTTGCATGAGTGTCCCCATGACCACATGGATGGGTCACGACGCATAGGAAACCTGTGTCGCTTGGGTGAGATCTTTTCTATCCCTTTATGTTTTTATGTTTGCTTGTAAAATAAAATGGTTTTATCTTGTGCACATGTGCGGTAATAAATCATGAAAATATTTTATGACTAAATCGGAACTTTTATTAATAAAATTGGGACAAATGTCCCTTGTTTTTTCCAAGGAATATAAAATGTCACAATTAAAACAAAGAGTTAAGTTTTCTCCAAAAATGAGATCACTCATCCCAATTTTCAAACTAGCAATCCAATAACTCTTCGATCCCTCTATAAGTGAGCGTGAAGGAACCAATGTTCCTAAACCAAACGAATGCCCCGATTTATGTATGTCATTTTTTAGGTTTGATTTTGTTTGCTTGTTTTAAAGTTATGTTCATATATTTTGGGGCCCTTACAATTAACTATTTTGGGGCAATATTATTTATCTTTTATTTGGGATTGTATTCCGTCCCAACTTTCATTTTAGCTTTCTTTTATTTGGGGTTGTATTCCGCCCCAATTTCTCTTGTAATTGTGTGCTTAACGTGTTTATTACTTTTCTTTATCGCTTTCTTTATAGTATTTTATTTATCGCTTTCTTGATGCTTGCAATGCGCCTTTAATTTAAATGCATTGATCGTGTGAGATAAGAGGTAGAATTTTAGGAAACTAAAAACTCATTTATAATTAATCAAAACATAAATAAAAGTGAAGTTCCAGACACCATCTTTGGTTTTAGATCAATAGAGGTTAGTGACCTTTCCCAATTTCTTGTAAATTGGGTGACGACTCCAAAATACCTCAACGGTGCCTAAAGGCATCGTGAGGCTAGATTATCCTTTCAAATGTTCTATTGTGAATGAGGCATCCAAAATATCTCTTGGCACCATAGATCAAAAAGACGCGAACCAATCCCTTGAGCCCTAAAAGCGGGTCCAGCGAGGGCCTTTGCTAGGTTCGGCGTGCGTCATAGTGGCGACTCCACCGGGGACACTTCGTGACTTTTCTCTAAAAGTGTTTGGTTAAAATGTATAATTGAGTTTTTAAAACCTAAAATTCTATCACTTTTCAAAATTTGCATTGCATATATTAGAGCCTTAGAACTATGTTAGTTGGTCCCCTATCTTACCCCGGTGTATTCCCGAAACATGACCCTACTTTCACTCATTGTAAGGAAGTATTAAGGATAATCACCAGCCCAAGCCTCATACCATTAATGGTATATCAAATGGAGACCCGATCGGTCGCTATGCTCTTAATGAGCTAGACCCTTTAGCAGGGACCATACTTGGGTAGCCCTAACGTAACACCACCCTTGACCAAAACTCATGTAAATGGCAATAGATACTTCCCCTAGGCAAAATGAACCGTAATACGATGCTTGTGATGTGGGCTATTATATATTAAACAAAATCGAACAAATTAAGTGGTCTTCTATTAAAGGCTTCCATGCCCCGGTAGATTCACCTTAATTTGATTAAAGTGTTCAAATATATAATGGCCAAAACTCATATGCATGTGCTTTAAATTAAGAGTGTTATGCTGCCGATTTTCCATCCTGCACTATACGTGTCCAATGGGATCCATGTTAACCCTTGGATAAATCCCACCTAGGGAAGAGACTGCACGACCTCGTGTGTGGGAGTGATAAGGTTGGAAAGATCTATATGCTTGCATGTGTTTGTATATCTTTTTGTCTGCATATTATTTTATCGCATGTACATATCATCCTGCGTATAATTTCTTCCATGCATCCCATCGTATTATGGTAATCTATTGACCTTACACTCATCAAGGACCATTTCCATGGCACGATCATGCATTGCATGCCATTCATGTATCATTCTAACCCCTTGGATTTTTCAGCCACTATAGACCATTTACCTAGGAGGTTTTGGGGTCCACGTAGTTGCTCGAGGAGCAAACGAAATTCAAATTGGTTGGCAAAGATCTAGTGTCTTTATCAAAATATCCACAGACATTAGAAATGGTTGATCCTTCATGACAGATTGAAGAGGCTCATGCTTTAATAACCCAAGATATGGATAGAAGGTTCAAGGAGCTTGAAAAGAGGTTGTTGGCCACAATTAAGGAAAGGATGGATGCCATGGCCCTAGTTCTTCAAGCTCAACTTATGGCGAATACCCTTAACCAGGTTGAGCTAGCCACGGTCAAAAAGGATTATGCAACGAGGGCTGTAATATTTTCGTCCACTCCCAAGCCTAGGGGCAAGGCACCACTCGACTCACTAATCAGGCAAGTGGGAAGAGCAAAAGGACCAGATCCTTTATAGTCAATGGGCCTCCTCCGTCCTTTAAACACCGAAAGGAAACTAGATGATCTGGAAGAAGAGATTTTGAAGTTCAAGCTCGCAACTACTCGGGCACCTTGTAATAAGACTACTACTGGCCCCTCAAGTCTAGGAGGTGGTTACTATGATAATAGCAGTGGTATTCGAAGGATAGGGAAAGTACCAATGGCTGAGACAGCTCAAAGGCGCTACTCTAACTTGGGTAAACCTTTGTCATGGGTCCTAGAAAGGCTGATGAAGAAGGCGATGTTATAGCTAATGCCTCCCACGCCGGCTAAGACCCAGGGGTAGCCTGGGCATAAGGAAAATGAATACTGCGCCTACCACCAGCACACTAGCTATATAATGGATAATTGTGCTAGGCTAAGGCATGAGATTCAGGATTTGATCGACAATAACCAGATCACAAATCCTGAATATCAACGAGGTAGTCAGGGGAGCTCAAGTCTCATGGGTAGCAATGGAAAAAACTTTGGAGCCACAAGGGCCCCAACTTTCAGAATGACTCAAAGTTGCTATGCCATACTGGAAAAGCCCTTGTCTAAGCACCTCAGTCATTTTGTTAACAAGGAGAAAATACAGCCAATGCTGACCCAACCTGCCAGAAGCCAGGGACGACCAGATCATCGAACAGATCTGTATTGTGCCTACCATCAATATACGGGGCATGAGACTGATGGGTGCCGAATTCGAAGAAGGCAAGTTCTACACTTAATTGATGAGGAGCTAAGAGGTGAGGAGAATGGTTCTCGGGGATGATAATAGACCATCGACTACAGCATCCGTGTTGGCAAGAACGGAGGATGTTAACTGTTTAGATGCTCTTTTTTATTTTTGAACTATTTAATGGTGATGTTTTAACTCTAATTTTTATGAAGTGAAATGAATATTTTCATTTATTTGTGTGATGTTTCTTGTGATTTCACTATGCATAATCATGGCACATTTATATTTGACATTGATTTAACTAATGCCATTCCATTTAATCTCGAAACTTTGGAAAACCCAAAGAAAATCTTGATAGCATCTATTATGACTCTTGAAGAGAGATTAAAATTTGAGAGAATGAAAAAAAAATGAAATAAAAAAGTCTTTGCCTGGACCTATATGAAGACATGCTAGGAGATGATTATGAAGCCGCCAAACACGCTATGCTAGTGTATCCTGATTATGGACCAGTCAAGCAAAGGCCCAGAAGACTCAAGCCAAAATAGGCCAAAAAGGTTAAAAGAAGAAATCCACAAGCAGAAGCGAGGCTAAATTTTTTTTATCCGAAACACCCGACTTGGTTGGCCAACGTTATCCCAATAGTTAAGAAAAGAAGTGCGTACATGTGTGAACTATTAGGATTTGAACCAGGCTTGTCCAAAAAAAACAAAAAAAAAACAAAAAAAAAAAAAACAAAAACAAACCAAAAAAAGAGGCCAAAAAAAATAAAAAAAAGGAAAGGAAGAAAAGTCATCTTTGGGGTAAGCTTTGTTCGAATCCTGTTAATTCAAACATACCCATCTCTACCATTCTTCTTGGCCTCCAAAATGGACCAAAAGGGTTCTATTGACCTACAGTGGATACGGATTGCTCGAGTTTGGGGAATAGATATCTTAAGGGAAGTGCGCCCTACGGCCTCTAATGGACATAGGTCCACTACAATTGCTATCGCCTACTTCACTGAGTGGGTGGAAGCCGTGTCCCTCATGAAAGTTGGTGCTTGGGATATAGATAAGTTCATCGAAAGAAATCTGATATGTCGATTTGGTCCCCCGTACCACGTAGGGTTCAAGGACGGAGGGCAGTTTGTGCCTAAGGCTAGGGAGACGCTCCAGAAGTATGGCATTTAGCATCACAAGTCCTCTCCATATTTCCCTCAATGCCAATGGGGCGGTAGGGGGTATTAACAAGAACATTAAGGAGATCTTGGCTAAGATGGTTCGAAGCGATTGCAGCATTCGAACATGTTAGACAAGAACAGGTCGCAGGCTTATTATCACAACCGAATCTATCAGAAAATACTTGTTTGATCATTTGGAAAGAAGGTTAGGAAACACTTACTGGAAAGGAGGAGATTTAATCTCCAGGCAAATGAAACCAAGCATCCTGGACATACAAGGTAAATTCGGTCTGATATGGGAAGACCCGTTCGCTCCTAAGAAAATTTTGTCCAAAGGGGCAGCGGTTCTAATGGACAGTAGTGAAGATGAGCTCGGATAACATATCAACATCAATAGACCCAAAAAGGTCCATGGCTAAAGACTAAAAATCAAAAGAAGAAAAAAGGCGGCCTTGCTAAAATTAGGCGCCTCGTCAAGGTAAAAACAGAAAAAAGGCACTCTGGGCAAAAATTAGAGGCTTGAGAGAAAATGTCCAATCAATAAAACCCGAGAGGGCTGATTGGAAATTGGAGTTTTGATGCTTTCAAGATCCATTTTGAGATTAAATTTAATTTTGCATTCTGAATCTATGTTATATGGTTATCATGTATGGAGAAATCATGTTGAAATGCATATAGTCTTTGCAAATACATAAAACAAAAGCAATTCAACTCATGTACTCATCATTTCCTAGTTCTTTTATAGAAAGAGAAACACCGTTCATTACTGAATGTGGGAAATCTAAATGGCTATACTCTGCTCCTGCTCTTACCGGCCAGATGCCTAAGTCGATGGGCCCTGTTATCAAATGCGGGACTAAACACCCACCAATTATGCGTACCTGTGGGGGCAAAGGTGTAGTTTTTGATCTGCGGTATGGCAGTTTTTTGCAAATAGCTGTATCCAGGGATATGGTACTTAGGGGTGAAGACCGAGGATAAGATGCCGCCCTGGAAAGATAGAGGATGCCTTACGACATCTTGAATCCCTCCGAACTATCAAATGCAATAGGCAATGATATCCAAAGTGGTCTCAGGAAATCCCCACAAGAGAACAGAAAAGAGAGCCAAGGGCATAGGGAGTTGACCCTTGTTAGCCACCTCACCCAATCTAGCAACATCTTCGTCGGAGGAGCCAAGGGGATATAATCGCTGCTTAGGGGAAGATGTCTCAGTTAATAATTGTCGATTGCTATAGAAGGAGGCTCTGACAGTAGCTTCAGTTCTTCTTATGGCCACCTGTAAAAAAAAAGGCCGTTAGAGATGAAAACCGTAATTGGCGCTCTAAGCAAAAGTTAGGCCAAAGGGCAGGGTGAAAAGCTGGAAACAGGCAGTCTGTCCCACAAAAAATGAGATGAATAAAAGCCGCTAGATTGGGTTGGGTCCATTCCAGGCAAAAAATATGGCACAGGGTTATGTGAAAATTCGAAAAGGACTCATTTCTCGCTAAGAAAAGCTAGTGTGAAAATCCACGAGGGACGCACTACCTTTAAAATAATGACTTTCGATGCCCGGAGCGATAAGGCAGCATTACTTCAGATGCAGGGACATGAGTCAGAATCCTGGGCATATGATCATTGACCGAGGGGCAAAGATGAACACCTAACGGGTCCTTCAGAACAGGTTTCGGGTCAGAGTCCCTAAAGCCAAGATGACACTCTTTTGGATCCTTGGGGGCATGGTGGACCAGCGAAGCCGCATCCTTAATGGACCCTTGACTGCCTAGGACATGGTCTATCCAGTTTTTGCAAGCATTTACATCTCATGATATATACATACAATTTCTTGTATATACTTCTGTGCACATAACTTTGCAAGAAATACCTAAGTAAAAACCATCACCATTTAAAGATGGAACCCCAACACTTTGTAGGTCTGGAGCAGACTCGGTGCAGCTCAGAAGAGCAATTCTCACGTTTTGTAAGTCTGGAGCAGACTCGGCGCATCACCATTTGAAGATGGAACCCTCGCACTTTGTATGTTTGGAGCAGACTCGGTGCAGCTCAGAAGAGCAATCCTCGCATTTTATAAGTCTGGAGCAGACTCGGCACATCACCATCAGGAGATGGAACCCTCGCACTTTGCAAGTCTGGAGCAGACTCGGTGGAGCTCAGAAGAGCAATCCTCGCGTTTTGTAAGTCAGGAGTAGACTCGGCGCATCACCATCAAGAGATGGAACCCTCGCACTTTGTAAGTATGGAGCAGACTCGGTGCAGCTCAGACGAGCAATCCTCGCGTTTTGTAATTCTGGAGCAGACTCGGTGCATCACTATCAGTGAATGAAACCCTCGCACTTTGTAAGTTTAGAGCAGACTCGGTGCAGCTCAGAAGAGCAATCCTCGCATTTTGCAAGTCTGGAATAGACTCGGCACATCACCATTAGGAGATGGAACCCTCGCACTTTGTAAGTCTGGAGCAAACTCGGTACAGCTCAGAAGAGCAATCCTGGCATTTTGTAAGTTTGGAGTAGACTCGGTGCATCACCATCGGGAGATGGAACCCCCGTAGTTTGTAAGTCTGGAGAAGACTCAGTGCAGCTTAAAAGAGCAGCTCTCGCATTTTGTAAGTCTGGAGCAGACTCGACGCATCACCCAGAAGGATGAAAATCGTTCCTTAGTTTATACGGTGACTTAAGGAGATGATTTCATTAGCGTGAACGGGAAAAACAGCCGCCTCAGGTATGTGCTTCTTCTCTCTATCCTTGAGTTTTGGCTCACCTAGGCGCCCAGGCACTACGTTCCCCAAAACTAGGGGCAACTATAGACACCGGGTCCCAAGGCAGTCCAAGATCAGGATTACCCGATGATGAAGATGATACTTGCCACAAGTAAAGGTGTCAAAAATGATGTTTTCCTTGTCGAAAATCTCTTTTGTTCCTCCAATAATTTTAATTCAAAAATTTGCATTTATACTCTTATTTTTTATCCCTCTTATTTTCTTTTTATTTTATATTTTTTTATTTCAGGTTTTATTCTCGATTTTTTTGGGGTGCCCTGTTGCCGTGCGGTTTGCGTGCAGTGCGTGCGGGCCGTGATGCACCTGCAGGCGCGACGTGCGCCCGCTTGGCGATGTGCACCCGCTGGGGCGCACGTTGCAGAGGGCGACAGGCACCTGCTCGGGCGTATGTCGCCTGGGGCGACGCACGCCCTCCCGAGAGCATGTGCCTGGGGCGACGCACGCCCTCCCGAGAGCATGTGCCTGGCGTGACATGCGCCCATAGGGGCATGTGTCGCCTTGCTTCACCCGCGGGCATTCCCACGCTTGCTCCCCCGTGCTGTCGTTTTCACCTGCATCTTTTTTTCAGTCAATTGTTTTGAGTCTGTTAAGTTTGTTTCATCTTTTAATGTCATTTTTGGTTAACACAAAATAAAAGAACATTTTGTCTCTTCCCATTTTGGGACAATCCAGAGAAACAAAATGAAGACTTTGATCTTCATTTTGGGGGCGGCATTTTGAAAAGAAAAAAGAGAAAAAGTTTTTCTCTCAAGAACAAAGGCAGACGAGAGATTTCTTCAAAAATCTTCAAACATTTTTTCAAGTTCCAATTTATTTCTTCTCAAAACGAATATTTCATCCTTGGTTTGATTTGATCAAGAAAAATTAATTTTCTTTGCTTAATCATCCCACCAAAAATATTTTCTTGAGTCTTGTTTACCAAAAATAGGATTTTTCCCAAACATTTTTGTGTTTATTTATCATAAATTTCGATAAGGAGGACGAATCGAGACACTATTTCTCCAATCTATAATCTCTTAGGGTAAACATTTTTGGACCCATCACATTTATTTATTTTTTGTTTATCTTTCATTATTGTTAATATTGCCATTTTTCGTTACTATTTTCATATTTATCATCTATCCTTAGCATTTTGATGTTATTTTGACCACTGTTGGTAATATTGCTATTGCTATTTTTTTTAGTTATCTTTGCTGTTGTGTTTACATTTGCCGTTTGTAGTCATTATTATTATTATTATTATTATTATTATTATTATTATTATTATTATTATTATTATTATTATTATTATTATTATTAATATTATTATTATGTTTGCTGTCAACTTGGTTACCATGTTATTATTATTATTATTATTATTATTGTTATTATTATTATTATTCATCATGATTCTGTCATCACCACTATTATTATTATTGCTGGCATCATTATTTTATGTTTATCTTATACTATTATTATTTATTATGATTTTTATTATTACGTTATTATTATTATTATTATTATTATTATTATTATTATTATTATTATTATTATTATTATTATTATTATCATCATCATGGTTACTTTATTATCATTACTATCATTTTTATTATCATCATCATCATCATCATCATCATCATCATCATCATCATTATTATTATTATTATTATTATTATTATTATTATTATTATTATTATTATTATTATTATTATTATTTTATTTTGTCATTGTTTTTATTATTATCCTTATTTTGACATGGCTTATTTTTAATTCGCTTTGCATGTAAATCATTTGTACATTAAATTAACATATTATATGTTTATTTTATCTTTATTTGATCAATTTTTAAAATTATTACTAATATTTTTGATGTTATTTTTTGTGTGGGATTTAAATGCGGTTTGCCTTGCATGAGTGTCCCCGTGACCACACGGATGGGTCATGACGCATAAGAAACATGTATCGCTTGGGTGAGATCTTTCCTATCCCTTTATTTGTTTATGTTTTCCTGTAAAATAAAATGGTTTTATCTTGTGCACATGTACGGTAAAAAATCATGAAAATATTTTATGGCTAAATCGGTACTTTTATTAATATAATTTGGACCAATGTCCCTTGTTTTAGCCAAAGAATGTAAAACGTCACAATTAAAACGAAGAGTTAAGTTTTCTCCAAAACTGATATCACTCATCCCGATTTTCAAACTAGCAATCCAATAACTCTTAGATCCCTCTTTAAGTGAGCGTGAAGGAACCAATGTTCCTAAACCAAACGAATGCCTCGATTTATGTATGTCATTTTTTAGATTTGATTTTGTTTGCTTTTTTAAAGTTATGTTCATATATTTTGGGGCCCTTGTAATTAACTATTTTGGGGCAATATTATTTATCTTTTATTTGGGATTGTATTCCGTCCCAACTTTCATTTTAGCTTTCTTTTATTTGGGGTTGTATTCTGTCCCAATTTCTCTTATAATTGTGTGCTTAACGTGTTTATTACTTTTCTTTATCGCTTTATTTACCGCTTTCTTTACAGTCTTTTATTTATCGCTTTCTTGATGTTTGCAATGCCCCTTTAATTTAAATGCATTAATCGTGTGAGATAAGATGTAGAATTTTAGAAAATTAAAAACTCATTTATAATTAACCAAAACATAAATAAGAGTGAAGTTCCGGATACCATCTCTGGTTTTAAACCAATAGAGGTTAGAAACCTTTCCCAATTTCTTGTAAATTGGGTGGCGACTCCAAAATACCTCAGAGGTGGCTAAAGGCATCGTGATGCTATATGATCCTTTCTAATGTTCTATTGAGAATGAGACATCCAAAATGTCTCATGGCACCCAAGATCAAAAACACGCAAACCAATCCCTCGAGCCCTAAAAGCGGGTTCAGCGAGGGCCTTTGCTAGGTTCGGCGTGCATCACAAGTAGTAAATGGCGACCAAAATAAATCTATGCCCGTTAGAGGTTGTCGGATGTATTTCCCCTATGATGTCAATCCCCCAAGTTGCGAATGGCCATAGAGATGTGAGGTTGCCCAATTCCAAAACTGGAAGGTGTTTTAGATTGGCATACTGTTGTCACAGTGTAGACGCCGGGTCCTGAGGCAGCCAAGACCAAAGTTACCCAATGATGAAAATGATGCCTGTTCACAGGCAAAAGACAAATAGAAGTGATGATTTCCTCAAAAAAAATTTGTTTTTCTTTTTTTAAAATAAAAAAAAAAAGTTTTTTGGGGGCCTGTGTAGTGAGGCCCATCTCACTAACGTGACATGCAGCCTCATGTTAGTATGAGGCTGCCTCACGTGCCTTTCTATCTCAGCATCTTTTTTTTTAGTTTTTACGGGATTTGGTTGGAAAATACAGACTGCCTGTCGGATTTGAAATGGAAAAACTGATTTGGAGAAAGGATCAAGGGGTTTTACAGAGGGAGATACCTAATGCAAACCCTAGTTTTTTGAGGTGATATAAAAGGAAAAAGTTGAAAACTGAAAGGGGATGTTATTTTGAAAACGCCGAAAGAAAGAAAAACACAGAGAGAAAAGTTTTGAGAGGGAGAAAATGAATTTTGTTCTCAAAGCATTCGGAGATTGTTTCTTGAATCTAGGAAATTAATTCCTGTCGTTTAAGATTCAATCGTCTTTGTTTTTTTTTTCTTTAATGTAACCTTCATTTTAAAGTTTTTATCAGTCTCTATTTTTTATCTTTTTTTTACAAACAAAATCAGAGAGGAAACCAGTAGTTCTTCATTTTGCAAATCGAACGCCATATCTAAGGGTAAATGCTAGGATAACTATCTCTTTCTTTCTTTCTTTTTCCTTTTTTCTTCCTCGCTTTACTTTATCAATAAGTTATCTTCATTGAACATACCGTGTTTATTTTTGTTTGATCTTAGTAATCTATATATCGTATTCTTGTTACTGTTTTTTATCAGATATGAACCTTAAATATTTATCATGATTAATCGATATGTTTTTTATCTTATTATTAACATATTTGATAATATATTATTGTGTTTGTTGGCCAGCTAACGTTACTCTGTTCATCTCTATTTTTGTTTGTCCGAGTCATGCTTTCATTTCTTTGCCTGGGTTGTGTCTTTCTGATCGGACAACGTTCTGTGTCTGAGGCATGCTTCGGTTTTCTTTTTCGACCGGATCTTGCTCTTCGTCCGAATTGTCCCTCTGTTCTTTTTTCGATCGGATTGTGTTTCGCTTTATGCATCATGCTCCTGATCGTCCGTCTGAGTCGTGCACTCTTGCACAACTCGCGCCTCCCTACCCAGCGACCTTCACGACTCATGCATTCTTGCACGAGTTGTGCAATGAGTCGTGAACGACTTGCACGACTCGTGCATCTCCACACGAGTCATGCTCCCCTTGCACGACTCGTGCAAGGATTGCACAAGTCTTGCTTTTGTTTATCTCACCCCTTCTTCAGCTTTTCCTACCTGAACGTCTTTCCTTCCTACCCGAACGCTTTCCTTCGTATTTTTTTCAAGTGCATGAACGTTTTTACTTTCCCGTTTCTCCCAAATATCCAAACACATAAACTAATTAAAATGCATGAAATATGATGTAATTTACTCTATTGATCTAGTCAATTTTTGTCCTAATTCACTTTGTTATTTTCCCAGTTTTCACTCAATTAACAATTATTAATGATATTGCTGTTGTATTATTATTTAATTCATTTATTTATTAATTTTTATTTAATTGTTTGCTCATATATTATTCATTTAATTTACTTTACTAACATTTTTTTTTTGTTTTATTGCCTCAAAACTTGTTTATCATATGCGAGTTATATTTGTGCACGGGATGGAGAATCGGGAGATCAAAGACCTTCAAGTTTAGGGTTTGCATTTTAATTGTTGTATTTCCTTTATTGTATTATTTTTATGTTGTATGTAAAAATGTGTTTTAAATTCTCCGTATTATAGAAAATCATGTTTTTTACAATAATTAATAACTTGGAAATTTTCCTAATAAAATGGACCAATGTCCTATTTTAACTAATAAAATCGCACTTTCCAAATGGGGAACTAATTTTCATAAAATGGGATCACGCATCCCTATTTTTCTCAATCAATACCTAAAAATAGTTCTCTAATTTTTAAGTTAACAAAAAGGAACTAATGTTCCTAAAATTCAATAAATCTCCCGATTTATATATGATGCATTTTAATTATTTTTATGTATTTATTTATTCGTTTTGGGCCCTTGTAATTAATTTTGGGAAAAATTTTATTTCTTATTTTTGTCCCAATTTTTACATGTAATTTATTTATTTCTTTATCGCTTTATTTAAATGCTTTCCAATGTGGTTGAGATGCGCTTTAAATTCAATGCATGATTGCGTGAGAGGAAAGATGGAATTTTGATTTCTTAAAAACTCATTTATAAACTTAACTTAAGGCATTAATAAGAGTGAAGTTCCAAACACATTCTCTGGTTTAGACCAATAGAGGTTAGATGACCTTTCCCAATTTCTCGTAAATTGGGTGGTGACTCCAAAATACCTCAAAGGTGTCTAAAGGTGTCACGAAACTAGATGATCCTTTCCAATGTTCTATTGGGAAGGAGGTGTTCAAGATGTCTCGACGCACCCAAGATCAAAAGACGCGGACCAATCCCTCGAGCCCTAAAAGTGGGTCTCACCTAAGAGGGCCTTTGCTAGGTTCGGCACGCGTCACACACAGTTGGCACTGCTTCACATACTTGGAATAATCTATGTCCATTGTCAGCCAGAAGAACTCCTGTATCATGATTTTCTTTGCCAGAGCTAGACCATTCATATGGGCTCCACAGACCCCTGCATGGGTTTCCTCCATAACCCTCTTGGCTTCCTTCTCATCCAAACACCTTAGCTGTATGCCATTAGCTTGCCTCTTGTACAGCACACCATTTACATTGATGAATTGGGTGGACAGTTTGCAAATCATCCTTTGGTCCTTTTCAGTGGCCTCTTCTGGGAATACTGACTTTTCTAAATAATTCTAGACGTCGTAGTACCATGGCTTTCCGTCAGTGGCCTCAATATCCCCGACCTGCTCAGTTTCAAAGTATGGCTGGTCTGAATTAAAAATGAGTATAGGCTTCATAGCTGTCCCTTCTGGGTTATCCCACATAGACACCGGAGTGCCTAGGGCATCCGCTAATTGGTTCTCATCATGGGGCACATTGTTAAAAGTGCAAATTTCAAACTGACCACTTAATTCCTTCAAATACCTTACGTAGGGTAATAGTCGCTCTTCCTTGATAGGCCATTCACCCCTGACCTGATGGATTACCAAGGACGAGTATCCAAAGACCTCTACTACTTTTGCCCCCACCGTTGAGAGTGCTTCCAACCCGAAGATGCAGGCTTCGTACTCAGCTTCGTTATTGGTGGCTCTATATCTCAATTTCTTAGCTAAGGGGAGCTTCTCACCCTATGGGGTTACCAAAATTACTCCCGCTCCGGCACCCTTGTATAGACACTGGGTCCCGAGCAGCGTAGATCAGGATTACCCAATGATGAAATTAAGTGTGCCTGTTTATAGGAAAAAATAAAAGTTGGAAGTGATAATTTCCTTGTCAAATTGATTTATTAGAAATAAATAAAAATGTATTTTAAAAAATATTTTAAATGTTTTAAAAATTATTTTGAGACAAAAGGCTATGTTTTGAAATTAGTGTGTTTTAGAAAAAAATTTAAAAAAAAAAAATTATTTTGTGAGTGTCGGGGTGCGTTGGCCTTTTTGCCCATTTTGGCCCATTTTTCTTCATTTTTAATACTTTTTCTTCATTTTTTTCATAAAATTTAATTCTAAAACCTTTTTTTCCAACCTTTCAAATTTATCAATTTTTTATGGTTATGAAAATTAAATTAAATTCAATTAAAATCTAAATTTTTTGGGGAGGTATAAAATGTTTTTTGGAGAGAGAATTAGGGGGGATTTTCTTGAGAAAAAACTATTTTCTTCTTCCTTCTTTTCAATAGCAAATTCTCTCAATTTCTAAAGGATTTTCCTAAGTTAATGCTTAAGGCAAAAAGAACAATTTTTTTTTCTTAGAAATTTTCTTCCTTTTTATTTAACAATTTTTATCTTGAGACAAATAAATCAATTGTTTGTTCTTAAGTTAAAATTTCTTTTCATTATTTTATTTTTCTACTGTCATTCTTACAAATCAAGACAAGGAGATTAATCACTTACCTTCACTCATTACATCAAAATTTGAGGGTAAGCATTCTTGACTTAATTTTTAGTTCAATTTTTATTTACAATTAAATAGTTATCATGTAAATTCTTTTATATCTATTATCTTACTTCTTAGTTTTTTGTGTTCTTATTTAATTGTTCATCTTATATGTTATTATTATTATTATTATTTGCTATTACTATTATTTATCACGTTTTAACATGTTATATTTATTTTATTTCTTATTATTCTTACAAGTTTATTTGATTGTTCATATTCCTTGGTTGTTATTGTGCTTTATTATTTTTAATATAGTAATTACTACCATCATTAGTATTATTTTTATTACTCTTGTTTATTATTTTTGTTTATTATGATTTATGTTTTATGCATGCTGAATTTTATATTTATTTTTATTTATATTCTTATGTATGTTAAATTTTGTTATTATTTTATACTTTTTTAAGCATGTTGAATTGTTAATATGAAAAGTTGCATATTTTTTATTATGTCATCTAATTGATTTTCCATACATGATGCATATTTTTATTTTAATTATCTTTATTACATGTTTAAATTATTTTTTTATTACTAACTTTACTTTTATTTGTGTTTTTTTTTTCAATACTTATTTTTATGTGTGAGTATTTTTCCATACTAAGTGGGAGCCCATGGAGATCTGGAGATGCTTTTCGGGTGGATTCGCCATTCTTTAGTTGTTTATTATTTTTGGGTTTATTGTATTTTTATTATGTAATTTTTAATAAATTTATTTTCTCATGCACGTTGATAAAAAAAATCACAAAAATATTTCAATTAACTAAACTTGGGTTTTTTAATAAAAATGGGACCAATGTCCTAGTTTTTTCCATCCAAAATAAATTGTCACATTAAAATTATATTCTTTAAACATGCATGTGAGGACCAATGTCCTCATCTTTAAAAAATAGCCCGTTTTATGTATGATTTATATTTTATTTTACAATGGGGTTTGTATTCAGCCCCTAGTTTTATTGTAATTTATTTTCATGCACTTTACTTTAATTATGCTTTATTTATTTATCATTTTCCCTTGAATGGACAACCTGCGCTTTAATTAAATTGCATTAAATCGAATGAGAAATGGGGTGAAATGCTACATTCAAAATTCAATTGTAACTTTAACCAAGGTATGAATAAATGTGAAGTCCCGAACCATCTCTGGTCTTGTGATCAATGAGGCAAGAGGGCCATGTGAATGTTTTATTGGGGTGGGGCCTCCAAGACACCTCTTGTATCCCGAAAAAGGCCCAACTTGCATAGTCCTAGGCTCCACGAGGCGAGAGGACCGTCCTAATGTTCTATTAGGGTGGGGTCTCCAAGACACCTCTGGCTTGTCCAAAATGGACATAGCAACACTGTCTTAGGCTCACTGAGCCTAGACGACCTTTCCCAATGTTCTATTGGGTGGCGACTCCAAGAAACCTCCTTGTTGCCCAAAATGGATGCACTTGTAATTTCTTACAAGTTTTAATGAACCTCTCTCGATCGCCCTAAAAGAGGACATTCTGGGCGCCCCGGGGTTCGACACGCGTCACAGTGGCGACTCTGCTAGGGACCTAAGAGACTTCCCTTCGAAAGTATCTTGGTTAAAATTTACAATTGAGTTTTAGTTTAAAAATTTTCATCCTTTTTCGAAATTGCATTGCATTCATGCTAGAGCCGTAGATTATGCTAGTTTGGTCCCTTCTAGCCCCGGTGCATTCCCAAAGCACGACCCTACATTCACTCAATGTGGGAAAGTGTTAAGGATAATCACCAGCTCAAGCCTCGTACCTTAATGGTATATCAAATGGAGACCCAATCGGTCATTATGCTCATGATGAGCTAGATCCATTGGCAGGGACCATGCTTGGGTAGCCCTAAAGTATCATCACCTTTGACCAAAGGTCATTTAATTGCAATAGATACTTTCACTAGGTGAAATGTACTGTAATCCCGTGCTTGCTATGTGGGCCATCATATATTGAACAAATTAGTTAAATTAAATGGTCTTTCATCAAAGGCTTTCATGCGCTAATGGGCCTATCTTGATTTAATTGAGGTGTTTAAATACATAATGGCCAAAAACCCATATGTATGTACATTAGGCAGGAGATGTTATGCTGTCGGCTTTTCGCCGTGCATCATACACGTCCAATGGGTGTCCTGGTAACCCTTGGATAAAGCCCACCTAGGAAAGAGACTACACTACCTCGTGTGTGGGAGAGATAAGGTTGGAAGGATCTATCTGCTTGCATGTGTTTGTCTATGCTGCATCAGCACGACCATGCATTGCATTTCAATCATGCATCATCCTAACAAGGTGTAGCCTGCAGCCATCATAGATTCATCCAGGTGGTTTAAAGGTCCCGACGGTCAGCTAGGAAGGATACCACTCTTTGAATTACTAGAGCTAGTATCAGATCAGAGCTCAGATTCACTCTCAGAAGGTAGTGAAATATTTTCCTCAGATTCATCAGCCGAAACAGGTATGGCTAATCCGTCAGGTGAATCTAGTGCAACCCATGTAATGATCGCCGAGGAGGTGGGAAAGAGAATATAAGAGTTTGAGGCCAGAATGATAGCGATGATGGGCAACCTTGCTACTACTTTAGCGCCACTTGCTTGACAACTACCTATTGCTCCAGCTGGGGGCCAAGATGAACATGGACCTGTTAGAGAGGATCTCCCCGCGGTAGTTGACCCACCTATAGTTGAGCCCAGAGTGCCAGCACATGTAGAGCAAAGAGAAGCTCTTAGACCTGAGAGTGACTTGGGTGAGGAAGAGCAAGAGGAGCCAATCATGATAAGAGGCAAAGCCCCCAAGCCAGAGGAGGCCATGTGGAGAAAGATGGAGGAGAGGTTCAAAGCGATGACTCGCTTGCTGACAGTAGGAAGAGGCATGAACCCTAAGGATAAGGAGCTGGAGGACGAAGATCTAGTTCCCCAGAATTTTAAGATGCCTGACATGCAAAAGTCTAATGGCACCTTAGACCCTACAGCACATGTGAAGTAGTACTCGTTAGTGATGAAGGGTACAACGCTGACAAAAAGGCAGAAGATAGAATATTTCTGCTTGAGCTTGACGGGTCCAATAGTGGACTGGTATCGTGGACTCGATAAAAGGACTAAAAAGGACTGGGATCTATTGACGGAAGAGTTCCTAATGTAGTATGATTGCAGCACGAGGATGGGGGTAACCCTAAAAGATCTAGAACTGCTACAGTAGAAGTCAAGGGAGTCATTTCATGAATACCTAACCCGATGGAAAATCCGGGTAATGGAGATAAAGAGGAAGCCGGACACTCCGGACGAGATAAGGCTGTTTATCAGCAATGCCAGCTCATATCTGAAAGATGGGTTAAAAATGAAGGGTATAAAGGACTGGGAGTCCTTGAAAGACATAGCCATAGAAGCTGAAGGAGAGTACCTGGCAAGGATGGCCAGCTATGATAATTATGCCCGGAGAAATTACAGTAATCAGGGGTCAGTAAAGTCAGCAGGGTCTGGTAATGGGAATCAGTCTGGAAATACCGTAGATGTAGCGGCTACCAAAGCAGACCAAAGGCATTTCTCCAACCTAGGCAAGTCACTGTCTTGGGTACTTAAAAGGTTGATGAAGGAAGGTAAGCTACAACAAATGCCTGCTAAGCCCGCTAGAAGTCAAGGACATCCCGATCATCGAGCAGATCTATATTGTGCTTACCATCAGCATACAGTGCATGACACTGATGAATATCAAACTCTGAGGAACCATTTTCAGGATCTCATTGATAACAAATAGATTACTGATCTAGAGCGCCGTAAGAAATAGGGTAGGAAACCTTCTAGTAGATATGCTTTTCATATTTAAACTTTTTTCGGTCTTGATGTATGCAGTACTGTTTACATTAATTATATTAATGGCTTTTTGTTTATGTTCTCATGATTTCATTATGCATGATCACAATCACAAGTCATTTACATTTGATATTAACTTAATGAATACTCCCTCATTTAATCTCGAGATCCTGTAGCATCTGATATAACTCCTGAAGAGAGGAAAATTCTGAGAGCTGAAAATAAAAAGAGAAAGTAGTGAAAGGAAAAGCTAGATGCAATTAGGGGATTGGATGAAAACTCACTAAGAGCACTAGAACCTTTCTGATTACCTGTCAAAGCGATCTCTGGATAAAACAAAACCTATAAAATGATTTAGGCAACCCTTCTTTGTATAGCTCTCTAAATGATTGTTTTCTACCTTTATTTCGCAATCGCTTGCTAGCCCATTGAGCCTTTATGCTGGTATACTAAATGCGTATAGATTTTGTTGTTACACATGTTAAAACTACCCTTCGCCTAAAATGATTTTTGCCTCCCCTTAGAAGAATGGCCGCTCTAGAAGGGATGGATGTACGTTTTAACAATTCTTTGGGTTATAAAAAATTGCCCCGATAAGGATGAGTTTACACTTCGGGAAGAGGGTTTTAGTTATGCGAAGTTCAAGAATACCTTTATAGTATGCAATTGAGCTGAGAATGGTCCTCCCATCAGTTGAGTAAGTATTACGGCCATTTTTCTCTAGCAACCTTATCCTCCTTTAATAGCCATCTACCTAAGCCTAACGTTATAACCAAAGTAAGACCTTTTGATTCTTGGTTCAGTCTTATCTAATTAGCGGAGATGACCTTTTAATAAGGTTCGGTGCGAAGGAAGAGGCATATGATGTTTCTTGAGCTTCAAGCGGGGAGCCACAAGTGCATTTATGCATTTGAGTTGAGTTTTGTCCCCAACGTTGCATCTAAAATTTGCTTCAAAAAAAAGAGAGCATCTTGGGCAAAAATTAAGGGCAGAGAGAAAATTTTCAGTCATAAAAACCCGAGAGAGTTAGTTGATAACAGGAGTTTGATGATTTCAAGATACATCTCGAGATTACATAGGGTCTTGTATTTTCAAGATTAATGCCAAATGATGATCATGTGTGATGAAATCAGACTGGAACATATGCATTTATACAATAATATTTTAATGTAAGCAATGCACATTATCTTGCATACTCAAAATGGTTTACGTTCCAGCATAAAAAGTAGCGCATTGTTTTTTCTTCGCATATGTGCAATTTACTATAAGTGGCCCTCACTGCTATCTTCTTCTTGATGCTTAGCAGACTTGCCCCGACATCGGCTTCGAGCTATTCATCAGCACAAAATCCATACGACCATTATTCAAAAAGCGAAAAGGATTTTAGCCTTTTAAAAAAAAAGCCATTAGAGATGAAAACCGTAATTGGCACTCTAAGCAAAAGTTAAGCCAAAGGGCAAGGTGAAAACCTGGGAACAGGCACTCTAAGCAAAAGTTAGGCCAAAGGGCAGGGTGGAAACCTGGGAACAGGCAGTCTGCCCTACAAAAAAAAATTGAAAAAAATAAAATCCGCTGGATTGGGTTGGGTCCATTCCAGGCAAAAGTTAGGCACAGGGTTATGTGAAAATCCCTAAAGGAATGCATTTCCCACAAAGAAAAGCTAGTGTGAAAATCTATAAGGGACGCACTACCTTTAAAATAATGACTTTCGATGCCTGGAGCGATAAGGTGGCATTGCTTTAGATGATTTTCCTTTAGTCAGATCAGGTATAATTCAGGGCATGAGTCAGAATCCTAGGCATATGATCATTGACCAGGGGGCAAAGATGTGCACCTGACGGTTCTCTCAGAAAAAGTTTCTAGTCAGAGTCCCTAAGCCAAGATGACGCTTCTAGATCCTTGGAGGCATGATCGAGTAGCCAAGTCATATCCTCAACGGACCCTTAATCACCAAGGACATGGTCTATCTTTTTTGCATGCATTTCATACAATTCTTTAGCAAACACCTGCATATAACCTTTTGCACCTGTATATATTTCTATGCACAACTTTGCAAGAAAAGTCCAAGTAATGACCACACGTACAAAAGCTAGTCAAGGACAGCTTCAGCTCAACATTAACATTCATTCGAGCAAGATGATCAAGTCAAGATGACGGCTACTCAGGTAAAATCTCCAAGACCTCTTAAGAGGCAATCTCCAGGACCTCGTAAGAGGCAATCTCCTAGACCTCTTAATAGGCAATCTCCAGGACCTCTTAAGAGGCAATCTCCTAGACCTCTTAAGAGACAAATCTCCAGGGCCTCTTAAGAGGTAATCTCTAAGACCTCTTAAGAGGCAATCTCTTAGATCTCTTAAGAGATAAATCTCTTTTACCTGCACTTTTAGTAGTCTGTGGCAGACTCGGTACGGTCCTCTTAGGAGGACATCGTTTGCACTTTTAGTAGTCTGTAGCAGACTCGGTGCAGCTCAAGAGAGCAACCTCTACACTTTTAGTAGTCTATTGCAGACTCGATGCAATCCTCTGAGGAGGATATCTCCTGCATTTTATAGTACCCAAAAAAAATCTTGATGGCATCTAATATAACTCCTGAAGAGAGAAAAATTCTGAGAGCTGAAAATAAAAATAGAAAGTAGTGAAAAAAAACTAGTTGCAATTAGGGGATTGGATGAAAACTCACTAAGAGCACTAGAACCTTTCTGATTACCCGTCAAAGCGATCCCTGGATATGACAGAACCTAGAAAATGATTTAGGCAGCCTTTCTTTTTATAGCTCTCAAAATGACTAATTTCTACCTTTATTTCGCAATCGCTTGCTAGCCCGTTGAGCTTTTATGGATGTATGCTAAATGCGTGCCAATTTTGTTGTTACACAAGTTAAAACTATCCCTTTTCCTAAAATAATTTTTGCCTCCCCTTAGAAGAATGGCCATTCTAGTAAGGATGGATGTACATCAATGACAATTCTACATCATTAACAATTCTTTGGGTTATCAAAAATTGCCCTGATAAGGATGAGTTTACACTTTGGGAAGAGGGTTTAGTCATGCACGAAAGACATGAGCTCGCGAGAAAAGAAAAAAAATAAAAAAAAAAGATAGGAGAAAAGAAAGAAAAAGATAGGAGAAAAAGCAATGAAAAAAAAGGAAAAAGGAGAAAAAAAAGTAGAGCTCAAGAAAGTAATCTCTTAATGATTTTCATTGGCAATCATTGTAACTTAACTGAGCTTGATGAGCTAAAAGTATTATCAAACACAAATTCGAGAATACCTTTATAGTATGCCATTGGGTTTAGCGGCCATTTTTTCTCTAGCAATCTGATCCTCCTTTGATAGCCATCTACCTAAGCCTAACGTTACAACCGAAGTAAGACCTTTTGATTTTTGGTCCAGTCTTATCCAATTAGCGGAGATGACCTTCTAATAAGGTTCGGTACGTAGGAAGAGGCATATAGTATTTCTTGAGCTTCAAGTGGGGAGCCACAAGTGCATTTATGCATTTGAGTTGAATCTTGTCCCCAACGTTGCATCTAGAATTTTCTTTCGAAAAAAAGTATCCTGGCAAAAATTAAGGGCAGAGAGAAAATTTTCAATCATGAAAACTCGAGAGGGAGAGTTGATAACAGGAGTTTGATGCTTCCAAGATCTATCCCGAGATTAGATGAGGTCTGATATTCTTTGAGTTAATGCCAAATAATGATCATGTTTAATAAAATCAAATTAAAACACATGCATTTATGCAATGATATATTGATGTGATCATAGCAGTTCACTTTGTGTGATCAAGGTCATCTACTGTCTACCTTCCGCTCCTTTCACCACTCAAGCACTCCAGTCAACTCATCTTCCAGTCAAGTGTAAAGCCAATCCTACAGTACCTTCATAATAAGAATCAAGCTCATACAACCATGATCTAAGACGCCTGAAAGATTTTTGACAACAGCTTCAGCAATCTGTAAAAAAAAAAAAAAAAACCTTAGAGATGAAAACCGTAATTGACGCTCTAAGCAAAAGTTAGGCAAGAGGATAAGGTGAAAACCTGGGAACAGGCAGTCTATCCTTAAAAAAAAAAAAGAAAACAAAAAGAAAAGAAAAGTCGCTGGATTGGGTTGGGTCCATTCCAGGCAAAAATAAGGCACAGGGTTATGTGAAAATCCGCAAAAGACGCATTTTTCGCTAAGAAAAGCTAGTGTGAAAATCCACAACGGATGCACTACCTTCAAAAAAAATGACTACAAGTATTAGATGAGAACCTCACAATCCCAAAAGCATGAAATTCAAAAGCAACTTCAAAAGGCATCGATCCTATCGCAATTGCAGTCAACCCGGCTATCACCTCTAAATCCACTTAGATGAATTCTTATCCTACATTTCTGCATAACTCATGCATTTCACGTGCATGCTCACTATTTTTTCTGCATATTTGGTTTTTCAATTTTGCAGTTAGAGAGATTCGATGCGGACACCGACAAAAGGCAAGTGACGACATCAATCAAAACATCAATCCAAGCATCAACCAAAGACCTCTCAGGTGGCAACCAAACAAAACGACATCAATCCAAACATCAGTTCAAGCATTAATCCAAACATCAGTTCAAGCATCAATCCAAGCATCAACCAAAGACCTCTCAGGGGGCAATCAACCAAAGGCCTAACAGACAGCATCACTTCACATCTAAGAAGGGTTAGCACGATGGCGGCACTACCACTCCCCGGAGGGTTAGCATGATCATGGCACTACCACTTCACCAACTCAGAAGGGTTAGCACGATGGCGGCACTACCATTCTACGGAAGGTTAGCACGACCACGACACTACCACTTCAGAAGGGTTAGCAGGATGGCGGCACTACCACTCCCCGGAGGGTTAGCACGATCACGGCACTATCACTTCACCAACTCATAAGGGTTAGCACGATAGTGGCACTACCACTTCAGAAGGGTTAGCACGATGGCGGCACTAACACTCCACGGAGGGTTAGCACGACCACGACACTACCACATCAGAAGGGTTAGCACGATGACGGTACTACCACTCTACGAAGGGTTTGCACGATCACAGCACTACTGCTTTAACACGCCAACAACATGGCGAAATCACTCCAACAACATCATCCATTTTGGAAAGACGGCCGCCTCAGGTACGTGTCTCTTTCCTTCCTTTTCTGAGTTTAGGCTTATCTAGAGACTAGTGTACTAGCTTTCCCAAAACTGGGGGCAACTGTAGACACCGGGTCCCGAGTCAGCCTAAATCAGGATTACCCAATGATGAAATTAAGTGTGCCTGTTTATAGGCAAAAATGAAAGTTGGAAGTGACGATTTCCTTATGCGTTTGATTTACTAGAAATAAATAAAAAAAAAATATTTTAAAAATGTTTTAAAAATTATTTTGAGACAAAAAGGGTATATTTTGAAATTATTGTGTTTTAGAAAAAATTTTAAAAAAAAATATTCGCGAGTGTCGTGGGTGCGCGCTGCCGCATCCCGACACTCGCAAAAAAATTTTTTCATAGAATTTAATTCTAAGACCTTTTATTTTCCAACATTTCAAATTTATCAGTTTTTTGTGGTTATGAAAATTAAATTGATTTTAATTTTCTTCAATTAAAATCTGAATTTTTTGGGGAGGTATAAAATGTTTTTTAGAGAGAGAATTAGGGGGGATTTTCTTTAGAAAAAACTATTTTCTTCTTCCTTCTTTTCAAGAGCAAATTCTCTTAATTTTCTAAACGATTTTCCTAAGTTAATTCTTAAGGCAAAAAGAACAATTTTTGTTCTTCGGAATTTTTTTCCTTTTTATTTAACAATTTTTACCTTGAGACAAATAAATCAATTGTTTGTTCTTAAGTTAAAATTTATTTTCAATATTTTATTTTTCTAATATCATTCTTACAAATCAAGACAAGGAGATTAATCACTTACCTTCACTCATCACATCAAAATTTGAGGGTAAGCATTCTTGGCTTAATTTTTAGTTCAATTTTTATTTACAATTAAATAGTTATCATGTAAATTCTTTTAGATCTATTATCTTACTTCTTATTTTTTTGTGTTCTTATTTAATTGTTCATCTTAAATGTTATTATTATTATTATTTGCTAGTACTATTATTTATCATGTTTTATCATGTTATATTTATTTTATTTCTTATTATTCTTACATGTTTATTTGATTGTTCATATTCCTTGGTTGCTATTGTGCTTTATTATTATTAATATTGTAATTACTACCATCATTAGTATTATTTTTATTACTCTTGTTTATTATTTTTATTTATTATTATTCATATCTTCACACATGTTGAATTTTATTATTATGATTTATGTTTTATGCATGCTGAATTTTATATTTATTTTTATTTATATTCTTATGTATGTTAAATTTTGTTATTATTTTATACTTTTTTATGCATGTTGAATTGCTAATATGAAAAGTTGCATATTTTTTATTATGTCATCTAATTGATTTGCCATACATGATGCATGTTTTTATTTTAATTATCTTTGTTACATGTTTAAATTAATTTTTTTATTACTAACTTCACTTTTATTTGTGTTTTTTTTATTTTCAATACTTATTTTTATGTGTGAGTATTTTTTCATACTAAGTGGGAGCCCATGGAGATCTGGAGATGCTTTTCAGGTGGATTTGCCATTCTTTAGTTGTTTATTATTTTTTGGTTTATTGTATTTTTATTATGTAATTTTTAATAAATTTATTTTCTCATGCACATTGATAAAAAAATCACAAAAATATTTCTTTTAACTAAACTTGGGTTTTTTAATAAAAATGGGACTAATGTCCTAGTTTCTTCCATCCAAAATAAATTGTCACATTAAAATTATTTTCTTTCAACATGCATGTGAGGACCAATGTCCTCATTTTTAATAAATAGCCCGTTTTATGTATGATTTGCATTTTATTTTACAATAGAGGTTGTATTCCGCCCCTAGTTTTATTGTAATTTATTTTCATGCACTTTACTTTAATTATGCTTTATTTATTTATCATTTTCCCTTGGATGGACAACCTGCGCTTTAATTAAATTGCATTAAATCGAATGAGAAATGGGGTGAAATGCTACATTCAAAATTCAATTATAACTTTAACCAAGGTATGAATAAATGGGAAGTCCCGAACCATCTCTGGTCTTAGGCTCAACGAGGCAAGAGGGCCATCTCATTGTTTTATTGGGGTGGAGCCTCCAAGACACCTCTTGTATCCCGAAAAAGGCCCAACTTGCATAGTCCTAGGCTCCACGAGGCGAGAGGACCATCCTAATGTTCTATTAGGGTGGGGTCTCCAAGACACCTCTGGCTTGCCCAAAATGGACATAGCAGCGCTGTCTTAGGCTCACTGAGGTTAGACGACCTTTTCCAATGTTCTATTGGGTGGTGACTCCAAGAAACCTCCTTATTGCCCAAAATTGACGCACTTGTAATTTCTTACAAGTTTTAATGAATCTCTCTCGATCGCCCTAAAAGCGGGCATTCGGGGCACCTTGGGGTTCGGCACGCATCACACCTTGCTATTCACTGCTCCATCAAAGTACATCTGCCACTTTTGCACCGTGATGGCTGCCACATCCTCATCCGGGAACTCATATTCCAACTGATCTCCTTCCATCGGATGGTTAGCTAGGAACTCTGCAACTGCTCGACTCTTAATGGTCTTCCTAGTGATGTGTTTCACATCAAATTCTTACAGCAATATCAGCCATCTCCCCATTTTTCCTAGCAAAGACGGTGCCTCCTAAAGGTACCGAAGAGGGTTTTGTTTGGCGACTGCCTACACTTTGTAAAAATAGAAGTAGTGTCTCAGTTTCTTTGAAGCCCAGATTACTACTAAACAAATCTTTTCCACTTCAACATATTTGGCTTCATAAGGAAGGAATTTCTTACTAAGGTAGTAAACCACAAATTCAACCCCGAATTCATTCTCTTGAGCCATCATAGCACCCACAGAATTTTCCTCTATGGCTATGTAAAGGATCAATGGCTTAACCGGCTGTAGCGGCTGCAAAACTGGGGGGTGCAGAAGGTATTCCTTGATAATATCAAAAGCTTTCAGGCAGTCATCGTTCCACCGGACTGGCTGATTCTTCCTGAGGAGCTTAAAAATAGGTTTGCATACCGAAGCAAGCTTGGAAATGAACCTGCTGATGTACTACAGTTTGCCCAAAAAACTCCTGACTTCTTTTTCCCTCCGAGGTGTTGGCATCTCTCTGATTGCCTTGACCTTGTCAGGGTCCACTTCAATTCCCCTCTGACTCACCACGTAGCCTAACAGCTTACCGGAGGTGACTCCGAAGATGCATTTCTTGGGGTTGAGGCGAAGGTTATACTTGTCAATCCTTCGAAAGAATTTCTCCAAGGCCTCGAAATGCCCCTCTCGAGTAGCTGACTTGATCAACATATCATCAACGTACACTTCCACCTCTTTGTGGATCAAGTCATCAAGGATTTTAGTAGCCATCCTTCGGTACGTTGCTCCTGCATTTTTTAATCCAAAAGGCATGATCCTATAAGCGAACGTACCCCACTTTGTGATGAAGGCTGCCTTAATTTGATCCACAATCTTATTGAGGATTTAGTTGTACCCCGCATACCCATCCACGAAAATGTACATCATGCAAGCAGTCGCACTATCGACTAACACATCAATGTGGGGCAAAGGAAAGTCATCTTTTGCATAAGCTTTATTCAGGTCCCGATAGTCGACACATACTCGAACCTTTCCATCCTTTTTGGCTACGAGAACGACGTTGGCTAACCATGTTGGATATTGAACCTCTATCAAGAACTTAGCTTCAATCTTCTTGTGCACCTCTTCCTTTACCTTTTCTTCCCACTCTAGTCTTAGCCTTATGAGCTTTTGCTTAACTGGCCTGCATTCTGGATAGGTAGGAATGGCATGTTTGGCGACTTCCTGGTCGATCCCTGGCATGTCTTAATAGGTCCAGGCAAAGACTTTCTCATATTTTTTCAAAATTCTCTCAAATTTTATCGCCTCTTCAGGAGTTACGTCGGATGCTATCAAGATTTTCTTTGGATTTTCCAAAGTTCCGAGATTAAATGAGGTAGTATTAGTAGAGTTAATATCAAATATAAATGATTCATGTTCATGATCATGCATAATGAAATCATGAGAAACATCGCACAAGTAAGCAAAGTCATTCATGTCATTGACAAATTCAGAGTTACAAGCATAATTGTCAAATAGTTCAGGGATAAAAAGTACATCAGAAAAACTATCATTAGCTTCTTGCACTGATGTTGGCACTGAAATTGATGGCCCGCTGCCTTGGTTGTCCGCGATCTTCAGGTTCTCCAATTCTGGCACCGCCACCTCATCTTCCACTTTTCCTTTACCTTTTACCCGGGTGGCCAGCAGACTGTCAGCGACGATCTCTTCAAGAACTTCTCAATCCCAAGCCAAACTTCGATTGAAGACCTCTTTATCCCAGAAGCCTTCTACTGTTTTAACCATCCTGCCAGCCCAGTCAAAAACATCATTGAAGATCTTGAAACTTGGGGTGATCTTACCGCCAATCCACTGTGGCTCGGCTTCTCCACAATAGGTGCATGCTAATGTAGCCAGCACAAAGCTCTCTAAAATGTGCGAGATCCCTGTAGGCTTCTCCCCGAGTTTGTTCTTCTCGGCTTCGGTGGTGTAACCCAAACCTCTTATGTCCTTTTGCCCCTTTGTGGCGACATGCATCTGAGGCCCTTGCGATTCTTTGCCCAAACCGTCCCCCGGGAGGAAATTCATTCTCTTTATCAGGTTGACAACCTGAGAGCTCCCTACCAGACCACACTATTCGTTCACTATGGCCACATGGAACCCACTGAAAGGCTGATTGGAAATTGCAAGGACTGATACTTGATTATCGCTGGCTGCCTTGACTGTCACGACTTGGCCCTCATAAGGGATCTTGATCATCTGGTGGAGGATGGATGGAACCCCTCCAAGCTTGTGAAACTAGGGCCTCCCTAGCAGCACTGTAAAGTTGGCTGGTATAGGCAGAACGACAAACTCAGTTTCTATCTCAACTGGCCTGGTCCTCACTTATGCCTTAAAAGTCTCAGCAGCCTGCCTCTTTGAATTATCGTAGGCGGTGATGGTTAAGTCGGATCTGCTCAGCATGCTTTTATCTAAGCCAAAGGCCGGGAGCGCAACCAAGGGGCACACATTTATAGAGGAGCCGTCATCTACCATCACACAGGCGGTATGCTTGCCGTTGATCTGTGCCTTAATGTATAAAGGGCGATTGTGTTTTCGGTATTCTGGTGGCAAATCCGCATCAGAACAAACCAAATTTTCCCGGAGCTCCCTTTGACTAAACCCAGCAACTCAGACGGTGAGATGGTGGTGGCAACATTGGACTCACATAAGGCTTCCACCAACTTCTGTCTATGTGATGGAGATTGTCTTAACAAATCCCAGATGGATATCTGCGCCGTTGTCTTCTTCAGCTGTCTCATTAACCCATCCTCCTTGGGTTCCCTTTCTGTAGGCATAGGCATTGGATCTTGAGGCCTCTCTACCTTTGGAATCACCCTACCACTTTGGGTCACAGCTTGTACCTCTTGTACCTCCTCTTCATCCTCGGAATTCCACACATCCTCCGGCTCTTTGACTTCTTCGGCCTCGCTTCCACTAGTTAAATCCCAGCACTCTATCATGCCAACTTGAGGTTCCTCTTCACCAATCCCCTGTTCGAGACAAATAACAACCACATAGTCATTTCCATACAAGTCACTTAGCATATACCACTCTAAAAGGCTAGATCTTATCATAAAAACGGGCGGAGGAACAACATTATACCCAGCCTTCTTTTTCTTTTCCCTCTTCTCGGGGTCCGAAATCTATTTACTGTCGATAAGATCTTGGACTCTATCCCTCAAAGTTCTGCAGGAGTCAGTGAGATGGCCGGTGTGCTGGTGAAAAGCATAATACTGATCCCCCCTATGGTTTGGCTGGCCATGGTTCATAGCCGGCCTGGCTAGCAATGGCTGGAGCTTTCCTTCTTTCATCAGTTTCTCCAAAACCCAAGATAACGACCTTTCCAAATTCGAGTATTGTCTCTGGCTCGCATCAGTGGTTGAAACTTCCGCTGTTTTTCCCACTCTATTACTGCTGCTTCCGGCGCCACCCAACTTTCCTCCTCCTTGAGGCCCATAGTTCTTCCGAGTGAAATTATCATTGCTGGCCTTCCTTGCCAGATATTCTACTTCGGCTTCTATGGCGACATCTTTCAAGGATTCCCAATCTTTGAGCCCTTTCATCTTATGCCCTTCCCTCAAATACGGGCTCGCATTCCTGATGAACAATCCGATTTGATCCGAGGTGTCGGGTTTTACTCTTCATGTCCATAACTTGATTCCTCCATCGAGTAAGGTATTCATGGAAAGACTCACCAGACTTCTACTATAGTAGCTCAAGATCTTTTAGCATTGCTTCCATTCTATCGTACTGTCTCATAAATTCTCCCGTTAACAGATCCCAGTCTTCTTTTGACCTCCTATCCAATCCGTGGTACCAATCGACCGTCGGTCCTGTCAGACTAAGGTAGAAGTACTCCACCTTTTGTTTTTTAGTGAGCCCTGTGCCCTTTATGATCAGGGCATACTGCTTGATGTGTACCGAAGGATCCAAAGTACCGTCGAACTTTGGTAACTCTTCCTCACCCAGATCTAAGTCCTCGGGGATAACCCCTTTTCTGGCTGACAGCAGGCGCATGATAACCTCCATCTTTTCTTCCATCTTTCTTACAACATCGTCCTCTACCTTAGGGACTCTGCACCTCACAACTTGAGGGACTATTGGCTCATCTTCCTCTTCCTCCAAGAAGTCATCCATCGGATCTAAAATCCTAACCCTTCTCTGCTCAGCTAATCCCATCGCTCTAGGCTCAACGACTAGTTGTTACACAGTAACAGTTGGCATGGGAGTCTCCCCCACAATAGGTGTTTCAACTAGCTCAACAGCCGGAGCTATAGATAGCTGTCCAGCATTCAATGCCATCTGAGCGACAAGGTTACCTATCATAGCTAGCATCGTTCTTTCGAAGTCCTCAAACCTCTTGTCCAAATCATGTAGTGTCAAAGTACCCGAATCCTGCGGTAAATCTGCCATCACTGACCCAGAGGATTGTTCCGAATAAGAGTCTGAGTTACTATCCCAAACTGAACCCGGCGTAAGTGTAACCCTGATAGCCCAGCTACTGGATTTCTGACCAATCTTCCACTAGGATCCCTGGACCACTCGAATGGATCTATGATGGCTGAAAAAATCCTATTTGTTAGCATGATGCATGGATGGCATTAAGAATGCATGGTCGTGTTCATGCAGCATCCACAATCACATTCAAGTAAACAGATCCTTCTAACCTTATTTCTCCCACACACGGGGTAGTGCGGCCTCTTCCCTAGGTGGGCTTAGTCCATGGGTCAACAGGGGACCCTATGAACACACAAAGTGCACAGAGAAATACCGGCAACATAACACTCTTAATTTAAAGCACATGCATATGAGTTTTGGCCATTACATATTCAAACATTTCAATCTCATCAAGATGGGCCTATCGAGGCATGGAAGCCTTTGATAAGAGACCACTTAATTCACTTGATTTTGTCTAATATATAATGGCCCACACCACAAGCATTGTATTAAGGAGCATGTCACCTAATGGAAGTTTCTATTTGCCATTACATGAGCTTTGGTCATGGTGATGTTACTTTAGGGCTACCCAAGCATGGTTCCTACCAACGAGTCTAGCTCATCACGAGCATAGCGACCAGTTGGGTCTCCATTTGATATACCAAAAGGTACTAAGCTTGGGCTGGTGATTATCCTTAACACTTCCCTATAATGAGTGAAAGTAGGGTCGTTCTTCGGGAATGCACCGGGGTAAAATAAGGGACCAACTAGCGTAATTCTAAGGCTCTAAAATGATGCAATGCAATTTTCAAAAAGAAATAAAATTTTAAGTTTTAAAAATCCAATTATACATTTTAACCAAGACGCATTCAAAGCAAAGTCACGAGATCCCCAGTGGAGTCGCCACTGTGACGCGCGCTGAACCTAGCAAAGGCCCTTGTAACGAGACCCGCTTTTAGGGTTCGAGGGATTGATTCATGTCTTTTTGATCTTGGGTGCCATGAGACATCTTGGAATCCCTACCCAATAGAACATTGGGAAGTTCATCTGGCCTCATGGTACCTTTAGGCACCTTTGAGGTATTTTGGAGTAGCCACCCAATTTACAAGAAATTGGGAAAGGTCATCTAACCTCTACGGACTAAACCAGAGATGGTGTTCGGAACTTCACTCTTATTTATGTCTTGGTTAATTATAAATGAGTTTTTAAATTCATAAAATTCTATCTCTCATCTCACATGATTAATGCATTTAATTTAAAGCAAATCGCAAGCATTCGAAGGCAATAAATAAAAGCCATAAAGAAAACGGTAAATAAAGTGATAAAGAAAAGCAGTAAATACGCCAAGCACACAATTACAAGAGAAATTGGGACAGAATACAATCCCACATGAAAGAAAGCTAATTAAAATTGAAATGGAAATTAGGACAAAATATAATCCCAAGTAAAAGCTAAATATCATTGCCCCCAAAAATAATTAATTACAAGGGCCCACAAGATATATGAACATAAATTTGAAACAAACAAACAAAGTCAAACATAAAAAAATGATATACATAAATCGGAACATTCATTTGATTTAGGAACATTGGTTCCTTCACGCTCACTTAAAGAGGGATCGAAGAGTTGTTCGATTATTGGTTTGAAAACCGGGAAGAGTGATCCCATTTTAGAAAACTCAACTCTTCATTTTATTCGTGATATTTTACATTAATTGGCTAAAATGAGGGACATTGGTCCCAATTTTATTAGTAAGAATCCCGACTTAGTTATAAAATATTTTTGTGATTTTTTACCGCACATGCGCATGAAATGAAAACATTTTATTTGTAACCAAACACAAACACAAAACGTAGGGTAGGAAATATGTCACCCAAATGACGTGGTCTCCTACGCATAGTGACCCCTTCGTGTGGTCATGAGAATGCTCACATAAAGAAAACCACATTTAAATCTCAGACAAAAAATAACATTAAAAATATTAGTAATAATTCTGAAAATTAATCAAATAAAGACAAAATAAATATAAGACATGTTAATTTAATATGCAAGCAGTTTACATGCGAAGGGAATAAAATGAATCATGCAAAAACCCAAGGATAATAACCAAAAGGCAATGATGATGATGATGATGATAATAATAATAATAATAATAATAATAATAATAATAATAATAATAATAATAATAATAATAGTAAGAGAAATAGCATAATAATAATAATAATAATAATAATAATAATAATAATAATAATAATAATAATAATAATAATAATAATAGTGGTAGCATAATAATAATAATAAAGTAACCATAATAATAATAATAATAATAATAATAATAATAATAATAGTAATAGTAATAGTAATAGTAATATGGATGAAAATAATAGGGATGGCAATGTTAACAGCAAATGGCAAACGTGAACACCAAAACAACAATGACTAGGAATTAATAACAACAACAATGTTAACAACAGTGGTCAAAACAAAACTTAATAATATGTCCACAGTGACAATCACATTAAAACGCTTGAAATAAATGATGGACATGGTGATAATAACATGATAATAATAATAATATTAACAACAATAAATTATATACAAAAATAAATTAGAACGGGTCCAAAAATGTTTACCCTTAGAGTTTATGAGTCGGAAAAATGGTGCCTTGATCCATCCTCCTTATCGATTTTTGTGGTGATAAACACAAAGAAAATATAAGGATCTACGTTTTAAACAAATGAACTGAAGAAAATATTTTTAGAGGGATGATCCAAGACAAAAGGAAATTGATTTTCCCTGCTTAAATCAATCCCCGAATGAAAAATATTTTGCAGAAAAAACAAGAAGAAAAGAAGGTTAAAACTTGAAAATCTTAATATTTTGCTTTGAAAAAACTCTCGGCTGCTCTTTTTTTTGCTCTTGAGAGGAGACTCTTTCTCTCTTTTTTCTTTGGAAAATATGTAGCTCCCCTTGAAATGAAGACAAAGTCTCCATTTTGTTTCCCCGGTCTTTCCTCAAAATAGAAAAAGACAAAACATCTTTTATCTCATTGTCCCAAAAAAACATAAAATAATCAGATATTTTCAGTCTGAATTTTAACTTTCTTGCAAGTAAAAAGCGACTGCACAGGCATGACTGGGGGAGCAAGAGAGGCCCCATGTCACTTGAGTGGCATGCGGCCTTGGGACCGCATGTCATTCAAATGACATGAGGCCTTGAGGCCCAAGGCCGCATGTCATCCAAATGGCATGCGGCCTTGAGGCTGCATGCCATTTGTGATGCGGCCTCATGTGAGGCCGCACCTCACATGAGTGAGGTGTGGCCTCACGCAAGGCCACGCGTTTGGCCGCGACTGTATGCGGCACCCCCGGTGTGCTGCCATGGGCTATGCGCTTCGCGCGCACCGTGCTGTCGTGCGACTGCGGGCCACCGAAAGCCGCGAAACTAAAATAAAATAAAAAAAGAACATAAAATAAGATAAAAGTAGGAATAAAATGGAAATTTTTTTTTACATTTTTACTTTCGAAAAAAGGAAATTCTCGACAAGGAAAACATCATTTTTAACACCTTTGACTGTGAGCAAGTATCATTTTCATCATCGGGTAACCCTGATCTTGGACCGTCTCGGGACCCAGTGTCTACAGTACCCGAAGGTAAACTCACAATTCCACATAGGAATCCATATCGGACTCGAGAACACAAAGGTGCAAAACATACCAGCTCATAGCAATAAAGCCACTTTAGACAAATATTTGCATTCATACCAAAAGCTTATTCTCATACTTTCATGCAAGTCATTATATAAACTCATCAATCCATTACTTATTATTCGTTCCCGTTCTTTTATTCATTTAATGCCTGCTAAGTCTAGGGAGTGGATAATGAGTGAATATATCAGTACCCAGAGGCACAGGCAAAAGTAATTCCTTTCATTTTCTTTCAAAAATATTTTCACATTAGGGGATCTTAAACAAGATCCAAACATATTTAGGATCACGAGGACCCAAATGGGGACCTGATTAGGGTCCAGAACGCATTGGTCCTGCAACTAACAGAACTCTATAGGCATGCCTATCTATCCACAAATCGACTAACGCAGGCTATACATTTTAAATTCATCACATAATACTCATATCGTATTAATAATTTTTCTTTGTAATATGCATCATGTGACGCGCGCCGAACCCCGGGGCGCCCCGAAGACCCGCTTTTAGGGCTTTCGAGAGAGGTTCATTAAAACTTGTAACGAATTACAAGTGTATCTATGTTGGGCAACAAGGAGGTTTCTTGGAGTCGCCACCCAATAGAACATTGGGAAAGGTCATCTAGCCTCAGTGAGCCTAAGACGGCGCATTATATCCATTTTGGGCAAGCCAGAGGGATCTTGGAGACCTCATCCCAATAGAACATTGGAATGATCCTCTAACCCCGTGGAGCCTAGGATTATTCGAGTTGGGTCTTTTAGTGGGCAACAAGAGATATTTTGGAGGCCCATCCCAATGAAACATTGAGATGGTCCTCTAACCTTGTTGAGCCTAAGACTAGAGTGAGTCCGGGACTTCCCATTTATTCATACCTTGGTTAAGTTTATAATTGAGCTTTGAATTTAAAGTTTCATCCCATTTCTCATTCATTTTAATGCAGTGAAATTAAAGCTCAAATCGTCCATTCAAGGGAAGCGATAAATAAATAAAGCATAATTAAAGTAAAGTGCATGAAAATAAATTACAATAAAACTAGGGACGGAATACAACCCCCATTGTAAATAAAATACAAATCATGTATAAATCAGAATATTTGTTAAGAATGAGGACATTGGTCCTCGCATGTATACTTAAAAAAGCATTAAAGGTGATGGTAAATTTGGGTGTGAAAAACCAGGACATTGATCCCATTTTATTTAGGAAAAAATACCAAATTAATTAATAAAAATGGTTTAGTGACTTTCTTTCTAGCAGGTTTAAATAAACAATTTTACAAGAAAATTACATGGCAAAATAAATGGAAAAGCCAAATAAATAAAATATTACAAATGAAACAAATAAATACTTAATCCCAAACGAGCCTTCTGGATCTCCCCGTGTGCTCGCAAAAATTGCCCAAGAGGGAAAATGAGATATGAAATAATCATAAAACATAAATAAAATAATGTTAGTAATTGAATCAATTAAAATCAATTAAATATAAAATAAATGATAAATTAAAATAAAACAAGGTGATGTGAAAGAATGATAATTGAATTAAAATGTTAACAAATCAAAATAAATGAAAATATACATTAAATGATAAAAGAATTGAATGATTTAACTGGAATAAATAAAACATGTTAATGAGTTAATATGTAAAAATATGAACATGATAATAATAATGATGAATAATGAAAATAAATGAATGAATGAATAAATAGCAATGACAATGATAAAAGAATGATAAAAAATGAATAACAAAATAATGATAGCAATTAGATGAATGACATGGTTAATCGATATAATCACAATTAATATAAAATATTTACATGATAAAAATATCAATTAAAATGAATTTATTTAATTACATGTTAAAAATAATGATGAATTAAAGTAAAATAAATTAATTACATATTAGGAATTAAAAGTGAAGGATTTATATACCAACATGCCACATGCATATATGGAGGTAACATAAACGGGTTATAGGCTACCTACCTTTTATAGCACAGATACTTTAGCGGAAGCGATTACAAGGATCCCTTCTGGCATCATTAGTCTGGCTGATATCTACGAGCGGGATGATAGCAGCTCGTTCATAGTCTCAAAACCACTTGGAGAGCTAAAAACCGGCGAGAGGTGAAACCGACAGAGTTTCGGTATATGGAAGATATCTCACACTCTTTCTCAAAGGAAGAGCCTCCTATTTATAGGCATCCATCTCCCAAAGGAGATGAATTCTCCATAAATAGGAGCACTAACTCCCATTAGGGGAGTTACTCCCTTTAATTATAATTAAAGGGAAGGTTATGAGGGAGAGGAAAATCAAGGGACATAAACCTTTGATTTTCTCTAATTATGGAACTCTTTCCACTTTAGTAGGATTTCCAGACTGGTAAATATATTCCGGATCAACCCGAGAAGTCATGGGTGCATCCCGACTCCAACATCTCCCACTCGCACATGACTGAATGATTTTCAGTCGGGTTCTCCAGTTATACAGGTAGATAGACCGTGTGACCAGCATACATCGAGAGCACTAGTGCTATACACATGTTAGGGATATACAACATCTCGAAAAGATGAGATCCTCTTATACATGTATGCCAAAACCCTAGACCGCCTTCTCACATTCATTGTTTTAACTCATGATCTCATAAAATAATTTTCGTGTTCACTATTATATCTCTACTCATAGAAACCATAATAGGCATGCCGGTGAACCACGAAACAATTGAATGTGATCAAAAGGCTATCTTCCCCTCTTACTATATGCCATCCATCAAGATTTAGCTCGCTTTTCTAGTCAGGTCCGCCAGACCGAAATTATTCCATGGCCTCTTGGAAACTAACTAAGCTAGCCACACTGAATCATACTTCAGGGATAAGTTAAGGGTTCTAAGGGTCGAATTATGGTGGGGTCTCACAATAGGGAAAGTTGAGATCAATAATATTGACTTCCCATCCCTTGGTCACATAAGCACACATGGTATAAAACATGTGTTATGGTGTTCATTCCTTCCATTAAAGGAGCGCATGTCTTACATTTAAAAATGTATCTATATAACACCATACATAAGCATAAGGTTGCGATGCACCGAAGCACCCAACTTTAGTCCACTTACTTAAGGACTACTTCTGGCCTTTTTTAGACAGAATATGGTAGTTACATATAACTTACCATCGGATTCCTTATAATCCTTATTTGGATCTCAATCCAAAGCATACAACTTTATGTATGTCTTTATCTCACACCTTAACAAGACAAATCTTGTAATTTCTGCAAGACGACACTTTTATTTTGAACATGCTCTCTAGCATTCTCATATGTTCAAAAATTGCCTCATCTTAGTCTTTGCCAACTATTTGACAAAATTAAGGTAAACACCCTTGTGAGTGGGCTACTTCTCTATCCGACATGCTCAATCTCATATCAATAACGGTAAATATTTACACATAAATATTCATACTCATGTATTACCAACAATGAACTTTAGTTATTATTCGCAAATAATAACGTTAAGGGATTAAAAAAAAATATAACAGTACTAATTAAATTCTACGCAAACCTTTAGATCTAATGTGTTCCTCAAAACACATCTCTTATTACAGGTTTACTCAACTGATCTGCATGCGTAGAAACGTACTGTAAGTTCACTTCGCCTCGTGCAATAATACTTCTCATGTATTAATACTTAATGTCAATATGCTTAGCTTTACTATAAGCTATTAACGACTGACTATCACTGTAGACTGCCATCGGTACCTCTGAGGTAGTTACTCTTAAATGGCTCACAAACCATTTTAGCCACACTGTCTCTTATACTACAGCTGAGGAAGCGACAAATTCAGCTTCCATTGTTGATAGAGCTACACAGGTTTGTTTCTTGCTGCTCCATAAGATGGCACCCTTGCCAAGCAAGAATAAAAAACCTAAAGTGGATTTGCTCTAATCCGCATTGTTAGTGTAAGCCCTAGCCCCAATACATTGTAATAAAACACTTTAGTTAATAAATGAGGCATTTGTTTTATCCATTGTATTCCTGTGCATGTCAATTGATAGAACTATCCAAGAATGTTGTTTCAGTTTAAGTTATCATGTGTGAGGCACATGGTTGTAAGACCTTGAAACAAATGAGACTTCATTCTAAATATCCCTAGTCAGTCATTGTTATGGGAATAACAAATGAATTAAGACTAGTATGCTCTCTCTGATTAGTTGAGTTCTGTCTTACGGATCATAAGGACAAAAGTGTCAATCAGAGATCATAGATACATGTTTGTAACATGGTATTTGGATACGATCCACACATGAGAACACTACATGGTACAAGTCATAAGTGTTCCTCATATGCAAGTTTTGTATCGGAGTTCTTAGACCTAAAATCTCTATGAAACTCTTTATGAATTACTGTGTACTTTGACATACACCTAACGTGCTCGTAACTGAGTGACAAGTATGGGTATGCTTGGGTATGCATTGATTCATGTTAGAGAGCATGAGAGAAGTGAAGGGATTACCCCTCTCTATAAGAGAGAAAATATCATCGGCCACTTGATCAGTGAACTGAGAAGTGTATGGCCATACCGAGATGTAATAATGTGCAATCATTATTTATCTGAGAAGTTCAGTGTCACTGGAATATCAAGAAAGGAATTAACTTACACATGAGGATGACTTATTCCATGCCTTATGTTAATTCTGATATTTATGGGTAAGGGAATATATAAAATTGCATTAGGTCACTAAATGCCAATTGCATTTTCATTTAATTTGGAATGCTATAATATCTTGCTAGAGAATATATATAGCCTTTGAATTAATTTTTAATTCATTGCCAATATTAAATGGACCTATAGGATCGCACACAAAGCATTGGGCTTAAAATACTTGAATAAAGTATTGAGCATTAATTTAGGCTTTTAATTTAAGTCAAATTAATGTATATGTAATGGGTATTTAATTGCTAATGGACCTTGGTCCATGAGAGAGGAAATTCGGCCCACATAGGTTTAATTTCAATTAATTAATTATGTTGTATTAATTAATTTAATTGAGTATTAAATCCTAAGATATTTAAGTCAAACTAAATCACTTAATAATGGGATGACCTAGCCGAAATTCCAAAGGATATATACCATGGGAATTTCAGCACATGTTAAATGGTAAGTGATTAGTTTGATTAATACATCTTAAGGTTTTATTTCAAATCAATTTGAATTTTAAATTCAAAAGGGATTGAGCTAATATTTACTACTGATCTTTAGGAAGTGTTTAAGGTTGAATTAACTATCTCAAGGTAGGAAAATTCGGATTAAAGACTTGCCATAAGGAGGGGTATATATTAGATAAGAATAAAACCCTAAGAGAGAAGAAAAAGAGTGGTGGCTAGGTTTTGCGTGAAACATCTCTCTCTCTCTCATTTTTTTTCTTCTTGGCCGAAATACACAAGGAGAAGGATTCTTCCTTGCTTGCTTGTGACTTTGAGCATTGATTACACATAGTAGAAGGACAAGATCAAGTCTTGTGGCTTCAAACTAATTCCATTACACAATACATATTTAGTAAGCTAGCACTTTCGGTTTTGAGTCGTCTTTGCGAGTGTGTGTGTGAGAATAGAGAGGAGTGGCGAAAAAGGCTGTTCCTTGGCATTGGTGGTGAACATCTAAGGTGGACAAGATCATCTAAATTGCTGGTCATCATCAAATTCAATTTGAAAGGCATCTAAAGTTGTAAGTTATTAAAACCCTAAAATTGCATGTTTCCGATTCTTGTCATGGAATTGTTTGGCATGTATGATCAAATTTTTTTGTTTTCCGCTGCGTGATCATCATACACATACCATGACATATTCCATCACGCATCTCCTGCCCAAACAATATCTCTGCATTCTCTTAATCGCAGACCCTTGTCTCAAAAATACAGAGAATAATCAGCTGTACTTTTGAGGTAGTTAAGTATCCTTTCAACTGCTTTTCAATGTGCTTCGCCTAGGTTAAATTGATATCTGCTTACTATGTCCACTGCATAGCATATATCATATCTTGTATGCAATATTGCATACATAAGATTACCCACAGCACTAGCATATGGAACATTTCTCATACATTCCATCTCTTTCGGCATCTTAGAACATATCTTTTTGCTGAGAAACTGATTCTTAGCAACAGGGGTATCAATGGGCTTGCAGTTTTGCATATTAAATCATTCAATGTCTTTGTTGATATATTTCTCTTAAGAAAAGAACAACAACCTTCTCGAATGATCTCTTGAAATCTTAACTTCAAAAATATAATATGCTAGACCCATATCAAAGTTGGACAATAACCATTCTTTGATTTTATTCACGTACCTTTTGTCATTTCCTGCTATCAATATGTCGTCTACATACAATGTTAAAATGACAAAAAAAATTTTAGAGCTTTTCTTATAGACATAATGGTCCTTACCAATTATGTTGAATACATTCGACATGATCGTATGATGAAGTCTCATGTACCATTATGTAGCAGACTACTTAAGGCAATAGATTGAACTCATCAATCAACAAACCTTATATTTGCTGCCTTTTCTGATGAAACCTATAGGTTGTTCCATCCATTTCTCCATTGAGAAAAGCAGCCTTTCCATCCATTTGATAAAACTCTAGGTTCAAACTTGCCACTATATTGTGAATTAACCGTGTCGACGTAAATCTTACAACAGATGAGAAGGTCTACTCATAGTCAACCTCTTCCTATTGTTTAAACCCCTTAGCGACTAGCCGAGTCTTATATCTTTCGATACCTCTATCAGTCTTTCGCTTTACTTTGAAAATACATTTATTCTCAATTTGTGTCCTTTTGACAGATCAACAAGTTCTCAAACTCAGTTTGATCTCACTGATGCCTTTTCTTCCATTGCTTTAATCCATTTTCCTTAGATGGGAATGAAAATGCTCCCACTGGAACCTTGTTCCCTTACTCCCATTGGAGTTAGGAATACCAGAGTTAGGAATACCATAGTTTTTACTCCCACTGGAGTTGACTCCCATTTAAATCAGGATCTCGAACATCCGAATCATTTGGAGGACGAAAGCCTTGGCCTTTTTCCTCTAATTTCCTCCCACTCGGATGGAGTGATCCTAATATTTTTTCCCTGAAATTAATATAAAATGAAATCTTAATTTACTTCGCCCAACTTTGGAAATTTATTCTCTAAGAGTATAATGACTTGTGATCTGAATTCTGTCACTGTGCCATTTTCTTGCTCACCCATGAAAATGTATCCTTTTGATACTTTAGAATATCTCACATAGATACTCTTTCTATCTCTTGGTTCCAATTAACCAATTTTACATGAGGTATCATGGATGTAAACATCACAACCCTAAGGTTGTAAATGGCTTAAGTCAGCTTGTCGACCAGTTCACAACTCATAAGCTATAGATGTGACAGAGATAGAAGGCACTTGGTTTAAAAACATATGTGGCAGTCAATAAATTATGTCCCCGATAGGAGATTGGCAAATCTGCCTCTGCCATCATAGATCTAACCATATCTAGGAAAGTCCTATTTCTCCTTTTCGCAACACCGTTTTGTTGTGAATTTCTATAATGAACAACTGATGTTCAATCACTTTTCATCGCATGAAGCTTTAAATTTATCTGTAGGATATCACCGACCTCTGTCAGTTGTTAAAGCTTTGATCCTTTTATCTAATCGATTCTCAACTAACTTCATAAAAGTCTTGAAGCAACACAATACTTCTGGCTAGTGAGCAATCAAATTGAAATGACCATACCTAGTATAGTCATCTATAAAAAGTGATGAAATAGTAGGCCCCATGCCTTGCCCTCACATTCATTTGACCACATTCATCAGAATGAACTAACTGTAATAGAAATTTGGCTCTAGTTCTTTTATCGAATGATTTTCTCATTATTTTCCTCAAATAGTCATGGTACACATCCATAACAATGAAATCATTCAGTATTTAACCAGAACCATCATAATCATCATTTAAGTATAAGCATATACCGTTATCCTCAAAACATAAATTGAAAACAAATTTCAATAAAGTAAGAACAGAAACAGAACTCTTAACAAAGGTATCTTGATCCCTTATTACATGATCCTTTACTCTTGAATCTATCACTCACAAAGAATGAAATTCTAAGCTGGATACACAAATTTCACTCTCTCTTGAGTCAAGATATTGTATATGTTTGGGCACAGTGCAACCTCTTACATAGTGACCTTTCAGTTGGAAATTAAAATATTTCACTCTTGAAAACGTTTACCGTCTTTTTGCCTTTGGACCTCTTAAAATTCTGTTCTTTCTTTGCTTTTTAGGGCTATTGAGCCTTTTTCCTTATCCTACTTTTGAAGCTTCTTATCTTGTTCTAGTTAGAACTCATTTCACCAGAATAATACTGTGCCATATGCACAATGACATTGACCTTAATCAATGCCAAATAGTCCTATCCAAGCTTCAAATGACAAACGACATCCTCAAATGTCTCAATGCTTGTCCATTTGAGTTAGTTGCATCTTTATATGCTCCTAACTTTTGGGTAAGGAACGGATAACAGTTAGAACCTATTGCTCATCAGTCAACTTATGATCAACCTCACTAAGCTTACTAATCATTTTTATCTCTCATAGATGTTTTTGCATCGAACAATCAAACTTCTTCTAATAAGTTTCAAATTTGATCACTACTGATTAAAAAACATAGTTAGAGACATACCTCTAAACTTTTCTCGCAAAGCGATTCACGGATCCATTGCCTTTTGATACTTTACTGAACTACTTAGTGAGTTCAATCTATTGCACTTAGCAAGATGACACGAGCAATGAAATTCTTCTTTTTCTATGCCACATAGGCATTACGGTCTCGCCTATACTGTGATGTAGTGCCATTTTTAGGTTCAGCCATAACCGAACTTAAGGGTCTAATAGCCTCTTGCTCTTCAAGTACACACTGGATTTTCATACTCCAGATTTCACAATCGTCACCATTTATCTTAACATCTTTATTAAGTTTTTACAACAATTGAATTGGAAGCAATACTTATTAAGATCCTCTGATCTCAAATGGAACAAAAAATGCACAATTTTAAAGGAGATAAGGCAATACATGCTATTTACTATGCATCTAAAATAATAACCCAGTAAAGTTTTCTATCAGGCTTCAATTCGAAAAGGCTACTAATAGTATCTAATTACCCTCTAGGTCCTAATATCCAACCTTACAAGTTAAAATTTCATGCATAATAAATCTAAATTATTGGATCATTAAGTTCTCAAACTTAAGAAGGGGATAATATTGGTTTAAATTTATTAAGCCTCCACTTAATAAACATACAATCATTTTACTCAAAAAATAATGCAAGGCAATTAACAGTTAAATAAATACATTTATTATAAAGTTAAATGCTATCATAATAAATAAACTCATTCATTCAACCAATATAAAAAAATCCAATAATCCAAAATATGACACTCATGTCAAAATAACAATAGGGAACTTAAATCCTCTTTTTAATAAAATCAAACGCTAACCAAGATTGACACTCATGTCAACTAATTTATAAGTCTAGATTTTCACAAAATCTTTCTTGACACTGGGACTGATTCTTTGACCATCTTCATTAATTCATCAGGTAACTCATAAGTTTGTTGATGAAGCCATAGACGATGCACATTACGTCCGCTTCTCAATTTCATCACAGATGTGGTGTTGCTCCTCAACACTCCTCTTTTGGCAACTGTAGACAAAAAGTGGATGATAAATTTTCTATAAATTCTATCTCCAATATACCAGGTAGTTTCCAATAACTCCCTGAGTTCTGGATGATACACAAAGGAGTCAGTCAACGCTTTGATCAGAACTCTATCATCCTTTCCCATACTTAAACCACCTAACCAAATGCACTCCTGCATTTCTTCATGCATAAACATTATGTGATGCACTATTGCATCAATGTCATCAGCTCGGATCTTCCTTCGCATTCTTATGTTGCTTACTAAATGCACTTTTGCATTTCTTAAAGCAATCTCAAACGGAGTGCGAGGAACAATCGGAGTCCTTATCATCACCATTTCTGTAACACATCACAGAAATAAAAAGGTAGTTAATACACTCATGTATAAACATATATAATTGAAACTCATTTCAACCAATAATAAGGACAGATCAACAAAAATTTTCAAAAATATTTTTTCAAAATAATTTAAAAGCAGAAAACACACTTTTCATAATTTTTTATAATATTTTTAATAATTTAAAAATAAGAATTTATTTTCTGGTCATCAAAAAATTCTGGAAAAATGACCAAAAAATCAGAAAAATTTTGAAAAATGGTTTCGCAAAAAACCGGAGCTGATTTGGTGGTCGGAGGAGGCTGCACGCGCTCACACGCACCGCCAGGGGAGGGAGTCACGCGCCCTCACGTGCCCACGCGCGCACCCCTTCTGCCCCCCCACGTGGCACGACCCTACTGTGCCACGTGTCACGTTATGGTTGGTCCACGTGTCTGCCACATGGCAGAGGTGGACACGTCAGCGTCCACGTGGCACGACACCTGTCCGCCACGTTGCAATTACCCATTGGTCCACGTGGCGACAGTGACATGTCACTGCACTGACATGGCATGACATGTAGCACGATCCCATTCGTCCATGTGTCACCCCCGAAGTGGTCCACGTGGTGCCTACGTGGAAGCTGGTGGACCCTGTCTGCCACGTGGCATGACCTGGGTCAGCCACGTGGCCGAATCCCATTGGGCCACGTGTCCACAGTTGTGGACCCGTGTTGCATACGTGTGGGCCACCGCCCACGCGCACGCGCCCTTCATCTTGGGGCACGTGCAAGCCATGCACCGCCTTCCTGACGGATTCTGGTCTCCGAATTTTTTCCGGTGGGGGGTTTTTGGGGTCTGTGATTTCAATGGTATGGTCAAAAATTACAAATCTCAATTTTAAGTCTAACGTTTTGAATATCCATATTTATCCCCTCAATTTACGGTACATATACACGTATTTTTTGACCCAAAAAATATATAGAAATATATATTTTAACACGAAATAAATATATATCGGGTTCATGCATCCTAGATCCACTAATTTTACACATAAAATTTTAGATCCATTTTTTAGCCACATGCCAGGATGCCAAAATTATTGGCTCTGATACCAATGAAGGATTTATATACCAACATGCCACATGCATATATGGAGGTAACATAAACGGGTTATATGCTACCTACCTCTTGTAGCGTAGATACTTTGGCGGAAGCGATTACAAGGATCCCTTCTGGCATCACTGGTCTGGCTGATATCCACGAGCGGGATGATAGCAGCTCGTTCATAGTCTAAAAACTACTTGGAGAGCTAAAAATCGGTGAGAGGTGAAACCGACAGAGTTTCGGTATATGGAAGATATCTCACACTCTTTCTCAAAGGAAGAGCCTCCTATTTATAGGCATCCATCTCCCAAAGGAGTTGAATGCTCCATAAATAGGAGCACTAACTCCCATTAGGGGAGTTACTCCCTTTAATTATAATTAAAGGGAAGGTTATGAGGGAGAGGAAAATCAAGGGACATAAACCTTTGATTTTCTCTAATTATGGAACTCTTTCCACTTTAGTAGGATTTTCGGACTGGTAAATATATTCCGGATCAACCCGAGAAGTCATGGGCGCATCCCGACTCCAATAAAAAGAAATCAATATTCACATGAACGAGAATAAAATGATATATAAACATATTAAATAAAACAAATAAAATAAATGAATGAATGAAAATAACAAAAATATACATGAATAAATTAAATATGAACAGAAATAAAATAAAACAAAAGCGTCAAGCCCGTAATGTTTACCCTCAGAGTTTCGGATTCGATTAAGGTAAAAATGATATTGATTTCCTTATTCTTGATTTGCAAGATTAGAATTGAAATATGAGAATGTTGGAATTTTATTCCAAGAAAAAAGATTTAAAAAATGATCAAAAATTCTTTAGGAACAAAGAATTAATTTCTTTGCCTAAAGAATATACTATTGATCAAAAAAGGATTTTATTGATTAAAGAATAAAAAATGATCCCAAGAACAAGCAATTATTTGTTTGTCTCAAGAAGTAAAACATAAAAAAAAATCTTATTTTTAGAAAATCAAATGAAAAATTTGATTTTGATAACAAACAATTATTTTTTTTGTCTTAAAATTAACTTTTCATCAAAAAGAGATTCAAAAGAAAATCAATGGAAAAAATTTTATTGAACACAAATAAAAGGTTAAAAAAAGAATTTTGATAACAAATAATTGTTGTGTTTGTCTCAAAAATTTAATCAAACAACAAAACTCCTTCTAAATATATGTTTAGAAGAAATTATGTTGGAAAAAGAATGAGAGATGAACTGAATTTTTTGTTCTTTTTGGTGGGAAAAAAAATCTGGAATTTTTAGAGAGAAATTGAGAGGAAGAAGAAGAGAAAACCTAAAAAATAAACCCTAAAAAATATACCCCCTTTCTCTTTTAATCTTTTTCTTTTTATATGAAGAAAATAGGAAAATAAAAATAATTAAAAGGGTAAGACCTAATTAAATTAGATATTAACAATTTTAAATTTTAAAAATTGAAACAAACCTGAAAATCCCTTAAAAAGTGATAAAAATTCGAATTTTGTGGAAAAAAATTGGAAAATTTGATTTTTGGGGCGAAAATGGCCATTTTGCTGTGGATAGGGGCTACCGACGCCCGTTGGCCCGCCCGACGGGTGTCCGTAGCGCACGTTGGGCGAGAGTGCTCGATGACGCTGAGCACGGCGCACGCGAACAATCCTGCGTCGCGCACGCGCTGCACGTCGAGCGTCGCGTGATGGCGCTCCCCGTGCCGCAGCGCACGCGCGCGCTGCCGCAAGGCGCCGACGCTCGAAATTTTTTTTTTATTATTGTTAAAAATTAACTAAAAATACTACAATTTCTAAACCCTATTTTTCAAATCTAATTTTCAAAATATTTTTTATTATTTTTTTACTTTTTCACTCTAAAATGAAAATTTAAACAGGAAATCACCACTTTCAACCTTTTTGCCTGTGACAAGGCATCTTATCATCATTGGATAACTCTGATCTGAGCTGCCTTAGGACCCGGTGTCTACAATTGCCCCCAATTTTGGGGAAACTAGTGCACTAGTGCCTAGATGAGCCAAAATTCATAGAAGAAGGAAAGAGATGCGTACCTGAGGCAGCCCTTACCTTTTTGCTGTGTGGAATGTTGCGACTTGTTGCCGTTGAGCTGTAACTCTATCAGACTGTGGCTCATTTGCAATCTTTTCTATCGCATTATCCCGCTCGTCTTCGGTCGGCTTGCACGGCGTGAGGTGAAGTGTTGTCTAACTGCATCCTCTGTCGCGATCTATTCTATTGCTGTCCCCCACTAACCTCATCTCGGTCTGCACGGCGGCTGGTCTGTCCCGCTGGCCTCATCTCGGCCTGCGCGGTGTAAGGTGAAGTGTTGTCTAACTGCATCCTCTGTTGCGATCTGTTCTATTGCTGGTGATCCACTAGCCTCGTCCCAGCTTGCACGGTGTGAGGTGAAGTGTTGTCTAACTGCATCCTCTGTTGCGATCTGTTCTATCGCTGGTGTCCCGCTAGCCTCGTCCCGGCCTGCACGGTGTGAGGTGAAGTGTTGTCTAACTACATCCTCTATTGTGATCTGTTCTATCACTGCTGTCCCGCTAACCTCGTCTCGATCTGCATGGTGGCTAGTCTGCCCCGCTGGCCTCATCTTGGCATGCACGGTGTGAGGTGCAGTGTCTCTAACTCCAACCTCTGTTGCGATCTGTTCTATCGCTGGTGTTTATCTTGAACCTCTTCTTTTTTTCCTGCAAAAAGGGAAAAGCAAATGTGCAGGGTATATAAAAGAGATGTATACCTGTGGCAGTACATGCCTGTTGGGGGCGTTGTCAGGCGTGTGCCCCCTGAAGGACGGTTAGTTGTTCCCTAGACCAATTCTTTTATCATCTCCATCGGGGTCTCTTTATTGGGAAGACCTGTGTGTCTCTTAAGAGGGCTCTGTGCTCGCAAGGAGATTTTGAAAATTTGTGCTCACTGAGAGGCTTGAATGCTCACTGAGAGGCTTTGACGCTCACAGAGAGACTTTGACGCTCACCGAGAGACTTTGACGCTCACTGAGAGACTTTGATTTTGAGCCTCCAGAGAGGAAATTATATTTGAGCCTCCAGAGAGGAAATTGGATTTGAGGTTTTGGTTGCTTGCCCACAGGATAGGTTTCCATGTCTTTGGCGACCTTTAAAATGATTTTTTTTTTGTTTATTTTTTATTTTTTATTTTTTTTAAGTTTTTGGGATTCTTACATTTTGGATGTATTTGAATTTTTACAGTACATTGGATTTTCAAGGCCTTGAAAATATCTTCTTTTTTTTGTCGTCTTTTTATTTGAGAATTTGTATTCTTTGTGTTTCTTTTGCATTTGGATTTTGTACACTTATTGTGCGATGTGCGTGAGCATGCCTCTTATGACAGGGAAACTTACCTGGTGGCTCCCGACATGGCATGCATGAATCTGACAATGTTAAGCTGAGCTCATCTCTTGGATCATCTTTAAGCATGAGGTCTATTTGGACCCTTCATCTGAGCCATGTACATATACAAAACATTGTGCGCATGTATAGAATCATGTGTGTGCAATATACATACATTTGAATCCGGATTTTGTATGCTTTGTGTGAGGTGTGTGAGCGTACATCTTATGACAGAGAAACTTACCTATTCGCTCCCGGCATGGTGTGCATGGAGAGGCTTATTCTTTTCCCTCTTGGGAGCAGATCCTTGAGATTCCATTCTTGTGAGGGCTTTATCTTGATCCGATTGTTCAGCATGGATGAGCGCCGATGTAGATTCAAAACTGTACCTTGGCTCACTTTTGCGTCTGATTTGCCTCCGACTAAAGTATGTGTGGATAGTTCGGCTTCTCAAAGGATCTTATTTTTTATAGATTTGTGTGATTCTGGATTGCCCTGAGCATGGTGTGTCCGGATAGGCTTGTCCTTGTGGGCGTTCCACCTCTGTAGATACGCTCTTGATTTTATGTTGGATACAGTGGCTGATAATGTTGAGCTGAATCCGTCCTTTGGATCATCCTTGATCATGAGGTTTATTCGAACCTTTCCCTTTGAGTCATGTACACAACAATATATATAAAAGATTGTGTGTGTATGGAATAATGTGTGTGAAATATACATACAAAACTATATATAAGAAACACGTGCAAAGGATTAATGCACAAGAATTGTGTGTGCATATCTATACGTGTAAAAGACTGAATGCACGTGACATGCATGTGACATGCAAAAATGAATAGACCACATCCCAGGTGGTTAAGGGATTCGTTGAGGGTACTGCTCGGCTGCTCACATTGTCTGATGCCCCCCAAGGATCTAGAAAAGCATTGTCTTGGTTTTACGAACTCTGACCCATAATCTTTTTAAGGAGAACTGACTCGTGCGCATCTTTGCCCCCCGATCAATGAGTATTTTTGCCCCAGGACTCTGAATCAAGTTCTGCCTAAAGGGAAGACATTCGGAGCAATGCCGCCTTATCACTCCAGGCGTCAAAGGTCATTGTTTTAAAGGTAGTGCGTCCCTTGTGGATTTTCACACTAGCTTTTCTTAGTGGGAAATGCGTCCCTTTGGGGATTTTCACATAATCCTGTGCCTAATTTTTTCCTGGAATGGACCCAACCTAATCCAGCAGCTTTTATTCATTTTCATTTTTTGAAGGACAGACTGCCTGTTCCCAGGTTTTCACCTTGCCCTTTGGCCTAACTTTTGCTTAGAGAGCCAGTCACGGTTTTCATCTCTAACGGCCTTCTTTTTTTTTTTCTTAAGAGACTCTCTTGCCTTTTAGGTACGGCTGTAAGAAAATTTGAAGCTACTATCAAAGCCTCTTCTTAGGGTAATCAGCAGTTATTCTCTGAGGCATTTCTCTCTAGGCATCAGTTGCATTCCTTTAACTTTCTGGATGAATGTGTTGCCAGATTAGGTGAGGTAGCGAATGAGGATCGGGTTCCTTAAGGCTTCATGAGGCTGCTTTTTACATTACCACCCATTGTGCTCGATAGTTCAGAGGGATTAATGATGTAGTGAGGCATCCCTATCTTTCCAAGGTGGATCTTTATCTTCGGCTCTTACCTCCAAACATCACGGCCTCTAGGCGAGCTGTCGATGAAGACTATTATGCTATCTATCGGGGGTCATTCTTTCACTCCCACTAATGCATTCAAGAGATAGGTGCTTAGTCCCGCAATCGATACTAGAACTCATCGACTTAGACATTCAGATGGTAAGAGCAGGAGTAGAGTGTGCTCATTTAGATTTCATGCATTCAGGAATGAACGATGTTTCTCTTTTATAAATGAACTAGAAAATAATGAACACATGTATTTGCAAAGATTGTGTACATTCCGGTATGATTTCTCTATACATGATCATTATCTAACATCAATTCAAAATGCAAAACTACATCTAATCTTAGAGTAGATCCTGTAAGCATCAAACTCCTATCTCCAATCAGCCCTCTCGGGTTTTCTTGATTGGACATTTTCTCTCCAGCCTCTAATTTTTGCCCAGGGTGCCTTTTTTCGGTTTTCACCCTGACGAGGCATTCATTTTTAGCAAGGCCGCCTTTTTTCGATTTTCGACCCGTGGGGCTTTTATTCTCTTCTTTTGATTTTTAGTCTTTAGCCATGGACCTCCTTGAGTTAGTTGGTATTGATCGGTTCTTTGAAGTTATCTTCATCACTGTCTGTTGGAAACTCTGCTCCCTTGGACAATAACCTCCCAAGAACAAATAGGCCTTCCTGCACTGGTTTGAACTTGCCTCATTTGTCTGGAACATTTGGACTCACTTGCCTAAAGATTAAATCACCCTCCTTCAATGGTGCTTTCTGTCTTTCTTCCAGGATGATCGAGCAGAGTGTCTTCTGATAGACCTGACTGTGGTAATAATCCCATGACCAGTCCTTGTCTAATGTGTTTGATTGCTGCTGCCATTACTGCGCCCTGTCGGCTTTTAAAATCTGAGCTTCCATGACTATCCTTAAAGTTTTGCGCTCCACTTTGAACGACCATACTGCTTCTGCCCCCTATATATTGAGAACTTGGAGGTGACTCTTGTAGAGGTTCCAATGGTGGTTTTCTAGCCTCAAAGCATAAAAGGTCATTTCTCTACCCAATCCTTGTAGTTTCGAGCCATCTTGATCAAGATCTTCTTATTAGCAGTCTCTCCTGCCTTATTGGTTTGAAGGCAATACAGGGAAGACTTGTGGTCTTTAATGTCATACCCCTGTAGCAACTTCCTGGCCTTAGCCATAAATCGTCCTTCTGTCTTTGAACCCTGCGTGGTGTGGGAGGCCATATCGATATATTGGATTTCCTTTGATGACCTTGTCCGTTGGAGGCCATAGGGTACACCTCCCTATGATGTCTATTCTTATGCTCTAGCAACCCGTGTCCATTGTAAGTCAATATAATTCTTGTGGTCCTTTTTGGAAGTCAAGAAAAATGGGCAAAGTACGGGTATGTGTAGATCAACGGGATTTGAACAAAACTTGCCCCCCATGATGATTTTCCGATCTACATATTGATTTTTTTATTTTTCTCTTCTTATGTTTTTTTTTTTGTATTTTATTTTCCTCTTTTTTAATTGTTCTTTTTTTTTGTTCTTTTTTTTTTGTTCTTTTTGTTCTTCTGAGGATAAGCTTTGTTCAAATCCTAATAGTTTACACATACACGCACTCCTCCTCTTCTCGATTTGGGATGACATCGACCAACTAAGTCGGGCATTGAACCTCGACTAAACATTTTGGCTTCATTTTTGCTTGTGGATTCCTCCTTTTGATCTTTTTCGCCCCTTCCAACTTCAATCTTCTGAGCTTCTGTGTGAATGGTCCATGATTGTGATATGCTAGCCTAGTGTGTTTGACGACTTCATGATCATCTCCCGACATGTCTTCCTAGGTCCAAGCAAAGACTTTTTTACCTTTTGTTTTAATTCTCTCAAATTTTGATCTCTCTTCAGAAGTTATAACAGATGCTATCAAGATTTTCTTTGGGTTCTCCCAAAGTTTTTGAGATTAAATGGAGTAGCATCAATTGAATCAATGTCAAATATGAATAAGTCATGATGATTATGCACAGTGAAATCATAAGAGACATAACACAAGTAAGCAAAAACGTTCATGTCACACCCCAACCTATACCATGGAGACTTCTCCGAGAATTAGAGGGAGAAGGATCCAGATAGGTAGGAGTGTCACATCCCACTAGTACAAATAAAGAAAACATCGCATACAAAGTAACATATCAAGGATAAATCAAGCTCGGAAAGAAAGAAGAGTGATACTGAACAAAATGAATACTTTTATTAATATACATAAAAGAGGTCTTTACATTTTGTAACAGACACAACAAAACAAATATATAAAAGCCCAAGGTACACTGTTCCAATGGGCTAACAAAACATTATATCTATTACAAAAGAAAGGAAAGCCTATACTACAAAACTTCAATCTCTAGTTGCGTTGGCCTTCCCGATGCGACACGCCCAAACCATGCGTACCAAAACCTTCCACACCTGCACGGATAAACACCCGTGCTAAGCGGAATCGCTTAGTGGGGAAAACACAAATGCATAACCGCCACTCACAGTGACGACAACAGAAAGCACATGATAATGATACAAATTATAGATATAGAATCATACATAATTAATTCAATTACTTATATTATCATCCAATGTTCTTGTACACAGACACACTAACACCCGCTTAATCATAAAGAGTGGATAACGAGTACACATAGATACTTGAGAGTATCAATATCGTATTATAAACACATAGATACCCGAAGGTATCAAATCATTCTTTTTATTTTTGTTCCAAATTATTTTCATATAGAATCTTAAGAAAGATTCAAACAGAAGGATCGCGAGGATCCGATCGGGGGACCTGATCAGGGTCCAAAATCGTACACATAGCTGCAGCAACACATAACTCTATTAGGCATGCCTAACTATCCACTTTCCGATATTAGCAGGTTATACGAAATCTTGTCAAATTAACATACATATTATTCATTTAAATAGGTATTCAAGGCTTTAATAAAAGAGTGCATGCAAAAGAAATCAAGTCATTAAGCAAAAAGGAGAAGAAATCAAGTTTGGAAGTCACGTCTGTCGCGCTCGCGACAGAAGCCAAAATACACCTCCCCGCCTCGTCTCGCGATCGCGAGTAACCTCGTGCTCGTGAGAGGACGTAGGTGCTGCTCTCTGTCGCGCTCGCGACAGAAGAGAGCCTTGCACAAGTTTGGAGCTTCGAGTACTCTGTCGCGCTCGCGACAGAGAGCTCCCTTCGAGCTCCTCGGCACGACACCTCTCGCGCCGACGCGAGGGCTGAAACCTCCGCGCTCTGTCGCGCTCGCAACAGATACAGGTTTTTCAGCTCTTACGCCCAAATCTGCAGAATTCTTACACTAAACACATTCAAACTTCCAAAATTGATTCTAAACCTCAAAATTAAGCAACACAAGCATCAATAACTCATAATATAATTAAAACCCAGCTTTATCCCCATTCATCTTAATTAAATCAAGCCAAATGCATGCCCAATTCCACGAAATTCCAAAACAGTATATTTAACAACAATTGCAATTATTCACCTGATTTCTTGCAAATCCTTCAATAATATTCATTCTCTAGCACCACATATCATGCTAATTTCACTTCAAGCTATACATATTCAATTCGTAACTCTAATCAAAGCTAAAAGTGCCAAAACCCAACTTAAATCACAAATACACATATGAAAAAAATGTTCCCAAACCTTATCTCCTCTGCTCCTACTCGTGAGTTCTGCTCCCGCTAGCGATTTCTTTCCCTTTTTTCGGTCTAGGAGACTCCTCTGAACCACAAACCCACAACAACTAAGATCAATTTTACAACAACCCACACATATACATATATAATTATAAAACCTAGAGAAGAGGAAGAAGAAAATCTAAGACATCGCTAACCCATACTCACCTTTTGAGCTTCAAATTTACAAGCTAAACAACCCAAACTACTCAAGGAAAGGAGAGGGAGCAAGATCGGGCCAAGAAAAGAAGGAACAAAGAAGAAGAAAGAAGAAAAGGAGAGAATAGCGTGAAGGAGGGAAGAAGAACGGGAATCAAAAGGGAATGGCTGTCCTCTCTCTCTCTCTCACCAAACCCATTAAATGCTAACTTATCTTTTATGCCACATGTCACTCTCCTCATAAGCCAATTGCCCCATAACACACCCTACTCCCATATACTACTATACACACTAAGTTATCTCTTGTTCACACCCTACTTCCATATACCCACTCATACACTAGCCTATCTCCTCTTCTCATACTAATACACATACAAACTCATAAATTAAATAAATAATCCCAATTAACATATACATGCAACACATAAAAAAAATATACACACATACAGACACGGACAGGCTCAAACTACTGGGGTGGTTTTGGGGTGTTACAATACTCCCCCACTTAACAGAATTTCGTCCTCGAAATTCTTACCTGCTTCAAACAACTGAGGGTATTGCAATCTCATAGCTTCCTCTGGTTCCCATGTGGCTTCTTCAATACCGTGATGTTGCCATAAGACCTTAACCAAAGGTATCTGCTTACCCCGGAGCTGTCTGATGTCCTTATCCAAAATCTTTTTCGGTTCTTCATCATAAGAAAAGTCTGGCTGAATTCGGACGTCTTGTACCGGTAACACATGCGAAGGGTCTGACCGATATTTTCGAAGCATAGATACGTGAAAAACATCATGTAGTCTAGCTAACTCCATCGGCAAAGCTAACTGATACGCTACTGGACCTACTTTTCTTAGGATCTCATATGGTCCAATAAAGCGTGGACTTAGTTTGCCTTTCTTTCCGAAACGGAGAACCTTTCGCCACGGTGACACTTTTAAGAAAACCTTATCACCCACTTCGTACTGAATATCTCTGCGCTTCAGGTTAGCATAAGAATGCTGTCGATCCTTGGCTGCTTTCAAGTTCTGTTGCACAACCCTTACTTTCTCTTCGGTATCCCGCACTATATCCGGACCTATCATAGCCTTTTCTGACAGTTCATTCCAACATATTGGCGTTCTACATTTCCGTCCATACAATGCTTCGTAAGGGGCCATACCAATGCTCACTTGATAGCTGTTATTATATGCGAATTCCATTAAGGACACATACTGATCCCAGCTTCCAGAGAACTCTAAAGCACAACCCCGTAGCATATCTTCCAAAACTTGAATAACCCTTTCTGATTGACCATCGGTCTGAGGATGGAAAGCAGTACTGAAATTTAACCGAGTTCCCAAAGCCGCTTGAAGTTCTTTCCAAAACTTGGATGTAAAATGAGGATTTCGGTCAGATACAATGGATAACGGAATCCCATATAATCGAACTATCTCATCTACATAAAGTTCCGCTAACTTGTCCATAGAATAATCCAACCGCACTGGCAGAAAATGCGCGAATTTTGACAATCGATCTACTATAACCCATACTGAATCATGCTTATGCTGAGTCATAGGCAGGCCAGATACAAAATCCATCGTGATGTCATCCCACTTCCATTGGGGAATGGGTAAGGGATGAAGCAATCCCGATGGCACTTGATGCTCGGCTTTCACTTGCTGACAGGTGAGACACCTAGAAACAAATTCTGTTATATCCCTTTTTATTACTGGCCACCAATAAAATTGCTTCAGATCTTGATACATCTTGTCCCCACCAGGATGCATAGTAGAAACTGATGAGTGAGCTTCTTGCAATAACTTCTTCCTTAACTCACCCACATTAGGTACACATAACCGATTACAGTGCCTAAGCACTCCTTCTCCATCTATCAAATATTCAATCCGTTTGCCCTCTTTCACTACTTGACAAACACGCTGTAGTATATGGTCATCTAACTGGGCCTTTGCAATCTCTGATCTCAAACTTGGTTTAACTTTAAGTCGAGCAATCAGAGCACCTTCAGAATCAAATCTCCATCTGCTTCGGCCAGCCAGCAACGCAGACATAGACTTTCTACTGAGAGCATCAGCCACTACATTAGCTTTACCCGGATGGTAGTCAATAATACAATCATAATCCTTGAATAGCTCTAACCATCTCCGCTGCCTCAAATTCAACTCCTTCTGAGTTAACAAATACTTGAGACTCTTATGATCGGTAAAAATTCTGCACGTCTCCCCATAAAAGTAGTGCTGCCATACTTTAAGCGCAAACACTACCGCTGCTAACTCCAAATCGTGGGTCGGATAGTTCCGCTCATGAGGCTTCAACTGTCTCGATGCATAAGCTATAACTTTGTTCCCTTGCATCAGAACACAACCTAACCCAATTCCCGAAGCATCACTGTACATAATGTACTCTTTACCCGAAACTGGCTGTGTGAGTACAGGAGCTTTAACCAATAACTCTTTTAAACGATCAAAACTGGCTTGACACTTCTCAGTCCATACAAACTTAACATCCTTCCGAAGTAGCTTGGTTAAAGGAGAGGCTAACACTGAAAACCCCTGAATAAACCGTCGATAATACCCTGCTAAACCCAGAAAACTTCTCACTTCAGGTACATTCTTCGGAGGCATCCAATTTACAATTGCTTCAATCTTACTTGGATCAACACGTACACCCTCTGCTGACACCACATGTCCAAGGAAGGCCACTTCTCTCAACCAAAACTCACATTTACTGAGTTTTGCATACAGTTGATGATCTCTTAACATCTGCAACACCAACCTAAGATGTTCCTTATGTTCTTTTCGATCTCTGGAGTATACCAAAATGTCATCAATAAATACCACAATAAACTTGTCCAGATACGGTCGGAAAACTCGGTTCATCAGATCCATAAAGGCCGTAGGCGCGTTGGTCAAACCGAAAGGCATCACTAGAAATTCGTAATGACCATAACGCGTCCGAAAAGCCGTCTTCGCCACATCTGCTTCTTTAACCCCCAACTGGTAATAGCCTGATCTCAGGTCTATCTTAGAGAATACTCCAGCTCCTCTCAACTGATCGAAAAGGTCTTCAATCCTTGGCAATGGATACTTATTCTTGATAGTCACTTTATTAACCTGTCGATAATCAATACACATCCGTAGAGTTCCATTTTTCTTCTTAACAAACAGCACTGGAGCGCCCCACGGTGATACACTGGGCCGAATGAATCCTTTGTCTAACAACTCCTGTAACTGACTCTTTAATTCCTTCAATTCCACTGGAGCCATTCGGTAAGGAGCCTTAGAAATCGGAGCTGTCCCTGGGACAATCTCGACTGACAATTCGACTTCTCTCTCGGGAGGTAATCCCGGTAATTCTTCCGGAAAGACATCTACAAAATCTCTTACAATAGAAATGTCATGAATTTTAACTTGTCCTCTCCGAGAATCCAAAACCACAGCCAGAAACGCTTTACAACCCTTCCTGATAAATCTTCTGGCTTTCATAGCTGATACCACGTTATGCAGAAGCTGCTTCCAATTCCCTTCACAATAATAGGTACTTGATCCTTATCCTTCAAAACCATTACCTTCCTATGACAGTCCACTACCGCCCAGTGTTTATCCAACCAATCCATCCCCAGAATAATATCAAACTCATGGAACGGCAAGCAGATCAAATCCACGACAAACTCTATACCCTGAATCTTTAAGGGACACTTCCGACACACCCGATCAACCAAAACACTCTGGCCTAATGGACTGGATACACAGATCTCATATTCCAATTTCTCTTCACTACCCAATTTATTCCATAACTTACCAGAACACACATAGGAATGGGTAGAGCCCGGGTCAATCAAAGCATAAACTTCAGAGTAAAACAAAGAGAACTTACCGGCAATCACTCCGGGAGCATTATGTTCCTCTCGGGCCTTCATAGCATAGGCCCTACCAGCTGTCGGCACAGGGCGATCTACTGATTCTGAGGGTTCTCTCTCTCGAGCTCGACCGCGCTGACCTCTACCTCTTCCCCGATTACGGCTTCCTTGGGGTGTATTGGACCCAGCTCGACTAGCTTCCTGTTGTCCTGATGGATCTCCATACCGACTTGGACAATTCGCAAGTAAATGGTCCGTAGAACCACATCTGAAACAACCTCCGGTTAACCATCGACACTCACCCCAATGTTGTTTGTCGCAATGAGTACATCGGGGAGTGCTATCTCCTCTACCTGTGCCCGCTCCCCTGGAAGAACCTTGTCTCCTCCCTCTAGGGGCCGGACTAGCTACAGACTCATCAGCAAAGTTTCCTGGCGATTCCCTCGGCCTCTTGCCTGAAGAAGAGCCACCTCTTGCAGACTTCCTTCTTTGAGCTTTCTCTCTCAGAATATTCTCAGAACATTCTTCCCTTAAGGCTGCTTGAACCAACTGATAATACTTCACATTCGGAGCCGACATCAAAGAGATTAACATCACCTTCAAAGACTCATTCAAGCCTGATTCAAAATGCTGACATCTGAACTCATCTGTGAGAACCCTGGACGGTGCATACTTACTAAGCTTGTTAAACTCATTTTCATACTCGGCCACCGACATCATTCTTTGCTTGAGAGTTAGAAACTGTGCCCACTTGGCCTCCTTATATGCTTTAGTTATATACCGGTTCTGGAACTCACTCTCAAAAAATTCCCATGTAATCGGTTCAGGAACCTGCGGTTGACTAGCCACTAGCCTCCACCAATCATAAGCAGAGCCTTGCAACAAAGACAGTGCACACTCCACTTCTTGATCTGGTGGACATCTTATCTCCCTAAGTACTCTGAATGTCTTCTCTATCCACATCTCTGCCTTATCAGATTCATCTATGCCAGTACCAAAGAAATCCTCTGCACCATGCTTTCTTAACTTCTCAATAGGGGCACTGGGTGCTGTTACCCTCTCAAGTACCCTAGTCATATTCTGAAGCATCGCTTCCAATGGTCCAATAGGCACCTCAGGTCGCCCCCTAGGAGGTTGAGCCGGACCAGAAACTGAGGGATCTTGCTCTTGGGGATTCGCACTTTCCGCTGACCCCTCAAGCGATCCACGAACAGACTCCATAACTACAAAACATAAACGCAGTGCGCATCAGGCCAACACAACTCCAACAGACTTACTAACACACTGAAACCCAATAGCTCTGATACCACCTAATGTCACACCCCAACCTATACCATGGAGGCTTCTCCGAGAATTAGAGGGAGAAGGATCCAGATAGGTAGGAGTGTCACATCCCACTAGTACAAATAAAGAAAACATCGCATACAAAGTAACATATCAAGGATAAATCAAGCTCGGAAAGAAAGAAGAGTGATACTGAACAAAATGAATACTTTCATTAATATACATAAAAGAGGTCTTTACATTTTGTAACAGACACAACAAAACAAATATATAAAAGCCCAAGGTACACTGTTCCAACGGGCTAATAAAACATTATATCTATTACAAAAGAAAGGAAAGCCTATACTACAAAACTTCAATCTCTAGTTGCGTTGGCCTTCCCGATGCGACACGCCCAAACCATGCGTACCAAAACCTTCCACACAACACGGATAAACACCCGTGCTAAGCGGAATCGCTTAGTGGGGAAAACACAAATGCATAACCGCCACTCACAGTGATGACAACAGAAAGCACATGATAATGATACAAATTTTAGATATAGAATCATACATAATTAATTCAAATACTTATATTATCATCCAATGTTCTTGTACACAGACACACTAACACCCGCTTAATCATAAAGAGTGGATAACGAGTACACATAGATACTTGAGAGTATCAATATCGTATTATAAACACATAGATACCCGAAGGTATCAAATCATTCTTTTTATTTTTGTTCCAAATTATTTTCATATAGAATCTTAAGAAAGATTCAAACAGAAGGATCGCGAGGATCCGATCGGGGGACCTGATCAGGGTCTAAAATCGTACACATGGCTGTAGTAACACATAACTCTATTAGGCATGCCTAACTATCCACTTTCCGATATTAGCAGGTTATACGAAATCTTGTCAAATTAACATACATATTATTCATTTAAATAGGTATTCAAGGCTTTAATAAAAGAGTGCATGCAAAAGAAATCAAGTCATTAAGCAAAAAGGAGAAGAAATCAAGTTTGGAAGTCACGTCTGTCGCGCTCGCGACGACCGTCGCACTCGTGACAGAAGCCAAAATACACCTCCCCGCCTCGTCTCGCGATCGCGAGTAACCTCATTCTCACGAGAGGACGTAGGTGCTGCTCTCTGTCGCGCTCGCGACAGAAGAGAGCCTTGCACAAGTTTGCAGCTTCGAGTACTCTGTCGCGCTCGCGACAATTGTCCCGCTCGCGACAGAGAGCTCCCTTCGAGCTCCTCGGCGCGACACCTCTCGCGCCGGCGCGAGGGCTGAAACCTCCGCGCTCTGTGGTGCTTGCGACAGTGTCGCGATCGCGACAGATACGGGTTTTTCAGCTCTTACGCCCAAATCTGCAGAATTCTCACACTAAACACATTCAAACTTCCAAAATTGATTCTAAACCTCAAAATTAAGCAACACAAGCATCAATAACTCATAATATAATTAAAACCCAGCTTTATCCCCATTCATCTTAATTAAATCAAGCCAAATGCATGCCCAATTCCACGAAATTCCAAAACAGTATATTTAACAAGAATTGCAATTATTCACCTGATTTCTTGCAAATCCTTCAACAATATTCATTCTCTAGCACCACATATCATGCTAATTTCACTTCAAGCTATACATATTCAATTCGTAACTCTAATCAAAGCTAAAAGTGCCAAAACCCAACTTAAATCACAAATACACATATGAAAAAAATGTTCCCAAACCTTATCTCCTCTGCTCCTACTCGTGAGTTCTGCTCCCGCTAGCGATTTCTTTCCCTTTTTTCGGTCTAGGAGACTCCTCTGAACCACAAACCCACAACAACTAAGATCAATTTTACAACAACCCACACATATACATATATAATTATAAAACCTAGAGAAGAGGAAGAAGAAAATCTAAGACATCGCTAACCCATACTCACCTTTTGAGCTTCAAATTTACAAGCTAAACAACCCAAACTACTCAAGGAAAGGAGAGGGAGCAAGATCGGGCCAAGAAAAGAAGGAACAAAGAAGAAGAAAGAAGAAAAGGAGAGAATAGCGTGAAGGAGGGAAGAAGAACGGGAATCAAAAGGGAATGGCTGTCCTCTCTCTCTCTCTCACCAAACCCATTAAATGCTAACTTATCTTTTATGCCACATGTCACTCTCCTCATAAGCCAATTGCCCCATAACACACCCTACTCCCATATACTACTATACACACTAAGTTATCTCTTGTTCACACCCTACTTCCATATACCCACTCATACACTAGCCTATCTCCTCTTCTCATACTAATACACATACAAACACATAAATTAAATAAATAATCCCAATTAACATACACATGCAACACATAAAAAAAAATATACACACATACAGACACGGACAGGCTCCAATTACTGGGGTGGTTTTGGGGTGTTACAGTTCATCTTATTAATGAAACTAAAATGTCATTGTTAAATAGTTCAAAAATAAAAAAGAACATTCTAAACAGCTAATCAACTTTCGTTCTTGCCAACATAGTTGTTGATGGTCCATTATCCTCCCTAAGAACTGTCCTGCCTTTCCACTTTGGCACTTAGTCCATCTTATTCTTCCCCTCTCGCTTTTCTGGATCAGAGATCTTCTTGGAATCAATCAGGTCTTGAATGGCATGTCTCAAGGCCTTACAATCATCTGTGGTATGCCCGGTGTGCTGGTGGAAAGCACAATATTGATCCCCTTTGTGATCGGGCTGTCCCTGGCTTCTAGCTAGCCGATAGTGGCTGTAATATCCCCTCCTTCATCAGCCTTTTGAGGACCCAGGACAAAGATCTGCCCAAATTAGAAAAATGCCTTTGCTTCACCTCTGTGGTTGGCGCTTCTAAAATCTTTTCCTTTTCTGTGCCTGGCATCAGTTCTTGAATACGATCTCTCAAGGGATGACAATAATCCGTTCTATGCCCTGAATACTGGTGATACACGTAGTACCAATCTGCTCTATGTCTAGGGAGTCCTTGACTTGGGGCAGGCCCGGTCGGCAAGGGTTATAACTTCCCTTTCTTGATAAGACGGGTGAAGTGCCAGGATAATGGCCTACCCAAAATAGTGAGGTGGGACTGAACTGCTCTAGTGGTTGGGACTTCTGTAGCCTTAGCATTTGCCTTACTATTGTCAAGGCCTCCTGAGCTTTCATCTTTTGGAGTACGCATGATTGCAGGGTCCCTATTCTTTTCAGGCGCAATACTATATTCTAGAGTAGGCCTTCTATTTCCTCCTTGCTCACTTGGTAAGTCAAATGGCCCCTTACCTCTAGTCTCAGAAGGAAAAGGAGGTACTAGAGCCGTCGCTGTATGAGCCTTCTTGATTGTGGCCGGCTTTCCTTGGTTGAGAGTTGTTGCCATAAGCTGAGCTTAGAGAACCAGCGCCATGGCATCCATTCTTTCTTTGATCACAACCAGCATCCTTTTTTCCAGCTCTTCAAACCTTTTATCTATCTCCTGGACAATTAGGGCGCAAGTCTCTTCTGTCAATTGTGAAGGGCCAGCCATTTCTAATGCCTTTAGATGCTCTGGTAAGAACACTAAAACTTTGTCAGCCCACGTGAACTCTGATCACTCCTTAGATAACTATTGGGATCTCCTAACCACCCAAGCAAATGGTCTATAATGGCTAAAAATCAAGGAGTTAGAATGATGTATGAATAATATGTAATGCATGATCGTGCTGTGCAACAAATGGTATACAGTGACTAAAAGAGATTACAATGATACATGTGAAACATTTAAAAAACTATACACAGGATACTATGTACATGTAATAATTATATACAAAGAATAAGATGTATACATAGGAAAAAATAAAAAATTTTATTTGTGCATGAATAACACGAATATTCAATGCATCATCCACAACCACATGCAAGCAGATAGATCCTTCCAACCTTATTGCCCCCATACACAAGGTCGTGCGGTCACTGTCCTAGGTGGGCTTGATCCATGGGTTAACAGGGAACCCGATGGATATGCATGGTGCTCAGTGGAAAATCGACAGCATAACCTCTCTTAGCTAATATGCATACGCATGGGTTTTGACCATCATGTATTTAGGCAGTCCGAATAAGTTGACATGGGCCTATCGGGGCATGAAAGCCTTTGATTAGGTGACCAATCAGATTATTTGGGTTTGTCCAATACAAAGTGATCCATATAGCAAGCAAGGTATTATGGTTCATACCACCTAGGGAAAGTATCTATTGCCATTACATGAACTTTGGTCAAAGGTGATGTTACTTTAGGGCCACCCAAGCATGGTCCCTGCCAACGGGTCTAGCTCATCACGAGCATAACGACCGATTGGTACAAGGCTTGGGCTGGAGATTATCCTTAACGCTTTCCTACATTGAGTGAACGTAGGGTTGTGCTTCGGGAACGCACCGGGGTTGAAAGAGGGACCAAACTAGCATAAACCTAAGGCTCTAATGAGATGCAATGCAGTTTCGAAGAAGGACGAAATTTTTAAATTAAAACTCAATTGTAAATTTTAACTAAGGCACTTTCAAAATGAAGTCTCGAGTATTTTCCCCAGCGGAGTCGCCACTGTGACGCGCGCCGAACCTCAGGGCGCCCCGAAGACCCACTTTTAGGGCTTTCAAGAGAGGTTCATTAAAACTTGTAATGAATTACAAGTGCGTCTATGTTCGGCAACAAAGAGGTTTCTTGGAGTCGCCACCCAATAGAACATTGGGAAAGGTCGTCTAGCCTCAGTGAGACTAAGACGGCGCATTATATCCATTTTGGACAAGCCAGAAGGATCTTGGAGACCTCATCCCAATAGAACATTGGAATGATCCTCTAACCCCGTAGAGCCTAGGATTATTCGAGTTGGGCCTTTTGGTGGGCAACAAGAGATATTTTGGACGCCCATCCCAATGAAACATTGAGATGGTCCTCTAACCTCGTTGAGTCTAAGACCAAAGTGAGTCTGGGACTTCCCATTTATTCATACCTTGGTTAAGTTTATAATTGGGCTTTCAATTTAAAGCTTTATCCCATTTCTCATTCATTTTAATGTAGTGAAATTAAAGCGCAAATCATCCATTCAAGGGAAGCGATAAATAAATAAAGCATAATTAAAGTACAGTGCATGAAAATAAATTACAATAAAACTTGGGGTGGAATACAACCCCCATTGTAAATGAAATACAAATCATGTATAAATCGGGATATTCGTTAAGAATTAGGACATTGGTCCTCGCATGTATACTTAGAAAAACGTTAAAGGTGATGGTAAATTTGGGTGTGAAAAACCAGGACATTGGTCCCATTTTATTTAGGAAAAAATACCAAATTAATTAATAAAAATGGATTAGTGACTTTCTTTCTAGCGGGCCTAAATAAATAATTTTACAAGAAAATTACATGGCAAAATAAATGGAAAAGCCAAATAAATAAAATATTACAAATGAAACAAACAAAGACTTAATCCCAAACGAGCCTTCTGGATCTCCCCGTGTGCTCGTAAAAATTGCCCAAGAGGGAAAATGAGATGTGAAATAATCATAAAATACAAATAAAATAATGTTAGTAATTGAATCAATTAAAATCAATTAAATATAAAATAAATGACAAATTAAAATAAAACAAGGTGAGGTGAAAGAATGATAATTGAATTAAAAAGTTAACAAATCAAAATAAATTAAAATATACATTAAATGATAAAAGAATTGAATGATTTAACTGGAATAAATAAAACATATTAATGAGTTAATATGTAAAAATATGAACATCATAATAATAATGATGAATAATGAAAATAAATAAATGAATGAATAAATAGCAATGACAATGATAAAAGAATGATAAAAAAATGAATAACAAAATAATGATAGCAATTAGATGAATGACATGGTTAATCGATATAATCACAATTAATATAAAATATTTACATGGTAAAAATATCAATTAAAATGAATTTATTTAATTACATGTTAAAAATAATGATGAATTAAAGTAAAATAAATTAATTACGTGTTGGGAATTAAAAGAAATCAATATTCACATGAACGAGAATAAAATAATATATAAACATATTAAATAAAACAAATAAAATAAATGAATGAATGAAAATAACAAAAATATACATGAATAAATTAAATATGAACAGAAATAAAATAAAACAAAAGCATCAAGCCCGGAATATTTACCCTCAGAGTTTCGGATTCGATGAAGGTAAAAATGATATTGATTTCCTTATTCTTGATTTGCAAGATTAGAATTGAAATATGAGAATGTTGGAATTTTATTCCAAGAAAAAAAGATTAAAAAAATGATCAAAAATTCTTTAAGAACAAAGAATTAATTTCTTTGCCTAAAGAATATACTATTGATCAAAAAGGGAATTTTATTGATTAAAGAATAAAAAAGATCCCAAGAACAAACAATTATTTGTTTATCTCAAGAAGTAAAACATAAAAAAAAAAAATCTTATTTTTAGAAAATCAAATGAAAAATTTGATTTTGATAACAAATAATTATTTTATTTGTCTCAAAATTAACTTTTCATCAAAAAGAGATTAAAAAGAAAATCAATGGAAAAAATTTTATTGAACACAAATAAAAGGTTAAAAAAAGGATTTTGAAAACAAATAATTGTTGTGTTTGTCTCAAAAATTTAATCAAATAACAAAACTCCTTCTAAATATATGTTTAGAAGAAATTATGTTGGAAAAAGAATGAAAGATGAACTGAATTTTTTGTTCTTTTTGGTGGGAAAAAAAATCTGGAACTTTTAGAGAGAAATTGAGAGGAAGAAGAAGAGAAAACCTAAAAAATAAACCCTAATAAATTTCCCCCCTTTCTCTTTCCATCTTTTTCTTTTTATATGAAGAAAATAAGAAAATAAAAATAATTAAAGGGGTAAGACCTAAGTAAATCAGATATTAACAATTTTAAATTTTAAAAATTGAAAAAAACCTGAAAATCCCTTAAAAAGTGATAAAAAATAGACTTTTGTGGAAAAAAATCGGAAAATTTGATTTTTGGGGCGAAAATGGCCATTTTGCGGCGGATAGGGGCTACCGACGCCCGTCGGCGCTACCGCGGCCGATGCTCTGAAAATTTTTTTTTTCTTTTTTTATTGTTAAAGATTAACTAAAAATACTACAATTTCTAAACCCCATTTTTCAAATCTAATTTTCAAAATATTTTTTATTATTTTTTTACTTTTTTACTCTAAAATGCAAATTTAAACAGGAAATCACCACTTTCAACTTTTTTGCCTTCGACAAGGCATCTTATCATCATTGGATAACTCTGATCTGAGCTGCCTCAGGACCCGGTATCTACACATCATTAATATGATCATACACTCATTTATTTGCCAGCCATTCATACTTATCATACTTATTATATTCAGAAACTAATCATATACTTTTCATGGTTCCAAATATTCATATAATCATATTAAAATATGCAAGCTATAAGATATCTCATACATATTAAACCAAACAATTAAGTTGTACACTTTTGTATATATATATATATATACACATTCTCAAAGTAATAATTGCATATTAATTCTCATCATTCAATTATTAATTACATGAAAAACACACTATGATCCATATGTTAAATCATATATGTATACCATAACTGAGAAACCATGCAAATTGAAACAAATAAAAGTCACTTGAAATACAGAGCAAGGTCGCGCTCGCAATGACCCGTCGCGCTCGTGACAGAGGCATAGTGTAGACACCGGCTCCTGAGACAGCCCAGATCAAAGTTACCCAATGATGATAAGATGCCTTATCATAGGCAAAAAGGTTGAAAGTGGTGATTTCCTGTTTAAATTTGCATTTTAAAGTGAAAAAGTAAAAAATAATAAAAAATGTTTTGAAAATTAGATTTAAAAAATGGGGTTTAGAAATTGTAGTATTTTTAGTTAATCTTTAATAATAATAATAAAAAAAAATTCTGAGCATCGGCCGCGGCTACCGCAAGGCGCGCGCGCGCGCAGAGCGCTATCGCGCGGCGCTCCGCGCTCGCCCCTCTCGCCTGCCAACGCACGGCGTGCGTCCGTCGCACCTGTTCCGCCGAAATTGCCCAATTTCACCTCAAAATCAGTTTTTTTCGATTTTTCACCCAAAAATTCATTTTTTATCCCATTTTTTTGGGCTTTTGAAGGCTTTTTTCAATTTTTAAAATTTAAAATAATTCATATATGATTTAATTAAGATTTTTCCATTAATTAGTTAGGTTTTTTAATCTTTTTTTTGATATAAAAAGAAAAAGATGGAAAGAGAAAGGGAGGGAATTTCTTTTAGGGTTTTTTGAGGTTTTCTCTTCTTCTTCCTTTCAAACTTTCTCTAAAACTTTTCAGACTTTCCCCACCAAAAAAGAACAAAAAAATTCAGTTCATCTTTTTCATTTTTTTTCCAATAGAATTTATTCTAAACATATATTTAGAAGGAGTTTTGCTGGTAGATTTAATTTTGAGACAAATATCACAATTATTTGCTCTCAAAATTGTTTTTTAACTTTTTATTTGTGTTCAATTAGACTTTTTTCCATTGATTTTCTTTTGAATCTCTTTTTGATGAAAACTTAAGTTTAAGATAAATAAAATAATTATTTGTTATCAAAATCTAATTTTTTCATTTGATTTTCTAAAAATAAGATTTTTTTTCATATGTTTTGTTTCTTAAGACAAATAAATAATTGTTTGTTCTTGAGATCATTTTTATTTTTTATCAATAAAAATCATTCTTTAGGCAAAGAAATTAATTCTTTGTTCTTAAAGAATTTTTTATCATTTTTTTAATCTTTTTTCTTGGAATAAAATTCTAACATTTTCATATCTCAATTCTAATCTTGCAAACCAAAACAAGGAAATCAATCACATTTTTACTTTCATCGAATCCAAAACTCTGAGGGTAAATATTCTGGGCTCGATCTTTTAATTTTTTATTATTTTGTTCATATTCAATTTATTAACATGTATATTATTTTTATTATTTTCATTTATTTATTCATTTGTTCTATTGCTTTTATATTTGTCTCATTTAATATGTTAATATATTATTTGTGTTCATGTAAATATTGATTTCTTATCATTTCTAACATGTAAATATTGATTTCTTATTATTGCTCACATGTAAATAATTTATTTTTTCTTTGATTTCCCATTATTTTTAACATGTAATTAATTAATTTGTTTTGATTGATTTTTTTTTTAACATGTAAATGTTTTATGTTAATTGAGATGACATTAATTAATCACATCATTTATTTAATTATTTTCATCATTCTTTTATTCATTTTTATTATTCTTTTTCATTGATATTGTTGTATATTCATTGTTTATTCATTTATTTATTTATTTTCATTCTTCATTATTATCATTATCATGTATATATTTTCATGTATTAATTCATTAACATGTTTTGTTTATTTCAATCACATCGTTTAATTCATTCATCATTCATAATACATTTTTCTCACTTATTTTTAAATTGTAGATATGTTAATTCATTTGTCCTTTTGATGTCATCTTATTTATCTTATTTTATTTGATTTTATCGTTTATTATATATTTAATTGATTTAATCACTAACATTATTTTATTTGTATTTTATTTTTATTTCACAACTTATTTTCCCTTTTGGGCATTTTTGCGAGCACACGAGGAGATCCGGAAGGCTCATTTAGGTTAGATATTTAATTGTTTTATTTGTATATTTTATTTATTTGGCTTTTTTCATTTATTTTGCCATGTAATCTTTAATAAAATTGTTTATTTAGGCACGCTAGAAAGAAAATCACTAAAACATTTTTATTAATTAACTTGAAACTTTTCCTAAAAAAAATGGGACCAATGTCTCAATTTTCTCGATCCAAAATAAAAATTGTCACATCAAAATTGTTTTATAATAAATATGCATGCTAGAACCAATGTCCTCATCTTTAATGTATATCCCGTTTTATGTATGATTTGTATTTTATTTACAATGGGGTTGGATTTCCCCCCTAGTTTTGTTGTATTTATTTTCATGTGCTTTACTTTAATTATGCTTTATTTACCGTTTTCCTAAATGGATAACCTGCACTTTAATTAAATTACACCGAATTGAATGAGAAATGGGATAAAATGCTAAATTCAAAACTCAATTATAACATTAATCAAGGTATGAATAAATGGGAAGTCCCGAACCTTCTCTGGTCTTAGGCTCAACGAGGTTAGAGGACCATCGCAATGTTTCATTGGGGAGGGGCCTCCAAAATATCTCTTGTTGCCCATCAAAAGGCCCAATTTGCATAATCTTAGGCTCCACGGGGTTAGAGGGTCATCCCAATGTTTTATTGGTATGAAGCCTCCAAGATATCTCTAGCTTGCCCAAAATGGATGCATATGCGCCGTCTTAGGCTCACTGAGGCTAGATGACCTTTCCCAATGTTCTATTGGGTGGCGACTCCAATAAACCACCTTGTTGCCCAATATAGACGCACTCGTAAATTCTTATAAGTTTTATGAACCTCATCTCGATCACCCTAAAAGCGGGCAGATCGGGGCACCCCGGGGTTCGGCGCGCGTCACACATAGGATATATAAAAAACTGCTAGCAACAACCATTCACGAACGCGAAGGAGAGCGAGCTCAATTCTATTGTGCTCGCGATAGAAGGCTGGCATGCCTCGATCACACTTACGCATGCGAATGTGTTCGCGATAGAGGATAGCTATAGACACCGAGTCTTGAGACAGTCCAGGTCAGAGTTACTCGATGAAGAGATCAACATCGGTTTTCGGATAAATGGATGAAATTCGGAGGTTTTTGTCTTTCATGTTTCGCGAGGATTAAAATCTTTTTTTCTATAACATGGAGCTTTGAAAGAGTTTGATAAGTTTTGGTTGAAATTGGGAGTTTTGATCCACAGACGGGATGCCCGTCTGTGTAGGGGCGCCCGTCCCTACTTGGGGAGAACCCCGTCTCTACGCGTAATGGAGACGGCCCGTCTATAGCTAGGGACGGACACGTGGCGGAGTAGAGAAGCCCGTCCCTAGTCCCGAGTCTTGAGTCCGTCTGAAGCTAGGGACGGACACGTGCCCTTAGTAGCGACGCCCGTTGGTAGTTAGAGGGATGCCCGTCGGTACGTTAACTTATTGGATAATGCCGGATTGGATTAAATCTAATATGATCTCTTTCAATCCTTGGATAAAATTGGTTTAAAGTTGAATTTTAAAGTCCTTTTAAAAATTCAAATTTTAAACTAATGATTATCCTAATTATCTCCAAAAAAGAACTCTATAAATAGTGGATTAAATTCCATTTTTAGGGGTTAGAGGTTTTGAGATTTTTTGGTGAGAAAAGTGAAAATCTTTGATAAGAAAAATTCTTTGGAGAAAAGTTATTAATTTTTTGAGAGATTGTTTTTTAGAAAAGGTTTTTGTGAGCAATTTACTAAAAAGTTTATAAAAATCTTTGTTCATTTGCAGAATTTTATTGGATAAAATTTCTTCCAATTAATTGATTTCTTCAAATTTTCTTGTGAATTAAGCCAATTTGAGGTAATAAAATTCATTCGTTTCCATCAATACAGCTAATTCGGTCACTCGATTGCTATCAAATTTTCAAGGAAAGAACAACATAAATTTTCTTTCTCTGATCTGTCTTTTTTTTATCCTTGTGAAATATATGGGGACTTAAATCATTCGACATTCGCCTTAGAAGGTAAAATCCGAGGGTAAACACTCTGGACTAATATTTGTAAAATTTAATTTGATTTACATTAATTTTTTATATATATTTTATTATTCTATTTTATAATCTTTTACAAAAGAACTGAAAGTTTTTCTTTTTTACTTATTTCCCCATACTAGGGACGGCCGCTGGCATAGTACAGGAGGCCGTTCCTAGGCAAACTCTCATGTTTTTTAATTTATAAATTTTATCTTTCAACTTATTTCTGTTAGAGTTTCTCGTTCTTTTATTTTTATTTTTACTCACGCTTTTGATGCTAACGTGTTTATCCCTATGAGTTATTTTCTGACCATTTGGAGTTGGAGTTCTGAAAGATGGTGGTCGCGCCAGTCTGAGGACTTCCATTCGGGTTCTTTCTTTACCCTTACCTTTCATTCATGTTATTATGAAAATGGTTTTAATGTCGCCAAAGGAAAAAAGGCCAAAAGCTTTCTAACAATTAACTTTAGGATTTTCTCGAAAGTTGTGGACTAATGTCCCGTTTTAGCTAATAAAATTGACGCTTCATGAAAAATCACAAAGCATTTTTATTAATTAGTTTGGAATTTTTCCTAAATAAAAATGGGACCAATGTCTCAATTTTCTCTATCCAAAATAAAATCATCACATCAAAAGTGTTTTATAATAAATATGCATGCGAGGACCAATGTCCTCATCATTAATAAATACCCCGATTTATGCATGATTTGTATTTTATTTACAATGGGGGTTGTATTCCGCCCCTAGTTTTATTGTAATTTATTTTGAGAATGTTTTAATAATGCTTTACTTATTGCTTTTGACTTGAATGATTGCGCTTTAATTAAATGCATCGTGTGAAAAGTTGGTGAAACAATGAATTCAAAACTTAATTATAATATTGATCAAGGTATAAATAAATGAGAAGTCCCAAACTCACTCTGGTCTTTGGGGCTCAATGAGGCGAGAGGTCTAGGACTTTCAAGACACCTCTTGAGTCTCACCAAAAGACTTAAATATACAAATCCTAGGCTCTAGGGGTAGAGTCTGAGACCTCCAAGATCTCTCTGGCTAGCCCAAGATGGATACGTATGCGCCGTCTTAGGCTCAACGAGGCTAGACGACCCTTCACAATGTTCTATTGGGTGGCGACTCCAAGAAACCTCATTGTTGCAAAAAATAGACGCACTTGTAAATACCTTACAAGTTTAAATGAATCCCATCCTGATCGCCCTAAAGCGGGCATTCGGGAGGCCACGGGGTTCGGCGCGCGTCACAGTGGCGACTCCACTGGGGACATATTCGAGACTTCGATTCGAAAGCACCTTGATTAAAAATTATAATTGAGTTTTATTTTAAAAATTTCACCTTCTATCAAAACTGCATTGCATCGCATTAGAGGCTTAGATCTATGCTAGTTTGGTCCCTCTTTTAGCCCCGATGCGTTCCCAAAGCACGACCCTATTTTCACTCAATTTAGGGAAGTGTTAAGGATAATCACCAGCTCGAGCCTCGTACCGTCATGGTATATTAAATGGAGACCCGATCGGTCGTTACGCTCGTGATGAGCTAGACCCGTCGGCAGGGACCATGCTCGGGTAGCCCTAAAGTAACACCACCCTTTGACCAAAGCTCATGTAGTGGAAATAGTTACTTCCCCTAAGTGGTATGAACCTTAATACTATGCCTGCTGTATGGATCATTATGTATTGGACAAGCCCAAATAGTTTGACTGGTCACCTAATCAAAGGCTTTCATGCCCCGATAAGCCCAAGATGACTTATTCGGATTGCCTAGATACATAATGATCATAACCCATCCGCCTGTGCATTAGTTAGGAGAGGTTATGCTGCCGGATTTTCACCGTGCACCATACGTGTTCATCGGGTCCCCAGATGACCCATGGGCCAATCCCACCTAGGAAAGAGACTATGACCTCGTGTGCGGGAGTAATAAGGTTGGACGGACCTATGTGCTTGTATGTGGCTTGTGAGTGTTGCATAACGCGATCATGCATTTTTAGCACAGTCATGCATCATCCTGACCCCTTGTGTTCTTCAGCCATCATAGATTCGCCTAGGTGGACAAGAGGGTCTCGGGGGCGCCTACGCAGAAATCTGTTCTTTGAGTTACCGAAAAGGGTAGAGTATCTGGACACTTCTTCTGAAACCAGTTATGCTACTTCAGATCAGTTCTCAGTACCCGAAGAAATGGCAAGCTCACCGAGAGGGGCAGAGGCCACCAGGGCAATGATATCAGAGGAAGTGGGCCGAAGGTTGGAAGAATTTGAGAACCGGATGATGGCAATGATAGCCGCAATGGGTCAGCAAGCGGCCCCGCAGAACCCACAGCCTCCTCCTATGAGAGATCATGAAAGGGAGGAGGTCAGAGAGGACCCACAAGAGGAAACTCGCCCGCCACTGGTGAACCTAAGAGCTACTACTTCAGGAGCACAGAGGGGAAGACCTATTACAAGGCTGGATGATGATTGGGAAGACGAAAAATACGAGGAACGTATGTCTGAGAAAGGGAAAGCCCCTCAAATTGAAGAGGCCATCTGGAGGAAGATAGAAGAGAAATTTGAAGCTATGATGAGAATGTTGACGAAGGGCCGAGGAGTGAACCCTGAGGATAAGGAGTTAGAAGGAGAGGATCTAGTCCCAATGAACTTTAAAATGCCGGATGTGCCAAAATTTGACGGTACTTCTGATCCCCTAGCACATATAAAGTAGTATTCGCTGGTGATGAAGGGCACCACTTTGACGAAAAAACAGAAGATTGAGTACTTTTGCTTGAGCTTGATGGGCCCGGCAGTGGATTGGTACCACGAGCTCGATCGCCGAACTAGAGAAGACTGGGATTTATTGAAGGAGGAGTTTTTGAGGCAGTACGACTACAGTACAAGGATGGAGGTAACCTTGAAGGACCTAGAGTTATTACAGCAGAAGGGGGGTGAGTTCTTCCAGGAGTATCTAACCCGATGGAGGAATCGAGTGATGGAAATGAAGAGGAAACTAGATACTCAGGATCAAATACGGCTATTCATTAAAAATGCGAGCCCGTATTTGAGAGAGGGATTAAGAATGAAAGGACTGAAGGATTGGGAGTCACTGAAGGACATCGCCATTGAGGCCGAGGGAGAGTACCTTGTTAGGAAAGCAGGTAATGAGAACTATCCCAGGAGGGGTAGCACTAGCCAGGGGGCTAGTAGACCATCATGTTCCGCCAGTGGTGCAAGGAAGACTGCTGAGGTGTCAGCTGCGAACGCTACCCCAAGGCATTTTTTTAAATTTGGAAGGTCTTTGTCATGGGTATTGAGAAGATTGATGAAAGAGGGTAAGTTACAACCTATGCCACCCAAACCTGCTAGAACTCAAGGCACGCCAGGACACAAGGATGATGAGTATTGTGCATATCATCAGCACACTGGGCATATAACTGATAACTGCAAGACGTTGAGGCACGTGATTCAAGATTTAATAGACTCAAAGCAGATCACTGACCCAGAGAAGAGAGGGGGTCAAAAGAAAGCTGGGTACAATAGCATGCCTCCGCTAGTGAATATGATCGGGTCCAGTTTGCACGAGAACTTTGTGTTGAAGGAGTTATACGGCAACGACATCCACACTGCTGTCACAAACCTCTATGAGGGGTGTAACACCCCCTACCCATACATAGGCGATCCCATCCGATAAGGAGTGAGATGTCGTATGAGTCAAGGTGCCACCAAACAGATACAAAGCAAATCATACATTCATTCATGACATACATACTGAAATACGGGATAAATAAAAACTTTAAGGAAATAGAAGCGAAAGCTGATCATACATTAATATAACAAAACCATTACAATAATGTTCTGATCAAACCAGCTGAAACAAAAGATATTACATAACCAAAATATAAGTACAAAAGCGGAAGCTATAACAAAACTGATACAAGAGAGTTCTATACAAAAAGAATCATCAACGATTACAAAAGCTAAGCCCTACACTAAAACCTTCTGTGTTGGCTTGACGGCGGCGACTCTCTCAAAGCAAAACTCCTTTCGCACCTACACGGGTAAAAACACCATGCTAAGCGATAAACGCTTAGTGGGGAAACACACATAAAATATGGATGGCCATTCACAATGGTCGTCAAGGCATAACACATTCACAATGGCAAATGCAATAGTTTATAACATAACCATATAAACATGCTCACAATTTAAAGCCATACATTCCGCATCTCAAATTCATGTCCATTCCAAAATAATCAAACATACATCTCATCATTATACTCATTCAGATATCACATTTATATAGTCAAATCAGAGCAGAGCAAACCAATCGAACACCTGCTGACTCGAGGTAGTGGATAACGAGTGAACTGAAGGTACCTTATGGGTACGAATCGATTACTGAGGGTACCTCACAGGTACAAATCAAAAGTCCTTTCATTTTTATCAATAACACAATATTTTTACTGAGGGGATCTTAAACAAGATCCAAATACTGAGGGGTTCACGAGGAACCTAACGGGGACCTGATCGGGGTCCGAACTGAACTGAGGGCTGCAGCTAAAAGACTCTATTAGGCATGCCTAACTATCCACTTACTTGACTCTAGCAGGTTATGCATCATTCAAATTATGTTTTCAAGTGTAATCTCATAATAATACTCACATTCATATCAATGAATCATAAATAAAATATGCATAACCCAAATTCTGTTTCAAATCACAGTATATAATTTATCATACATAATAAATACAATAACAGTCATATACACAAGATCGTATAACATACAGTACGGAAAAACCATGAAAAAAAATACATTTAAAATACATTTTTGGAATTCTAGAGGCAAAGGAGCAAGGGACACGAGTCGTGCTAAAGGACACGACTCGTGTCCAATCTTCCTAGACGTGCTATGAAGCATGAGATGAAGGGGCTTCAGCACAGGATGAGTCGTGCTGATGAGCACGTGTCGTGTCGTGCCAAAATCTCCTCTCATTTTCCTTCGTCTCGCACTCCACAATCCGACTCACACACTGAAGGAGCACGAGTCGGAGGATGGAGCATGAGTCATGCTGAAGCTGCCCTCTTCCCTCCATCTCGTGCTCCATAGCACGTCTTCCACACTGAAGAGCACGAGTCGAAGGATGGAGCACGAGTCGGACGCCTCACATTCATGTACTGGAAACGGAAATTCACCAGGTTCGTGATTTTCTCTTCCCAGAATTCCCAGAATTCAAGAACTCAACAAAATCAATTCCAATTTGATTCAAAACACTACAAATCTCATCTTACCTTCCAGTAGATCTTCCATACATCATAAATGACATAAAAACGACTTAATTCAGCAATCAATACAACCAAACTCATGCATAAACACATTCAATTCTCTTAAGAACACAAACCCTAAAAATTACAGTAACTAAAATTCTCAAACAAGATTTCTAAAATAAGTCCCAAACCTGAATTTCAAAGCTTTAAATCACTTAGCTCCGCTAGTCCCAGCAATTTCCTTGCCCTTAGGATCATGGGGAGGCTCAACTAACCATCAACACACCAAGAACAACCAAATATAAACTCTAAGTTAAATCTAAACCCAAAGAAGAAGAAGGAGATGAAAACAAAATGAAACGAATACATTCACTTACCAAAAAGGATGCAAAGAGATGATTAATTCCACCAATAAAGATTTGAATCCACACAAGCGTTCTTAGAGTGAAGAAAAATTAATAAGAAGAAGAAGAGTGAGGGGAAGAAGGGAAACGTAAAATTCTGCCCTTCCCCTTCTTTCTTTCCTTTTTCTTTTTCTTTTCCAAAACTCTAGACACATGTCATCTCCCTATTGGTGGGAATCAATCATTCACACCCAACAAGCATGCACTACACACACCCAATGCACTCCCAACTAATGCACACCCTACAATGGTATGAACACACATACTATGCACTCCCAACTTAAAACACCCTAATATGATATGCTCAAATGCACACAATCATTTCCCAATTAATTCACACTCTAATGCCAAACATATATCCATATGCTAATAAAACCCTAAAAACATGTATTTATTTACCAAAATACCCTTATGATATGCCGAACACCTGCAAATGCATGCTCATACAGACAGGCTCATACTACTAGGGGGCAAACGGGGTGTGACAAAGGGAGTGAAGAAGGGCTTCCCGCTGCAGTGATCGATTGCTGGTCCACTGATGATAGTGGAACTGAAAATAATAATTCTGATGTATTTTTTGACCTATGGGGTTCGGAGGAGGAAGGAGAAGAGTCAAAGAAGAAGGAAGTGGGAGCTGTGACCTGAAGCGAAAGGGTAGCTCCAGAAGTCGAGAAGCCCCAAGAGCTGGCTGAGCCCAGGAGGGGAAAGGAGCCGGAAGAAGATTCGATTATTAAACAACTAAAAAAGACACCGGCTCAGATTTCAATATGGGATCTTCTGAGACAGTAGCCATCACATAGACAGATGGTGGTAGAAGCTTTGTGCGAAGCAATAGTGGCAACAACCATTTCGCCTACGGAACTTCTGGATGTAGTGAAAGGAGGATCGGGGGAAAATGTTGTTTTTACCAGTGCTGACTTGCCGGCAGAAGGTCGCAATCATAATCGCCCTCTGTATATAAGGGCACAGATTAATCAAAAGTACACCGCCTGTGTGATGGTAGATGATGGTTCTTCGATAAATGTGTGCCCACAGGTAGCAATGGCAGCTTTTGTGGTAACAGAGGATATGTTGGCAAAATCTGATCTTACCATCACGGCATATGACAACTCACGTAGGCAGTCTTCGGGGATATTCATAGCAGTGGTGAAGACGGGACCAGTAGAGTCAGAAGTGGAGTTTGTGGTGCTGCCTATACCTGCCAATTTCTCAGCTTTGCTAGGCAGACCATGGTTTCATAAGTTGGGAGGAGTCCCCTCTACACTGCACTAAATGGTGAAGATACCTCACAAAGGCCAGATTGTGACTATAAAGGCTGCACGAGAGAATCAGGTTTCAGCACTGGAGATAGCTATGCATCCATTTAATGGGTTTCATGTTGCCATGATAGGCGAAAAAGAGCAGAAGGAAGAATGCCCCCAGGTATTGAATATGATGAAAAAGATGTCATTTTTCCCTGGCGCAGGACTGGGCAAGAATTCTCAGGGGATGCCAACAGCTGTTACCACCAAGGGCCAAAAGGACAGAAGGGAGCCTAGGATACACAGGTGTTGTAGAGAGGGGTGAGAAGTTAAAAATCGAAATTCCTCATATATGGAAGACTTTTGTGCCAGCAAACGCAGCATGTGCCTATACAGGGGAAGAGGAACCACAGTGGCTGGATGGAAGAATTGTGCCAGGGTTCGAGGTTTTGAATGATGTCTATGACTGGGACATTGGATGGATCAAGCCAGCAGAGGGCTTTTGGGATGAAGAAATCATGACCAGTAAGACAATTTGGGACCGTGAGATGCCTGAAGAAGTGATGACTGAGAAAATGGTAGCCGCCCAGCTGAAAGGGAAAGCGAAGGTAGAGGGAACCATGCAGGAGTTGATTGGGGAGCCCCTGAAGAGCCAAAGTGATGCAGGACCATCAACCGTGGCAGATACGTTAGCAGAGGAGGAAGAGGAAAATAGTTTAGATTTTCTTTTTGCTCCAGAACTTTTCAATGATGTTAATGACAATTTCAATCTTATTAATAAATTGAATGATTTTGCTTACTTGTGTGATGTTTCTGACGATTTCACTATGCATGATCATGATCATCCATCTATATTTCATATTGATTCAACTGATGCTACTCCATTTAATCTTGGAACCATAGAAAACCCAAAAGAAATTTTGGTAGCATCAAATATAACTCCTGAAGAGCGAGAAAAATTTGAGAGAATCTTAAAAAAATATGAACAAGTCTTTGCCTGGACCTACGAAGATATGCCAGGAATCGATCAGGAAATTGCAGAGCATGCCATTCCCACCTATCCAGACCATAAACCAGTTAAACAGAAATTGAGAAGGCTTAGGCCAGAATGGGCAGAGAAAGTGAAAGAGGAGATTCACCAGCAAATCAAAGCCAAGTTGCTAGTTGAGGTGCAATATCCAACTTGGTTGGCCAATGTTGTCCCCGTAGCCAAAAAGAATGGCAAAGTAAGGGTATGCGTGGATTATCGGGATTTGAATAAGGCTTGTCCAAAGGATGATTTTCCATTGCCTCATATAGACGTGCTAATAGATAGTGCCGCTGCTTGCGAGATGTATAGCTTTGGAGATGGTTATGCGAGTTACAATCAGATTCTCAATAAAATAATTGACCGAATTAAGACGGCTTTCATGACAGAATGGGGGACCTATGCTTATCGGGTAATGCCTTTTGGCTTGAAAAATGCAGGAGCCACTTATCAGAGGATGGCAACAAAGATATTGGATGACCTGATCCATAAAGAAGTGGAGGTATACGTGGACGATATGATGATCAAGTCAGTCACTAGAGAAGGTCATTTTGAAGCCTTAGAAAAGTTCTTCCAGAGGATAAGCAAGTACAACCTGCGGTTAAACCCTAAGAAGTGTATTTTTGGTGTTACCTCAGGGAAGCTCCTAGGACACATAGTTAGTCAAAGGGGAATTGAGATCGACCCGGATAAGGTTAAGGCCATCAGACAAATGCCAATACCGCAGAAGGAGAAGGATGTGAGAAGTTTTCTATGAAGGTTGCAATATATCAGTAGGTTTATTGCCAAGCTTATTTTGATCTGTGAACCGATCTTCAAATTACTCAGAAAAGACCAACCAGTAGTATGGAACGAGAATTGTCAGAAGGCTTTTGACATTGTCAAAGAATACTTGCTGAATCCACCGGTGCTGAGATCGCCGCGATCTGTCAAACCACTGATCCTATACCTGGCCATAGAAGACAGCTCTGTAGGCGCTATGATGGAAAGAGGATGAATTTGGAATGGAATTTGCTATTTACTACCTTAGCAAGAAGTTTTTGGCTTATGAGGTTAAGTACACGGAAGTAGAAAAGATTTGCCTTGCAGTAATCTGGGCTTCTAAGAAATTACGACATTACTTTCATGCCTACAAGGTACAGGCAGTCGCGAAGCAGAATCCCCTGAGGTACTTGCAAGAGGCCCCGTCCTTACTTGGAAAAATGGGTAGGTGGTTGTTGTTACTTCAATAGTTTGATGTAGAGTATATTACCCGGAAGACCATCAAAGGGCTTGCTGTGGCTGAATTTCTAGCAGAACACCCGATCCAAGGAGACTTATATTGTAACACCCCTTACCCATACTTAGGCGATCCCATCCGATAAGGAGTGAGATGCCGTATGAGTAAAGGTGCCACCACACAGATACAGAATACACATACATTCATGCATAAACATACATAACGAAATACAGGGTAATTTAAAACTTCGCACCATCAATCAAGGAATAAGCTGATCATGCATTAATATAACTGGAGCATTACATTACTGTTCTGATCAACTAAGAGATACAATGGATAATTACAAAACCCAGAATACATATACAAAAGTGGAAGCTATTACAAAACCATAGGAGAGTTCTATACAAAAAGAATCCTCAAAAATACAGAAATGAAGCCCTACACTAAGACCCTGCTGTGTTGGCTTCGATGGCGGCGACACTCCCAAGACAAGTCCTTCCGCACCTGCACAGGTAAACACACCATGCTAAGCGATAAACGCTTAGTGGGGAAACACACATATAAAATAAGGACAACCGTTCACAACGGTCGTCAAGGCAAATCACATGTGTACCTCATATACCTACGTTAATCATGGCATAACGATAGCATAAACTCATGTTCACATACATAAAGCCATTCATCAGAAAGTTCATAATAATAATCATACCTTCATAACAGATTATACTTTTCACTACTGAATCCATAAAGATATAAAACATGTTTTCCCATATAACAATTCATACAAAGTACTTTGAGCACTGAGACACCTGCTGACTCAAGGTAGTGGATAACGAGTATACGGATAGTACTTTACGGGTACGAGCCGATACGGACAGTACTTTACGGGTACGAGCCGATACGGACAGTACTTTACGGGTACGAGCAAAAAAAACTAATTTTGCATTTTAACTTTCACAAAACATTTCAAAGGGGATCTTAAACAAGATCCTTCACATAAGGGTTCGCGAGGAACTAATCGGGGACCTGATCGGGGTCCAAACGGAAACAGAAGCTGCAGCAAAGACTCTATTAGGCATGCCTAACTATCCACTTACTAGACTCTAGCAGGTCATACATAAACCATTCAATCTATTTCATAACTTCCAAAATTATCATCATATATGTACATATTCATTTCATGGTTCCATATTCATATAATACCAAGCATAAATCTCATAACCGTTAAAAGAAACGGAAGTTCAAACCACACGCAATGAAAGAGGACTCATTTAGCATATAAGGGACTATCGCGCTCGCGACAGAGACCGAAGTCTCTTCGTTGCGTGCGCGCGACGGACTTTGCGACCGCGAGGAGGACGGAAGGGCCAGACTCTATCGCGCTCGCGACGGATGTCGCGATCGCGACAGAGGACAATTGGTGCTGTCGCGGGCTTGCGACGAATCGCGTGCTCGCGATAGCACTTGCCCAGCAATGCGCTCTGCCGCGATCATGACAGGTGTCGCGCTCGCAACAGAGGGTGCACAACACTTCGGCTGTCGCAAGCTCGCGACGGCGTCGCGTGCTCGCGACAGCGAAGTTCCCAACACCGCTTTCTATCGCGATCGCGACAGCATCGGAATTTCGAAAATCTGCAGAATTCTGCAGATTTTCCTCCTCCAAAATCACCCAATCTCACATACAAATCAATCAAGAGCCTCTTACCTCACACCCAAGCATCCATTAACATCAACAACCATAATATAACATTTATTGACAAGAATTTTCATACAATCTACTAATTTAAACATCCAATTTCAAGAATCAATCAAAAACCCAATTTATGCTTCAACCCACATCAATTCCAAAATTCTCATAACTAACTCATACTCTTGCAAGTCCCACATTACAAAACAATGACCCATACCATACATACCATAACAAAAGCATATCACAACTCAATTTCTCAAGAATCATCAAGAACACATTTGCATGCAAAAACAAGAAATTCCCAAACCTCAAAATCCTTTGCTCCTATTGCTTAGTTCCACTTAGCCCAACCTTCTCCTTACCCTTCGGTTCACGAGGAGGCTCAACTAAGCAACAAAACAACACAACACACAAACACAAAATCCAACTTCAAACCAAACCCGAGAATAAGAAAAAGAGAACAAGGTGAAGAATCAAATGAGGAAAATGAGAATAAATGCAGTAGATTACCTTTAAAATACTATGAATGATCAATTTCCACCACTAGAGGCTTGAATCTAAGCTAGGGCACTTAAAAGAGTGCAAAGGAGGAAGAAGAAGAAGGAGAAGAAGGAAAAACGGGAATGGGTTTTCAAAAATCTGATTTTCCCTTTTTCATCTTTTTCTCTTTCCCACTTTACACATGTCAATCATCTAGTGGAGGAGATTACTCACTCACACCCTAACTAAGTGCATCACATACACACAATGAGACACCCTAATAATGCATCCTACATATGTGTGAGCAACACACACAAGCATAGCCCCATAAACACACCCTACAAACATATGCATGTCCACACACTACAATAACCCACTAGTGCAAATCCTACTATGGTGCACTCATGCACACACAATTCTGTCCCAACTAATTCACACCATAGCACCATGCATGCACCCACATGCTAGCAAAACTCTTAAAACATGCAAAATTACCAAAATGCCCTTATTATACAAAACTTATGCAAATGCACACACATACATATATGGCTCATTCAACTAGGGGGCAAACGGGGTGTGACATATATGAGTTTAACTTTCCAAATGAGGATGTGACCACCATTGGAATTCAGGGTTGGAAATTGCACTTTGATGGAGCCGTAAATAGCAAAGGGGCAGGAGTAGGAGCCATTTTGACAACTCCGGATGATGAGAAGCTTCCCTTGGCGAACAAGTTGAGATTCAAGGCTACCAATAACGAGGCTGAGTATGAAGCATGTATTTTTGGATTAGAGGCCTTAATAGGCTTAGGAGCAAAGAATGTGGAAGTGTTCGGTGATTCCTCCCTAGTGGTCAATCAAATTTGAGGTGAATGGGCTGTGAAAGAAGAGAGGCTAATGCCATATATCCAGCGTTTGAGGGGCCTAAGTAGTCAGTTTGAAGTATGTACATTCCATTTCGTTCCAAGGGATGAGAATCAGTTAGCCGATGCGCTCGCCACGTTAGTATCAATGTGGGACAACCCTTAAGGAGTGGTCATGAAGCCAGTTTTGATCTATAGCTCCAAAAGACCTAGTTTCGAATCCAAATCAATTATGGAAGTAGAAGTGGCAGATGGGAAGCCGTGATATCATGACATTATGAACTATTTAGAGAATGCGACATTTGTAGAGGAGGCTACTGTAAGCACCGTGTCCTGGAGCGGTCCGGCTCAGAGATTACCCTATGATAAAATCGGCATCCGAGCCTGTACAAACGATTTGGATTCGGAGGCTTTAGTCCCATACTCCACGAGAAACGAGTCTTTTTACCTTTTGTAGGCAGAAGGGGAGAAAACGGGGAGTTTTTAAAGTCCAAAAAAGTTTATTTTCCTCGACGGACGGTCAGCCCGTCAGTCAGGGCCCAGCCCGTCGATTGGCAGGATCATCGGATGAATCCTTGTGTCAGAAGGATTCTTTCGATGCCCATCGGTTGAAGTTGCAGGGCCGTCGGATGAATCCTTGTGTCAGAAGGATTCTTTTGGCGCCCGTCGATCAAAGTGGCAGGGCGTCGGATGAATCCTTGTGTCAGTAGGATTCTTCCGACGCCCATCGCTACCACAGACGCCCGTCGATCGTGCTTGGCCTATAAAAGCTTTGAATTTTCTCATAAAAAGGGTTGGAAAAATTTCTAAAAGGGGAAAATTCTGCAAAAATTCATGTGTATTTTCTCTCTCTTCCAACAAACACATTTCTAAGAAGATTTAATTGATTTAAGAATCAAACCATTAGAATCAAACACGTTTCTAAGAAGATTTGGTTTTTCCTAAGGTTTTTATTCCAAAAATTCAGTTTTTAGAAAAATCAAGAAGAAAACAACCTATTTTCCTCATTCTTGATTTTTATCTTGTTTTCTCGTGGAGCGTGCGGGAAGCCATACAACAAGTAATCCAACCAAAAGGTTGTTCTGAGGGTAAATATTCCGGACCCTTTTCTATCCCCTTTTTTTTGCTTTCATTTTCGATATTACATTTGTTTTTGTCCTTATTTTCATTTCTTGTTACTATTTTTCTTGAATTTGTGTAAAATTCGTCTTTTTTATTCTTGAAAAGCTTCTATTTTTTTGGGACAGAGGTGACCGACGGGTCATCTGCTGTGACCGACGCCCGTCTGTTGTCTTTAAGCATAACCCGTCGGTCACCCTCACAGACGGCTTCTTTCGAGTGAGCGACGGGTGTGTTGGTCACCTTAATCGATGCCCGTCGGTCATTCAGCACAGCACGTCGGTGGGTTCTATCCCACGTTTTCAAACCTTTTTCTTTTCCCTTTATTGTTCACTCAAATTTTTATGTTTATCTGTAACTTTTTCCTCTGTATTTTAACATCCCTTTAGCTTGTTTTGTGAGAATATGCTTCTGTTTCTTGGACTTGGTGGAGCTTGAGGGAGTTCCCCCGCATTTGGAAAGTTCACCTGGTTTAGTTCCCTATCTTCCTATCTTTTATATTTCATGCATTTATTTATTGTTTCTCCTATATATGACAAAATTATTGTATTCCTCGCTAATGTAAAAATCGGCCAAACGTTTTATATTTAATAAACTGAATTCTTCATAAAATCAAGGACCCAATGTCCTATTCTTCATCCAATAAAATCCTCACAATAAAAAATATCCATTTTAGTAATGATGCATGTGAGGACCAAAGTACTCAAAATAAGCAATGCCCCGATTCGTGTATGTATCGCACATTTATAAAGGGAGTTATATTCCGCTCCTTGTGTTATTGTAATGCATCGCTTTCATTATTTTACTTGTTCATTTACCGCTTTCCCAAACGTGAATAAATACGCTTTGATTCAATTGCATCGTGTGGAGAGAGAGCGAATTAATGAAAAATTAAAATTTAATTATAAAATAATCAAGGTAGAAATAGATGAGAAGTCCCGAACCCAGCTCTGGTCTTTGGGCTCAAAGAGGCGAGAGGTCTATCCGATAACTCATTGGAACTATGACCTCCAAGACACCTCTTGTGTCATGAGACTTTGACGTTAATCCTAGGCTCCTTAGGGCAAGAGGTTTACCCTCCAAGACCCCTTTGGTTGGCCCAGAATGGATACTAAGCGCAGTCTTAGGCTCTCCGAGGCGAGAGAAACTTTCCCAATGTTCTATTGGGTGGCGACTCCATGAAACCTCCTTGTTGCCCAAAATAGACACACTTGTAAATGTCTTTACAAGTTGCCAATGGATCCTCAATTGCCCGATCGCCCTCAAGCAGGCAGTTAGAGGGGCAACCGCGGGGTCCGGCGCGTCATAGTGGCGACTCTGCTGGGGACTTATGGTTTGAGACTTCGATTTGAAAATACCTCATTTAATATTTATGATTAAAGTTTAATTCATAAAATTTGCTTTCTCTCAAATTTGCATTTTACATCCCATTAGAGCCTTAGACTATGCTAGATTGGTCCCTTCTTAGCCTCGGTGCATTCCTGAAGCATAACCCTACGTTCACTCAATGTGGGGAAGTGTTAAGGATAATCACCAACCCAAGCTTCATACCTAATGCTATATCAAATGATGACCCGATCGGTCGTTATGCTCGTGATGAGCTAGACCTGTCGGCAGGGATCATGCTTGGGTAGCCCTAAAGTAACATCTCCCTTGTCTAAAGCTCATGTAATGGCCGTAGCTACTTTCCATAGGTGATATGAACCATAATTCCATGCTCACTGTATGGATCCTTATGTATTGGATGAGTCCAGATGTCTTGCTTGGTAACCTAGCCAAAGGCTTTCATGCCCCGGCAGGGCCATGTCGAAATTTTTGGAATGTCTAAATACATGATGATCATTATCCATTCGCTTGTACATTAGCATAGGAGTGTCATGCTGCCGGTTTTTTGCCGTGCACCATGCGTGTCACACCCCAACCTATAACAAGGAGACTTCCATACAGATTGGAGGAGAGGCCTCCCTGGATAGATAGGAGTGTCACACCCCACTAGTACAAACATGCAAACATTACATATATAGAGCGACATATCGAAAATAATTAAAAACTTCAATACAGAGAAGAATGATTTTGAACAAAATGTACACTTTATTAATATACCAAAAGATGGTCCTTACATATTACATCAGATTACAAAAAAGAAACAGTTTACAAAAGCCCAATACATACTGTTCAAAAGGGCCAACAAAACATTACATCTATTACAAAATAGAGGAAAGCCTATACTATAAACTTCAGGACTCTAATTGCGTTGGCCTTCCCGATGCGACACGCCCAACCCGAGGCAATCGAAAACCTTCCACACCTGCACGGATAAACACCCGTGCTAAGCGAAATCGCTTAGTGGGGAAACACACAATGCATGACCGTCACTCACAGTGACGGTAACAGAGAACGCATGAAAACAATACAATTATGAGCATAATAATCATACATAGTTACTTCAGATATTAGCATTCTCATCCAAAGGTTCTTGTACAAAATACAATGACACCTGCTTAATCACAATGAGTGGATAACGAGTACATATAGATACTTGAGAGTATCGGTATCGTCACATATACATATAGATACCCGAAGGCATCAAATCATTCTTTTTATTTTGTTTTCAAATCGTTTTTACGTGGAATCTTAAGAAAGATTCAGACAGAGGGATCACGAGGATCCATTCGTGGGACCTGATCAGGGTCCAAGTCGTACATATAGCTGCAGCGGCACATAACTCTATTAGGCATGCCTAACTGTCCACTTATTCGACATTAGCAGGTTATACCAAATCTTGTCAAATTAACATACACATTATTCATTTAATTAGATATTCAAGGCTTTACATTACAGAGCACATGCAAAAGAAACCAAGTCTTTAAGCAAAACGGAGAAGAAATCCAATTTGGAAGTCACGTCTGTCGCGCTCGCGACGACTGTCGTGCTCGCGACAGAAGCCAAGCTACACTTCCCCGCCTCGTCTCGCGATCGCGAGAGATCTCGTGGTCGCGAGAGGACGTAGGGATTTCTCTTCTGTCGCGCTCGCGAAGCTTGTCGCGCTCGCGACAGAAGAGAACCTCGCACAAGCTCGGAGCTCGAGCACTCTGTCGCGCTCGCGACAGAGAGCTCCCTCGATTTCTTTGGCGCGACACTTCTCGCGCCGGCGTGAGGGCCGAAACCTCCGCGCTCTGTCGCGCTCGCGACAGTGTCGCGATCGCGACAGACATGGGTTTTCCAGCTCTTACGCCCAAATACTGCAGAATTCACACAAAATTCACTTCTAAACTTCCAAAATTGATTCCAAACCTCAAAATTCAGCAACACAAGCATCCACAACTCATAACATATTTAAAAACCCAGCTTTATCACCATTTAACTCAATTAAATCAAATCCATTATATGTCTAATTGCAAGAAATCCCAAAACAGCACACTTAATACCAATTACATCTATTCACATACTTTCTCGCAAATCCTATAACAATACTCATTCTCTAGCATCTCATATCATGTCTAATTCAAATTCAATCATATATACACAACTTATAATTCTAATCCAAGCAATAACACAAATATTCAATTCAAACTACAAATATGTGTACAAAGACAAAATTCCCAAACCTTCTCTCCTTAGCTCCTAATCGCGAGCTCCGCTTCCGCTTGCGATTCCTTTTCCTTTATCAGGTCTAGGAGCCTCTTCTGAACCACAAACCCATAGCAATCAAGATCAATTCCAAAACAACCCATAAACAAAATACATATAACTAAAACCTAGAGAAGAGGAAGAAGAAGAAAATCTAAAACCCCAACTCACCTAGAAACTTCAAGATCAACAAGCCAACCAACTTTAATCACTCAAAGGAAAGGAGAGGGAGCAAGATCGATCAAGAAAAGAGAAGAACAAAGAAAGAAGAAAAAGAAATGGAAGAGGGTGGCGTAAAGGAGGAAGAAGAACGGGAAAATTGAGAGGAAAAGCTGATTTCTCACTCTTCACCAAACTTCATTAAATGCCCACTTATCCTCTTTGCCACATGTCACACTCTCCTTATGCCACATGCCATCTACACATCCTACTCCCATACTTGCCTATACACACTAAGCTAACTCCTATTCATACATTTACTTCTATACATTCCCATATACTCTAGTCTAATTCCTCTTCCCAACTAATATACACACATATACAATAAATAAACCAATTTAATACACACACAAGCGACACATAAACATACACATACAGACACAGCCAGGCTCAAACTACTGGGGTGGTTTTGGGGTGTTACAATACTCCCCCACTTAACAGAATTTCGTCCTCGAAATTCATACCTGTTCCGAATAACTGAGGGTATTGTAATCTCATAGCTTCCTCTGGTTCCCAAGTAGCTTCTTCAATACCATGATGCTGCCACAGAACTTTGACTAACGGTATCTGCTTATTCCGAAGCTGTCTGATTTCTCTATCCAAAATCCTCTTCGGTTCTTCATCAAAAGAAAAGTCTGACTGAATCCGAACATCTTGCACTGGTAGCACATGCGAAGGATCTGACCGATATCTCCAAAGCATAGACACATGAAAAACATCATGTAGTCTAGCCAACTCCAAAGGCAAAGCTAACTGGTACGCTACTGGACCCACTTTCCTCAGAATCTCATACGGTCCAATAAAACGTGGACTTAGTTTGCCTTTCTTGCCAAAACGGAGAACCTTTCGCCACGGTGACACTTTCAAGAAAACCTTATCTCCCACTTCATATTGAATGTCCTGACGCTTCAGATTAGCATAAGAACGCTGTCGGTCCTTAGCTGCTTTCAAATTCTGTTGCACCACCCTTACCTTCTCTTCGGTATCCCGCACTATATCCGGACCAATCATAGCTTTTTCTGACAGTTCAGTCCAACACACTGGTGTTCTACATTTCCGTCCATACAGTACTTCATAAGGGGCCATACCAATACTCACTTGATAGCTGTTATTATACACGAATTCCATCAAAGATACATACCGATCCCAACTTCCTGAGAACTCTAAAGCACAACCTCGAAGCATATCTTCTAAAATCTGAATAACCCTCTCTGACTGACCATCGGTCTGTGGATGGAAAGCAGTACTGAAATTTAACCGTGTTCCCAAAGCTGTCTGAAGTTCTTTCCAAAACTTGGATGTAAAACGAGGATCTCGGTCTGATACAATGGATAATGGAATCCCATGCAATCGGACTATCTCATCCACATACAGTTCCGCCAACTTGTCCATCGAATAATCCAATCGTACTGGTAGAAAATGTGCAGACTTCGATAATCGATCCACAATAACCCATACAGAATCATGCTTATGCTGCGTCATAGGAAGACCAGATACAAAATCCATCGTGATGTCATCCCACTTCCATTGAGGAATGGGTAAGGGATGAAGCAATCCCGATGGCACTTGATGCTCGGTTTTCACTTGCTGACAAGTAAGACACTTTGAAACAAATTCTGTTATCTCTCTTTTCATTCCTGGCCACCAATAGTATTGCTTCAGATCTTGATACATCTTATCTCCACCAGGATGCATAGTGAAGACTGAAGAATGAGCTTCTTGCAACAGTTTCTTTCTTAATTCACCCACATTAGGTACACATAACCGATTACCGTGCCTCAACACTCCTTCACTATCTAATAAATACTCAGACTGCTTACCCTCTTTCACTACTTGACAAACACGCTGAAGCACATGATCATCCAATTGAGCCTTTGCAATTTCTGATCTCAAACTTGGCTTAACTTTAAGTTGAGCAATTAGAGCACCTTCAGAATCAAATCTCCATCTGCCTCGACTAGTCAGTAACGCAGACAAAGACTTCCTACTAAGAGCATCCGTTACCACGTTAGCATTACCCGGATGATAGTCAATGATACAATCATAGTCCTTGAATAATTCTAACCATCTCCGCTGCCTCAAATTCAACTCCTTCTGAGTTAACAAATACTTGAGACTCTTGTGATCAGTGAAAATTCTGCACGTCTCTCCATACAAGTAGTGTCGCCAAACCTTAAGCGCAAACACTACCGCTGCCAACTCCAGATCGTGAGTCGGGTAATTCCGCTCATGAGGCTTCAACTGTCTCGATGCATAAGCTACTACTTTATTCCCTTGCATCAGAACACAACCTAACCCAATTCCCGAAGCATCACTATACATAGTGTATTCCTTACCCGAAACTGGCTGTGTGAGCACAGGAGCTTTAACCAACCATTCCTTTAAACGATCAAAGCTGTCTTGGCACTTTTCAGTCCATACAAACTTGACATCCTTCTGAAGTAACTTGGTTAAAGGAGATGCTAATACTGAGAACCCCTGAACAAACCGTCGGTAATACCCTGCTAACCCCAGAAAACTCCTCACTTCTGGCACATTCTTCGGAGGCACCCAATTAACAATCGCTTCAATTTTGCTAGGATCAACCCGTACACCTTCCGCTGACACCACATGTCCAAGAAAGGCCACTTCTTTCAACCAAAACTCACACTTACTAAGTTTCGCATACAACTGATGATCTCTTAACATTTGCAATACTAACTTAAGATGTTCCTTATGCTCTTTACGGTCTCTAGAGTACACCAAAATGTCATCAATAAATACCACAACAAACTTGTCCAAATACGGTCGGAAAACTCGGTTCATCAGATCCATAAAGGCTGCAGGCGCGTTGGTCAAACCAAAGGGCATCACTAAAAATTCATAATGACCATAACGTGTCCGAAAAGCCGTCTTAGCCACATCTGCTTCCTTAACCCCTAACTGGTAATAACCTGACCTCAAATCTATCTTAGAGAATACCCCAGCTCCTCTCAACTGATCAAAAAGATCTTCAATCCTTGGCAATGGGTACTTATTCTTAATAGTCACTTTATTAAGCTGTCGATAGTCAATGCACATCCGAAGGGTTCCATCTTTCTTCTTAACAAACAACACTGGAGCACCCCACGGTGACACACTTGGCCGAATGAATCCTTTATCCAACAACTCTTGCAACTGACTCTTCAATTCCTTCAATTCCACTGGGGCCATTCTATAAGGAGCCTTAGAAATCGGAGCGGTACCTGGAACAATCTCTACTGACAATTCAACTTCTCTCTCGGGAGGTAACCCCGGTAACTCTTCCGGAAAAACATCTACAAAATCTCTTACAATCGGAATATCTTGAATCTTAACTTGACTTCTCCGAGAGTCTAAAACCACAGCCAAAAACGCTTCACATCCCTTCCTGATAAATCTTCTAACTTTCATAGCTGAAACCACATTATGCAAAGAACTGCTTCCAATTCCCTTCACAATAACAGGCAAATGATCTTTATCTTTCAAAACCATTACTTTCCTATGACAATCTACCACTGCACGATGCTTTTCTAACCAATCCATTCCCAGAATAATATCAAACTCGTGGAATGGCAAACAAATCAGATCTACTACAAACTCGGTACCCTGAATCTTTAAAGGACACTTCCGACATACACGATTAACCATAACACTCTGACCCAACGGACTGGATACACAAATCTCATATTCCATCTTCTCCTCACTACCCAAACTATCCCACAACTTACCAGAACACACATAAGAATGGGTAGAGCCCGGGTCAATCAAAACATAAACTTCAGAATCAAGCAAAGAGAACTTACCGGCAATCACTTCAGGAGCATTCTGTTCCTCTCGGGCCTTCATAGCATAAGCCCTACCAGATGATGGCACAGGGCGATCAACTGATTCCGAGACTTCTCTATCTCGAGACCGTCCACCTCGACCCCTTCCTCTACCCCTATTACGACTCCCTTGGGGTACATTAGATCCAGCTCGGCTCCCTTCTTGTTGTCCCGAAGGATCTCCAAGTCGGTTCGGACAATTTGCAAGTAAATGGTCCATAGAGCCACATTTAAAACAGCCTCCTGTTAACCACCGACATTCACCCCAATGTTGTCTATTGCAATGAGAACATCGAGGAGGGCCATCTCCTCTACCTGAGCCCGCTCCCCTAGAAGAACCCTGTCTTCTCCCTCTAGGGGCCGGATTAGCTGTAGATTCATCAACGAAGTTTCCTTGCGATTCCCTCGCTCTCTTGCCTGAAGAAGAACCACCTCTTGCAGACTTTCTTCTTTAAGCCTTTTCTCTCAATATATTTTCAGAACGCTCCGCCCTCAAGGCTGCCTGAACTAACTGATAATACCTCACATTTGGAGCCGACATCAATGATATTAACATCACCTTCAAAGACTCGTTCAAGCCTGCTTCAAAATGCTGACATCGAAACTCTTCTGTAAGGACCCTTGGCGGCGCATACTTACTGAGCTTATTGAACTCATCCTCATACTCAGCCACAGACATTGTTCTTTGCTTAAGAGTGAGAAACTGTGCCCACTTAGCATCCTTATAAGCTTTGGTCACATACCGGTTCTGAAATTCATCCTCAAAGAACTCCCATGTTATCGGTTCAGGAACTTGCAGTTGACTAGCCACCAACTTCCACCAATCATAAGCTGAACCTTGTAACAAAGACAAGGCACACTCCACTTCTTGCTCCGGTGGACATCTTATCTCCTTAAGTACTCTGGCTGTCTTTTCTAACCACATCTCTGCTTTGTTAGATTCGTCTATACCAGTACCAAAGAAATCCTCTGCACCATGCTTTCTTAGCCTTTCAATAGGTGCACTAGGCGCTGTTACCCTTTCAAGTACTCTTGTCATACTCTGGAGCATCGCTTCCATTGGTCCCAAAGGCACCTCAGGATAACCCCTAGGAGGTTGAGCCGGACCAGAAACTGAGGGATCCTGCTCTTGGGGATTCGCACTTTCCGCTGACCCCTCAAGCGATCCACGGGCGGACTCCATAACTACAAAACATAAACGCAGTGCGCATCAGGCCAACACAACTCCAACAACTAACTAACATACTGAAACCCAGTAACATCTAAACCAAAAGCTCTGATACCACCTAATGTCACACCCCAACCTATAACAAGGAGACTTCCATACAGATTGGAGGAGAGGCCTCCCTGGATAGATAGGAGTGTCACACCCCACTAGTACAAACATGCAAACATTACATATATAGAGCGACATATCGGAAATAATTAAAAACTTCAATACAGAGAAGAATGATTTTGAACAAAATGTACACTTTATTAATATACCAAAAGATGGTCCTTACATATTACATCAGATTACAAAAAAGAAACAGTTTACAAAAGCCCAATACATACTGTTCAAAAGGGCCAACAAAACATTACATCTATTACAAAATAGAGGAAAGCCTATACTATAAACTTCAGGACTCTAATTGCGTTGGCCTTCCCGATGCGACACGCCCAACCCGAGGCAATCGAAAACCTTCCACACCTGCACGAATAAACACCCGTGCTAAGCGAAATCGCTTAGTGGGGAAACACACAATGCATGACCGTCACTCACAGTGACGGTAACAGAGAACGCATGAAAACAATACAATTATGAGCATAATAATCATACATAGTTACTTCAGATATTAGCATTCTCATCCAAAGGTTCTTATACAAAATACAATGACACCTGCTTAATCACAATGAGTGGATAACGAGTACATATAGATACTTGAGAGTATCGGTATCGTCACATATACATATAGATACCCGAAGGCATCAAATCATTCTTTTTATTTTGTTTTCAAATCGTTTTTACGTGGAATCTTAAGAAAGATTCAGACAGAGGGATCACGAGGATCCATTCGTGGGACCTGATCAGGGTCCAAGTCGTACATATAGCTGCAGCGGCACATAACTCTATTAGGCATGCCTAACTATCCACTTATTCGACATTAGCAGGTTATACCAAATCTTGTCAAATTAACATACACATTATTCATTTAATTAGATATTCAAGGCTTTACATTACAGAGCACATGCAAAAGAAACTAAGTCTTTAAGCAAAACGGAGAAGAAATCCAATTTGGAAGTCACGTCTGTCGCGCTCGCGACGACTGTCGCGCTCGCGACGACTGTCGCGCTCGCGACGACTGTCGCGCTCGCGACGACTGTCGCGCTCGCGACAGAAGCCAAGCTACACTTCCCCGCCTCGTCTCGCGATCGCGAGAGATCTCGTGGTCGCGAGAGGACGTAGGGATTTCTCTTCTGTCGCGCTCGCGAAGCTTGTCGCGCTCGCGACAGAAGAGAACCTCGCACAAGCTCGGAGCTCGAGCACTCTGTCGCGCTCGCGACCATTGTCGCGCTCGCGACAGAGAGCTCCCTCGAGTTCTTTGGCGCGACACTTCTCGCGCCGGCGCGAGGGCCGAAACCTCCGCGCTCTATCGCGCTCGCGACAGTGTCGCGATCGCGACAGACACGGGTTTTCCAGCTCTTACGCCCAAATACTGCAGAATTCACACAAAATTCACTTCTAAACTTCCAAAATTGATTCCAAACCTCAAAATTCAGCAACACAAGCATCCACAACTCATAACATATTTAAAAACCCAGCTTTATCACCATTTATCTCAATTAAATCAAATCCATTATATGTCTAATTGCAAGAAATCCCAAAACAGCACACTTAATACCAATTACATCTATTCACATACTTTCTCGCAAATCCTATAACAATACTCATTCTCTAGCATCTCATATCATGTCTAATTCAAATTCAATCATATATACACAACTTATAATTCTAATCTAAGCAATAACACAAATATTCAATTCAAACTACAAATATGTGTACAAAGACAAAATTCCCAAACCTTCTCTCCTTAGCTCCTAATCGCGAGCTCCGCTTCCGCTTGCGATTCCTTTTCCTTTATCAGGTCTAGGAGCCTCTTCTGAACCACAAACCCATAGCAATCAAGATCAATTCCAAAACAACCCATAAACAAAATACATATAACTAAAACCTAGAGAAGAGGAAGAAGAAGAAAATCTAAAACCCCAACTCACCTAGAAACTTCAAGATCAACAAGCCAACCAACTTTAATCACTCAAAGGAAAGGAGAGGGAGCAAGATCGATCAAGAAAAGAGAAGAACAAAGAAAGAAGAAAAAGAAATGGAAGAGGGTGGCGTAAAGGAGGAAGAAGAACGGGAAAATTGAGAGGAAAAGCTGATTTCTCACTCTTCACCAAACTTCATTAAATGCCCACTTATCCTCTTTGCCACATGTCACACTCTCCTTATGCCACATGCCATCTACACATCCTACTCCCATACTTGCCTATACACACTAAGCTAACTCCTATTCATACATTTACTTCTATACATTCCCATATACTCTAGTCTAATTCCTCTTCCCAACTAATATACACACATATACAATAAATAAACCAATTTAATACACACACAAGCGACACATAAACATACACATACAGACACAGCCAGGCTCAAACTACTGGGGTGGTTTTGGGGTGTTACAATGCGCATCCACTGGGTCCCCCGCTGACCCTTGGGCTAATCCCGCCTAGGAAAGAGACCGTACGACCACGTGTGTGGGAGAAATAAGGGTGGAAGGACCTACCTGCTTGCTTGTGTTTTGTGGGTGTTGCATATCACGACCACGCATTGCATCTGCATTCCATGCATCACATCTAACGCCTTGTCCCTGCAGCCATCATAGATCTGCCCAGGTGGACTAGATCGCCTACCAGACAGTTGATCCGAGTTCCTGCATCTGAACTGCCAGATAGAGAAGGCCTTCCAGAGATCTTACCAGAAGTCAGTTGTACCGTATCTGAGATGGCAAACTCACCTAGGGGAAATGATGCCACCAGGGCCATGATTGCAGAAGAAGTGGGTTGACGGTTTGAAGAGTTTGAGGGCAGAATGATGAACATGCTAACTGCTTTGGCACAACAGAATGCTCTGCAGAATCCACCACCTCCTCCTCCCGTAAGACAATATGAGCGAGAAGAGGAAAGAGCTGAGAGGCAAGAAGAGCCTATTTGGCCACCACCAATAGAGCTAAGGTCAGTGGCTTCGGGAGGTCAGAGAAGAAGACTAGTGCTGAGGATAGATGATGACAGGGATGACGAAGATGACAAAATGAGTTCTGTATCTGAGAGAGGGAAGGCACCCCAAACTGATGAGTTCATTCTGAAGAAGATGGAAGAGAGGTTTGAAGCCATGGTTCGTATGCTGAGTAGAGGTCAGGGGATGAACCCGGAGGACAAAGAGCTGGAGGGAGAAGACCCGATTCCTTACAATTTCAAGATGCCTTATGTGCTAAAATTTGACGGTACCTCTGACTCGACTGCCCATGTGAAGCAGTACTCTCTGGTCATGAAAGGGACCACTTTGTCTAAGAGGCAGAAAGTGGAATACTTTTGTTTGAGTCTGACTGGCCCTGCTATCGACTGGTATCATAGCCTCGATCGTCGAACTAAGGAAGATTGGGATCTACTCACGGAGGAGTTCTTCAGGCAATATAATTGCAACACCAGGTGGAGGTGACTCTTAAGGACCTTGAATTGCTCCAGCAGAAGGCCGGGGAATCTTTTCACGACTATCTCACCCTCTGGCGGAACAGGGTAATGGAAATGTGAAGAAAGCCCGACACCCAAGACCAGATCCGTCTATTTATCAAGAATGCAAGCCCGTATTTGAAGGATGTTCTGAAGATGAAAGGGCTGAAGGATTGGGAATCTCTAAAAGACATAGCCATTGAGGTAGAGGGAGAATTCTTGACCCGAAAAGCTAGCGATGATAGTTTTGCAAAAAGGGCTAATACTGGTCAAGGAACCAGTAGGCCAACTGGTCCCAGTGGTAGCACCAGAAGAACGGTTGAGGTGTCTGCTACTGAAGCAACTACCCCGAGGAATTTTTCGAACTTAGGGAAACCCTTATCTTGGGTTTTGAGGCGCTTGATGAAGGAAGGAAAGTTGCGACCTTTGGCTCCTAGGCCAGCAAAAACGCAAGGGATGCCAGGTCACAAGGACAATGAATACTGTGTATTTTATCAGCACATAGGCCATCTAACAGACAATTGTAGGGCGCTGAGACACTCTATTCAAGATCTGATTGATGACAAGCAGATTTTCGACCCTGAGAAGAGGGAATCCAAGAAGTAGCCGGGTTACAATGCCGTACCGCCACCAGTTTTTATGATCGGATCCAGCTTGCTAGAGTGGTACGTACTGCAGGACTTATATGGGAGCAAGAGTATTGCTATTATTTATTCTGGGGATAGAGAAGATAGAGCAGTTGTAGCAACCATTGATTGCTAGTCAAGCAGTGAGAGCGGTGAAGAGGCCGAAGAGGAAGGAGAGACGAACTCAGATCTGTGGAGATCTGATGAGGATGAAGAAGAGGTGGGGGCTATGATAAGAAGTGGGAGAGTGGACCCTGAGATTATAAGGGTGCCAGAACCAGCGCAGCCACCGACGAAAAAGGAGCCGGAGGAGAACCAGATTGTTAAGCAGTTGAAAAAGACCGTGGCTCAAATATCCATCTGGGATCTCTTAAGACAGTCCCCTTCTCACAGGCAGAAAGTGGTAGAGGCCTTGACCACCACGATTTTCCCATCAGAGCTCTTGGGTTTAGCTAAAGGAGGATCGGAGGATAGATTGGTTTTTTCCGATGCCGACCTGCCAGTCGAAGGCCACGATCATAACCGACCCCTGTATATCAAAGCACAGATTAACGGCAAGCACACCACTGGCGTTATGGTAGATGATGGATCTTCTATCAATGTTTGCCCTCTGGTAACTCTTCAGGCTTTTGGGTTGAGTGAGGATATGCTCAGTGAATCAGATTTGACGATTATAGCATATGATAATTCAAGAAGACAAGCCTCGGGAACATTCAAGACCCTGGTCAAGACAGGACCCATTGAGGCAGAAGTAGAGTTTGTGGTTCTGCCCATTCCAGCTAATTTCTCAGCCCTGCTCGGGAGGCCTTGGTTTCACAGACTATGAGGAGTACCATCCACGCTGCATCAGATGATAAAGTTCCCACAAAAAGGGGAGGTGGTAACTATTAAGGCAGCCAGGGAGAATCAGGTGTCGGCTCTTGAAATTGCTAATCGATGATAGGAGAGGAGCACGGACTAGCGGATAACCCAGCAGTGGTTAACATGATGAAAAAGATGCACTATCTCCCTGGGGCTGGTTTGGGTAGAAACTCTCAGGGGCTGCAGACTGCGATCACCACTCAAGGTCAGAAGAACCGGAAGGGTCTGGGGTACAGAGGAGGTTTTGGCAAGAAGAAGACGGCAGATAAGATCCCTCACATTTCAGAAAGCTTTGTACCAGCATCCTCAGTATGCGCTTATACTGGTGAAGACGAGCCGCAGTGGGTGAATGGGAGGATTGTCCCCGGATTTTAGATCTTCAACAATGTATTTGACTGGGATGTCGGGGTTATCAAGACCGCTGAGAGCTTCTGGGATGAAGAGGTCATGACTCAGTGCATTGCTTGGGACAGAGATGAGCCCAACGAGGTTGTCACCGAGAAGATGTTAGCTGCCAGGCTAAAAAGGAAGGAAAAAATGGTGGAGCCAGAACTGAAAATTGGGGATTTAAAGATTTCCTCAGACATGCCTGAAGGGCCTCTGCTGAATCAAGAAGTCAATGAGCAAGCTGCAGCAGCATCAACCTCTAGGGAGGCAAAAGAAGACTCTAGCTTAGATTGTCTTTTTATTCCATAACTTTTTTATGATGTAAATGACAATTATGATATTATTAACAAGGCAAATGATTTCTCTTACTTGTGCGATGTTTCCCATAATTTCAACATGCATGAACATGATCATATTCCATCAATTTTTGATATTGACTCCACTGATACAATGCCTTTTAATCTTGGAACCTCGGAAAATCCGAAGGAAATTCTAATAGCATCAAATATAACTCCTGATGAGAGAGAAAAATTTGAGAGAATAATAAGAAAATATGAAAAAGTCTTTGCCTGGACCTATGAAGACATGCCAGGGATCGATCGAGATGTAGCAGAACATGCTATCCCGACTTATCCAGACCATAAGCCTATAAAGCAGAAGTTGAGAGGGCTCAGGCCAGAATGGGCAGACAAGGTCAAGGAGGAAATTCGGCAGCAGATTGAGGCCGAGTTCCTGGTTGAAGTGCAGCTTTGGGGATGGTTATGTGGGCTACAACTAGATACTAAACAAGATAGCTGACCGGGTTAAGACCGCTTTCATCACAGAGTGGGGGACCTACGCCTACCGAGTTATGCCTTTTGGCCTGAAAAATGCAGGGGCCACATACCAGAGATTGGCGACCAAGATCCTAAGCGACCTGATCCACAAGGAGGTGGAGGTGTATGTCGATGACATGATGGTCAAGTCAGCCACCCGAGAGGACCATTTTGAAGCTCTAGAGAAGTTCTTCACCAGGATTGATAAATACAATCTGTGACTTAACCCCAAGAAGTGTATCTTCGGAGTAACCTCAGGGAAACTGTTAAGACATATCGTCAGCTAGAGGGGAATAGAAATTGACCCGGACAAGGTAAAGGCCATCAGAGAGATGCCCGTGCCACAAAAGGAGAAGGATGTAAGGAGCTTCCTGGGCAAGCTGCAGTACGTCAGCCGATTCATTGCCAAGCTCACTTCGATATGCAAGCCCGTTTTTAAGCTGCTCAGAAAGAATCAGCCTGTGGTCTGGAATAAAGACTGCCATAAAGCCTTTGATAACATCAGGGAATATCTGTTGAATTCGCCAGTGTTAAGGCCCCCGCAACTAGTCAAATCGCTTATCTTGTATCTGGCAGTGGCAGGCAGTTCTGTGGGTACCATGATGGCTCAGGAGGATGAATTTAAAGTGGAATTCGCAGTTTATTACCTCAGCAAGAAGTTCCTGGCTTATGAGATAAAATATGCTGAGGTAGAGAAGATCTGCCTCGCAGTGATTTAGGCATCAAAGAAGCTGAGGCATTATTTCCATTCATACAAAGTTCAGGCAGTGGCCAAGCAGAATCCGTTGAGATATTTGCAAGAAGCGCCGTCCTTGCTTGGTAAGATGGGGAGATGGCTGCTTTTGCTACAGGAGTTTGATGTTGAATACATCACTCGCAAAACTATTAAAGGCAAGCCGTAGCCGAATTTCTTGCTGAGCATCCTACTCAAGGAGATACCCCCGAGTTCACCTTTCCTGATGAGAGCATAGTCGCGATTTCTATCCAGGGATGTCAGTTACACTTCGACGGGGCAGTGAATAACAAGGGGGCTGGAGTTGGAATTATTTTGACAACCCCAGATAATGAGAAACTCCCTTACCAAGAAGTTGAGGTACAAAGCAACCAACAATGAAGCCGACTATGAAGCATGCACTTTCGAGTTAGAAGCTTTAGCTGCTTTGGGGGCAAAGAACGTAGAAGTCTTTGGTGACTCATCCTTGGTGATTAACCAGATCCGAGGCAAGTGGGCTGTAAAAGAAGAGCGGTTGGTACCTTATGTTGAATATTTGAAAGAGATATTGTGACGCGCGCCGGACCCCGCGGCCGCCCCTCTGACCGCCCGCTTGAGGGCGATCGGGCAATTGAGGATCCGTTGGCAACTTGTAAAGACATTTACAAGTGCACCTATTTTGCGCAACAAGGAGGTTTCATGGAGTCGCCACCCAATAGAACATTGGGAAAGTTTCTCTCACCTCGGAGAGCCTAAGACTGCGCTTAGTATCCATTTTGGGCCAACCAAAGGGGTCTTGGAGGGTAAACCTCTCGCCCTAAGGAGCCTAGGATTAATGTCAAAGTCTCGTGACGCAAGAGGTGTCTTGGAGGTCATAGTTCCAATGAGTAATCGGATAGACCTCTCGCCTCTTTGAGCCCAAAGACCAGAGCTGGGTTCGGGACTTCTCATCTATTTCTACCTTGATTATTTTATGATCAAATTTTAATTTCCATTAATTCGCTTTCTCTCCACACGATGCAATTGAATCAAAGCGCATTTATTCACATTTGGAAAGCGGTAAATGAACAAATAAATAATGAAAGCGATAAATTACAATAACACAGGGAGAATAATACAACTCCCTTTTATAAATGTGCGACACATACATGAATCGGGGCATTGCTTACTTTGAGGACTTCGGTCCTCGCATGCATCATTATTAAAATGGATATTTTTATAGTGAGGATTTTATTGGATAAAGAATAGGACATTGGGTCCTTGGTTTTATGAAGAATTCAATTTATTAAATATAAAACGTTTGGCCGATTTCACATTAGCAAGAAATACAACAATTTTGTCATATACAGGAGGAACAACAAATAAATACATGAAATATAGAAAATAGGAAGTTAGGGAACTAAACCAGGCGAACTTTCCGAATGCGTGAGAACTCCCTCAAGCTCCAACCAATCCAAGAAGCAAAAACATATTCTCACAAAACAAGCCAAAGGGATGTTAAAATACTGAAGAAAAGTTATAAATAAACATAAAAATTTGAGTGAACAAAAAGGGGAAAGGAAAAGATTTGAAAATGTGGGACAGAACCCACTAACGGGCTATGCTGGATGACCGACGAGCGTCGGTTAAGGTGACCAATACGGCCCGTCGATCACTCGAAGGAAGCCGTCTGTGGGGGTGACCGACGGGTTATGCTAAAAGGTGACAGACACAGATGACCCGTCGATCACCTCTGTCCCAGAAAACAGAAGTTTTCCAAAAATCAAAAAAGGGCAAGTTTTACACAAAACTCAAGAAGAATAATAGCAAGAAATGAAAATAAAGGCAAAAGCGAATATAATATTGAAAATTAAGCTAAAACAAGGACAGAAAAGGGTCCGGAATATTTACCCTCAGAATAACCTTCTTGGTTGGATTCCTTGTTGTTGTATGGCTCTCCGCACGCTCCACGAGAGAACAAGATAAAAAAATCAAGAATGAGGAAAATAGGCTATTTCCTTCTTGATTTTTTCTTGAAAACTGAATTTTTGGAATCAAAACCTTAGGAAAAACCAATTAAATTTAGCTCCTTTTAATGGTTTGATTCTTGAATCGATTAAATCTTTTTGGAAATGTGTATGTTGGAAGAGAGAGAAAAACACGCGTGAATTTTGGCAGAGTTTCCCCCTTTTAGAAATTTTTCCAACCCTTTTTGTGAGAAAATTCAAAGCTTTTATAAGCTAGGGACGACCGACAGGCGTCTGTGGTGGCAACAGGCGTCGAAAGAATCCTACTGACACAAGGATTCATCCAACGGCCCTGCCACTTTGACCAACGGGCATCGGAAGGATCCTTCTGACACAAGGATTCATCCGACGGCCCTGCCAATTTGGCCAACGGGCGTCGGAAGAATCCTTCTGACACAAGGATTCAGCCGACGGGCCAACCTCCGACCGACGGGCTTGCCGCTTACCGATGGGCTGGCAGTCTCTTGAGAAAAACATGCTTTTTGGACTTTAAAAACTCCCCGATTTTCTCCCCTTCTGCCTACTAGAGGTAAAAAGAACTCGTTTCTCATGGAGCATGGGACTAAAGCCTCCGAATCTAAACTGTTGTACAGGCTCGGATGCCGATTTCATCACAGGGTAACCTCTGATCCGGACCGCTCCAGGACACGATGCTTATAGATATGTGGGCAGTTTGAAAACTGCACTTTCCACTTCGTGCCAAGAGATAAGAACCGTCTAGCTGATGCGTTGGCAACCCTAGTGTCGATGTGGGATAATCCTGAAGGGGTAGCTATGAAACCAGTGCTGATTTTGAGTTCTGAGAAGCCCAGCTTTGAGATCAAGACAGTAATGGACATAGAAGTGGCGGATGGAAAACCATGGTACTTTGACGTTATGAATTATTTGGAAAACGCTAGGTTTCCAGAGGAAGCTATCAAGAAAGACCAGAGAATGATCCGAAAGCTATCTACTCAGTTCATATCCTTGGAAGGAGTGTTGTACAAAAGACAGGCAGACGGGATTCAGCTCAGGTGCTTAAATGAAAAAGAAGCCCGCAAGGTAATGGAGGAGACTCATTCAGGCGTCTGTGGGGCCCACATGAACGGTTTAACTTTGGCAAAGAAGATCATGAGGCAAGGCTTCTATTGGCTTACGATGGACAATGATTGATCAAGGTATGTCAAGCAATGCCAGTTATGCCAACAGTATGCAGATTTGAGACATCTGCCAGTATCAGAGTTACACAACCTGACATCGCCTTGGCCTTTCGCTGCTTGGGGGATAGACATCATTGGAGAGATTCGCCTTACGGCATCCAATGGGCATATATACATCATAGTCGCAATTGACTATTTTACCAAACAGGTAGAGGCAGAATCCTTCAAAAAGATTGATGCAAGGGATATGGCCAAGTTCATAGAGAGAAATCTGATCTGCAGATGTGGCCTCCCTCACCACATAGTGTCTGACAATGGGGTATAGTTCATGGGGGAAACCAGGAAGCTCCTTGAGAAATATGGTATCAAGCACTATAGGTCCTCTCCCTACCGACCGCAAGCTAACGAAGCAGTAGAAGCCGCCAGTAAAATGTGAAGAGGATCCTATCCAAGATGGTCCAAACTTACAAAGACTGGCAGAGAAGCTACCCTTCGCACTGTGGGGATACAGGACAACAGTAAGGACATCTACGGGTGCCATGCCATATTCTCTGGTATACGGGACGGAGGCAGTATTGCCAGTTGAGATAGAGCTCCGATCGTTGAGGGTGATTATGGAAGCCCAAATTCTGGAGGCTGAATGGGCACGACAGAGGCTATAGCACTTAAACTTGCTGGATGAGAATAGGCTGAAGGCTTATTATCACAATCAGATCTACCAGAAGAGGTTGGCCAAGACGTTTGGGAAGAAGGTGAGAAAGCATCCGCTGAAGGAAGGGGACTTAGTGTTCAAGCAGATGAGACCAGGTATACCGGATATCAGAGGAAAATTCAGACCAACCTGGAAAGGGCCGTATATCCTTAAAAAGTTGTTGTCCAAAGGAGCTGCAATCTTGTCGGATAGTGATGGAAATGAATTCAAAGAACCGATCAATATCGACAGGCTCAAAAGCTTCCATGGCTAAAGACCAAAATAAAAAGAAGAGAATAAAATGCCCTGCAGGTTAAAAACCGAAACGGTCGTGCTAAAATTGGGCGCCTCGACAGGGTAAAAATCGAAAAAGGCATCCTGTGCAAAAATAAGAGGCACGAGAGAAAATGTCCAATCGTGAAAACCCGAGAGGGCCGATTGGTAATAGGAGTTGATGCTGTTAAAATTTGGTTTCATGGATTAATAGGGCGTACGCGATCGACTTAATGTCAAAACTGATCATGTATGCTGAAATTACATGGAAATGTACACAATTTCGTGAAATAGAACAAATATTATTCGTTTCATTTTTGTCATTTTCTAGTTCTGCATTAAAAAGAAATGTAACACCGAAAGAAATACATATGTAAGCTAAGCTAAGTCCTGCCACTGCTCTCGCTAACCAGATGCTTGAGCCCTCGTGTCCTATTATCAGATGCTGGACTAAGGACCCATTTCTTGTACTCGCTGGTTGAAGCCACAGAATGATCGCCGAACCTCGGAATAGCAGTCTTCACTGGTAGTTTCCCCCACAGCTCATGATACCTAGAGGCGAAGGCAGCCGAAAGAGCTCCTCCCCGAAAAGATAAGGGAACCCTCACCACATCCTGGGGTCGTCCCAAGCTGATGTACACATCGAGAAATGATGCAGAAAGTGGCTTGACGGAGCCCGCAAAGGGGAACACACCCCGATAGCCCATCAATGACCACATGAGACAGTGGGAGCCAGGCAGACATGAGTAAGTAGGGTTTACTTCAGGCAAAAGTAAGGCAAAGGGTCGTGTGAAAATCCGAAAGGATGCACCTCCCACTAAGAAAAGCTAGTGTGAAAATCCACGAGGGACGCACTACCTTCAAAAAAATGACTACAGGTATCAGAAGAAAACCTCATAATCCCCCAGAAGCATGAAATTCAAAGGCAATTCCAGAAGGCACCGATCTTACTGCAAATTACGACCAAACCAGCTATCATCTCCAAATCCACTTAAACGAATTCTTGTCCTGCTCCTGCATACATATGCATTTCACGTGCATGCTCACCACTTTTCCTGCATATTTTGCTTTCTAAGTCTTGCAGAAAGAAAGAATCAATGCCAACGAGCAGAGATTATGGTCAGAGAGTACCGTTTCTCAGCAATTGAAGTTGTAGTTAGAGAATACTACTCTTCACCTCAAGATTATGGTCAGAGAGTACCGCTTCTCAACAATCGAAGTTGTAGTTAAAGAATACTACTCTTCACCTCGAGACTGTGGTCGGAGGGTACCGCTTCTCACCAATCGAAGCTGTGGTTAGAGAAACACTGCTCTTCACATCGAGTTTGTAGTCAGAGAGTGCTACATCTCCTCAACACTGCGTGAGCCGAGATGAGGCCAGCAAAAGCAGAAGCTGTGGTTAGAGAAACACTGCTCTTCACACCTGGTTTGTAGTCAGAGAGTGCTACGTCTCCTCAACACTGCACGAGCCGAGACGGGGCCAGCAGGAACAATCGAAGTTGTTGTTAAAGAAACACTGCTCTTCATATCGAGGTTGTGGCTAGAGAATGCTGCATCTCACCAACACCTACAGGTCGAGACGAGACCGATAGGGTATCTTCACCCACCGAATAGACCAAGACGAGGTCTACCCGATAAAAGGCATGGAAGGTAAGGACCGCCGCAGGTACGCTTTCTTCCTTTCTGTCCTTTCTCTGAGTTTTGGCTCATCTAGGCGCTCGTGCACTAGTTTCCCAAAAACTGGGGGCAACTGTAAGCACCGTGTCCTGGAGCGGTCCGGATCAGAGATTACCCTATGATAAAATCGGCATCCGAGCCTGTACAAATGGTTTGGATTCGGAGGCTTTAGTCCCATGCTCCACGAGAAACGAGTCTTTTTACCTTTCGTAGGCAGAAGGGGAGAAAACGGGGAGTTTTTAAAGTCCAAAAAGTTTGTTTTCCTCGACGGACGGTCAGCCCATCGGTCAGGGCCCAGCCTGTCGGTTGGCAGGATCATCGGATGAATCCATGTGTCAGAAGGATTCTTCCGACTCCCGTCGGTCGAAGTGGCAGGGCCGTCGGATGAATCCTTGTGTCAAAAGGATTCTTTCGATGCCCGTCGGTCAAAGTGGCAGGGCCGTCGGATGAATCCTTGTGTCAGTAGAATTCTTCCGATGCTCGTCGCCACCACAGACGCCCGTCGGTCGTGCCTGGCCTATAAAAGCTTTGAATTTTCTCATAAAAAGGGTTGGAAAAATTTCTAAAAGGGGGAAATTCTGCAAAAATTCACGCGTATTTTCTCTCTCTCCCAACAACACATTTCTAAGAAGATTTAATCGATTCAAGAATCAAACCATTAGAAGGAGCTAAATTTAATTGGTTTTTCCTAAGGTTTTGATTCCAAAAATTCAGTTTTTAGAAAAATCAAGAAGGAAACAACCTATTTTCCTCATTCTTGATTTTTATCTTGTTTTCTCGTGGAGCGTGCGGGAAGCCATACAACAACAAGTAATCCAACCAAAAGGTTATTCTGAGGGTAAATATTCCGGACCCTTTTCTATCCCCTTTTTTTTGCTTTCATTTTCGATATTACATTTGTTTTTGTCCTTATTTTCATTTCTTGTTACTATTTTTCTTGAATTTGTGTAAAATTCGTCTTTTTGATTCTTGAAAAGCTTCTGTTTTTCTGGATAGAGGTGACCGACGGGTCATCTGCTGTGACCAACGCCCGTCTGTTGTCTTTAAGCATAACCCGTCGGTCACCCTCACAGACGGCTTCTTTCGAGTGAGCGACGGGTGTGTTGGTCACCTTAACCGATGCCCGTCGGTCATTCAGCATAGCACGTCGGTGGGTTCTATCCCTCGTTTTCAAACCTTTTTCTTTTCCCTTTATTGTTCACTCAAATTTTTATGTTTATCTGTAACTTTTTCCTCTGTATTTTAACATCCCTTTAGCTTGTTTTGTGAGAATATGCTTCTGTTTCTTAGACTTGGTGGAGCTTGAGGGAGTTCCCCCGCATTTGGAAAGTTCGCCTGGTTTAGTTCCCTATCTTCCTATCTTTTATATTTCATGCATTTATTTATTGTTTCTCCTATATATGACAAAATTATTGTATTCCTCGCTAATGTAAAAATCGGCCAAACTTTTTATATTTAATAAACTGAATTCTTCATAAAATCAAGGACCCAATGTCCTATTCTTCATCCAATAATATCCTCACAATAAAAAATATCCATTTTAGTAATGATGCATGTGAGGACCAAAGTCCTCAAAATAAGCAATGCCCCGATTCGTGTATGTATCGCACATTTATAAAGGGAGTTGTATTCCGCTCCTTGTGTTATTGTAATGCATCGCTTTCATTATTTTACTTGTTCATTTACCGCTTTCCCAAACATGAATAAATGCGCTTTGATTCAATTGCATCGTATGGAGAGAGAGCGAATTAATGAAAAATTAAAATTTGATCATAAAATAATCAAGGTAGAAATAGATGAGAAGTCCCGAACCCAGCTCTGGTCTTTGGGCTCAAAGAGGCTAGAGGTCTATCCGATCACTCATTGGAACTATGACCTCCAAGACACCTCTTGTGTCACGAGACTTTGACGTTAATCCTAGGCTCTTTAGGGCGAGAGGTTTACCCTCCAAGACCCCTTTAGTTGGCCCAAAATGGATACTAAGCGCAGTCTTAAGCTCTCCGAGGTGAGAGAAACTTTCCTAATGTTCTATTGGGTGGCGACTCCATGAAACCTCCTTGTTGCCCAAAATAGACGCACTTGTAAATGTCTTTACAAGTTGCCAACGGATCCTCAATTGCCCGATCTCCCTTAAGCGGGCGGTCAGAGGGGCGGCCGCGGGGTTCGGCGTGCGTCACAGCTACCGAAAAGGATCAGAGAATGATTCGCAAACTGTCCACTCAGTTCATCTACATAGATGGGATGTTGTACAAACGACAAGCTGATGGTTTCCAATTGAGGTGTTTGGATGAGAAAGAGGCCAAGAGGGTAATGGAAGACACACATGCCGGAGTATGCGGGGCCCATATGAACGGGTTGACATTGGCCAAGAAGATCATGAGGCAAGGCTTCTACTGGCTTACGATGGACAACGATTGTTCAAAGTATGTCAAGCAGTGCCAGCTATGCCAGTAGTACGCGAATTTAAGGCACTTGCCAGTGTCAGAGCTACACAGCCTAACGTCACCTTGGCCATTCGCTGCTTGGGGAATAGACATTATTGGAGAGATCTGCCCTACGGCCTCCAATGGGCATAGATACATAATAGTCGCAATCGACTATTTTACAAAATGGGTAGAAGCGGAGTCCTTCAAAGAGATCGACACGAGAGATATGGCCAGGTTCATTGAAAGGAATCTGATTTGCAGATACGGCCTCCCGCATCACATAGTGTCTGATAACGGGGTGCAGTTCATGGGGGAAACCAGGAAGCTTCTTGAGAAGTATGGAATCGAGCACCATAAATCCTCTCCCTATCAACCATAAGCTAACGGGGCAGTAGAGGCTGCCAATAAGAATGTGAAGAAGATCCTAGCTAAGATGGTCCAAACCTATAAAGACTGGGCAGAGAAGCTACCTTTTGCGCTGTGGGGTTACAGAACGACGGTGAGGACATCTACGGGCGCTACGCTGTATTCTCTGGTTTATGGGACAGAAGCAGTGCTGCCAGTCGAGGTAGAGCTCAAGTCGCTGAGAGTAGTCATGGAAGCTCAGATTCAAGAGACCGAATGGGCACAACAGAAGTTACAGCATTTGAATTTATTGGATGAGAGTAGGCTGAAAGCTTACTATCATAATCAGATCTATCAAAAGAGGCTGGCCAGGTCATTTGGGAGGAAGGTGAAAAAGCATCCGCTGAAGGAGGGAGACTTAGTGTTCAAACAGATGAGACCAGGGGCACCAGATATCAGAGGAAAATTTAGACCAACCTGGGAAGGACCATTCATCCTCAAGAAGCTGCTGTCAAAAGGAGCTGCGATTTTGTCGGATAGTGATGGCAATGAATTCAAAGAACCGATCAATATTGACAGACTCAAAAGGTTCCATGGCTAAAGACCAAAATCAAAAGAAGAGAATGAAAGCCCCGCGGGTCGAAAATCGGAAAAAGGCGGCCTTGCTAAAATCGGGCACCTCGTCAGGGTGAAAATCGAAAAAAGGCATCCTGGGCAAAATTTAGAGGCATGAGAGAAAATATCCAATCATGAAAATCCGAGAGGGCTGATTGGAAACAGGAGTTCGATGCTATCAAGATTTTGGTTCCATGAATGAATGTAGTCGTGCATAATTGAATCGGTACCAAAATGATCATGTATTTTGAAATCGTACTGAAATATACACAATTTTGTGAAATGAAATAAGACTTGATTTATTCATTTATATCATTGTCTAATTCTGCTTTAAAAAGAAACATATTGCTCAAAATGCATATAAAACTAAACTATGCCCTACTACTACCCTCGCTAGCTAGATGCCTCAGTCGCCGAGTTCGGTTATCAGATGATGGGCTAAGTATCCACCTTTTGTACGCGCTGGTAGCAGTGACAGAATGATTCCCGAAGGGAGGTATGATAGTTTTCAGTGGAAGCCGACTCCAGAGCTCATGATAGCGGGAAGCAAAAGCCGCAGAAAGGACTCCACCTTGAAAGGATAGAGGGAGTCTCACCACATCCTGAGTCATCCCAAGTTGATGGGAGCAACGGGCCGTAATGTAGAAAGTTGCCTCGCGAAGCCCACATAGGGGAACGCATCCTGAAAACCCATCAATAACTGCACTGGACAAGGGAAGCCAAGCGTGCATGAAGCTAATATCCTCATCTGATATCTCACTGAATCTGGTAATGCCCTCATCAGGGGTCCCAAGTAAGTACAGACACCGGCGAGGAAGAAAACACTTCGCAGAGTACTGATTAATGACTCTAGGAGGAGGCTCTGACAAAAGCTTCAATTTTTCCTGCAACCAAATCTGAAAGAAAAAAACAAAGAAAAAAATAAAAGCCAAAGAAAATAGAATAAAAGGCAAAGAAAAGCCGCTGGAGTAAGTTGGATTTACTTCAGGCAAAAATTAGGCATAGGGTTCTGTGAAAATCCGAAAGGACGCACCTCCCGCTAAGAAAAGCTAGTGTGAAAATCCACAAGGGACGCACTACCTTTTAAAATAATGACGTACCTGAAGTAATAAGGGACTTCCAGAGAATGAAGTGGTAGGCTCGGTACGAACAGAGTCCAAACCCAAGATAGTCTCAGCCAAAATGAGAGGGAAAGGGGTCAGCCCGCAGTGAAAGTCATCCAGAATTCTAAACAGACGGGGGTCTCCGAGCAGTTCCTCTGAGGTCACGACTAGATATTTCATCAGGCAGAAAAGGAAGAGGACACTTATGTTGTATGAGGGAATGTTGGAGAATTCATCCATTGCCTCAATCAGAGGTTCCAAAGCAAATACTGGGCCCTGAGGAACTAGACGAGCAGCATCAGAAGGAGCTATACTTAAGGATAGAGCAATATCCCGAATTTAGATCAAACCACAGCGAGGTACTCAGGGCAAAGCACCAGGAGGATACCAACTCCCGACGATAGCAGTAAGTTCTTCAGGCAGGGGGCATATTTCCTGATAGGTGAATCTGAAAACATGAAAACAAGGATCCCAGAAGTGGGTTGCAGCCAAAAGAAGGTTGTAGTCTATCTTGACTCTTCGCAAAAACCGCAGTCCAGATAGGGGGGCAAGAGTGCTGTGTTCCCAAATTTGAGCATCGTCTAAGATACGGTGCATTTTGGAAAGCAAAAGAGAATTCATTCCTCAGTAGCTAAAGCCAAAGTCACTAAAGGAAATAAAGAAGGAAAAAAGGAAAAAACTGAGGAAAGGAACCTGCTATGAATCTAAAATGAGAGAAAAGGCACGAAATCCAAGAAAATGTTGAATTTTATAAGATTGACATACCGACGGCTAGCCCGTCCCTATCTCAGATGGTGATCCCGTCTGTAATTGTCCACCTGGCAGTCTCTGCATTGTGCATATCACGCACATTAATTAGGTAATTAATGAGGATTAAAAGCGGAATCTGGAGAGACATACGGAATGCCCGTCTGTCGCTGTATGAATGAAAAGCCCGTCGGTACTTAAATTCTATATAAGGACGCGGGTACCGACGGGCTGTCACTTTCTTTTCCTTCTTCTTCACATCGACGCTTTTCCCTTTGTTTCCAGCGGTTTCCTTTCGTTTTTTACACCAGTTGTGAGTCTTTTATTTCTTCTTTGGGTCTTAACTTCAAGGTTAGTAAAATTCTTCCATCTTTTATTCATTTTATTTTATTTTGAGTAATGTAATTAAATTTTCTTCTTTCTTCTTTTGAATTAGTGTAATTAGTAACCTTGTTAATTAATTGAAATGTAATTGTTTAGTAATAAAATGCATGAATTGATACATAGAGTAAATAGCATGCAATTTTTTCCTTTTAATGGGCACAAGATGGAATGACCTATATTGTTTAAGAACGATTAGTGATAAATGTATATTTGTTTCCAAGTTTTTTTAGATAAGACATGGCTTTAGAAATGCATGCACATTGGAACCAATACTAGGAAATAGGAAGCAAGGCAGATTTGAGCATGTTGCAATGACTGCTTGGGGCCCGAGGCCTGTCCTTTTTTTGTTTTTTTTATGCAGGTGGTTGGGCACACCCTTGCTGGGGTGCTGCCCAAATTTTTTAGCAAATGAGAACATATTGCATTATTGCTTGGGGCCCGAGGCCTGTCCCTTCTTTTTTTGTTTGTTTGGAAGTTGGGCAGACCCTTGTCGGGGTACTGCCCATAATTTACCTTGTCGGAATGCTGCCTTAATTTCTATGATGCCAAATTAATTGTTTAACTTATTCGCAGGATGCCACCACGACGATATGCTCCTCACGACGAGCCTGAGCCTCAGGCCCCGGGGTGGATGAGTGAGGAGGCTAGACAGAGATATACGGCGCTAGCTCAAGTACAGTTCCGAGCTAACCGCTTCATTTCGCGACCATTCCTTAAGGCTCTGGGGATGGCAGATGAGGTTGACATTCTGATAGCAGGCGCGGGATGGACTGAGTTTTTGACGCCTGCCTTCCAGACTCACCCGGAGATAGTACGACAGTTTCTTGCCACATTACAGTATGGGGGATATCAAAGATCTGACATAGAGGTGGGTGTCCTACAGTTTTGGATCGAGAGCCATCATTATAGTATTACCCGTCAGCGGTTCACAGAGGCCATGGGGCTTCCGTTCGGGCAGGATGTCATAACGCCTCAGAGGTCAGTTAGACGTCAGCATTAGGCAGTTATCGCCTTGCCGGGAGTGCCGTATGATCATGATACGGCAAAGAGCATGGTACTCTCGTCACAGGCCCTGCGATATGTTCACAGAGTCTTATCCAGCTCATATTTAGGACGAGCTGGTAACCCAGGATCTCTCAATGCCGCAGAGATTTGGAGCTTATGGGCCATGGTGGCAGGTCAGAGACTTAACATCAGCCATGAGATATTGGTCAACCTGGTGAGGGTATCCAGGGGGACAGCCCCTGTAGTGTATGTTGGGGGAGTTATTACCAGATTGCTTCTGAGTTTGGGAGTTCATCCAGACATCCTGGGGCGTGCTTTGGATGAGAGCATTTATGTGGATGCTCCGGCAGCTATCACTATGGCCATGATAGTATCGATACCGGGCCAGCCAGAGGCGTATAAGCTTCGTACTATGCATGAGACCAGACTTGCATTCAGCTTGCCCTCGCTAGAGCCAGTGGAGGAGCAGCCTCGGATGGAGGAGCAGCCTCAGGAGCAGCCCCATATGGAGCAGCCTCAGATGGAGCACCAGCCTCCCGAGCCTCAGCAGCACCAGGAGGAGTATCCGGGTACGCCCTTTGACATGGGGATCGAGTTCACCATGGATGAGCTATTTGCTACTCCTTCAAGGCAGAGAGTACAGAGTCCCACTCCGCCTCCGCCATCGAGAGTATATCGGACTGCTCCCCGGGCCCATGAGAGGTTTAGTCCATATGCTAGAGTAGGGGATCCGGGGGCATCTACTTCTATAGCTCCACCTCCAGAGCTGGCACCAGAGTCAGCTCCCCCTCCATCCTCATCATCGGCTTTCCTAGCGTAGCCAGATTTTGCTGCACTACTGGCTTCTACCTTCGCGTCCTTTGAGCACATGCAAGAGGAAAGAGATAGGGCCCTTCTCGACCACTTCGGGGAGCGGGATAGAGTCATATTAGAGCGGCTGGATCAGCAGCAGAGTATTATTTAGGAGCAGGGGAGGCTCATTAACTCTTTGAGGCAGGAGCAGGAGAGGCTCGTGACCCAGCTGAGGTAGGAGGTGAGGACCTCCCAGGATGGGGTAGCCCAGAGGATTGATGCATCCTTACAGATCGTGGATGAGTCGGTTGAGGCTCTCAGGTTCAGGATTCAGGTTCTGGAGGGTGCCATACCTCCCATTGCCCAGTCTCTTCGGGAGTTCAGGGAGCATACTGAGGATAGGCTGAAGAGTATGGGGACCGCTTCCATAGATCAGAACCTATGCCTGGGCGACGCTTTCAGAGAGTTGGGGGGGTCGTCACTGATACGCTGCAGTTCATGACAGTATGTGCGCAGCCTTTCCTAGATGGGTTTGCTCAGGTTCAGTTCCAGCAGCAGGACCCAGCGAGAGCGCAGCCATTATCCGTACCAGTGGTGATACCTCCTAGATACCAGAGACAGGCCAGAGCTTCAGCCACACAGCGGGCCGGACCACCAGCCCCTCCCAATCAGCCATCTGCTCCAGATCCAGGACCCTCTGCCTCTTTATCTCGGTTTCAGACAGTTCATATATCAGATGATGATGATGATCCGGAGGAGGAGCTTTCAGACTATCCACCCCTATAGCCCTTCAGGGAGTCGTGATATTATTTTTGTATTTTATATTATTATGTTTACATTACATTGTACAAAATTTAACCTTTTAGTGGAAAAACATTTATAGCTAGCCTGTTAAATTTGCATGTTATCTCTTCGTGACTTAACTCTTTTAAGAAAGGAAGAAGAAAGAAAAAGATAATTAATCATGCGATAGAAAGGATGATAAATGAAAAAAAAATATATTCACCAATCTACAGTCAAATTAATTGGCGCGAGAATTAACGAGAATCTCTTGTAATACAGGAACGTGGTTTTACACCAATTCAAAATTGACCAACAGTCAAAAGGAAGAATAAACATATCAAACATCATGTCCTTCGAAATCACATGAAATCAAAAGATCAGAATTGTACTTTGGGGGCATGATGAAGCCGCCAAATTGAAACACACAGTTCAGAAGAACGCCCCACTCAGAAGAGCAGTCTAGAAGGACACTCAGCCAAGAAGAAGAATAGTCCAGAAGGACGCCCATGTTGGAAGAGCAATGATCGCACTTTGTAAAGTCTGGAGAAGACTCGGTGTAGCTCAGGAGAGCAATGATCGCACTTTGTAAAGTCTGGAGAAGACTCGGTGCAGCTCAGGAGAGCAATGATTGCACTTTGTAAAGTCTAGAGAAGACTCGGTGCAGCTCAGGAGAGCAATGATTGCACTTTGTAAAGTCTAGAGAAGCCTCGGTGCAGCTCAGGAGAGCAATGATCGCACTTTGTAAAGTCTAGAGAAGACTCGGTGCAGCTCAGGAGAGCAATGATCGCACTTTGTAAAGTCTGGAGAAGACTTGGTGCAGCTCAGGAGAGCAATGATCGCACTTTGTAAAGTCTGGAGTAGACTCGGTGCAGCTCAGGAGGGCAAACCTCGCGTTTTGTAAGTCCAGAATCGACTCGACACATCGCCACTTCCCCAACGAAAAGGTAAGGACTGCCTCAGGTATGCGTCTCTTTCCTTTCTTCTCTGAATTTTGGCTCGTCTAGGCACTAGTGCGCTAGTTTCCCCAAAATTGGAGGCAACTGTATATACCGGGTCTTAAGGCAGTCCAGGTCAGAGTTACTCGATGAAGAGATCAACATCGGTTTTCGGATAAATGGATGAAATTCGGAGGTTTTCGTCTTTCATATTTCGCGAGGATTAAAATCTTTTTTTCTATAGCATGGAGCTTTGAAAGAGTTTGATAAGTTTTGGTTGAAATTGGGAGTTTTGCTCCACAGACGGGATGCCCGTCTGTGTAGGGGTGCCCGTCCCTACTTAGGGAGAACCCCGTCTCTACGCGTAATGGAGACGGCCCGTCTGTATCTAGGGACGGACACGTGGCGGAGTAGAGACACCCGTCCCTAGTCCCGAGTCTTGAGTCCGTCTAAAGCTAGGGATGGACACGTGCCCTTAGTAGGGACGCCCATCGGTAGTTGGAGGGATGCCCATCGGTACGTTAACTGATTGGATAACGCCGGATTGGATTAAATCTAATCTGATCTCTTTCAATCCTTACATAAAATTGGTTTAAAGTTGAATTTTAAAGTCCTTTTAAAAATCCAAATTTTAAACTAATGATTATCCTAATTATCTCCAAAAAAGAACTCTATAAATAGTGGATTAAATTCCATTTTTAGGGGTTAGAGGTTTTGAGATTTTTTGGTGAGAAAAGCGAAAATCTTTGATAAGAAAAATTCTTTGGAGAAAAGTTATTAATTTTTTGAGAGATTGTTTTTTAGAAAAGGTTTTTGTGAGCAATTTACTAAAAAGTTTATAAAAATCTCTGTTCATTTGCAGAATTTTATTGGATAAAATTTCTTCCAATTAATTGATTTCTTCAAATTTTTCTTGTGAATTAAGCCAATTTGAGGTAACGAAATTCATTCGTTTCCATCAATACAGCTAATTCGGTCACTCGATTGCTATCAAATTTTCAAGGAAAGAACAACATAAATTTTCTTTCTCTGATCTGTCTTTTTTTTATCCTTGCGAAGTATACGGGGACTTAAATCATTCGACATTTGCCTTAAAAGGTAAAATCCGAGGGTAAACACTCTGGACTAATATTTGTAAAATTTAATTTGATTTACATTAATTTTTTATATATATTTTATTATTCTATTTTATAATCTTTTACAAAAGAACTGAAAGTTTTTCTTTTTTACTTGTTTCCCCATACTAGGGACGGCCGCTGGCATAGTACAGGAGGCCGTTCCTAGGCAAACTCTCATGTTTTTTAATTTATAAATTTTATCTTTCAACTTATTTCTGTTAGAGTTTCTCGTTCCTTTATTTTTATTTTTATTCACGCTTTTGATGCTAACGTGTTTATCCCTATGAGTTATTTTCTGACCATTTGGAGTTGGAGTTCTGAAAGATGATGGCCGCGCCAGTCTGAGGACTTCCATTCGGGTTCTTTCTTTACCCTTACCTTTCATTCATGTTATTATGAAAATGGTTTTAATGTCGCTAAAGGAAAAAAGGCCAAAAGCTTTCTAACAATTAACTTTAGGATTTTCTCGGAAGTTGTGGACCAATGTCCCGTTTTAGCCAATAAAATTGACGCTTCATGAAAAATCACAAAGCATTTTTATTAATTAGTTTGGAATTTTTCCTAAATAAAAATGGGACCAATGTCTCAATTTTCTCTATCCAAAATAAAATCATCACATCAAAAGTGTTTTATAATAAATATGCATGCAAGGACCAATGTCCTCATCATTAATAAATACCCCAATTTATGCATGATTTGTATTTTATTTACAATGGGGGTTGTATTCCGCCCCTAGTTTTATTGTAATTTATTTTGAGAATGTTTTAATAATGCTTTACTTATTGCTTTTGACTTGAACGATTGCGCTTTAATTAAATGCATCGTGTGGAAATTTGGTGAAACAATGAATTCAAAACTTAATTATAATATTGATCAAGGTATAAATAAATGAGAAGTCCCGAACTCACTCTGGTCTTTGGGGATCAATGAGGCGAGAGGTCTAGGACTTCCAAGACACCTCTTGAGTCTCACCAAAAGACTTAAATATACAAATCCTAGGCTCCAGGGGGTAGAGGCTGAGACCTCCAAGATCTCTCTTGCTAGCCCAAGATGGATATGTATGCGCCGTCTTAGGCTCGATGAGGCTAGACGACCCTTCCCAATGTTCTATTGGGTGGCGACTCCAAGAAATCTCATTGTTGCCCAAAATAGACGCACTTGTAAATACCTTACAAGTTTAAATAAATCCCATCCTGATCGCCCTAAAGCGGGCTTTCGGGAGGCCACGGGGTTCGGCGCGTGTCACAATAGCCCGATAAAAGCTCAGCTACCCGAGCTCTCTGTCGCACTCACGATAGAGACACTCCTCAGTAGAAGCTTCGATGATCGAGCTCTATTGCGCTAGCGACAGAGTCAAATTCCCAGCTTCTGAAATCGATCTACACATCATCTCCAACACAAAAACCATCCCAAATCATGTAATTAACCCATCAACTAGTGCACAATCATTATCAAGCACTCAAAACATATTACCCATAGACTTATCTAAATTATACACTTAAAGGAACAATCAAAAGGGCAAAACAAGCAATTTGGACATCAAAGTTCAAAAACCCAGAATTTTGCTCCAAAATCCACGCAAATCCGATCTTTCCCTCAAAATATAGTTTCAATCCCAAAAATCCTTTCCAAATTGACAAAACCCATAACAATCACACACATAAACATGCTTAACAACACAAATTTCCAGAAATCAAGACAAAATTTCAAAATCAAAATCATTCAATTTTACACAAATCTCAAACTTGAACCTCCTAAGTTCCAATTAGCTTAAATGGTAGCACTTCCTTGCTTCCTTACTCTTCCATAGTTATACTCATCCAATGTCCTCATCAAAAACACATAACATTAATTAGGATTTCTAATTACTCAAAGAGAAATTGTAGAAATCAAAACTCAGAACTCACTTTTCCCTTACGAAATCCTCACTCAAATCACTTGAACTAGCGAAATTCATCATCCAAAACTTGTGGCTAGGTCTTAGGAGGGGAAAATGGCATTGAGCCAAGAAGAAGAAGAAGGAGGAAGAAGAAGGAGGAGGAGGGGGAGGAGGAGAGAGGAGAGCAGATTTTCTGCCCTCTCTCACGTTCTCTCTCCTCTTTTATACCCCATTCAATCCCTTCTTATCCCCAACATGCCAAGTGTCACCTTCTAATTGGTCCAATATAGATTTTTGTGTCAAAATTCTCTTTCAATCCTTCAACTCTTATTTCTTTTTGCCTTAGACATATAACTTTATAAATCTTAATATTGGCCCATATAATTAATTTTATTCCTTCAATTAAGTCCTAAATCCAAACTTCACAATTTACAATTGGCCACACTTGCTGAAACTTTTACATTAATTCCAAATTCGTCCTTTCAGCACACCCAACACCATAACTCACATAATTTTAGTCACCACTATTCCTAGACATGTAACAATCCATCTAGGGTACATTTCGGGGTGTTACAACTCTTCCCTCCTTAAAGAATTTTATCCTTGAAATTCACTTACATCAGTGAGTCCACAAACTATACTCCACTTCGCTATTATTCATACAGATTACTTCTATATCATCATATAACACTTACATTCTGCACTTATAACACATACCTTTCTTTCATTCCTGAACACTCCATTTTTCACATACTTATCTGTTTTTACTTATTCTCATCATTAAGTTCTCAAACAACTTCTTTCGATCATAGCAACTATACAAATTATAACCTTTTCTTATTCGCAACCATACTCAAACTCATAAAATTGATTTAATCCGATCTCATAATTCTTCTCTCATTCACTTACGCAAGTTCCAAACTATTCCTTTCTTTTTAACTCCGACTACTTACACTTTATACTTTCCTGAACAACCATTAAACTATTTATCAACATGCCATCTCTCTAATTGGAACACATACACAAATGCTTCTCACATACAATTGAGGGATGCGAATGAAATGACTATATGCTGATTTATGTATGCAATATGATGCAGAAATGTAATGTAATCTAAATTAATGTATTTTTCCCATCCCCATGTTTAAATATGCTCATTTCAAATGATTGCAGTGAGACAGCTGGCAGACATATAGAGTGTTACCACATTCCTATAAAATCCATACACTTCCCTTTCCAAATCACCAAATATCTCATCTAAAGAGGCAATTACCTATCAATACACTCAAAAATTCCTACAAAATGTTCTTCAATTATTCCCATCATACTGAAGACAAATCCTGACAGAATCTCTAATAACTCATCTAACAAACACATAAAAGTTCAGAACAGGCATATTATGGTCTATCGAGCTAACACTTCAACTAAACACCTCATTCGATCGGGAAACTCATATTCCCCGCACATATATAAAGAAAAGGACATCCGCTTGGCCAATGCAAAACTATACAGACACACTTCTAAGCACCTAGTTAGCCAGAACCGACTAAACCTAAGCTCTGATACCAATAAAATTGTAACACCCTAAACCCGCACATAGCACACCGTATGACATCATAAGCAGTGCACGATGAGGAGTGGGGAGTTTTATCAGATGAAACACAACATAACAATAACAGCAACAGAATAATAAAATTCCTTTAACTCAACACACTCACAACATACGATATAAAATTTTCTAAAAAAAACACACATCACACTTTAAACTGAGCCCTGGTTACATACTGAACACTTAATACAAAGATAATAACTTAAACCTTATGAAAATCAAACTTTACATTCTATAAGACAAACTATAACAGACTCGTTGGCCAAGCTGTAGCAAGAAGCCCGGGCGAAATTTCCTCTTCAAAAAATCCTCCCTGCACGAATAAACACCCATGCTAAGCATAAGGCTTAGTGGGGAAAAACCATACACTAAATAGCCACCCACATTGGTTGTTGATGCAAAACATATGCATAACTTACAGGTACATAAAAATATGGGATACCATAATTCATATCTTATTAGTGTTCATGCCAAAACACAAACAAATCATCGAGTATTGTAATCTTTCACAAATTAAGTTCATCAGTCTCAATAAGATTGCTTAATACCATACCATTAAATTGTAGATCCTAAGCATTTTTACTAAATAATCTCATTTAAAGCACAAACTTTACTTTAATAGCTAATTCAAGTTCTAGGGTTTCTCATTTTAATGACATTCCTAATGCCTTATCCATATATAGTTCCACTACCTGCAAATGAATTCTTACGCTTATTTCCATTTATAAATCCTTTCTGAATTGGTAAACAAATACAAGTCTTTTTGGATTTGGTTCGGGCTTAAAATGGTCATTTATTTGCCAGCCATTCACACTTATCATACTTATTATATTCAGAAACTAATCATATACTTTTCATGGGTCTAAATATTCATATAATCATATTAAAATATGCAAGCTATAAGATATCTCATACATATTCAACCAAATAATTAAGTTGTACACTTTTGTATATATATATACATATTCTCAAAGTAACAATTACATATTAATTCTCATAATTCAATTATTAATCACATAAAAAACACACTAGGATCCATATGTTAAATCATATATGTATACCATAAGTGAGAAACCATGCAAATTGAAACAAATAAAAGTCCCTTGAAATACAGAGGAAGGTCGCGCTCATAATGACCCGTCACGCTCGCGACAGAGGCATAGGACATACAGAAAAGCGTTCATGACAACCAGTCGTGCATGTAAAGGAGAGCAAGCTCAATTCTGTCATGCTCACGACAGAAGGCAGGCAGGCCTCAATCGCACTTACGCATGCAAACGTGTTCACGACAGAGGATAGCCCGTCAAAAGCTCGGCTACCCGAGCTCTCTATCGCTCTCGTGATAGAGACACTCCTTGGTAGAAGTTTGGATGGCTAAGATCTATCTCATTCATGACAGAGTCGAATTCCCAGCTTCTGAAATCGATTTACACATCATCTCTAACACAAAAACCATCCCAAATCATACAACTAACCCATCAACTAGCACACAATCATTATCAAGGACTCAAAACATATTACCCATAGAATTATCTAAATGATACACTTAAACGAATAATCAAAAGGGCAAAATAAGCAATTTAAACATCAAAGTTCAAAAACCCAAAATTTTTCTCCAAAATCCACGTAAATCCAATCTTTCCCTCAAAACATAGTTTCAATCCCAAATATCCATTCCAAATTGAAAAAACCCATAACAATCACATATATAAACATGCTTAACAACACAAATTTCTAGAAATCAAGACAAAATTTCAAAATCAAAATCATTCAATTTCACACAAATCTCAAACCTAAACCTCCTAAGCTCCAATTAGCTTAAATGGTTGCACTTCCTTGCTTCCTTACTCTTCCATAGTTATACTCATCCAATTTCCTCATCAAAAACACATAACATTAATTAGGGTTTCTAATTACCTAAAGAGAAATTGTAGAAATCAAAACTCATAACTCACTTTTCCCTTACGAAATCCTCACTCAAATCACTTGAACTAGCAAAATTCATCATCAAAAACATGTGGCTAGGTCTTACGGAGTGGAAAATGGCGTTGAACCTGTTAGTGGTTATGCCCTAGGCCAAACATTTGGACCTTGATATAATCATTACATTTTCATTTATATATAATGGTTTTCTTCACATTAATATTATTGGCATGTTACATTATTGTAATGTTTATGAATAACAATGTTATTCATGTCATCCCTAGTCATTTATCGTTAAAGGGTATAAAGATAAATTAAGACTAGTATAGATTTGCATTAATAATCATGGGATGATTATATATGATGATATAAATCAAATCTATAGGTATTTGTTAGAGAACAAAGTACTGGATAGACCCACTGTAAGATCACTATATGGGATAGTGTCATAAGTGATCTTATAATAGATATGTTATTGAATCCTTTGACCTGAGGTTATCACAATTTCCTATATAAGGAACATTATGTTTTGACATAATCAAACGTTATCTTTAATCGGATAATTATAAAATTTATGATCGGACATAATGAGAATTATGCAGAGGAAAGTGAATAATCAAGATGGAATTTGTCCCTCTCTTATGAGAGAGATATCTGTTGGACCCCTCGATAAGTAGGACTGTAAAAATGCATGGCTGTGGTTAAATGAATTGATAGTGTGATCAATGTCATTTGAATTTATCAGTCTACTTAGTGATCGGGAAATTATATATTTGAACAATATAAGTTTGGCATGGACCATGACTTATGTTCAAACAAAATATCGTGTGACAAAAGGATAATGGCATGTTCTATTATCAGGTTAAAATCGAACCAAAGATATTTATATTATTTGGGTAGTCATAATGTCTTGCTAGAGACCAATTATGACTTGTGGGCTTATTATGAGATTAGGCCCACTGCAAACTTAATATAAACCTATTGGGTCACACACTAAGACCAAAATGAACAAAATGGATTTTAATTAGGGTATTTCGAAATTATAATGTGGGTTTAATTTAATTTTGAAATCATATTTATATATATATATATATACATTTAAATATATTTCGTATTTTGAATATGAGATAATAATATGTATTAATATAATATTTCTTATTATTTCAAATAAGATATATATATATATATATATATATATAATATCTCTTAATTTTGAATAAGAGATAATATCCCTATTTATCTCTTTAGGGTTTAAAATTTATACATATATATATGTGGATATATGTTAAGAAGAGATTAACCCTAATCTCATTTTTCCTAAGAGAAAAAGGATTGAGAGTGGCTGTCATTCCTATGAGAGAAAAACCTAGCCGTCATATTTTTCTTTGAGAAAGAAAAATAAAAAAAAATCCAGTCGCAACGTAAGGGAGCTAGCACCCCTGCGAATTTTGTTCGTCAGTTCGTGCATGTGGATACCAATAGAGGGTGTTCGTGATTGAGGCAGCGCCTGTAGTCCGAGTTAAGGAGTTAATTTCGTTCAAAAGGTTGGTAAATCTTATTCCCTCTTTTCGAAATCAATTAAAAATACATGGATCCTGTTTGGGTTTGAATTTTATTTCGTTGTGTTAATTTGAATTATTGCGAAGAAACCAACAGAACCAAGAAGAAGAAGAAGAAGGAGGAGGAGGAGAAGGACGGGATTGACGAGAGAGATGAGAGCAGATTTTTTTCCCTCTCTCACGTTCTCTCTCCTCTTTTATACCCCATTCAATCCCTTCTTATCCCCAACATGCTAAGTGTCACCTTCTAATTGGTCCAATATAGGTCCAATATAGATTTTTGTGTCAAAATTCTCTTTCAATCCTTCAACTCTTATTTGTTCTTGCCTTAGACATATAACTTTATAAATCTTAACATTGGCCTACATAATTAATTTTATTCCTTCAATTAAGTCCTAAATCCAAACTTCACAATTTACAATTGGCCACACTTGCCAAAACTTTTACATTAATTCCAAATTCGTCCTTTCGGCACACCCAACACTATAACTCACATAATTTTAGTCACCACTATTCCTAGACATGTACCCATCCATCTAGGGTACATTTAAGGGTGTTACAATGGAAGTACTGAAATCGCAATTCTCGATCTTTGGAATTCTAACCTTCACAGGCAATTACACCCAGAAGAGATGGTAATCAAATAAGAAAACAATGGTCAAAACACCGCCCTGGAAAAACAATAGGTACCTTAATATTCTATGTTGTTCTCCAAACTGTCGGGCATAATGTACTTTAATGTAACTAGTGGCTCTAATAAAAACTTTAACTTCTCCTGCAACTATACCTGCAAAAAAAAATTATCGTTAGAGATGAAAATCGTAACTGGCTCTCTAAGCAAAAATTAGGCCAAAAATATGGTGAAAACCTGAAAATAGGCGATCTGTCTTATAATAATAAAAAAATAAAAGTTTCTGGAATGGGTTAGGTCCACTCCAGACAAAAATTAGGCACAAGGTTATGTGAAAATCTGAAAAGGACACATTTCCTGCTAAGAAAAGCTAGTGTGATGCACTACCTTTAAAGTAATGACTATGATTACCTGGAGTAACAAGGGGCTACCAATCAAAAGAGCAGTGGAATCGGCATAGAGTATATCCAAGTTAAGAATCGTTTCAGTCATAATCAGCAAAAACAGGGTCATTCTATTGTGTATGCCTTCTATGACACTGAACAACCGGTAATCGCCGACCAACTCGTCTAAGGTCACTGTCAAATATTGAGAAAAATATATTAATAGAATGATGCTGGTATGATAGATCAGCACGTCTGAAAAGTCGCCTAGTGCATCAATCATGGGCTCCAAAGAAAAAGAGCCATCTCGGGGCACTAGTCTAGTGGCTTTCAAGGGTGAGATTCCCAAGGTTTGTGCTACCTCGCTCGGATAGTTCGGCACACAATTCAAAACACAAGGTATGGTACCAGGAGAAAACCTTGTGCCGATGATTGCATCAAACTCCATAACCAAGGGGCATAATTCCTGATGGGTGAACCTGAAAATATGAAAGCAAAGTAATGAGTAGCAACTAACAGAAGGTTTATGCCAAGCCTAAGCCTTCTCAAGAACTTCAAACCAGAGTAAAGGGCCAAAGTGGAATTTTCCCAGGTTTTGGGATAATCCAAAATTCTGTGCAGTCTATTAGTGATCAATGTTGACATGATTATCTGTCGAGAAAATAAATGGGAAAAATGGGAATAAAAATAAAACAAAGAGGAAAAAGAAGAGAAAGAAAGTAAATTACCTGTAGAGAAGCTATTACCAAGAAGCCAAAAAGATTTGATGCACAAACTTCAAGGTTTGGAGCTTCATTTATAGAGAAGGTAAGATAGACAGGCATGGCTCACCCAGCGAGTCACGGCCAGTCCATCTGTTACCCCTGAATTGCTTGGATGAATTCTTTCCATGCATTTTTGCATTGTTCATGCATTGCACGTGCATGCTCACCCTCATTCTCCTGTGTACTGGTTTTGCTGATTTTGCAGGAAAAGAGATCCATTTTTTTCAGGACAAGGAGGTTGATATGTGCATCATCAAGGATCAAGGGTAAAATTGGTAAGTTTGGGACTTAAAAAAATAATAATGCTCATTTTTAGGATTAAAAACATGTTGTATAGGTGTCTGTCAAGTTTAGGTGCAAAAAATAAAGGAAAAGAGGGAAGTTTGAATGACATATGGGATGGAGCTTTCAGCGACCGACGGGCAGCCCGTCTATCACGTCGAACTTTAAAAGCTGAGTTCTTTTCTTCTTCTTATTCTTCCTCGCAATGCCTGCGTTACCTCTCGATCTTTTATTCTTTTCTCTCTCATTTCTTCATCGTTTTATGCACCGCTTGCACCAAAACGATCATATATGGGTCCTACACGTCAAGGTACCATTTTTTTAGAGTTTCGTCACATCTAGCGAGATTGACATTTACGCTTCAAAGGTCAATTTTTTGTGATTTCCTTTGCTTTTTTGTTTTTTTTTTTTGGTGTAAATAGTCATGGTAAATAAATCTCTTGTGTTTGTGGGTCAAAATAATGCGAAAATATGCAATTTAAATTCTTGTCTTTTTGAACACCTATAATAGTACATTGTAAAAATAATAATAATAATAATAATAATAAATAAATAAATAAAAGTAAATAACATTTTTAGACTAAATGATGTTTAAAAATATTTAATTTGGTTGACTGAAATTTTAATCTTTTTTATACATTGTGGATATTAAATGTGTTTGTGGACTATTATGTTGTGAACTGTTTTGCAATTTGAGTTTTTTGTGCAAGAGGGTAGTCACATTTTAGCCGAGATGCTGCTGAAATTTTTATGAAAGTCATAATTTAAAAATATTTTTTTTATCTTTGGAGTTTTTTGCACAAACTAATTATTGTTTTATTTTCACATATGCCTCCTAAACGAAACCCTCCTCAGATACCCCCAGTACCACCGGTGACGACATGGATGAAGATCGAGTAGAGGCATAGGTTCTAGGCCCTAGCTTGAGTATAGTTCTAGGGTAGCCGGTTTATGTCGAAGTCCTTCTTGGAGCAGATCGGTATATTGTGGGACGTAGATGTTCTATTAGCGGCAACAGGCTGGACCAAGTTCTTTGGACCAGTGTTTCGGACACGCCCAAAAAAAATTCGAGAGTTTTTAGCCACCTTATAGTAAGGAGGTTTTCAGAGGCCAAATACAGAGGATGGGGTCATTACCTTTAGGGTTAGACAGGTTCACTACAATATTAGCCCACGATAGTTTGCAGAGGCTATGCATCTCCCGATGGGGGAGGGGGTTCTAACTGCTCAAAGGTCGGTAAAGAGATAGCACTGGACAGAGATTACATTGAAGGGAGCTTCATATCACCTAGATACGGTAAAAAGCACCCTGTTATTTTCTCAGGTCCTCAGATACATCCAGAAAGTTCTTTGTAGCTCATACCTAGGCCGTACGGACAGTCCAAGCTCGGTGAATGCCGCAGAGATATGGAGCTTATAGGCTATTATGACGCCCCCCGAACGCCCGCTTTTAGGGCGATCGAGAGAGGTTCGTAAAACTTGTAAGAAATTACAAGTGCGTCTATTTTGGGCAACAAGGAGGTTTCTTGGAGTTGCCACCCAATAGAATATTGGGAAAGGTCGTGTAGCCTCAGTGAGCCTAAGACAACGCTGCTATTTCCATTTTGGACAAGCCAGAGGTGTCTTGAAGACCCCACCCTAATAGAACATTAGGATGGTCCTCTCGCCTCGTAGAGCCTAGGACTATGCAAGTTGGGCCTTTTATGAGGCAACAAGAGATATTTTGGAGGCCCCAACCCAATGAAGCATTGAGATGGTCCTTTAACCTCGTTGAGCCTAAGACCAGAGAAGGTTCGGGACTTCTCATTTATTTATACCTTGATTAAAGTTATAATTGAGTTTTTAGTTTAGCGTTTGATCCCATTTCTCATTCAATTAAAATGCAATAATTTAACGTGCATGTCAATCACATAATGAAAGCGGTAAATAAAATAAATAAAAGTACAATAAATTACAACAAAACTAGGGAACGAATACAACTCCCATTGTAAATAAAATACAAATCATACATAAAACGGGCTATTTATTAAGGATGAGGACATTGGTCCTCGCATGCACTTTAAAAAAAAGTGTTAAAGGTGATTGTTTATTCAGGTATAAAAGACTAGGACATTGCTCCCATTTTATTAGAAAAAGTTCCAAGTTAATTTAATAGAAATATTTTTGTGATTTTCTTTTTAGCATGCCTAAAAATAAACTTATTATAAATTGCAGGATAAAATAAATAAACCCAAAATAATGAAAAATAATAAAAATGACAAATTAACTCCCAAATGGTATCTTTAAATCTCCATGGGCTCCCACTTGCCATTGAAAAAACTCACACATAAAAAATGAGTATTGAAATAAAAAATACAAATAAAAGTGATGTTAGTAACAAAATATAAATTTAAACATACAACATAAAAAAATTAAAATAAAACAAATAAAAATGCATCATGTATGACAAATCAATTAAATGACATAATAAAAATATACAACTTATCATATTAACAATTCAACATGCATAAAAAAAAACATAAAATAATAATGATAAAATTCACCATGCATGAAAACATAAAAATAATAATGATAAAATTCAATAAATTATAGCAATAAACAAGAATAATAAAAATAATAATAATACTAGTAATGGTAGTAACAATAGATAATGATAATAAGCATAATAGTAATAATAACAATAATCATAATAGTAATAATAATAATAATAATAATAATAATAATAATAATAATAATAATAATAATAATAATAATAATAATAATAATAATAATAATAATAATAAAGTAGTAGTAGAAAGATGAACAATCAAACAAGCAAAAATAGCAAGAAATAAAATAAACAAAACATGTTAAAGCATGTTAAATAATAATAATAACAACAACAACAACAACAACAACGAAAGATGAAGAATCAAATTAAATATGCAAGAATAAAATAAAATATACTAAGAACATCAAATTACATAACTAAACCACATAAACAATAAAAAAAATAACAAAAGATTTAAAAATTTACATGATCACTAATTAATTGTAAATAAAAATTAAATTAAAAATTGAATTAAAAATTGAGTCAAGAATGCTTACCCTCAAAATTTGATGTGATGAATGAAGGTAAGTAATTAGTCTCCTTGTCTTGATTTGTAAGAATGATGTTAGAAAAATAAAATATTGAAGAGAAATTTTATCTCAAGAACAAATAATTAATCTATTTGTCTCAAGGTAAAAATTGTTAAATAAAAAGGAAGAAAATTCCCAAGAACAAAAATTGTTCTTTTTGCCTTAAGAATTAACTTAGGAAAATCCTTTAGAAAATTGAGAGAAATTGCTCTTGAAGAGAAAGAAGAAAAAAATATTTTTTCTAAATAAAATCCCCCCTTCATTCTCTCTTTAAAAATGATTTTATACCTCCCCCAAAGAATCAAATTTTTAATGAAGAAATTCAATCAATTTAATTTCTATAACCATAAAAAACTAATGAATTTGACGGGTATAGAATCCAAAAGGTTTTTAAAATTAAATTCTCCCAAAAAAAATAAGAAAAACACTTATTTTTGGACCGAAAAATGAAAAATTGGCCAAATTGGGCGTCGGGCGAGCATCAGGGGCAAGCGACACCCGTCGGCGCACCCAACGGGCATCGCCGCACAAGCCAGCGTGCTCCACCTGCTTGCTGGGCGCTGCAGCACCCTGACACTCGCAAATTTTTTTTTTAAATTTGCTAAAACACAATACTTCCAAAACTCACTTTTTTTTTATCTTGAAATAATTTTTAAAATATTTTTAAAATATATTTTTATTTATTTCTAATAAATCAAATTCGACAAGGAAATCATCATTTTCAACTTTCATTTTTGCCTGAAAAGAGGCACATTTAATTTCATCATTGGGTAATCCTGATATAGGCTGTCTCGGGACCCGGTGTCTACAGCTATGACTCGGGGGAGGCCTATTAACATCAGTCATGAGATCGTGGTGAATCTCATCCAGCTAGCCTCACAGCTAACATCTCAAATATGCACAGGCGGGGTGGTGACCAGGCTATTGCTTTACCTCAGAGCAGATGTTGCTACATTCGGGGACCTGCTGAACGAGGATGTTTGTATTGATATAGAGGCAGCCAAGACTATGAGGATGATCGTACAGGTGTCTGATCACCCCGACATGTACATATTACTCACTATCTTAGAGACCCGATGATCTTATTGCCTACCTGATCTCCCAGGAGTAGCAGAGGCCCCGGCACCAGAGGAACCCGCACCGCAGCCAGCACAGCCCACTCCTCCTCGGTCACCTAGGGAGGGTTTCTAGGATATGGATTTCAAGATGGATTTAGATGATCTGCTTGGAGGCCTTTCGCTAAAGCTGACTATGATGCGCGCCGAACCCCGGGGCGCCCCGAACCCCCGCCTTTTGGGCATTTGAGCGAGGTTCATGAAACTTGTAAGAAATTACAAGTGCGTCTATTTTGAGCAACAAGGAGGTTTCTTGGAGTCGCCACCCAATAAAACATTGGAAAAGGTCGTCTAGCCTCAGTGAGCCTAAGAAAGCATTTACGTCCATTTTGGACAAGCCAGAGATATTTTGGAGTTCTCACCCCAATAGAACATTGGGATGATACTCTAACCTCATGGAGCCTAAGACGATGCAAGTTAGGCCTATTTTGGCAACCAGAGATATTTTGGAGACCCCACCCCAATAAGACATTGCAATGGTCCTCTAACCTCGTTGAGCCTAAGACCAGAGATGGTTCGGGACTTCCCATTTATTCATATTTTAATTAAATTATAATTGAATTTTGAATTTAAGATTTCATTTCTTTTCTCAAACAATTTTAATGCAATAATTAGAGCGCATGTCAATCACATAATGAAAGCGGTAAATAAAACAAGATTAAAATAAAGTAAATAAGAATGCAATAAATTACAATAAAACGAGGAGCGGAATACAACCCCCATTGTAAATAAAATATAAATCATACATAAAACGGGATATTTATTAAGGACGAGGACATTCGTCCTCGCATACATAGTTAAAGAAAATAATTTTAAAGTGACAATTTATTTGGATGGAAAAACTAGGACATTAGTCCTATTTTTATTAGAAAAAGTTCCAAGTTAATTAATAGAAACATTTTTGTGATTTTATTTTTAGTGTGCCTAAAATAAATAATTTTATTAGGAATTACATTTGACAAAATAAATAAAAAGCCAAATAAAGCAGATAATACAAATAATAAAAATAAATGATCAAACCAAACCAGTCTCCTGGATCTCCCCGTTTGCTCGCTAGAATGCCTAAAAAGGGAAAATAGATATTGGAGTTAAGGACAAATACAAAAAATTAATATTAGTAATCAAATCAATTAAATCAATTAAACATAAAATAAGATGACATCAAAATGACAAATGAATTAAAATGTTAATAAATTAAAATAAATGAAAACAATGTATTATGAATGACAAAGGAATTAAATGATATGATTGAAATAAATAAAACAACATGTTAATGAATTAATAATAATAATAATAATAATAATAATAATAATAATAATAATAATAATTAAATGATAATAATAATATATAAACATATTAAATAAAACAAATATACAAACAATAGAATAAATAAATAAATGAAAATAATAAAAATTTACATATTAATCAATTAAATATGAACAAAAATAAATAAAAGAAAATAAAAAAGAGATCAAGCCTAAAATGTTTACCCTCAGAGTTCGGATTCGTTAAAAGGAAAAAAGTGATTGATTTCCTTACTTTGTTTTGCAAAATTAGAGTTGAATATAATAAAAAAAATTGGAATTTTATTCCAAGAAATAAATTTGCTTAAAAAATGATGAAAGAAAACAAAAAAATTCTCAAAAACAAAAAATAAATTTCTTTGTCTAAACAAAGATATTTATTGATTAAAGAAATAAAAATATTCTAAAAAACAAACAATTATTTTTGTTTTTCTCAAAAAAAAATTATTTATGAAAAATCTCGTTTTTTAGAAAATCAAATGAAAAAAAAGTTGGATTTTAAGAAAAACAATTATTTTTTTTGCCCCAAAATCCATTTTTCATCAAAAAGGGATTCAAATAAAAGTGTTTGAAAAATTTAAGTGAAAAAATAATTAAAAGACAAAAGTAAGAAAATTGAATTTTTAAGAACAAACAATCACTGTATTTGTCTCAAAAATCAATTTTTCATCAACAAAATTCCATCTAAAATATTTGGAAGGAATTCTATTGGAGAAGAAGAAGAAGAAGAAGAAGAAGAAGAATTGAACCTTTTAACTTTTAGCAATTTTTATTTTTGAGGGGAAAACCTAAAAAGATGTAGAGAAAACTTTTTTCAAAGAAGAGAAGAGAAAATGAAGAAAAAACCCTAAAATCAATCCCCCCCCTTTTTTTTGTTTCATCTTATTCTTTTTATATCAAAGAAAAAAAAAAGGAAAATATAATTAATTAAAAAAAACTAATTAATTAATTCAAATATTATTTATCTATATTTAAAATGAAAAATATCATGAAAAACCTTAAAAATTGGGATAAAAAAATCAAATTTGGTGAAAAAATCTCGAAAAAATCAAATTTTGGCCAAAATCAGCATTTTTGGCGGAACTGGGGCAACCGACGCCCATCGGTGCGCGCAACGGGCGTCGGGCGCACGTGCTGCTCGCCCAGCGCGCAGCAGTACGGAGCGACGGCCCTCGCAGCGCTCATGTAGCGCCTGTACAGGCGCTGCTCGGGCGCAACGCACCGACGCGGCCGACATCCGATTTTCTTTTTTTTCAAATTTCCAAATTTAACTAAAAATACTATAATTTTCAAACTCCACTTTTCAAATTTAATTTTAAATATATTTTTTTTATTATTTTTTATTTTTTTACTCTAAAATGCAAATTTGACAAGGAAATCATCACTTGCAACCTTTTTGCCTGTGAACAGGCATCTTATCATCATTGGGTAACTCTGATCTGGACTGTTTCAGGACTCAGTGTTTACACCGACTCCTTCACCTCAGAGGCCAGCCACTCGCACATCTATGATGTACAAGCCATATCCAGAGATGGGGGCATCCACATCTAGGGCATCACCACCGGTGCCAGAGGCTATAGGTCCTTCACCTGTTAGCTTTAAGAAAAGGATGGAGGCACTTATAAAGCAGGGGATGGCTAAGACATAGGCACTTATGGAGCAAAGGATGGCTAGGATGGAGACATTTGTGGAGCAGGGGATGATGAGGATAAAAGCACATATGAAGGAGACATTGCAGGCGGGACTTGCTGCTGTTGGGCAGTGTTTTGATGATGTGCTTCAGGTGGTTGATAAGTCGATGACCATGGTGAGGCACCCAGTGGATAGGCTGGAGGAGGCCCTTCCTAGGATGACAGAGACTTTGATTGATAGACACGAGGGGATAAACACCTGTGTCACAGGATTAAGCGATGACCTTAGGAGGTACTTGAAGAAGCATACACGATCTATCACCGACCTGAGGACTAGCGTTAGCTAGCTGGCCAGAGTCGTGGGGACTATAGTATAGCCATCTACCCAGGTTTGAGTTTCTCCCACCTCATCTGCTAGAGCAGCTAAAGGCGCGGCACCAGCCTAGGCATCAACCATTATCATCCTGACCTTCCTCATCCTGGGGTTACACGCCTCGATCCTCGTGCTAACCACCTGGGTCGCCCACCGACTATATGTAACGCCCCATACCCGCAATTGGTACGGATATCGGGTGTCACGGCACTATTGTCTAATTTATACTTATGACAAATGCGAAATTTTTTTTTTCTTTTTCTTAACTTATAAACTTATGGAATCATTTATCCTTTTACACTGTCATGTCATTAATATTCTCATTTAATCCAGTTTAGACATTACATGTAACTTATCATGTCATTCAATAATATCTATAACATTCACGTTGTCCATATTACACAATATATAATCAATACTAACATTTTATATATACAACCATGCTAAACTTTTACATATACATGCCACTAACACTATTCATTCAATCAAAATTGGGCAGCATAACATCTATAACATTAGCTACCCAAAACCTGCAATTCAGCCAAAAACACACAACCCAACCCAAGGGCATGCAATTACAATTCAATATTAATTCAATATATTAATCCATGTAAACAATATCTATCATTACATGTAATTAATTCAATAATACAGTATAATTCTTACATTGGCCCACAATTAAATCCTTACCCCCTTCAATTAAGTCCTAAATTAATACCTTACAAATTTGGAATTGGCCGCACTTGCCAAAACTTTTGCATTAATACCGAATTCATCCTTTCGGCACACCTAACACCACAACTCATGTACATTCGGCATATTACTGATCCATTCTCAAAATTTAGCCCTCTTAGTTACCTATTCCATTCTATTACATCCGTGTATACCAAAATGACCAAATTACCGTTGCCTCCCTTATTCTTAATTCTAATCATATCCTTTCTCCTACTTAATCACTCTGACCATCAAATCATAGAGTTTCGATAATCAATATCCCTAGACATGTATAAATCCTTCTAGGGTACATTTCGAGGTGTTACAATATTACATTATGGCATGTTACATTTGATCATTTTACTTTTCACATTTTCAAATCATTTACATTCATATCACTTTTATGCCCTTAGTACAATCTTGGTAGACAATCTGTAAACTGTATATACGGGACGTAAGCCTCAAAGTCCCACTGCACTGCACTAGGGAATGACCCCGAAGGATCACTCCATCATGTAACATATGACGTATGACGTGTGACGTGTGACATATGACATATAACAGAGGGTTATGAGAGACCATCGCGAATCTGTCATAGCAAAGCAAGTCGTCATGACTTGCACCGCGGTATGGGTGTCCCTATGGCTAGCCAAACATATCCTGAACTAGATTAACCCGCCAGACCACTACTAAGGGCAAACTTTCACAATTATCAAAATTCACCTTTTCAAATGGACTTTCAAATCTGCTTTCGTTTACGTATAACATATATCATATAACGTATAACTTATTAATGTACTTTCATACTTTAACATTTTCATTTTCATTTCAGTCACTTCATTTTCATTTCTTTCACTTTATTATCATTTTAATATCCTAATTGATCACTATTCTGATCAATTAGGCACAATTCTCATCATATACTTATTTTCATATAATAAGTATACGAAAGCCATTCAATAGTTATAAATTCAATTCAAATCATTTCACTGTATTTCATTATTTTCACTTTGAGTATAATGGAATATCATACTCAAAAATATTCATATAATTTCCATAAATTCCAACTAAATTTATGGACACTTGTTTTCATGTCTAAATTCATTTTAGGCTATTAATCTTTAAATATACTCAAGATATACCCTAGTATACACTATGGTACCATTCGGCCAAGGTGAGTACTTCACCTTATAAATTCTTTTAGTTTCATTTTAGCATTCTAATTGTCATGTTAAAGGTTCTTAATCATTTTTCTAAGCTTATTATTCATTTACACATGCTTTTAACACAATTTCATTTAAGTCACTCGTTCTATTTCCAAGCATTTCTTTTCATTAAACTTTCCCTTTCACTTCTAATTCATTCATTTATTCAATTTCCTATGCCATATAACATGTATATCATGTAACATATCATGTTCTTTTTCTTGAACCATTCGGCCCACTTAGGGTTCCACTCTACCATTTTACTCCTCACTCATTCATGGCTTATTCCACTCAATTAAGACTCAATTTATACATATATACTATTCAATGAAAATTGGGCAGCATAACATCTATAACATTAGCTACCCAAAACCTGCAATTCAGCCAAAAACACACAGCCCAACCCAGGAGCAAGCAATTACAATTCAATATTCATTTAATATCTTAATCCATGTAAACAATATCTATCATTACATGTAATTAATTCAATAATACAGAATTTATGTGTACATTCAATAGCAATAGTGATAAGAGTTAAATTGAAGTATAATTTAGTATTTATTTTGTGTGAATTTATGCAATTAATCATGCTATTGTTTGTAAAATTTGATTGATATTTTAAACTATGTTTATTTGTATCTGTTGAGTGTTTATGTTGTTATTTGTGTTATTAGGTGAAGAAAAGAAGAGAAGAAGTAAATCGAATGAGAAGATCATGAAGAGGAACAGGTCACGCCGTGACCAGGAGTCACGTGACGTGACTTGCTAAGAAGAATGAAGAGGAAGGAGGAAAAGAAGAGAAGGAGCTGCAAGAGAAGAGTCACGCCGTGAGCAAAGGTCACGCGACGTGATGAGAAGCCAGCAAAGAAAGGAAAGAAAGGAAGAAAGGAAAGAGAAGAAGAAAGAAGAAGAGTCACGCCGTGAGCAACAGTCACGCGACGTGACGCCACAGAGAGGCCAGGAAAGGAAAGGAAAAGAGAAGAGAAGAGAACGGAGAAGAGGAAGCGAGGCGTGAGCGCCAGTCACGCCACACGCACACGCGAGAAGACACGCCGTGAGAGGGAGTAACGCGACGTGACTGGCCAGAGAAGGAAGAGAAATCCGAGAGAAAGAAAGAAAGAAGAAAAGAAGGAGCGCGTTCTGTCGCGATCGCGACACCGTTGCGAGCGCGACAGAAACGACCGTTGGACGGTTTTGGGCCAAAATTCACATGAAAAGTCATCTTATTTCACCAAATTGTGCAACCATTCCCAAGAGACATCTTCAAGGGACATCAACTTTCAATCAACATCTATAAATATTAGTTTAACTGTAATTTTTAAAGAGGAATTTTTAGTTAAGTAATTTTTCTGTATTTAGTAAGATAGATTTTTCTTAGTTAAATTTCTATTTAGTTTTATGGTTTGAAGAAGAAGATCAAGGAGAAGGAAAATTTATTTCCAAGAGATTGAGAAAAGGGTTGAAAGGCTTTTATCTTATTCTCTTATTTCTAATTCTTCTCCAATATTTCTATGAATATCATTTTAATGAATTTACATGAATTTACATGTTTTTATTCTTTCTATTTTCATCTACTTTAATAGTCTTTCATTGTAGATTTTCTATTAGTATCTTTTGTATGATTTTTACAAGTTAAAGTACTTCGAGAGTTTGCTTTATCTGACATCTAATAGAATTTCATTATTAAGATATATTTAAGAGATTGGTATATTGAGATAATTGCTATAGGTTAGTGTCTATTCTTAAAATATGTAATTAGAAACCTCTAATTCATTAATGAAAATTATGAGTTAGAATTTTAATTGTATGTTTTAGGCATTTTAATTCATATCGAGAGAGTGAGTTAAAAATTTATTCTAACTTGGCTTGCATGAAAGATGAATAAATGTAAATTAAAATGATGGATCAAATTCATTATGTTTAGTTCTTCATTCATATACTATTTATCTTCTTCTAATAAACATAACTTAGGTTTAAATTAAGTAGTTATAATTCAACCATCAAATTAATTAATCATTGTAAACAAGATTAAAATCGATTAGTAATAGTGTGTAAAGACATTCCTCGTGGGATCGATATCTAAAGTACTATTGCGGTACACCGTATACTTGCGGTATGTTGCATCATTAGAAAAACAACAACAAGTTTTTGGCGCCGTTGCCGAGGAACGGTTCTATGCCATTGTGAAAATTGATTTATGATTTTGGATTACAATATTTTCTTTTGTTTTAATTTGTTTATTTGTTTAAAATTAATTTTGTGTTTTGTTTTTACAGGATTTTAGAAGTTCATGCCTAGTACAAGGAGTTCTTTAGAAGAGCTTGAGCCTTTAAATCCTGAAATTGAGAGGTTTTTATTGAGTAACCGGAAATCCAATAAAAAGAAGAACAAAAATAGGAGATCAATTATCATGGCTGAAGAAAATCCACCAAGATTGATGGACTTTGCCACACCTGCTTTGAGTGGTGCTCAACAAGGAGTGGTAAGACCAACGGTAAATGCCAATCAATTTGAGATTAAGCCTTCATTATTACAAATGATTCAAAATAGTATACAATTTTATGGTTTGGCAAATGAGGATCCAAATGCTCATTTGGCAAATTTTCTTGAGATTTGTGATACCTTTAAGATTAATGGGGTTTCGGCTGATGCAATCAAACTTAGGCTTTTTCCATTCACTTTGAAGGATAAAGCAAAAGCTTGGTTGAATTCCCTAATAAGAGGATCTATAACTACTTGGGACCAATTGGCCCAAGCATTTTTATCAAAATATTTTCCATTGGCCAAAACTGCAAAAATCATAAAGGATATTACTACATTTGTTCAAAATGATAATGAATCATTATATGAGGCTTGGGAAAGATTTAAGGAATTGCAAAGAATGTGTCCACACCATAACTTGCCAAGAGAATTGTTGATGCAAACATTCTATAATGGTGTAAATTCAACTACAAGAGGTACTATTGATGCTGCTGCTCGTGGATCTTTAATGAGAAAAACAATTGATGCAGCATATGAGCTTTTGGAAGAAATGGCAATGAATAACTGTATGTGGCCTCCTGAAAGAGTAAGAGACTATAATAATTCTAATGTTAGGGGGATACATTCAGTAGATTCTATGGTTGCATTACAAGCTCAAGTTGAGGCTTTAACTCATAGAGTTAATAGCCTAGGCATGGGAGGTAATGTATCAAATGCTTGCAATGTGTGTGGTGAAAATGGGCATGTTAGTGGCAACTGCACTTTAGGCATAGATAATAAAGAGCAAGTTAATTTTCTTCAAAACTAAGGTCGTGGTAATCCTTATTCTAACACTTATAATCCTGGTTGGAGAAACCATCCTAACCTTTCATGGGGAAATAACAATAATAACCAAAATAGGGGAGTAGGATATCAACAACCACAAGATAGGTTTGGTGCTTTTGAAGGAAAACTTGATAAGTTTATTGAGGAAATTAATTATAAGATGAATTCTCAAGATGAAAGCCAAAAGAAACTTGAGGCAAAAATTGATCAAATTTCTAAAAATCATGCAGCTTCTATTCATAATCTTGAGGTTCAAATAGGCCAACTTGCTAATTCTTTACCTTCAAGAAATCTAGGATGCCTTCCAAGCAATACTGAGGAGAATCCTAGGGAGCATATTAAGCCATGATATATCTAGTTCTTTTATATAGGTTACTTAGATATTTTATTTTTATTTATGTTTTGTTCTTTGTTTTCAATTTGTTTATATATTTTATTTTATAGATTTTCATGTTACTAATACATTTGTTTTTATTTTACAGCTAATTTAGTAAGATTAGAGTTGTTCAAATTATAAACAATTTAATAACAAAATAATTAAATAAAAAAAGAAAAAAAGAAAAAAAATGTGTGTTTTGCAGACGTTGGCTTCTGTCGCGATCGCGACAAGTATCGCGATCGCGACAGAAGGAATTGATCGCAACAGCAAGTGATTTCTGCAGGGGAGCACGTCGTGATGCACCTTCACGCGACGTGAGGGGCTGAGGCGAGGGACTTCGCCCAGGTAAGGCCGAAGCGTCACGAGGCGTGACGTTGCCTCACGCCGTGATGCTCTGAGGATTTCGCTTGAAGCTCTTCTCCCAGGTAAGCGAAGCGTCACGAGGCGTGACGTTGCCTCACGGCGTGATATGTCCATAAGGTATATTTTAAATTTTTTCTTTTCTTTTCTTTTCTTTTCTTATTTCACTTATTGTTTTTATATTATTTTGTTTTGTTTTGCTTTATTTTCTGCTTTAGATGATTTAATTCCAATTACATTAACTTAATCTAACCATTTAGGAATTAAAACACATTAAAAGCGGGAACTTAAAATTTTCAAACCCTAAAAGTCGTGACCTTTCCAATTTTTCTTTCCCTTGGCTTTATTTCACTTAACCCTTCATTTGTCTCTGTTAGTTTTATTTCTCCCTACACAGGTCATGAGATACAAGACCTTCATTAGCCATATTTCTTCATTTCTTCTTCTTTTTCTTACACAGAGACTTTCGAACTACCCTACTCTGTTTTCCTTTCGTTTTTATTGTTCTCCATTTTAGCTTTCTATTTCTTTTCTTCCAAGGACTGACTTAGGGCTCACGTGATTTTCATTATCCATTCAGGTTTGTCATTTTATTTTTCTTTTCATTTCTTCTTTCCCTACACCCATTTAATTTCGGCATGTTCATGTATAACTAAATCACATTTCATTTATAGTTATTCTCTGTTTACATTACTTTTTCGTTTATCTATTCTGTTTTCTTTTTGTGTATTTGATTTTGTTAATTTCTTCTATTGTTATCAGATTTACTTCCCTTTAGTTTTCCTTTTCTGTTTACCCAACACATCCAGAAATGGTGAGAACAAAGAATCCCTCTGTTTCTCGAACTGAGCAAGAAGAGCAGGAAGTTGAAGTGGTGAACATTGCTTCTCATTATGGTGCCTTATTTCCTATCTTCTCTGTAGATGAAGGTAGCAGGTATTTAACTCTTCGTAATAGGCATTTGATGCAATGTAAGTATTTTCCTGACTCTTTACTTAATCAAATTGGCATGCTAGAAGTAGTTAATGATATGTTAAGGGTATGTGGGTTGTTTAAATTTGCCTCTATGCATGAAAATGTGCGTCCTGATTTAGTTTTAGAATTCTATACCACATTAAAAAAGAATGATGATAATGAGAATTGGTTAGATTTTAGGATGGCTGGTACACCTTATACTTTAACCTATTTTATGATGAATAGGATATTTAGATTTTCTCAAGCTGGTTTGACTGAGCCACCTAAATCGTTTAAGCCACATGAATTTTGGACGTTTTTGACTGATTTGCAAACTCGTTATAGGGCTAGGGATGCTAAATCTATGTTTATTAAAGA